>JAQFVV010000136.1:707500-1415000 GCA_028023455.1 Epiperipatus broadwayi | reverse complement strand
TAAATGTGTAGAGATGGTAATCTGGACCAACTGATGATTGCTGGTTTAGCATGAAATACGTATATTGGTGATTATTTATCTTTTCGACATATGTGTGTTCAGGTGTATCAGGGTTATGAGATAGTGTGGAGAGTGGTGGGTCATGTGAAAGTCTGTGCTCATACGCTGTCTATTACATATATAGACACAGGTATATATAAACCTGTGTATTTCATCTATTACATAGAAATTTTTGTAGTTTTTTTTAAAAAATTTATATTCAAAAGTTAATGAAATTAGATTGCCATAGAGGAAGAATTAAAAATTAAATTTTTAAAAATTTCCATTATCTAAATTAGTCTGATTAAAGATAATTGAAAAATGATAAATTGCAATTAACTACAACATTTTATGAGGCAACATACCGAAAAGCTGGAAATGTTTTGTACAACTTTATGGTGCATTTCATTTTTAATATTGGGGGAGTACATTGAAAAAATAAATGAACAAATTCATATTTTTATGTCATAGCTTTTGAATTATCTAAAATATTTAGAACTAAATTTACAATCTAAATGTCAGGGAACTTTTGTTTTTATAAACTGTTAAATTTGAATCATTATATTATCTATATATGATACCTTTTATGTAATGCCTTAGAATGCGTCTATGAGAAGCTTTTTCAAATATAATAATCATAACAACTGAATATTTAGAGTATTCCTATACTATTTTTATGATCATCAAATAATCTTATTAGAAGCTATTACGATAACTATCAACAAGCACTAACTTATTAAACTATCATCTTGGTATTAAAATCAGCTATCTTAGATTTGGCAATGTAATTTATTTTTGGAAATTCATCTATCATTTTTGTTCATTCTTAAAAATATGTAGATCTTGATAACAGTAATTACTTCATTTCATATCTTAATTATTTTATTTTGGTTATTATCTTTGGCATCAGGTAGTTTACTTATTAGTATCTCTAAACTATTTATTTAGCTATGTAGAAATTAAAGTTCTACCTTGTTTTCTGTATTTTTCTAGATGATTGATTCGTATACCTATAATTGAATGGATTGATTAAGATTTAAAATATTTAAATAACACTCAGTTATGCCCCTCCCCCAAACTCTTTTCCACCATTACGTTTTTTCCCCAAATATTTTTAATTTTTTTATTTTATTCAATTAGGAAAAGGAATTAAGGCATTCAAAATATTAAAGGAATAGTAAAGAAACATTGAAATGTGATGCCTATGAGTGTATTATATTTAGTATAACATTTTATATTCATTGACATTTAGAAAAGATATATAAAAATTGATATCCTTGAATATATTTGAATTCTAAAGATATATTTGAATTCTAAAGTTATAAACAAATTAAATTGGTAGTTTCTCCTAGTCAGTTTAATGCTTTTTGTGTGTGTGTGTGTGTGTGTATATGGGATATATTTGGATAAAAATATCCAATTTAGTGAAATCATAATAGTTATTAGTAATCTTAAAATCGAAAATACTGCAAGTCCTGATGAAATATCTGGAGAAGTTTAAAATATGATGGTGATATATTAACTTCCAAAATATTGCAATTTTTATAAATATATGGACCAATGAAGTTGTGCCATCTGATCTTAACAAGGTGCCTACTGTTCCAGTTTTTAAAAATAAGAGGAAAATAGACAAAGTTGCAGCATTTATCATGAAGTATTCATTACAACAATGATACTTTCAAAGGTTTTGTTGAATACTTTGCTTCCAATCATAGATGAATGGTTACCAGAGACTCATTGTGCTTTTAGTAAATCAAAAAACACTATTATAGACCATAATTTTGATTACCAGACAAAATCAAAAGATGATTTATATATTGTCTTTATTGATTTGGTTAAGCCATTTGATTTAGTTAATAGGATAGGTCTATAGCATTGTTTGAAATTGGGTTTTCACCAAAATTTATTTGTATTATACAGCTGCTATATAAAGGAGGGAAAAGACTAGTGTTAAACAAGGATGGGCTATGTAATTGAACATTGTTTTTGATTTTACGATAGAGATCTTTGGAACTGTTTATAGGTGGTTAAGGAAACAGATCTAGTATCATTATAAATTTAGTGATGGAATTTTTAATTTGAATTGATTAAAAGAGAAAATAAGAATTTCATCTTGGATTCTGAATTTACAATATGCTGATGATTGTCTATTTTTGCTAATTCAAAAGAGGATTTACAGAATATATTTAATATTTTGAATGGAACATATAAAGACCAGTTTAATAATTACTGTTCAAAAAACTCAAATTCTTTATCAGACAATGAAAATCCTTTGGCAACTTTTAATTGGATGGTTATCCACTGAAAAATGTAAATCAATTTAAATCCTAGATGGATTTAGATGTTGAGATACAACATATGTTGCTTTTAACAAATTAAAAGATTATTTTCATCATGCAGAAATAACTTCTGCAATTAAGTTAGCTGTATACATGATTCATTGTTTGGAGTAAGGCTTGGACTTTATATCAATACTATATAAAGGCATTAGAGAAGTTTTCATTTAAAGATGCTTTGTAAAATTCTAAAAATACAAGGACAAGATTATAAAAGCCGTCCAGCATTGTTAGCCGAGATGTCATCGCATCTGCCTTGCAAGCAAGTAGTTGGTTGCAGATGATTGTGGGTTTGCCTCCCGGCCAGTGCTATGACATATAATAAAAAAAATTATAAAATCAATCAATATGTTCTTCATCTTGCTATATGTAATAGTAGAATCCTTTTGTAAAATTTCATCTCTCCATTGCATTATTAATAAACGACTTCCTAAAAAAATGCTTTATAGTAAACTTAAGCATAGTTATCATGGGAAAAGTAGATCCTATTAAATGCTTTTATATTAACTTGCCCTGACTGTATATGTTTCTGTCTTATGTTCGTATGTCCATATTTTTTCATTTTTAACAATGAAAAAAATCCGTAGCTGTTTAGAACTCTAACTCACATCTTTATGCTTCCCAAGAAAACTTTTTAACAATTAAGCCAACAGAAATATTACATTTGTAGAATAAAGTTTTGTTAATATTGATTTAATTCATATTTAATTAAAATAAAAAAATATATATTTGACAGAAATATTACATTTGTAGAACAAATTTTGTTAGTATTGATTTAATTTGTACCTAATTAATTAAATTAATAAAGAAGCCAATTCATAAATATTTTTATATAATAGACAATCACATATTTAAATTTAGAATTCGTTTGTTAGAGAACATATTTTTTTATTTTCATGTCTTATTATTAAATTATATTTTTGTCAGATTTTTTTGTAGTTTTAACCATTTTTTAAAATAATATGTAAATGTAACTAAAAAGTAAATATATATATTTTAAATAGTGCTTATGTAAATATCTGACTAAAAAGTAGAAAAATAAAGTAATCCACCTATTTTGCTATTCTTAGAAAATATCAGAAATCTTAAGAATCTACACTAGTTATAAAACAATTGGAAATTGCAGAAACATTGGGTTTGATAGGAGCGTTTGAGACTCAAGTAAATCATAAAAATCAAAAAGGCCTCAAATGCTTTTATGAAATGACAAAGTTCCTGTAATTTCCAATTATTTTATAACAATTGTAGATTATTAAGATCTGACATTTTCCAAGAGTAGTAATTTAACCAAAAGGCAGATTACTTTATTATTTTTCCACTTGTTAGTTGGCTATTTATGTAAAAGCATTATTGGAGTATTTGTACATTGGAAGACAATGAAATTAAAGAGGTGCTTTTTTCCCTCCCTTTAACGTATGTGTTGTTTATTATTTACTCTAAGAAATAAATTAAATTGAGCGCTGCTACAAACTTTATGTACATGTAATTGTACATGATAAATGACTTATAAAAGCCTAGAAGTTTTTCATCTGCGCAGTCCAGCACAGTCTAATGCAAAGCATAATAGTAAAATGCAGATTGAATAAGCATCTGTTAAGGAGCCATGAAATGGTAAACTGTTTCCAAGATCACTATAATGTAAATAGCAGAAGTGAAACTGTGTAAAATACTGAAGCTCGAGTATAGTAAGAAGAAATTAATTGAACTATATAAAGCAACAATGTTGTCATTAACTATAATATATGTAGTTATATTAACACTCTCCTTTCATTATTGTTTAATTGTTATAATAAATAATTATATATAAAATGACATAATTGTATATGAGTTATTTTTCGCTATCTGACTAGTTTCTGAAAAGGAGAAACCCTCAGACATAGCAGAATGGCACAGTTCAACAACTCAGAAACGATAACTAGAGTAACATACTTAGTAAACTTGGTAGAAGAAACTAATTAATTATGGCAGCTTTTAATTCAGCAATTCACAAGGTTGACATAAATAACATCGACTCATGGAAAAGTTACATTGAACAAGTGGAATATTATATATTTATAAACAAGATTGATGACGACCATTATAAAATCTCCACACTTCTGTATTTTGCGGGACAAGATATTATTCAATTGGCTGATAGGCTTATTGACTCAAAATATCTGGAAGATCTACCATATTAAGAGTTTATACAAATATTAAATAAATATTTTGCTCCAAAACTTTTAATATGGATAACATGGCTTAGGCTAAGAAATAGGAAGCAGTTGCCACAAGAGGAATATGTGGAGGTTGATCTAGTATTAAGAAAGTTAGCTAAACTGTGATTTTGGTCCAGAAATAAATGACCCTACTGGAATAGCTTTTATATAGGATGGCTGACAATAATTTTAGAAAGGTTTTATTGAGTGATCCAGATTTAACATATAAAAGTGCCATGGAGGCTTAGGCTAAGAAATAGGAAGCAGTTGCCACAAGAGGAATATGTGGAGTTTGATCTAGTATTAAGAAAGTTAGCTAAACTGTGATTTTGGTCCAGAAATAAATGACCCTACTGGAATAGCTTTTGTATAGGATGGCTGACAATAATTTTAGAAAGGTTTTATTGAGTGATCCAGATTTAACATATAAAAGTGCCATGGATGAATGCATCGTACAAGAGGCCATGTTAAATAATAGCATCAGAATTTACTAGGTCTCAATCTCCTGAAAAGATTTCATTTATTAAAGAAAAAACCAAAAAGAACATCTTGATTCCCAGTAGGTGGATTAAACAACAAAAATGTACTTGCTGTGGTAAATCAAGACATGTAAAAAACATTTGCAGGCATAAAGAAAAATTATACAGAATTTGTAACACTAGGGGGCACTTAGCTGCAGTTTGCTATTTCAAAGAGGGTGAATCAATGAAGAAAAAATCAGATTATAATTCTCGGGGAGAGGACGAATACAGGAAATCATCTATCAAGACAGTAACTAATAGTGATGCTAAAATGGATCACATTCTTTTAGATTTGCAAGTTTGTGGTAAACAGGTCATTATGGAAATCGATAGTGGTGCTGGTTTGTCATTAATCTGTCATAAAGACAAATGGGGATTATAGAAGACTGTAAAAATAAGTTTGATCTACGTAAAACAGATGTCATGGTAACAGGTATAAACGGCAATAAAGTTGACATTCAGGGAAAAATTACAATTCCAGTAACATTCAATTCTAGGTGAAGATTTGTTGTGTTATATGTTGTAAATAAAGATATTGGCTCATTACTAGGAAAAAACTGTTTTGCTCTCACGTGAATATTTTAAAGACTTCATGTGGAAACTATAATGAAAAAGGGATATCCAGAATTGTTTGTCTGCATTAACAAATCTTAGAATGAGACCAGTTGACGTGGAATTGGTAAAAGATGCAAAAACGATTGTATGTAAACCTCATAAGGTGCTTTTTGCCTTAAGGAATAAAGTAGAAAAAACAAAAAATGATTTGGTGGCTAAAGGAGTTTTAACACCTATTGAAGATTCATCCTGGGCGACACCTGTATGACTATAATAAAACCAGACAGTAGTATTCGTTTGTGCAGTGATTATAGGATCACTATTAACAAGTATATAAATAAGGGATTTTATCTGGTTCCAAGCATACGAGAAGTGCTAGCATTATTGCAGAAGGCTAATTATTTTGCCAAAATAGATTTGAAGACAGCTTTTCATCAAATCTCCTTAACTGAAAATATAGCAGAGTTACTTACTTTAACTATGCATAAGAGATTATTTAAATGTAATAAATTATCTTATAATATACCGATTGCACCAAATGTCTTTCAGGCAAAAATGGATACATTACTTAGATCAATAGATGTTGTAATCCCGTATCTGGATGTCATTTTGATCATCGGCACGACAGATACTGAGCTGGAAAAGTGAGTAGATCTAGTTTGTTCAAAACTTGCACCGCCAAGGCAAAATTAAATGTTAATAAATGTATTTGGTCCTTGAGAGAAATTAAGTTTCTCAAACCCATTATAAATGCTAATGACCGCTATCCAGACCCAGCCAAAGTTAAAGCTATAAAGAATGCAGAGAACCCTAAGAATATAAAAGAACTGCGAGCATTTCTAGGACTTCTCAATTTTTATGAAAGCTTTCTGAAAGGAAAATCGCATTTATTATCTCCGTTGTATCTACTTAAAAAAACAACATTAGGCTTGGAATAACAAACAAGACAAGGCGTTTAAAACTGCAAAAGAGTTATTAACTTCAGAGGTACTATTGGTACATTACCATAGTGATTTAGCTGTTAGTATTATAATTGATGCATCTGATGATGGCGTTGGAGCTGTGTTTTCACACCCATGTTATGAAGGTTAACGTCCAATTATTTTTGCCTTTAGAGTGCTGACTTCTGGAAAAAATTATAGCCAAATAGACGTTGGCAGTGGTTTTTGCAGTTAAGAAGTTCTACCAATATGTATATGGGTGGACTTTTATCGTTTACACCAATTGTTGCTCCCTAATGGGAATTTTTGATTCTGAGAGAAAAATCCCCAATCATTTAAGCCAGTGTATGTTATGATGGGTAAATATATTATCTCATTACAGATTTTCAATTGATCTATAAACCAGGAAATAAGATTGGACACTCTGATGCTCTGTCCAGATTATCAAATAGTGAGGAAACAGTATTTGTAATTAAATAGATAAATTATGTTGAGGCAATGAATTCCAATAAAGTAAACAGTGCAATCATAGCGATTGGATGGAGAGTGATAAAGGTTATGTCCAATTAATGCAGTGGATAAAATATTGTTGGCCAAAGAAATGTCCCGCAGTAGTAAAATAAAGCGATTTGGACCACAAGAGATGGACTCTGTTTATAATGACTGCCTTTTGAGCAATGATTGCGTGTTTGTTCCTGTTGAAGATAGAACCTACATGTTAAATCTATTACATCAAGGACATCTGGGAATTATGAGAATGAAGGCACTTGTAGATCATAAGTGTGGTGGCCCAATTTGACTAATGGTACTAATTGTCAACACCGTCCAAACAATTGGAAACATGGATTTGGGAAAAACTTCCTTGGACACATGTTCATCACATTGGTCCATTGAATGGACATTTAATACTTTTTTTGGTAGATGCTTATTCACATTGGACTAAGTATAGATTGGTTAGGAATACCAGCACTGAATGTACTATCAGTATTTTAAATGAGTTATTTGCCACACATGGCTACCTTAAATTAATTGTAACCATTAACGGTACTGGCTTTACGTCAAAACATTTATAGATTTCTTGGGAAACAGGAATGGAACATATTCTTATGCACCGTACCATCCTGAAAGTAATGGCATTGCACAGCAAGCAGTACATCTAAAGTATACTTTAAGAAAATCAAATTTAAAAAACGTGCCTGAGGCCTTAGTGCAGGCCATGTATAAGCAATATTTTACATTTAATACAGCGACTGGGAAGACTCTAGCAGAGTTATTAATGTGTTGCTCTTTTTACACACATTTATCTCACCTGTTATCTGTCAGTGCTAAGAATATTAAAATTCCTCAAGCTACAAAATTCTTACCAAGTGAAAAAATTTCGTTTCATGACTTGCTGAAACATAAATGGATCCCTGGCATTATAACACAAATATTATCAAGGCAAATACATCATGTAAAATTACAAAATGCCAAGAAATTCAGGAAACATTAATCACCTTTGTTATCGCTATGAAAAGCCTATACCAGATATTTACCTAAATACATTGCTTGAAGATAAGACGGAAAAAAGCATGTGGATGAAACTGATCCTAGTAGCGATCTCTATCCAGAGACATATAAAAAAGAAATTGTGTGTGAACAACAACAACAGGACTGATTCATATTACAGTTGATGTTTGTTGAATAAATCATTTATTTCTAGAGTGCGAGAAGGACTGGAGTGTTTGTGCATTGGGAGACAATGAACTTAAAGAAGTACTTTTTTTTTTGCCTTCCCTTTAACATACGTGTTGTTTATTATTTACTCTAGGAAATAAATTGAGTGCTGCTACAAACTTTATGTACCTGTAATTGTACACATTAAATGACTTATAAAAACCTAGAAGTTTTTCTTTTGCGCAGTCCAGCACAGTCTAATGCAAAGCACAATAGTAGAATGGCAGACTGAATAAGCATCTGTTAAGGAGGCGTGAAATCGAACTGTTTCTAAGGTCGCTATAATGTAAATAGCAGAAGTGAAACTGTAAAATACTGAAGCTTGAGTGTAGTAAGAAGAAATTAATTGAACTCTATAAAGCAACATAAAATTTATTTTTGTCATCATTAACTATAATATATGTAGTTATATTAACACTCCTTTTGCTATTTAATTTGTTATAATAAATAATTATATATAAAATGATACAATTGTAAACGAGTTTTATTTTTCGCTATCCGACTGGTTTCTGAAGACAGCAATTATTAAAAAAAAATTTTTTTTTACCTTAAAATTTATCTCAGTCATTTTGAAGAGATAGTGTGTTGATTGTTTTCATTGGGATAATCTTCGGAGAGAAAAATTAGACATGGTGAGAAAAATTTCTGAAAGAAAAGTTTTCTGCTGAAGAAATTAAAGAAAGCATTGCAAAATATTAAACAAAAAAAAAAAGGACCAGCGTGTGCTTGGAATTAATGGCAATGTATTAATAATGCCTATTATTCTTGAAATTAAATAAATTGTAAAGGATTTGTCATTAGACAGGAAGCATTCTAAAATCAATCTCATGTATTGTAATTTCTATGATATTTTCATAGTTAATATATATTTATATTCATATCTGTTTTTAATTATTTTAATAAAAAATATTTTCTATTTATTTTGATAGAGAAATCCAAAAATGGAGCTTTCTAGAACTGATTTAGTAAGTTTACTAAGCTATTTGGAAGGTGAATTGCAAGCAAGAGAAATAGTTATTGCAACTTTAAAGGTAAAACATATTTTTTTCTCTCTATCTTTTTTTAAATAGTGTATCTTTATATTCTTTTATCTCTATCTTTTTAATTAAATTTGTTTAACAGAAGTTAAAATATGCATTTTACAATTATTTTAAAAAATAAAACTATCTTCAAACGTAAAAATAGAAAATATTTGCACTCTGTGTATAGTGATTTCAATAAAATAAGCATATTTGGCTTAAAATTATTTAATTAAAAATATTGTCCTTGTGCAGGTAAAAGAATTACTGCACTAACTGTGGTAAAACTGGAATTGTATACTGATGTATTTACTAAATGTAAATATCTTATGTAAACTTCCAATTAGAACTGTCCTCGTTTTAGATATCACCACTTGTTTAAGGTATTATCCTTTGTGATTTTTTGTTTTCTGCTAATTGAATCATTGAGTTCTTCTCTATAGAGTATTACTGCAGCTGTTTATTTGGAAATATCCACAAAGTTAACTATAAAATTATATTTTCAAACTATGTGCACACCATTATCATTTGATCCAATATCTTGTAATTTAACTTCTTGCAATTTAACTTAATATACTAACCATAATAACTTTTCATAAGATTACCTTTTCTTTGTATTAGTTTCACAAAAGTATTTTTTCATTATAACAAATATTATTAAATGGATTTAATTTTTTATATTATACTATCTGAACAATTTCTTTCTTTAAATAATTTACTTTTAGATTTAATTATAAAATCATTTATTCTATCAACCCTAATGACCTGGTTGACTCTAATGTAACTCTAATAATGTTGTAAGCATATTACACATACTATTGCAAATTTAACGTGTTTTTTTCATGAATATGAATTATGTTATTTTGGAAATGAATTTTCTCCCCCATCTTTTATAAATTCTCCTATTTCTACCATAATTTCTTGATCCTAATTTCAAATTTTCATAATCCTCATATTCAGTCATTTCAGATAAATATCTTTATTGCCCATCTTGCTTAACAAAATTGAAAGTTATAAGAGTTGAACTACCTTATAAATAGAATTAACTAAGAAGTAGATATACACATGTTATCAAATTATAATCATCAGCTGTAACAAAATATACATAACTCATGCAAAATAACTGCATATGGCAAAATATAAATCATTTTATCACTTATGTAATACAGTTTCATTAGCTCAAACATCAAAATAAGGCCTGTGGTACAGAGCTATGTCAACTGTACATTAAAAGCAAACAATTAAAACCACAATCATCAACTCTTCCTAGCTCGTATGAATAGACATGGCTAACAATAAATATATTTACTGTTAACAAATGATGAATGGTTATATTATAATCAGTACGAATCCATAACATAAAACACATATTTAACTCTTTAAATTATTCTGCTAATATTTAACTAAGAGTAATCTAAACTCTATATACCATATTATTTCGAATATAAGACAATCCCAAATTTAAAACGCAGTAGGATTTTAAGCTCGAAGAATTGGGGGAAAAATTTTTAAATGATTTTATTGAAAAATAAGAAACATTTTTTATTTACTTAAATAGGAATTAATATAAATACAATAAGCTCACCTAATTTATAGAAAATCTGCAAATCATCTTTGGACATGCTTTCACTTGCAACATCTTCACTTTCAGAAGTTGAATTTTCATCTTCACTATTCTACCAAGATACATCACCTTCAGGCCATTTAAATTGTTAGCAATGCAACATTTTAAAACAGGCAAAATCTATACGTATTTCCACTCAGTGCAAGCCAGAGTAATCAATGAATTCTAGAAGCTAGTGCATAAAATCCCCATCTAGTGCCTACTCATCCAATATTCCCAGATTAGATTCTGGCTTGTGGTCTTCGTCAATGAGGAGCCTTGGATCTGAGAGCACTGCACCTAGATCTTAGGATCTAATGCAACCCTCCAGCAGCCCCTTTTACCTCAACTTAACTACAAAACTATGAGTCTTAAATTGAAAACTCTAATATTTTCATCCAAACTCATTAACTTATATAGTCATATAGGTCTGAATTCAGACCTATATGATCATATGATGTTAAATGCAACATTTTAAGAAGTATTTTTTTGGTAATTTCTTCTATTTTCTCAAGACTGCCAAACCCACTCAAAATTATATGTTGCATTACAGTCTTTTTTTTTTTAGTGTAAATACCGTAACAATTTTTTTCTTTCAATTAAAAACATTTTCTAAAATGCAAATTAATAATTTGTCAGAATATTAAAGTAAATTAAAGTTTTTTAAAAATATGTTTCTCTTTACAATTGGCAAAAATAATGAATAGCAGTCAACATAAAATGTATTTTTGTCATCCAATTACAGCCTTATTCATTTTTGAATTTGTTTTCATGTAAAAGGAAAATAAGTAATAGATACGGCCAAAGGTTAAAATAAATTCGTTTATTAATCTGTGAAGAGATTTGCATAATTGCATGTACAATAGGTAACTACGATGAGCTGCCTATATTGTCGGATTAAATCACCAATATCTATCGAGGGGAACACTATTGGCTCATATGATTATTATGTGTGTGGAATTAATTATGTGCCAAGCCTATTTTATTTTGCGTTTTTTGTAATTATTTTTGCGGCAAACAATCCTGGCAGATGCGGGTCAAACGGATGGCCATATATTTTCTCATATTCCAAAAACATTGACCTGTATGATGAATTCATTTTTGCTCTATTATACAAATAGGCATGTTGTTGAAACTCTTGGTTTCAAGTCGGCGCATGTCTCCCTGTAGTATTTGCTATTGGAGAATGGGAAGTCTGGCATATACTAATTGTGCCTTGTCATCACTGCAAACTTGACCCTTTGAATTATTGATAAAGTGTGTTGAGGGATGGATGGCATCTGAAGCCAATATTGAAATCTTTAGAAAGAATGGATTTTAATTTTAGATGGATATTGGTAATAAATGGCATATTGATATAGGGTTTTGGGTCAGGCATTCTGACATATTTGTATCTATTGTAGAATGCTCTAATTTGGTTTGTAGAGCATGGGAGGCAGATTAGCCTGCCTGAATTAGGTCATTCTTATAAGCTAAGTTATCTTTAGCGTCTGCTATAAATTTGCATAGTTTAAAGTTTCTAAATAAAAAAGTTATGATCTTCGTTCTCATGTGTCCATTTGATTTTAGGGTACTGTTTGAAATTTTCGAACTTTTAGAGAATCAAATGGGGGGGGGGGGGCAGACAAAAATGTTGTTAATGTATCTGGTGTAGATGATGTCTCTATGAGAAGTTAACCGGGGTCGGATGGCACTTATCAATATATGCCACAACCAAACTGCATATGACTTTGCTGACAGATAGTTCCCATAGGGCAGTTCGTGGTCATGGCAAATATTTTGTCACTAAAGGTAGTGTGGAGGTCGTCATTAATCCATCATAATATATCACTCCTATGTTACTAATTGTGCTCAGCTTTATCATTTCCTGAATAATGTTGATGGATCAGATTCTGTTGACAGAATCGTAATGTTCAGTGACATCACCCTATAGTTGTTATGGATGTTAGTATTTTTGATAATGTTTATAAAATTGAATGATGATTTAATTGTTAGAGGGGTTTGTGGGAGCGCTGTAGTATGCACCGCCAAAGTCAAGCATGGGCCTGAATGGGTGGTTCTGCTTGTGGAGTTTTATATTGGCAAATATGCAAAGTATAATGGCGGCGGAGGGATAAATATACAGATAGTTAAGCTGTGTAAATGCTCTGTTATTGTGCTTTCTTAAAATATTAGAGATAAATTTGTCTTTTAAATGCTTGAGGTTATAGTCTGCTACATGTTTAAATTTTAAGGAGTGTATTTGATGCTTAATTTTCTCTAGGTAAGCAGATTTTTATAATAACACAAAGCAGTTGCCTTTATCTTCATTGAGTTAAAACTGCTATTGTGCACGAGAAATGTATTAAATTTATTGTCTTGTTTATTTCAATGTCTAGATGTAAAAGTAAATTGTTTTCTTAAAATCTGAATCATTCTTCTAAAATAATTAATATTTTCTGAAAAAAATTATAAATGTATAAAAAAAGATTCTAAAGCATACATTTTCACTTTGAAAATCAAAACAGATATTGGAGCTGCCAAAGGTTCTATTGGGTAGAGAACAAGAAATAACTAATCAGAGCGAAGGCAGATTCTTAAATCATTGTTGTATTGATTTATTAGTTGTAAAATAATTCTAAAGATTATTCAGTATGGTTTTCTCAATAAAATAACCCAAATTAACAAAATTATGTTAAAAGTAGCGGTTTGAGAGAGAAAAATTAATCCAAAAAATATTGACATTTAATATTAAATCTTTTTCTTTTGGGATATCAGTGATTGTGTTTGTAATTTTAGGTCTAGTGTCTGAATATTCTAGCTCTCCACTGACGTGGGCCATAAGCCCGAAACAATGGTCTGGAGATAAGAGTGTTCTGGATAGAGATTTTAAATATTTCTCATAACCGCACTTGTTAATTACGAGCTTGTTTGAGCTATTGGTACGCTCTCTATGTGCATTTTTGTAACTACAAGCTCATTAAAAGTAATGTCACGTTATATATGACTTGCTTTTTTAATTATTATAATTTTACCTTTAAGGCTTTGGCTATGCTGAGCCTATTAGAATATGGTAGATCTGAATTTACTTCAGTCCCATATAGCTATTTAAGTTAGATAGCTGGATTTAAAGACATTTTCATGTCCGAAAAATTCAGAGTTTCTTCTTAAATATACGTTTGAAATAAGTGCTGGTTTTTTGAGTTGATATTTTAGGTCTAGTGTCTGAATATTCTAGCTCTCCACTGACGTGGGCCATAAGCCCGAAACCATGGTCTGGAGATAAGAGTGTTCTGGATAGAGATTTTAAATATTTCTCATAACCGCACTTGTTAATTACGAGCTTGTTTGAGCTATTGGTACGCTCTCTATGTGCATTTTTGTAACTACAAGCTCATTAAAAGTAATGTCACGTTATATATGACTTGCTTTTTTAATTATTATAATTTTACCTTTAAGGCTTTGGCTATGCTGAGCCTATTAGAATATGGTAGATCTGAATTTACTTCAGTCCCATATAGCTATTTAAGTTAGATAGCTGGATTTAAAGACATTTTCATGTCCGAAAAATTCAGAGTTTCTTCTTAAATATACGTTTGAAATAAGTGCTGGTTTTTTTGAGTTGATATTTTAGGTCTAGTGTCTGAATATTCTAGCTCTCCATTGACGTGGGCCATAAGCCCGAAACCATGGTCTGGAGATAAGAGTGTTCTGGATAGAGATTTTAAATATTTCTCATAACCGCACTTGTTAATTACGAGCTTGTTTGAGCTATTGGTACGCTCTCTATGTGCATTTTTGTAACTACAAGCTCATTAAAAGTAATGTCACGTTATATATGACTTGCTTTTTTAATTATTGTAATACTATGTGTATGTATAGCATAATAAGATGGTAAAATTTTAGATTCGAATTTAAGATGCATTCCTCTTTTACGGTCCAAAATTGGGGGAACGGGCAGGGAGGGGGCATCTTATATTCGAACCTAATATGGTAATACTGACAAGATATAAAATATTATTTTCACCAAAGTAAATTATACAACTTTTTTTAAATTAAATTGTATTTCTCCTACATTTTCCTACAACATTATTTGCAATATCAGCCAGGTCACATCAATATATTTGTAATAAAGAAACATTAACACAAATAAAAAATTAAACAAGAGTTTATTTATTCATAACAAAATATTATATATATAAACAAAAATTTAAGCTTAAAAATAAGATCTCTAATTGTAGACTTATCTTCAATCGGTGTGTGTATCAATTCTTCACATACATGCTTAGCTAACATTGTTCAGTTATATATGTTATTTTGACACAAAATCTTTAAGCACACAAACATACATTGATAGATTATTTTTGCAGTTTTTATGTCAGTCTGGTTTTTGCATTAGTCTGAATATTTTAGGATATATTAACTTTATTAAGTCCGATGCATGCATATGATGTGTAAATTTTCTAGAGTGTAATTAATGAGGAGTAAATTTATTCATATGTTGTATGACTTTAATTACATTAAATATCTTTATTTACAATCAAATAACTATATGCATATCTGCACACTCTGTATTATAACTATTATAGACAATCCAATCTGTTTAGTCACAAATGTAATCCTGCTGTCTTTGGGGTTATTGACTTTCTGTTATATGTCTTGGCAGGGGTATAGGCCTTTCTTCATCATGAGCCTTTTTTACTTTTCTTGTTGAGATTGTTTTAAAGATGAAGGATCCCCCATTGGAGTAATTGCTGATTCATTAGAGTGATTATTCATTTTAGCTAAATCAATTTCATTTGTCTGCATATTATTTAACGATTCTATATCTCGTAACTATTGATATGTTTTTGTCTATGCACTCATCTTTTATAAAAATTCTGTCTCCATCAAACATTACTAGTTCTAATGATTTGTTCTGACAAATTCGCAAATGACTAACATCTTCTTCAAAAATGGTTTCTATTAGATAACTGAATTAATCTTAATTGTTTTGGTATAACTTTTACAATCACTCCAAGAAATCACTTTTTTGTCAAAATATGTCGTATCCATACAGTCTCTCCAATTTTGAACTTTTTGCTGTCAAAATAGTCATTTGGTCATGTTATTATTAGGTACTAATAGTGAAATGTGTTCGAAACTTGTGATGCATTAGTATTTCATCCGACGTTTTAATTGACATGCATGGAGTGAAATGCTGACAGAATATTATATCTGTCAAAGCTTTGCTGACATATTTATAGGAGGTTTTACTCAATATGATCTTTAATTGCTATACTGCTATTTTGTCTAGGCCATTTGACTCAGAGTGGTATGGTGGTGTTAATATGTGGTATATCCCCTTACTAACCAAAAAGTCTTTAAACTGCATAGGTACAAACCCAGCTACTTTATCAGTCACTATAGTTTTAGGTATCCATGACATGAGAATATTTCATATAAAGCTTTGATAGTATAATTCATGTTTGTGTTTTTGACAATTTTTGTCTTATCTATTTAGAGTATGAGTTAGTAACTATTAAGAAAGATGTAATCATTCAATGATCCAGCATAATCAGAGTGTAGTATTTTCCATGGTTAGGTTGCTTTAGACCAAGATTCTAGTTTTCTCAGCGGCAACTTAGTGTGAGATTGGCATTCTCTACAATGCTTAACCTTATTAAACAGACAAAACTCTCCATACAGTAGTGCTACCCTGTGCCGACTAGAGTAATCAATGGATGCACAAGCCTTCTGGCATCCATTGATTACTCTGGTTGGCACAGGATGGCATTTGTATATGGAGAGTTTTGTCTGTTTAATAACAGTTATGTGCTAGCATAAGAGATGGTGATCATGTGATGTTTAACTCTGATTATTCTCTGGACTTTTATTTGGCTACCACACACATAATCGTGCTAATTTCTTCATTTTCACTATTCGTCAGTATCCTCCATGAAGCAAAACTAGTATTTGCTTTCTGTCTTCAGTTGGTATAAGTACACGATTCATCATTAGGATACAATTATTACACATTGACTGGCTTTCATATATATTTCATATTGGTTTTGCTATATAATTAGTCGAGTTTTAAACGAACCATGCTTAATTCATTTCTCTAATAGTTGATGATCCCTTTTAGTCCATTTAAATACAATAGTACTATTTAATGTGTTGTTTCCAATGGAGTCTGTAGTTGACCTCCATAATTTTATGCTTAAATTCGCATATATCTGGTAATCTTGACAGTGCATCTGCATGACT
This sequence comes from Epiperipatus broadwayi, assembly GCA_028023455.1. Classification (NCBI taxonomy): domain Eukaryota; kingdom Metazoa; phylum Onychophora; class Udeonychophora; order Euonychophora; family Peripatidae; genus Epiperipatus; species Epiperipatus broadwayi. The sequence goes on along the minus strand of JAQFVV010000136.1, from coordinate 1,397,850 downwards.
AATTATTTTATAAGGTTTATAAATATGTTCAAAATCATACATTGCCAATATATTCTAATCTAGCATATTATTCTTTGCGTAGCATGTTTGGGAGTTTTCTTCAGGTTTCCAACAATGGATAGTGGTCAGTGTAAATTTTAAACTCACATTCATAAATGTATTGATGGAATTTTTTCACAGTAAAAACTATTGCCTAAGCTTCTTAATCAAACTGACTAGTTCTTTTTTGGTATCTGTTAGTGTTCTAGAGACATAAGCTATAGGACATTTACATCTATAACAATAATGTATTTCAGATTCTGAGGTTGTCGGTAGTAGCGATAACTTACTGATTATTATAATAATGGATAAGTACACCTGGGTCTCGTTTTACGCGATAGATAGGTTCCTCAGAAAACACGCACAAATGAAATCGCGCAAAAATAGACGTAACTTACATTGAAAAAGGGGGGGTGCGGTCTGTGATTTTTCAAAATTCGCGTAAAAGCAAAGCACCAACGTAAAATTACTTTAAAATTCGCGCAAAAAAAAAAAATAAGGAAATAAAATATGACTAATAAAAAATTTCAAATTTGAAAAAAATTGATACAAGACAAACTTTTTTTAACTATAATATTTAATTTTGTTCAAAATAATATATTTTTATGCATAATTTACAGTACAGTAATTTACATTTTTTTATACACGTTTTAATTATTATAGCTATTTGCCGAAAAACATGTTCGTTTGCAAACAACTAGCGCCAACTTCACACTCATGTTATGTCAATGGGTTTCTGGTGACAACGTAATTAGTAATTAATCTTTGAGACAATGATTTTATTAATTGTTTATGAAACTAACAACTAAAAATTAAATTCTTATTTTTGTCTTTAATTTTCAATTCCGTTTAAAAATCAAATTTCACATCATATTAATTTCAAGTCGTTGTAAGTAATTTTTAAATTGTTAATTACAATTAAAAATCAGATTTTAATTTTTAATTGTCAAATTTAATTGTGCCCATTGCTATTACTGACCTTTTAAAAATAAACTTGTGGACACTAAATGATTAATAATTGATTGCGTTCTTTTTTAAAAAGCAAAAACAATGTGATTTAAAATGCAAAATTAACATGCACAATGTTTGAACAAATTTACATTATAATCTTGTAAAATTTAATGTGTATATACATAAAATGTGGAAATTATGATTTTAATTTTATTATTGCATAAAATCTTACTATTATAAAACACTGAAAATATTGAAATTACTAAGATGAAAGTCGAATTCCAATAATGTGCTATTACTTTCAATATAATGTAAGTGCGCGAAATTTATTATTTAAAGTAATAGCGCATTATCGGAGTTCGACTTCCGGTGAAACAGGAATCGCGTAACTTCAAAATCGTGTTAAATAAGTCCGCGTAAAAAGAGACCCAGGTGTAAGATTAGAAGTTAATAATTCATTAGCTCTCTTAAAAGCATTTTAATAATTCATTAGCTCTCTTAAAAGCATTTTCATGCTCTGCATTTTACTTCTATTGCTGTCCTTTTCTTAACAATGGGTATAATGACATAATCACATGTAATTTTCCGAGTTTTTTTTTCCTTTTAGAAAACTCAAAAAAATTAAGCAAGTCTAAAAATGCCTGTAAATCTTTGACCATCTTTGGTTTTGCAGCATTTTTTTTTTATAGCTTTTTATCTTTTTGGGTTAGGGTACTTTCCTTTATGGTTAATCACTTGTCCCAGAAACTTAATTTCTATGTAAACAAATGCATTTATAGATGTTTAATCTTGCATAAATATGCATGCTGATAATTCTTTTCTGTTATCAAAATAATGAAAAATACTATCTATACTTTGAAACAAGCTATCCATTCTGCCTGAAACAATTTAGTCCTATTGTTATCTTATAGGGTAATTTATTGCACTTATATAACTAGGTGGGTCATATAGTTAATAATTCAATCATTTGCTAGGAATTTGACAAATGCGAACTTGAATTGATCCTTAGCAAAAATAATTTTACTTTTTGTAATGTTGTTATTATCTCACATGCATTAGGTTCAGGGTAATTAGCTCACCTATTGTTGTATTTGAGTGTCATGCGGTAATCTCCGCATAGTTGAATGGTTTCATCTGGCTTCAGTATAACCATAACTGGAGTGGCCCAAATTGATTATTGAAGTTAAAATGCCTCTTTTAATCAGTTTATGAATTGTTTCTTCTACTTTTGACCTTAATGCAAATGGGACCTTACATGGTCTACATGCAATTAATTGTGCCTCTTTTGCCACTTCTGTGTCGACTGGCCATATTTTTAACTCTTCTGTTTCTGACTTAAGTAACTGGGTGTTTAACACAGATATCTGACTCTAAATGCACTTTTTTAATCAATGGTTTAAACCAGTTTCTTCTCAAATAGGAGTGACTTCATGCTTCATGATATAAAAGAGTAGAAATCTTATTCTGGACTTTACCTGAACAGGTGCTATTACTTTTCCATGTATCTATATTCTAATGTCTACTCCATATTATGCGAATATTCATATAGTATACAAACATAGATGGGCTGCTCACCAATATACATTAGCCAGTCTGGAGAGTTTATTGGCTTTTTACTTCAGAGTTCAGGAGTGGATTATTTAAGCTAATTTATTAAGTGTAAAGATTTATAGAAATATTTACAATAAGCTTCAATGGTAAATGCTGTGCTGACACATGTTTTAAGCCAATAAACATCAAATGACCGCCACCTCTTATGCTTATGTATAACTGTTCTTAAAACAGGCAAAACTCACTATACGTATTGCCACACACAGCAAGCTAGAGTAATCAATGGATGCCAGAAGGCTTGTGCATGGGCTTGAATTGAAAACATTAAGGGGTTTTCAGTTTAAGACTCATAGTTTTGTAGTTAAGTGGAGATAAAAGGCTGGAGGGATTGCATTAGATCCTAAGATCTAGGTGCAGTGCTCTCAGATCCAAGGCTCCTCATCGACGAAGGCCACAAGCCAATAACTAGTCTGGGGATATTGGATGAGTAGGCACTAGATGGGGATTTTATGCACAAGCCTTCTGGCATCCATTGATTACTCTAGCTTGCTGTGTGTGGCAATATGTATAGTGAGTTTTGCCAGTTCTGACACATGTTCCATTGCTACCAACCTGAGTAAGTGATTTATTTCATTTCAGGATAGGTCATAATTAGTGAGATTTGAACTTTGAAACTTGGCCATACAATCTCATCATCATGTAGCTTGTATTGGCAGGTTAACCATTTTACTATGGTATTTGTTGGGTGATATGCTGGATCCACATCCAAATAGTAGAGGTTTTTTTAACTTGTTGATGCTGGTGGTCTTTAATTATATATATATGAAAACATTAGCTAAATAATTTGCTACTCCCTCCCCTCTTGCTGAAATTTGTTTACTTTCATGTTTGTAATTCTGAAGATACTTGAATTGCCCTTGGATTCACTTCTGATTCTGATTATAATTTTTGATATTTAGACAGCTAGTAATTATCTTTTTAATTAAACAAGGAGTCTGCATAATTTACACTTTAATCTGAATGTGACAACAAATTTAAACAATGTTATATTATTAGCTAATAATGTGAGATAATTTTGACAGCAGTGTCATAGGATTCAGTGAAAAACTTTATCTAATGCTTTTAATACTAGTAATTAGTAACAATCGAATACTTTTTCTAAATTCTTAGTCATTTCATTAGATTTCTTAAAACAATCAAGAGACTTTCTTGCTTTGATTATATTGCCAGTTTATTTTTTTATTAATATGGAACTCATAACCTGTTTTTGTTTATAAATTTCTGCAGTTGTGAATCCATGTCCATAAGTTACACAGTTCAAAATTCAAATATTATAAGATTTTAAACCCTATTTCAGAATATTTATATTTTGGTCAATCTTATTTATTATACACATACTAAAAAAATTTTGAATTTTTGGTAAACTATTTGAATTTATAGCTGAAAAAAAATCAAGGCTGGTTACATTAATGAAGTTTTTTCATCTGTAAAAGCCTTTTGAGTAGATGAGTATTCTCACAGATCCCAGTTATCCATCTTGATTTTTTTTTCTGGAATGTAGAGGTCTTTGCAGTTAAATATATAGATAGGATCAACTTTGTAAGTCATATAATTTATTTTTTATATGGAGTTTTGTGATGTAGGAATTATAATCTATGATTGGTATGCAACTTTTACACATTTAATCCCCTTCTTCAGATTAAATTTGATGCAACCTACTATTTATTTTTACCATGCCTAATTATAAGTACAAATTTTAATTAATATATAAATTTGTATTTCTTAATATTTTAGCATTAAGCACATAAGATTTGAAATTAAAGTTTTGAAATATATTTTTAAAAAAGAAATTATGATACTTACAAAACATCTTATTTTCATGTGATTTTTTAAAAATTAAATTCTTTCAAAAAAAAAAAAAACATTGTCCAAAATTTTAAGAGAATTTTAAAAAAATTTTGCAACTCCCAACAATTTTAAATGACTTCTTAAGAAGGTATTTTTTGTTTTCAGATATTAAGAGAAACTTTATAAAATATTATTAGTTTTTTTTTTTTGTTTAAAGAATTTGATTACAGTCTGAATTGTCTGATAAATGTTGAAGGCTAAACAATCGATCAAATCACAGATTCTCTTATTCATATAATCATTCATCTGAAAGTTTTGCTTAAAATATTAACATTACTTTGAGAAAACTTAATTAGATTATCTATTTCTACTGTCAATATTGAGCAATAAGTAAATAAGAATATATGTATAATTTGCAATATTCAGGATAAATAACATTTTGTTTAAAAATATATATATTATAAAAAGCATTGGAGGGGCTAAAATCTTTTTCAATAGTCTCTTATAAAGGAATTGTACCACCAGGCTTGCTATTTATTGTATGATGTGAAGTAGAACATTTTGTTATATTGAATTGTTAAGTAGTGAGCCATGGGCTGCCTACCCGAAAGAAAAATCCTAAGACATAAAAAAAACAAAAACATAAAGTTTTACTTATCCCAGATTTGAATCCAGATTGCCTGCACAGCAAACAGATGTTCAACCAGTGCATTATAAATCCTTACCTAATAAAAGGTACATATCATAAATACATAAATCCACAGCTAACATAACTAGTATTAGAGAGTATGACTGCAAGGAAAAGTTGGATAGTCAGAGAAGAGATTATTCTATTTTTAAAGTATTATTTATTACTTTACATATTGCAATAAGTGGTCTTTTCTGTTTGCCAATTTTCCAATGAGAAAACGGTATTTATTCTATAAATTAATATAAAACAATTTCATATTCATGAAAGAATTACTATTTTACTGGCTATCAAATGAGTGTCAAAACAACTTCCAGTCGATTCTCACTGAAAGAAGCAAATGTTGAAAAATATTCTAGGGATTTTTTTGGCATTATTATCTACTTTTTTTTCATTTTAGAATGGCATAGACTGTAAATTACTGCTTTCTAAGCAATATGGCAACCTTCAGAATTAAAAAAAAAAATCCAGATAATAATTATAATTTTATTATTATTTATACGTAGATATTATCTAAGTTACTTTATAAAGTATATTTTTATTGCATATAATTTTGATACAAAAGGTATCCAATCTTATAAACTCTTAGGAATCTTTTACTTTAGTAATGTGAATTTTATGCTCCTTATTTCAGAATTAAAAAACTCATACAAAGATAATTTTTTAAGATAAAGAAAGGAGAATTGAGTTTATTTGACAAAATGAATATATACTGTAACGGGCATACATGCTGTTACATTATTATAATAAGTAAAATTACAAATTAAAAATAAAAAGTTCTCAAACAAAAACTTCTTTCGATGGAAAAATATTAAAAGAAAACTTTATTAAAAAAGAAAAAAGTATTTTAAAACTAAATTTTCAACAAAAACTTAAAGATTTAAAGATAAAAATATATCTTTAAAAATATACAAAATTTAATTAATTCTATTGTGTAAAAAGGCTAAAAATGGAAATAATTATTTTTTAAAATTAGTCTTAAGTTAACTAACTCTTGAGTATCTCAAAATTTATAATTAAAGGTCGGATAGGAGAGAAAAACAATAAGAACAGAATAGCCAATAAAAAAATCCCTCAGGAAACGGACCACAGCGAAAGAATCATCATCATCATTATGGCCAGTCAATCCCAATTTTAATATAAAAAGGAAAAGATTGGAAATAAATTATTTTGTCTTATATATGTTAAATCCGGAGAGTTGAAGGAGAAGGGATTGAAAAGACGCACTTTCAATTCCTTCAGTTTTTCTAAAAGAGGAAATGAAATATCGTTTTTCTAGATTGCGGACTCCAAGACATCAGGGTCCTGCAATAAAAGCATGCAAAGAATTATACCAACTGCAGCAAAGGACTTACAGAGAAACAACCCTGGATCCCAATTACAAGCAACTAGAAAGTATGGACTTTTTCTCTTTAAAGCCGTAAGAACTCTATAACTAATGAACTTTAACTATAAAACTTTCCCAGTATTTAAATGGAAATAGAAATTCCTATCTGACCAAACTAAATCATTTATTAATAATTATTTTTATTGAATGTATATTTTTTTTAAAATCATTTCCATTAATTTAAATTTTCCATTCTTTTAAGTGTTTATTATGTTTTTGTTTTTTCACATAAAGCTAAAACTTTTAATTAAATCATGTTAAATTTAAATCAGGCGTGAATGGCTGCATAGATTCGTATTCGTAAAGTTATGTTAATTTAGGGGAGGGTAAATCTTAGGTTATTTGTTTCACAGTTAAATTGGGTCAATGAATTGGATGTATTGGTGTAATTAGTAAATGTAGCATGAAGATCCGCTATGTGCAGGATCACATTATTCGCTGCACTTGGGCAAAATAAGTTCCATTTTTTACTGACCATTGGAAGCAGACGGTATTCCCTGCTCCTTGGATCACCTCTTTAGCCTATGGAATGGGGTAGTAAGATGGCAAAAAGGATCGCAATTCCTTCCTATGGAGTTTTTTTTATTGTTTTTCTTGCCAGACAGACAAAGTATTCCTGTACTGGACGAGACATTTCTTCTCGATAACCGTGCTGTTCAGATGTATATTTCTGACAGTACGGTATTGTGCTGTCGTATTCATGCTGCATTGAATACATCGATATATCAGATATATTGGTGTTAGTTTGACTGCGAACTTTTGGCCTAGAGTAAAATAAGGGATATAGAATATTTTTTTCGAGTGCAATCTATGTAGTCTATCCATACTCGACACTAATAAAATAAAAATAAATTCATCTGTGCGAACTTATAAAATCTAAAGTTAAAATGTAAATCAAATTATAAAGTAAACATTATACTAAAATAATTCTAAATTTTATATATGTGTAAAATAAATGTTTTTGTGTGTTGTTAATCTGACAGTGGCTTATTCTTATTTTTTATTATCTTTCTTTTTTGAAAAATAAAGTATACATTATCTCTGCTGCTCTGCGAGCTAGTGACTGGGGCTAACGGTCTATAATAAAATAAAATTGGATCTTAAGTATCTGCCTACTATATAAAATTTCCAGATTCGAATGGCCTGGTGGCGCCCTTGTACGGCAAATACGGTAAGACTCCATCTATCATATTCACCTGACCTTTATAATACCAATACAAAGCATCACATGATTTTTCTAGTTTTTATTTAAATTCTGGATTGACAGCAAATCACTTTATGCATGAACAGTTAGTGGATACCATGTGCTAGGAATTTGAATTCCATTCATTTTTCATGCTTATATGGATGACTTTAGGATAGAATGATGTTAAATGCTCAAATTTTATATATCTTACGTACATCTAAACACCTAAACTTATCCTATTTTAATAATTAAATAAATATATAGAAATAGATAGCATCATAATTATTTTCAATATATTTTATCAAGAGCAGAATGAAAGTTTCTCAAAGTTTAATCCTGCCTCTCTGATCTATCACTTCCTTTTTTTAATATCATTCTAGCAAATTTTTCTCTATTTTATTCATTTTACACATGTTTATTTTGTGGAACTTTTAACAATTCCTCAGATTCCTGTTCAAGATTTTAATTATTCATTTGTTGGGATCTAGTGATATGTTCAGCCCAACTCCATTTACTCCTCTTTAATTCTTTGGATTAAGAGGCTTAATTTTTTTTGTTGCCCCTAACCTACATATCTTTGTACTTTACTTATGTGATCTGAAGTCTTTATATTGTTCTTATTTTAAGTGTTCAAATCTCAAATGCATAATTCATTAAAAAGCTTTCTTTTCAAAAATATAAGCATATATATATACTTTTAATATTATTGCTACTAAAAGCAATCGATTCAAGGTTAATTCTGTTATTAATTCATCCATTGTTATTAATTCATCCATTATGTTAATATCTTTGATAATAATCTGACTAGGATAATTGTTAATTTTTTCTAATTCATTACTCTCAATCTTTATTTTCTCATTTTTAAAAGCCATTCAACATTAATTTTTTTATTATTTATCTTTAGTCATCTGATAGTTCTTATAACAATTATTGAAACTCTGAATATTATTTGCAAAACAATATTATTTATCTGCAAAATCTAGTTGCTTTATATCCTGTAAAAAGTGTTGAAGAGATAGAATTATTCTTATATACATCTTTATGAATGTTTATTTTTTTTATTGTTATCATGTAATTCAATCATCATTTATTATATCTTAATAAATATTCTTCAGAATTTGAGAATATCATATGTATGTATTGATGTCTCACATCAGAAATGCTTATAGAATCCAGTCGTTTTTCGTAATCTACAAATTACAGACAAAATGTTAACCAACTCATAATTCATTGATTCTTTCTATATATATATATATTTAATAATGTGATTTACTGTGCTATAACATTTTAAAATCCAATTGATATTTTGATCAGTTTTCAAATTTCTCTCTAAATTAATTTTAATGATCTTATTAAAGAACTGATAGACCTATAATTTATAATATTTTTCTTTTTATCTTTTTAAAATATAATATTGCATTTTTCTAATCATATGATTTTATCTTTATCTTTAGACATTTGATATAATTTTTCTATTTTTTTCACCTAATTATTTTAAAATAATTCTGTTATTTACTGGAGTTTCTCCATTTTTCATAGATTTAATTATATATCTTTTATTTAAAATATTTGGAATTTCAAAAGATATTATAATTATTGAAGCTTTGTTTTATTTTATTTATTACTATATAGTTTTTTTTTTTTGTAATATTTTTATAGACATTTTTGACTTTCTTTTTAGTAATCTTTTTTTTTCTTATTGCTACATGTTTTTCTTCCAATATCAAAATGTTTCTATTTTTTAAGCTTGTTTTCTTTTGTAGCTTTCCGTACTAATTAACAGTATATTTTCTTGTCAACATTAACTCTTTCCTACTATTTATAGAAATTAAAAGAATCAGTCTTTTTAAGTGAGTCATTTTAAAAAGTCATTTGAAAATTTATTGAATTGCTGTTTTTTTATCCCAGCTATGTGTGTAAATCTTTTTATTAGAGTATCAATTATATTCTAATTGATTTCATTTTAAATTTATTAATATTTAAAATAATTTGCAAATTCTATTTTAAATTCACTAGAATATTTTTGACTGTTAGGGATGATGAATTATTCTACTTTTATGTCCATCATTTTGGGGTTTCTTTTAAGAGGGGAAGGGCTAATAGCAGACTTTCCCCCCTCTCTGCAAATTCCATAATTCTATATATCTATATAAAAGTCCCTTCTTTATCACAATAAAATTTATTGGAATATTAATTCTCCTGTACTGCGACTTACTCTGGTTAATCTTTCAACTTAGGAATTTAGTATTAAATGATTATTCTATATCAGAATTCAATAAGTTGGACTTGATTTGGTAGGAATGTCCCTTTACAAACAAAAAATATTTTAAAAAATCATAATTGAACTTTGCAAATGTGGAAAAATGGGTTGTGATCAAAGTCATGCATATGTTTATGATTACATTTCTCAACAAGATGTTAAAAGTGGATAGAAATCAGTCCCTATCTTGCGTGAGAGTGGTATAGTGAAAATTACACTACAGAAATATTCTTTATTGGATAATCTCTAGTCTAATGAATGACTAATAAAAATAGTTAATAAAACAATGGTATTGTTTTTCTTTTTTAAACTCAGTGTTAATAGTCATTAGTTATGTTGGATAAATGTTTGTTGATGATCAATATTTGGAATTATTGCTATGTAAATAATCACATGTAATAATAACTATAAGAATAATAGCTGAAGAAATGATTCTTAGGAATTTGCTTTGTCCAATTTCTTTAAGATTTCAAATTGGAATCAAAGAATTTCCTTTCAGTTAATAGGATTTTTTTTTCTTTCCAGCTATAAAATATATAGATTTTTAGAAACATGAGGATTTTTAATTATATATACAAATGTATTTGAATCAAACAAAAATTTAATATTTTAATACTAATTTGATTTCTTTTATTAATTAACTACTCATTTATCTTCTTTTAAACATTAATAAAGACATCACATTACTAAAATGCCATTGAATATTGTGTGTACAACCCTTATGATAAATAAAATAATCTTAAAAATAATTAATGATTAATCACTTATTGACTTAACTGAACATCTTACAAGCTTGTATTACCCTTAGTTGTGGGTAAAAAGTCAGTAGCTAAGTCTGAGATTCTTCTTTCTTTTAAATCATTTTTAAAATCTTTACAAAAAATATAGCATTACAAAAAAAAAACATTAATAAAATACAGGAGGTAATTAATCATTAATTATTTTAAGATCTATTATTTAGCATAATAGAGAAGAGAGAAACTTAATTGAAACTTGTTTTTCTATTTTTTCTACATAATTGGTCAAAAATAAAATGTATTCTTGATGGTCGAGTTTACACTTAATTTGTATGATAGCATAGAATTTTTTTTTTTTTAGTAAGCAACTTTTAAAAGGAAAAAATATTCAATAATGAATGGTAAATATTATTGAAAAGTAGTAATAATTTGGGAAAAAAATTTTTAGTTTTTTTTTACATAACTTTATATTATTAAATTAAATTTCCAACTATTTATTTTAGAGCAATATTAAATCTCTATCTATTTACTTTAAAGCAATCTTTTTTAAAAAAACACAGAAAATGTAAATCTGCCCCTTCCAACATATTTAAACTAAAACAGCAAATAGTAAATAATTGTTATAAGTAAAATGTTGATCCATTTAATCTTCATAATTAATTAAAATTAGATGGAAAAATTTATGAAATTAGTGGAAATGTTTATAACATGATTGTAGTTCTGTTTTACAAAATTAATATGATAGGAAAATTAAAATTTATATTATAAATAACTTATGTTTTGCAGTATGCTGTCTTTGCTCTTCCTAAGTAAAAATTGTCATTAAATTATTTATGTACTGCTTATTACACTTCTGTGTAAGCTTTCATGATTCTGGGGAAAATAATTTTCACAGGATTAAATAACTATTTTATTGTAAATTGTGAAATTATCAATTAGAGAGACTTTTTTTTCTCTAATATATCAATTAGAGAGACTTTTATATTAAATTGTTATGAATAACACTCCACACTCATCTGCTTTCAGAGATGGCTTTTAATTCTTCCTATTATGCTTCCAATTTGGAACCAATTGATAGTAGGTAATATTTTTTAAAGTTATGTTAAAGGATCTTACCAAAAGTGATGATAAAACACTAAGAAGTGTTTAATGTTGGTAATAGTTTTTTATTGCTTTTATTTTTTTTTAGTAAAAAAATAATTATAGCATCATTAAGTGAGTGTCCCGCGCATCTTTTTTGATAGGTTGTGACACCACTGAAATATGGGCATTTGATAGATCTGTGACATATCTTTTTAAAGATGGCTTTCGCAAAAAAATCCGATGAAATTTGGATTTTTTATGAATTTTATTTTTATTAAGCAGCATGTTTAATTTTTTTTTTTTTGATTAATTTTGTAATTTTTATAAAGCGATAAAGACAAAAAATATGTATTGGCCTTTAAATACACTTTTATTGGAATAAAAGCGCTCTTGATTCACAAACAAGGCCTTCAAAGGAGCCTAAACGTAATCAGAACATCAGGTTTGTAAGTATAAAATTTTAATTTTTTGAATAATATTTTAATTTTTTTTTAATTATGTGAAAAAATTATTAATTTTATTATTTTTAGTTTATAGTTGGTATGTGTCTATATAAATTATATATTTTATGCTCATACAGAATTCTTATCTCTGATAATTTTCTAACTTCTAATCCATTTATTTTATAAAAATAAACTTATTTTATAAAAATGATTCTCAAAAAGTGTAATAATTTATTATTATGTTTATATGGTGGGATTGTGTTTACAAGTAATGATTTACAAAACTAGTAATCAAATGTACAGAAAGATTGCAATATGCGGGCAAATAATCAAATTCTGATTTTTGCCTATGCCTTGATACTCATGCTTTGGAGTCACTCTGGTTTTGCTATATGTTTTATAATATTATTTTCAAGTCTATACCTAACAAATGGACTATATGCAAATAAATTATATCTATGTGATACAATAAATATAACAAGATAGCATCACTGGTGTGCATAAAGAATATAAACATAACTGATGTACACAAAAAAATATAAAACGAAGAGATGAAACTCATTTTATCAGTGATACAGACAGTAGCCTACAATTTCTAGTTTTAGATGGACAAGAAGCCAATTGCTATGATGACAAATGCATATCTATCTTCTGGAAATGATTTGTTTTGTATCTTTTATTAGGATGAATCTTTTTCTTATAGACACCTTTGACATTTGGTAACTTTTGGGTACAAGATAAAATGAAGAATTCTTATGCGAATACTTTTGGAGATTCTGAAGCTATGGATTATCTCAGGTAAGACATATTATATATGGTTTGAAAGATAATTTTGGGAGGAATACAAAGAAATTATAACTGAAGATATAATTTAAACTTAGTTCACGATGAATTAGAAATTATGAACAAACAATAAAGTAATAATTCGAATATTGAAATTTCTTTTTTTCCTTATTTTTTAAATGGTTATCACTATTTGTCTTAGACTTATTGTTTTCCTTAGTTTTTCTAGTTTCTATTAGTGTATTTTTTTTTGCTCTAACATAGTTAAAACTGAAGTTATTGTGTCCCAGGCCAGTTTTTAAAAAAATTCAATATGGCATCCTAGTCCCAAAAGTAATGATTCTGATTTAATGCATATTTGTTATTAGCTAAAGACTAATGGAGTAATTAGCCAATGAAGTTTATGATCAAATGATAATTCTTATTACCAGTGATTATTACAAAGCTAGTATGGTGAGATATTTATTTTCTAATAAATTTTATATATTATTTATATTGTTGCAAATATTTTGCTTATTGCTTGTTACTATCTTGATAATATGGGATAAAGACATTATGAGCATTGTGTTCAAAAGACTTGCAAAAATTTTGTAAATTATTTTCACATAATTTTGTTAAAATATAGTGGTTAAATGCAGACTTTTTCCAAACTTACCTGCAATTTGATTTAGTTTTTAAAAATTGATAAATATTATATTTGAAACTGTCAAATGAAAAATAGATTCCTGGTAATGATGTGAATAATTGTTAGCAATTTTAAATGACATCATCTGTTTAGTTTTTTAAGGCTCTTAAATGGCAACATTTATTTGGAGTTCGTTAATCATATTGTTGATTTTTTTTTTTTATCATCATTTTATTAGAGCAATTATATACTTTCATTTTAAATAGATGTGATTAATAAGGAATAATGAGTAGTTTAATTTAAATATATATTAAAAAACCCAAAGAAAATGATAATATAATCTTAACATTTTATGAAATTTTGGCTTAATCTCTCAAACAAAAATTTCTGTAAATATTTAATTTGCTGCAGATGAAAATTAATTTTAATTGAAAATCATAAATAAATTAAATGGTATAGTGAAAGTTATCAAAATTGTAATATGGGTAAGGAAATCAGATGTTAGTATCTCTCTAACATTGCCCTTATATTATTCAAAAAGTCAAGGCAAGGGATAATATCCAATTTAATAAATGACTAGTAAAAGTTATTCATATATTTCCATAAAATAGTTTGTATCAAAGTCATGAGTGCAGAAAATTTGAAATCTGCTAATTAAAGTATAATAATTTGCTATATATTTATCCTGAACAAATGATGAAGATATGTGTAAGAGATTGTGATCTGGACCAACTGATGAGTGCTGATTCAGCATGAAATGTGCATCTCGAGGATCATTTATCTTTTTCATATGTTTTTGTTTATATATTTAATAATATGTGATGGAATAGCAGTTTGAAAAATAGTGAGAGAGGTTGGTCTGACTTGTGGGCTACATTGAGCTAAGGTGAAACATGCACTGAGATAAACATAATTTGACAATATATTAAGGTTTTGTTTTAGAATTTCTTTTTTGATAAATAACAATCAAAAATTACATCTCATAGCTTTTTTTTCATAATTTTCTGCTTTAAAATTTATAGTAATGATGTGCTTAATAATTTGAAAGCTCATATAAAAAAAACTTACTTAAAATATTAAAATTTTTAAAATAATATTTACTTTATTTTAAAAAATTTACAAAAGATGGATTTAGATTTGAGAAAGTCCAAATAATACAAATTGATTTTAGTTGGATTATATATTAATTCAGAAATAAGTTTTAAGAATGTACATACATCTTGGAATTAATTAATTTAGACAATTCAGTAGTAACATATTGAAACCAAATTTAAGAGCAATCAAAGTTCTAAATCAAGAAAGAAATAGGTTATAAATAATTTAAAGAGGGGTATAAAACATGGGGTTTCAGATTTGTTGGAAAAAAAAAAGTATAAATAATAGTAAAATAAATGATTTTGTAAATTTAGAGAAGCAGCAGGAAAAACAGTAGGATATGAAGAATAAACAAATATAAATGCATTGAGATGATGATAAGATGATTAATAAAATAGTAGAGAAGATAGAAAAATATCATTACTATAAATACTGTATTAAGTGAAAATAAATTTAAAAAGCTTAATGGTGAATTATATATAGTAAAGGAAACTAGGCAGGCATGATTAAAAATATAGTTAAGATAGAAGGATTACAAAGAAAAGATAAAATAAAACGCATTGAATAGCAAAAGTAAAATAATTGGATTTAATCAACAGTTGAAGTAAAAATGGAAAATTATTAGTGACAGTTGAGCACCAGAAGAGATAGATTTTTCTGTAATCAGAAATCTTTAGCTCTCACATGCTTTATTTCTCTATTGCACTAATATAGAGCATAGATGCATTAAAAATTTAATAAGAGTTTAAAATGACATATATGATAAAAATAATAATCTTTCATTTGTGCTGATAGAAAAGGAACGAACCAATTTGTGCAGTTGTAGTGACTATAAAAACTAAAGTTAAAATGATGAATTTCGTAAATTGGGTAAAGGGAAGTAGGAAAAAAAATGATGTTTATAGTAGTTTTTTTTTTCAACAGTTATAATTTCTTTTAGAGAAAGGACCTAATGTATTAAAATATGATGGTTTAGAACAGGGATCTTCAAACTTTTTTTGTTTACTGTTTACTTCTGACTTATTTAGAGAGATTACAATATGCTTACTGCCCACTTAACATTAAATTTGATAATGTTTTTACAGAATATAATATTATTCAAAAATAATATTGAGAAAGAACCACAGAATAAGATATAGGAAGTAACCAATACAAATATGAGCAATCGCACATAGAGACATAAAGTTTAAAACCAAACTAATGCAAGAGTATGTCATTATTATGTGTATATTGTGATAATTATAATATAAAAATAAAAAATAACTGCATATTTATTTAATAACTAATATATATATATATGAAAAACAACTATTTATTAGAAATTACTTTTAATATTTACAAGAAATTACTTTTAATGGTTAACTAAATAAATAGTTTATGTTTGGTTTTAGTTTTGTCAAAAATAATCAAAGGTCTCACCTTTCTTGTGCATTCAAGCAGTTTCTCTCCTGGGTCAAAAATTTATTCATAACACTGGACCCGCTTCTACAAAATATGAAGTTGGAAAGGCTATTAGGAATAAAAATATTTTATTCTATAATCATGAATACAGCTCGTGAATTTTTTTATTTTGCCACAGTTTCCTTCATTGAAATTGATTTTATTTTCACTATCATATTTTAATTGTAATAACTCTTATAGCAAGCTAATTTCAACTTCAGTTATATTCACATTAAATGGGGACTCCATCCATGCATCCACTTTCAGGTTGATATCTTGAAAATGAGTTTACAAGTCAAGTTTGAATGTATGAAGATGACTACTATATGTTTCCAAGTCATTAACTATAAGATAATTTTTGATTGACAACAACTTAGGAAACTGATTCAATTCCTTATATATCATATTTTGTTTGAACAAATTTAATATATCAATAAATAGACAAATTACTTTTTTTGTATTCCTTAAGAATAACTTCATTTAATTTGGTAAATACATCAGCTAAATAAAATAAAAAAATTATTTTTGTGTGTTTTTAATTTCTGGCACATATCTACTTCTTTGGCATTTTCAAAAAATTCTAAGATAGTCGCATATAATTTCACAAAACATGAAAGACTATACCCTCTCAATAATCAACACACTTCTGTATGAAAAATTAATTAGACATATGTAATTAGACATATGATTTGTTACAGTTCTTACAAAATTTCCTGAATACTCCATCATATTTTTCCCCCCCCAAAATATGATTTATTAACATAATATTAATCTTTGAATTTACATGATATATGTAGTGATATACAAGATTCAAACTATGATTTACAATGCAGAACTTGATTTACCGAATGAACAAAAAAACCCTGAATTGTATATGCATGTATCTTGCCATTCATAGCTTCTCATAGTTTACTAAGTAACCCCTGACCTTAATGGCAACTAGATAGATCACAGCTTCCAAGAATCATATCATCCCCACTATCCAGAAGACGAGAAAGTGAAAACCCATACTAATCCCCACAGCACCCATGTGCCATCCCCCCTTCTAAGGACTTGGAACCAGGCCTTGGTATTTCCAAAGCTCAGACTCTCATCCAATGCTCTTATTAATCCCCACATCACCCAGATTCCCTCCAAAACCCAGGCTGTGATACCTTCCAAGCATCAGATCCTGTCATCCATGTGGCAGAGATGAGCGACACAGCAGCCCCGATTTGAAGTTTAAACCATAGTAGAACTCTCTGGACTGAGTCACCCAAGTATCAGATTCTCTCATCCTCACAGCCAAGACAAGCAATGCTGCAGCACCAATCAAAAATGTAAAGCCCATATGCTTACATCATATGCCATCTACAGATTATCATATAGTCTAATAACCAACCTATAAATCACATAGAGAACAAAGAGATCAAAACCACAATGCATCACATCATCTCTACTGTCCCGAAGATGAGAAAGATGAAACCTGTACTGAACCCCATAGCACTCACATCCCAGCCCCCCCTGTAAGAACTAAAATTTAGGCCCCAGGAATCTTCCCAAGTTCCAGATTCTCTCATCTGAAGCCCATACTAGAACCCAATACACCCACATCCCAGCCCCCCTTCAAGACCAGGAAGAAAGCTCTGGGAGCTCTCCAAGACTCAGTCCTCAAGACCGCAAAAATGAATAACACAGTAGCCCCAATCCAATGTTCAAATCACTGTTGAACTCTTTGGGAACTTGAATTTTGTCCATCATGTTTCAGCTTCCAGACAACTTATAAAAAACTAGAAGCCTTAATCCATGAGGTTTCCTTAACTATTGGTAAAAATCAAATGATAAAACTAGAAGCACAATCCATATAATGAGGTACAACTGTTAACAATCCAATGTCATAATTATTGCTAAATTTAAAATCATAGTGCAAATCTCCAGGATTTCAAATGCCTTGCATAAAAACTTCATCATTACTTTCCAAAATCAAGAACTTTAATGTATATGTAGTAACCAGATGCTTCCATTATGTGCTATGCCACAATATAATTCTAGATCTATAGAGCAATCACAGATGTACATAGAGTAATGTATCCATTAAAATCGCATAGTGAATAGTGTCCATCATATTTCAGCACTCTGATAACCTATGAAAACCAGAAGCACTAATCCATATAGTCAAATGTTAAACAATTTGTACTGTTCAGCATTCAAGATAGAAAAAAAGTTTAATATAGAATGTAAGGTTGAATAATCAAGCAACACTTGAAATCAAATGTTCAGATACAGTCTAAAACAATTCACTATAGTAGAAAAAAATCTTTTTTACCAAGTCAAATCTCAGGTCTAAAATGCAAGCACAAAACTGCAATGAATAATGTTGTCATTTTTAACCAATGAATGAGCCATCCAAATCTAATAAAAACGTTTTAAGAGACGTGTTTATGACAATCGTTAAAGGTAAATGTAAACTGGGGCTAGTATGCTTTGCAGCAAGATATTGCTTGTGAGTAATGCAATGGATGTATATGTTGGGAACCTCTTTCTTCAAATGTGCTAAAAATCCTTAATAGCAGTCAACCATTACTGGTGCTCGATCTGTTACGCAAACAATTTGTTAATGATATGCTATGTTTTTCAAAATATGATGGAATTGTACTGTAAATGGATATAACTTTTGTATCTATAATAAGGTTATTGGCTTCGTGTAGCAAATTATTTTCATTGAAATAATGAATGCAGGTCATTAAAATATCATTATTATCAGCAATTGTTGACTTATCTACTTGCAGAGAAAATCATTCTATTTGAAGCATACAAAGAACTTGCTTTTCAACATCAACAACCATTTCGTTGATCCACCATCTAATTGGGTTATCACTAATCAGAATATCAGCTGGGTATAGATGCGTCATTGTTAATAAAAATACTTCAAAATATGGTTTTAGTAATTTTTCTCTAATAGTATGGGCTCTTCCATTTTTAACAATAAGTTCAGATATTTGATAACTTTCCAGTAATCCATCTTTGGTTTTTCTTTAATATTTTTCATATGTTGAGGTTATAGTATTAGGTTTTTAAAATTATTCATAAATATCATTAAAACATTCTATGGATTTTTCACTTTTATTTTTGTGTTTAATATGATGTTTTTGAAATCAAGATGGTTTCATTGCTTCTTTAGAAAATGATTTTTAACACAATAACACATTGACATGGTTTCATTAACTGACATTTAAATGAAAGCATACACCAAATATTCAGTTGAATATAAATGACTACACTTTTTCTTAGGAGGCATAATGAAAAATTGGGTATGCTCTGAAAATATATACAATTTTAACAAAATTATTCTGCAAATGAACTGTCAACTGAACTGACAAAATTCTACACATACATTATTGTGTTGCCATCTACTATATTTTTTTGTTTTACATTATGTGTCGCATCATCTACCAAATTTTTATGTTTCACACTTTTAGAATTTCGTATTGAACATGTGACATTACAATGAACATTCAATACAAAATTTTAAATATTGACAATATGTTCAAAATATACAAATTAAATAAAAATATTTATAAAACAGGATCATAAAATAAAGGTGTAGTTTTTAAAAAATCAAATGATAATACTATGGCATTAAATTAATTACAGCCAACCAACAATTATAAAATGCCCACTGGTGGATGCTACTGACCATATTGAAGACCCCTGGTTTAGAATAATCTCATATTCAGTTGAATAGACATGTTCTGAAGTTTAGATTTACAATGGATAGAGGAACAAGAAATGTTATATAGTGATGAATACTATTATTGAGATAGGTATGATAAAAAAAGGAATAAAATTTTATATTTATATGATTGATCCAGAAAAGACATAATAAAATGAATTGAATAATTGTGAGAAATATTTTGTAAAAAAAAAAAGCCATATAAATTGGAAAAATTTACTTGAATCATAAATTATTTTAATAAGATTTATATAGCTATTTTGTAGAATGGTTACATGCAAGGAGAATGTATGATAAATATGATGTTTGCCTCATACTGAGAATAAATTTAATTAATTATTAAATAAGAATTAGTAATATTTATAGAAAGTTTAGATGAAAATGAATATTATAGGGTAATTAGTTCTAGATCATTTATTCATTGCTGCTTACATTGAAATATAGATATTTATTATAATCTATAATATTTCTGTAGTGTAATTTTCACTAAACCATTCTCATGCAAGGTAGGAACTGGTTTCTATCCACTTTTAACACCTTGTAGAGGGATGTAATCATAAACATACGACCAAAGACATGTAAAAAAGATCTATGATCCCCATATGTCCTTGGTCATGTGTTTATGTTTACATTTTTCATAAGGTGTTAAAAGTGGATAGAAACCAGTCCCTACCTTGTGCGAGAAAGGTGTAGTGAAAATTGCATTACAGAAATATTTTTCATTATTAGATAATCTCTAGTCTAATGAATGATTAATAAAAATTATTAATTTATTGTAATCTATTTCAAGTTCTCAGTATAGAGCAAAGTTGCCATTCAAAGCAATAATTTAAACAGGAAAGATATAATCCTCATCATCATTTTCATTGATTATCACACCAACAACCTCATTATCATTCATCTCATGTGGTATGTGTTTCTAGATCTTAGAATTTTTTGGGATTCAGTTTAAAATTTCAACTGTCCAACTATTATCTCTTATATGATTATGTCTAATCAGCTTCATTTCAATCTCTTAGTTCTTTCACTGATGTCAATTTCAATCTCATCTTGTTACTCTTGACATACATCTTTTCATATTTGGTTGAGGAGTTTGAAGTTTTAGATGCATAAATAAGAACCAGCTAACTTTTCATTCAAAGTGTATTTTCTATTAATATTGTTATTTCTACCAAAAACATTTAATTCAATGATTTATTTCATTCATTATGTTTTTATCTGTATTAATAATTTGTCCAAGATATTTATTCTAATTGTGATTATTAATCTTTATGTTCTTCTGAGGAAATCCATTGAACATTATTTTAGTGGTTTGATATTTATTCTTAATCCAATTTGCTTACTTGTCTCTCATAATTCTTGCAACATTTCCTGAAACTCTGAAGCATTATTTGCAAAAACAAAAATCATCTGCAAAATCTAGATAACTTAAATAATATCCATGTGTTTTATTTCCATAACTTTTTATTTTAATTCACAAAATACTTGGTTATAAAATTACTTGAAAATAAGTTCTTTATCAATGTTAACCTTCTTAATGTCAATGTATAATCTAATTATTGTTGTTGCATTTTACTAAATATTTTTGAAAATATGATTATATCCCAAAATTATAAAATTACTTGAAAATAAGTTATGTTCTTTATCAATGTTAACCTTCTTAATGTCAATGTATAATCTAATTATTGTTGTTGCATTTTACTAAATATTTTTGAAAATATGATTATATCCCAAATTTGCATTTTAATAGTTCACTGTTTTAATCACTGAGAAATAATTTTAGAATCAAATGCTTCTTTATAATCTACAAATCCAATTAATATTCATTGGTTTTTTTCTATAATTTCTCTCAATACAATGCTAAAACTACTTCTAAATCTCGTATGGCTGATAGTCTATAATTTTTAATATTTCATTTACACTTTTTTATTTATTAATATTATTACTGCATTATTCCAATCATTTGATATATTTTTAACATTAAGATGTTTAGTGTGATTTTTCTATTTATTCACATCGTCTTTTGAAACTTTTCCTTCTTCATGGATTTAATTATATAACTCGCCTTTATATTTAAAATGTTCGGCAGTTTAGAAGATGTAGTGATTATAGTTGTTATTTTGTTTTCTTGTTATTATTATTCCGTTCTTTATTGAACTCTTGTATGTATTTCATGATATTGACTCTATTATTAGTAAGTTTCAATTTATTTATTGCTGAAATAACTTTTTTTCCAATACTATGTTGTTTTATATTTCTGAAACTTATTTTCTTCTATAGATTTCTTTTCCAGTTTATTTTCTTGTACATTATGAATTTTTTTTTTGTACCATTTTATATAGAACTTAATTTTAATGAATTATTTTTAAATATTTAATATATTGTCTTGTCTCAGTAGAAATTTTATTGATGAATTGCTTTTTTTATATCATCTACCTCTGTTGCAGTTCTTAGTAGAATGTCATTTTCAACATCTGTCAGTATTTTAAAACAATTATAAAGTTATAATTAAAATTTATTGGAGTTTTTATCTGGCTGTGAATGCTACTGATAATATTGTTTGGTTTTTTAAAAATAAATTTTGTCTCTATAGTTTTGCTTTAACATTTATCTTATATTTCACTAATTGATGATTATTTCTTGTGTTGAATCTATGAAAAATATTACAATTTTGAAATAAATATTTTGTGTTAATCTAAATATAATTAATTCTGCTGTACTTTTATTTGGATGCTTTTATGTCCATTTCTGTTAAGCATTTTCTCAAAGAAAGAATTCATAATATATATTTTTTTCCTGCAAATTCTATAAGTCTGTCTCCTCTTTCATTTCTAATATCATAACCAAATTTATCCACAGCTTTTCTATTTTTCATATGTTTACTGATTCTCTCATTAATGTCTCCCCTGACAATTTTAAAATATTTGGTGTTGTATATTTATATAAAACTCCTCTACATTATTACAATGAAAACATCTGGAATATAATTAGATGTGATATTGTGTGTTATTACTAACAAGTTGTTTGTATTTGAAAAATTTAAATAAAGTTTAAAATTTTCTGTACATTCAACATTCACTCATACATGATGGAAATAGTCCAACATATCACATCTAATGATATAATATCATCACAAACTTCCAGGCAAATAATAAGTTCTGGAGTATAAATCTGAATTTTTGTGCTTGTTATTTTTCATGAAATTGAATAACTAATCTTGCTAATAATATGTCTATAGTGTAATTTTCTCTATACCATTCTCATGCAAGATAGGGACTGGGTTCTATCTGCTTTTAACACCTTGTGGAGGGATGTAATCATAAGCATATGGCCAAAGATATGAAAAAGATGTATGATTCCCAACATGCACATTTCGTGCTGAACAAGCACTCATTATTTGATACAAATCACAATCTCTTACAAATATCTTTATCATTGTTCACTATATATAGATAGCCAATTACTACAGTTTAATTGACAAGAGTCAAACTTATTTACTGCTCTCACAACTTTGTTACAAACTGTATGTTTATGATTACACCCTTCTACAAGATGTTAAAGACAGATAGGAACCAGTTTCACCTTGCATGAGAATGGTGTAGTGAAAATTATAATACACAATTATTATTCATTAAGTGCATAATCTCTAGTCTAATAAATAACTAATAAAAAATATTATTATTGCTACTTTGAATGATACACCATCAATTTCCATGGTGTTTTTTTTTTTTTCATTTTTTATTTATAAAAAACCTACTTCATTTGTGTTTCCAATATTTGTGACTTTATAATAAAGTACTTTTCAATTC
The DNA here is from genome assembly GCA_028023455.1 of Epiperipatus broadwayi. Taxonomy (NCBI): domain Eukaryota; kingdom Metazoa; phylum Onychophora; class Udeonychophora; order Euonychophora; family Peripatidae; genus Epiperipatus; species Epiperipatus broadwayi. The sequence continues at coordinate 1,374,213 of JAQFVV010000136.1, read as the reverse complement.
AGTTGGCCCCTCCTTTTTTTCTAATTTCACAATGTTCAGCAATGTCCCTTTTAATATTTAGATCATATTTCCAGTTCATATAATTTTCCTTCACTTGAAAGTGATCTGTGGTTTTAGTTAGCTAACTACAAAAAGTACAAGATCATTATTAAATGACATCCTTGATCCATAATAAAGAGTTCTTAGCATTCATTCCCTTTGGCTGCCAACCACTGTCTTGACTGATGACTTCATACCTTTTTGGTAATAAAAGTTATTATTTAGTTCATGTGTCATGACTGAAAATAACTAAAAAAAAAAAAATTCATTTTGCTTTAAAAAAATTCAACTAATGTTTCAATTAAGAGCTGTCAGGCAAATAATAAGAAAAATTGTGATGTTTTTAAGTTTTAAACTCAGAAGTAAAAAGCCGGAAACTAATCACATTAACTAACACATATTTATGCGCAACCATACATGTTCATTTACCACATGAATAATCCCATAATAATAACAGTTATAATGATAAGAATGTATGGAATTGACATTAAGAATTTGTCTTTCTTGGTTTGTTTAAGGCCTCAGAGAAATCAAAGGATCTCGTTTCAGTTAACTATAAAAATCTTTCTACTATAAAGATATAATATACAATCAAAAAGAATCTAACTGTAAATCTAAATTAATAGCTATATTTATTACACAATTTGTTTTTAGTGAAAATTAAAATCAAACTTTTAAAAGCATAAAATAAAAATGTTAAAAGTATTTTAATAAAAATTCACAGATCATTGATTTAGCCATTCCATATTCAGAATATCTGCTTTTTTGCTTGAAAGTTATTTTTTCTTTACTGACAAAATTTAAATTTAATTTTGTGAAAGATAAACAAACACTTACTAATAAAAAACACTATAATTTAAATTTATTGCTTGGAAATTGTATTTTGATGGCGTTGAGAAATGCTTTGAAATATCTTGTGCATGTGTACCTTATGACATTTGTCATAGCATTTGTATTGTTGACAATTTTATAGTTTTTTCATTTGGATTTTTTTTCCTTGTGCCAATGTTAATCAGTTTTCCAATTATTTTTCAAACATATGCCGCAGAATACTTAAAAAAATAATAAATAATAATTACAATACAATTTCATTGCTATAAGTGTAAATAAATAGGTAAGCAAACTAAATTGGTAATTTAAACCCTACAAAACATGACAAAGACAAATTCAGTTGTAACTATTGCTACTATTTTTAAGTCTTAGTAAAAAATAGTACTCATTGTACAATTTATTTGCAGTAGCCTTTTTTATTATAACAGATCTTATTGTACATTTATGTTTGAAGTAATGAATATATATATATAAGTTTAAGAGTGATAGTTGAGAAGGAAGTTTTAGAAAAATTTAATATTTTTTTTTTAGTAAATGGTTACCTGTTAATGGAAATAGTAACAAAAATATTAAGATGAGAATTAGTGATAAAAACAGATTTTTAATAAGAATATATTTTGTGACACATTAAAGATGGAATTCAGAAAAAAGACTTACTTAATATGTTGCACAGATTTTGATAATTAGAAAAAGAAAAGGGAATAGAATGTTGAATTGAAGAATAGAAAAATTGAAAAAATGATTTTCTATAGTGAAATATTGAAAGGAATAAATAAAAATAGATTATTGGGGAAATTATGAAGTGAAAGAAAATTCGAGTTAGGTTATATTTAGAGGAAGAAATTGAATTAGTAGAATGCATGGAGGGCAAGTATCAAAAAAAAGAAATATATTATTATGAATGACTGAAAAATAGAGCAATGAACAAAAAAACTTGGAAAGTGGGTTGTAGAATAGGTTGTTCCAGATCAGACTTTTTGAAGATAATTGAAGATGATTCCTATGTAAAAATGAATCTAATAGATTGGTGAAATATTCAAAAGAAGAAAAAAAAGTATGTATTTTTTTAATCCATTCCAATAATTTTGGCATCTTGTTTTAAAATTGGCATAACTCCATATATATTTTAGCATTAATTTAAAATAACTATCTAAATATATATGTGTGAAGTGGATAAGAAATACGTGTAATAGAAAAAAAGAATGTCTAAACAAATTGTGTGATTACATAATCTTAGCATTGTTTTTTGTTGTAAATTAAAAGTTTAGTCTAGTGACTGAAGATATTATAACACAGGAATTTGAGAAGAAAAAAGTAAACAAAATTTTAAAAAAAATCTTATAATTTATGAATTCGAATAAATAAACTTGTGGAAATATGGAAAATATGATGAACTGCTGAAAGTTTAACTGGAATAAATAAATGTGTAAGAATTGAAAAGAAATTAAAGATAGAAATATAAAGCTAATTAAAAAACATTTTACAACTTTAATATAATTGCTGTGCTTAAATTTATGCAGGTGATATTTTATAATAATGATCTAGCTATGGTATAAATAACACTTAACACATTTTTCTATCTTTCATAATCATAAATCTACATTTCTTGTTGAATGGATGCATTTTTTATTTATCAAAATATCTGATTCTCATGAATCTCAATGTACACAGACTTAACTTTCCATACAATAATGCCACTCAGTGCAAGCCAGAGTAATCAACGGATGCAAAAAGGTGTGTGTATAAAATCCCTATTTCTACTCATCCAATATCCCCAGACTAGTTTCTAGCTTGTGGCTTTCATCAGTGAGGAGTCTTGGATCTGAGGGCACTGCACCTAGATTTTAGAATCTAATGCAATCCTCCAGCAGCCACATTTTACCTTATTGGCTAACTATAAAACTTTGACCAAAATGAAAACAATAATGTTTTCAATTCAAGCTCATTAGCTTGTATAGTCATATAGATTTGAACTCAGTTCAGCATCCATACTTTTTAGTGGCTTTGGTTCTTTAATCACACAGTCACCATAAATCTATTGGGCAGGATTGGTATTAAACCACTAAACATCACATGATCACGATTCTTTATACTTACACAAGCTGTTTACACAATGGCTAAATTCTCTATACAGTAGTGCCATTCAATATAATCTGGGAGCAGTGCTCTCAGATCAAGGGCTCCTCACTGATGAAAGCCATTAGCTAGAAACTACTCTTGGGGATACTGGATGAGTAGGCACTAGATAGGAATTTTATGTACAAACCTTATAACTATTGATTACCCTGGCTTGACTGAGCGGCACTACTATATGGAGAGTTTAGCCTCTGTGTAAACAGCTTGTGTAAGCATAAAGAATAGTGTTCATAGGACATTTAGTGGTTTAATACCAACCCTGCCCAATAGGATTATGGTGTCTGTGGTTATTAAAGTACCAAAGCCACCAAAAAGTATGAATGCTGAACTGAGTTCAGATCTATATGATTATACAAGCTAATGAGCTTGAATTGGAAAACATTATTGTGTTTTTATTTTGGATTCAAAGATTTATAATTGGTAATAATGTAAAAGGTGGCTGCTGGAGAGTTGCATTAGATCCTAAGATCTAGGTGCAGTGCTCTCAGATCCAAGGCTCCTCACTGATGAAAGCTATAAGCTAAAAAACTTGTCTGGGGTCATTGGATGAATAGACACTAAATAGGGATTTCATACACAAATCTTCTTGCATCCATTGATAACTCTGGCTTGCACTGAATGACACTACTGTATGGAGAGTTTAACCTCTTTGTAAACAGCTTCTGCAAGCATAAAGAATGGTGATCATGTGATAAGAATGTCAATGTAATCTGGGTAAAAATAAAAGTATAATAATTTTCTAATCACTACAATAAGCAGATCTTATCATTATAGACATTTTGTTTTGGAAGTTTAAATCCACTCTTGTTAACATTTTTACTCAATTGAAAAGGCAAAAAAAAAATTGCTAATGAAATTGTACTTAATTCCTTAATGTAATCTTTCTAGGGCATAAGTGCATCGAGTTGTTGTAAATGGAATAAAGTTTTGTGTGTAAAGTTTAGAAATTTTTTTGAATAAATTTTATAGAATGGGTAAGTGGTAAATGGGAACTTAATAAAATAATCTATTATAATTGTGATTTCGTTTGAATTTAGTGAAGTTTACTTGAAAAAGGACTGAATTAGTAGAAACCAGAACAATTAAAGAAAAAACAAAATGAAAAATATTTCAGAGACTTTCAAAATATAGGAATGAAGCAGATACTGTAAAAGTAAAGTGAACTGAGTTAGAAGTAAGTCGTGATGCATTGTGAAGAATGGCTAAAATTGAAAATATTGTGAAGAATTGAATTGATTAAATAGAAAAATTATAATTATCTTAAAGATGGAATTAGTCATATTAAATTACAAGAAAAAAAAAAGATATAGAATTCTTCTTTTGACAGAATTTAGACACATTTACTATATTGAAATGGAGTAAAAATTGAGATTTTCTATAAGTGTGTGACTTATATTTTTGCCCTGCAATTGATGTTATGAGAAAGAAACTATATTCCTTGAAATTTAAAATATTGTTATATTGTAAATGGAGCAGACTCTTTATGAAAATATATTGTCAAAAATAAAATTACCAAAATTTTGTTACTATTCTGCATTAAAAGTTGGAAATTCACCCTTAAATGATAGATTTAAAAATCAGAAAAAAATATTAGTAATTTGTAAGATTTGCCTCTCATATTTTTTAGATAGTGTATCAAATCAGTGTACATTTTTTTGAAATTTAGTTATAAATTTATAATGTTTTTCGTCAAATTCAAAACAACAATAAACTTTTTCAGTTTATTAATGATAAAAAAGTTTAACTAATTTATTCATCTCATTGCTATTTGAATTTTGTTTTAAAGATTTTCAGCAGACATTGTAAATCTTTTTTTAGAGGAATTAAAAATGATTTGATGAGTGAAAGCTGCTATTTAGTACTCTCTTCACTGAGTAACTTGGAGGAGTGTGGTAATCTTTGAAATAAATATTCTAAAAATGAGTTTGATACATAAACACTATAAACATTATTGAGTTAAAACCATTGTATTAAAGGTATAATCATATTTAAAAAAAGAAAAAAAACATTTTACAGCTACAAAAATAAATTGCATTAGGCCACTAAGCTTGCACTTAAATTTATATTTATCCAATAAAATTTATTTGATTGAGAATGTAATGGAAATTCTGATATATTATTGTAATTTTTCATGACTGCTATCATAGTTTTAGCCTTGATGATCTGTGTAATATATATAAGAAATGATATAATGTATGATTTTCAAAAAACTAGATATTAATGTAAAAGGGATACTGATCAGGAGAGATAAGATCAACAGAAATAATGTCTGTAACATCCTTCTGGTAGCATTTACAGCCGTTTGTAACACAAATGACTTACATAAATGATTTTTTTTATTTCTGTTCAGTAGTTACAACATTTTTTTCTGTCTTCAGTCTTCAAACTAATGTTTAAAGCTATTTTAGTTAAAATAGTAATTTGATAAAATTAAAAGTTGTAATTTTACATTCTGTGTTTCTTAATAAATGCAAAACTATTCTTAAAAATTCATTGTTTTATGATAGATTTTAAAATATAAAATATTTGAATAATACATCAAAATCAATATACTGTAAGGATAGCTTACAATCCTGTCTAGACCAGCCCTTATCCACAACAGCAAATTAAACCCATTTAAAACACAAACTAGATAATAGATAGTTGGATACGCACTATCAATTGTTTTATAAAGCATACATACTTATCTACACACACATGACAAAAGTTTGTTTTATTAAATCTTAAATTAAATAATGTCACAATGGAATAATTTATCTTTTTCAAAGTAAATTAAAAAAGACCATGTAATAAGATCTTTCATATATATACTAACAATAAGGTATTTGTCAGTGTATTAGACATCATGATTTATGACTTCAATTTAGTAGACATAGTGATGACCTAATGTCAAGTCAATACCTAGGCAACCAAATGTTAGAAAATGAGAGTAGAATTTTATTACGTTATTTTAATTTTAACTACAACCATTTAGTACACATAACAATAGACAACTACAGCAGTGAAAGAGGAAATGGAAAAGCTCGTACACTATGCAACGGAAACTAGGCATGGTATAAAAGCAAACCCAGTTCATTTCCATCATCTTTTGTTATTTATCGAAGGATAATATCACCACACGTAACCAATATTTCAAGATCGAATCTTAGAATGCTAGAAAAGATGGATGATTTGTTCGAAAATCCCGTATCTAATCATCTAATTTTCACATCGCAAAAAGTTGAAAGAAATCCTAATCAACTTTTGAAATAAGGAAAGTTGATAATTTCTAGCAGTTTAATGAAAGAATTGAACTGATTTGGAGTTGACTATTAAAAATAAAAGACTGCGTTATTGTTTGAACAAGGAGAAAAGGAAAGTGTACATTGCCAGCTTATATAGATAAATGACAAAGTAAAATTTTTCTTTTTTATAATTTGCTAATTGCCAAATAACAAACTGAAGAAAATTAAATCTATTATAAAGTACTAAGCAATGTATTCTGGCTAAATAAAGTCACCATAGGACCCGAATGCTATTCTCCCAATCATAGAATCATAATGATTTAATTTACTCATCTATATAATGCCTAAAGAAACATCAAACATCCCATATGAAATGTGTGAATGGATTCAGGCAGAAAGTAGCTGCAAAAATTGGAAACAATATCGTTCCAAGCGCGTTGTTAATGAATTCAAATGATCGAGGAAGGACTTTCCTAGAGTATAATGGAAAGAAGGGTGATAGACTGTATCCATGAGAGACATTATTGCTAGATTCATGAACTTCAATCTGGATGATTGAAGAAAATTTAATTTACTAAGTGTTAGATTTTTTTTTTCTACGTTTGTAAAATTCTAATCTTATTTCATTTCTATACTTAGAAATTTTAATGTGCCTACACTTGGAAGAGTCCATATTTTTAAAAGCAATGGGGAAAGATTATTAACTTCGATAATTTTTTTTTATGTAAATAAAGTTTTTGTGAGTTTCCCCCATAATGAATTTATATTTTGATCACCACCACGTAATATGGAATAAGGTAAGAGTTTTGATACTATTCCATATTAATTACCTGCACTATTACAGGACAAAATTTGTGTTGTTTATTTGTTAACTAACAATCGTTATATTTATTTTATTCTGTGTGAAAGATGAATCTTATGTGGATGTTCTTTTCTGTCAACCATACTTAGGCAGAGAGTCCCAAAGAAAATGGAGTGCCAATCATTGGAATTTGACGACGAGGCTATTATACATATGTTTGTGTAACATTGTTAATTAATTAGTCAGCTTCACAGTCGATGTAATCATGATTTTTTTTTTTTTTATTAATTTAATTTGCTTTGTAAATAGTGAGTGCTGAGTTATGTATCTCTACCATGCATATGGGTTGGAATAATGGATACTTTTAATCGATTTTATGGTAGAAATGCATACTTATATATAACTACATCTTTTATTATGTTAAATGAGTTTTAAATTTTATTTGTTATTAATAAGAGTTATTAATTTGATTTAAAATTTAATTGGTCTCTCTAGTTTATCAGAATCGTTCATACACCCATCCATCAATTTATTTGACTATATGTGCACGCACACACATCTTTTCCATATATATAATGATACAGTAATAGGGTTGGATATAACTTTATGGGAACATGTATAGAGATGTGATAGTTGTTATGCAAAGTAAATTCACCTCTGAAGGGAGCTGGAGGCAACATTCTCCCTGAGTTTGAATACTGAAGTGTAATGTAATCAGAAAGAAGGGTGAGGTATGGGAGAACTAGCCTAAATTGTATCTGAATTTAAAGTATAAATTTAGACGTAGCCCATTGGAGGTAGATACGATCATTGGTTAGGTACTTATCCTACCTGAAGACCCTAGGTCTAACTGTAGCCAGATGTGTTCTTTCTCTTCCGGCAGACCATTATAATAGATATAAGCACTAATATAATCTTGCAGTTTTCATTTTGATTTTTGGGGAGATTGGTGGTAGATTTTATTTCATTAATTAATTTCAAAATATTAATGTATATATCAGTATTCTTATATATGTAATGAATTTGCTTTTTTAAAGTGCTATTCTATTTTTATTTTATTTTCTTTTAAGGCTGATAAAGCAAAACAATTATTTTATCAAGCTAAATATGGCCGCTTTACATTAAATGACCCCTTTGCAGCTTTACAGCGGGATTCAGAAGGAGCACCTGATATGAATTTTGATGAGAATTCATTTAAGGTTATGTATGATAATCAGTTGGCACTTTTGGAGAATTTAATCGCTCATCAGAGAAAAGCTCAAGAAAAAATGCGAGAACAAATAATATCTGCAGAAAAAAGGCATAACAAGGTGAGAATAATTTGCTTTGTAATAAATTAATGTATGTGAATAAATATATGTTATAGTATTATTATTGAAATTAGTAATTAATTAATATCTAATGATATGTGATAATGGCATTTTACTTGTTGATATATGTTTGACCATTTACATCATCTACTTGAATTTTTAAATGTTTTTAGAAAAAATTAAATATTTATACATTATTTATTATGAAATACTGAATTTTGAAAGATATTTTTTTTCTTCTTTAAGTGTTTGTGAATATTAAATTGATGTCTCATAAATAAGTGCAAAAAATTTCTGTTATCTATTACTTTTGATAGAATGACCTCTATAGTTAGAGCATTACTTTAAAGTTAATATTTCCAAATGTAAAAAATTCTGGTTCAGTTCTCATGGTAGCTGTCTTTAGATAGGCCAACAGCACCTGAAAAAGAGAGCAAAATAATATATTCAAAATATTGTTATTTACTATCATGTGTATGATTGAATGTATTCAGAAAAAGTATAACTAAAGTATGAAATTGTCTAAAAGCATTTAACAATTCAACTAAACAATGGAAATAGTACAAACAAATTACCAATTTTAGTCATATAAAATATCTGGTAGGAGTCCTAATTTATGAATAGATGTTATAAGACTAGAAAAAACTTTGAAATGTTTTATTATTATTAGCAGAAGGAAATTGTTGCAGAAAAAAAGAGACATGCATTGTAAATAATTAGTTAATGGTAAACTTTAAATAATTAGAATACTTTCTACATTAAATATTCAAAGTCACTTTTCATTAATGTAATGCCAATTCATACATTGCTAGAAAAGATCGAATCAATGAAATTCCTTTGCTCATAGATTGCTTACATTGATAATTATATTTCAAGATTTTTTTTTCACATGGTGAGCAATACATTTGCAATGATTTTTATGCCTGGCTATCAGTTTGGCAATATTAATTGACACAAGTTTTTTGCCTGAACGCAAATTGAGATAATTAGTTGAGATATTATAATTAAGCACTAACATTAAAATCTTTAATTGTGAGCTCATTAAAGTTTTTATTGTAGCTGTAAATATTGAAAAAATAGAATAAATTATGTTAAAGATTTGATAGAGAAAGATGGAACTACTAATGATAAATAGGAATTACTTTTTGGTAATAGTAGATTAACATGTGTATATCACTTAGAACTACATCATGAATTTAAAAGAACTTTCTTTATGTGAATGTACTTTTAATTATAGTTTGAATGTCAATTTAGACTATAAGTTTGTTTTCTACCCTTTTCAAGATAACTAGTAAAGTTAAGAATCAGTATTTTAAAAAGTGTATTTATTAATCACATTATTTTATAGAAATCTTCATCCTAATTATAATTACATCAACTTATGCACACTTTATATTAATCTAATTTCACCCATACACAAATATACATATACTGTTTATCAGGTTTGATGAAAATGTAAAGAAATGTTTACAAATATAGTTGGTTTTATTAGAAAATATATTTTAACAATTAAATAAACTTGAATTTTTTTTTTTTTGTTTCTTTGTAAAACTGATTATTAAAGTTTAATGTAAATATATACATTGCTATTAAGTATAGATATTAAACTTCAATATACATTTTTTTTTTCCTTAATGATATATATATTTCCAAGAGTCTTATTGAAATGGAATCCACTTTTTAATATTTTTTAAGCAGCTTTTAATTTAATTTGTCTATTAAATACTACAGTTATATAAACTGCTTAAAATTAAAAATCAAGAAGACTACACCTATCTTCTATACAAATGAAATATGTTTGATTCTTCTCCTTTGATGTGTGGACAAAGTTACTTCAGTAGAACTTGGCTGCTAGTAGTTACCAACACTTTTTATTCAAAAAGTTTTTTTTAGCTATTCCTCAGGCAACTTCTGAAATTGAAAAGGCTTGATTGATTGTAAATAAATCTGTAGAGCTAATCCAGCAATACTCATTGCTTGAATTGCAGTATAGTAAATAACTCAATTTTAGCCTATTCCTTACATAATATTTAATTATTATTTTTTTGTATTAGAACATTTATTTATTTGTTGAACCCTTCTCTCTCTCTATATATATACACACTTAAGTTTAATATAAGGATAGAAAATTTTTTACTCTTTTATCAGGGAAAGTTCAACACTTAATTTAATTACAAATTTGAGAATGAATATTTTGAGCAGTCTACTTTTACTTCATTTAATTTGCTATTAGATGATATAATTTGTGATTCTGTTAACTCTTAGTTTCCCAACACATATACTTCAATTCTTATAGGGTTTTTCTCAAATTAATAAAAATTTTAAAATAGTAAAAAATATAGTAATAATTATTTAGATATGACATATTAATTAAAAACCATTAGTAATAAATCTCTTTTGATTGCATATTAGCCCAAAAGTTTTATTTTCTTTCTTTGCCTTGAGCAGTTAACCTTGATTGGCTACTATCCCAGCAAGAACTTTCCGATTAAAATAATTATAAACAGAAAACTCCACATACTAAAATATTTCCATCTGAACAACCATTAAGTACATATAATGGATACATTTCTAGTGCTAAATGAAGGTAATGTATAAACATGATTTTTATTATTATTATTATTATAGGGAAATATAACTTTCAAGACATGACATTTGGTTGAAACTTTGTCATGAATACTGAACTTCACAGATGAAAGCAAACCATATAAAATATGCCTTTTTAATATTCATATATATATATATGTGTGTGTGTGTCAAAACATTTTTACATTCAGGTTTAGTAAATTCTCAATTTATCAGTTACATGTGTATCATTTTCTCACATCTATCATCTGCTTTCTTTGGTCCAGAAATTAGAAATATAGAAATATGGATCCATTGCTTTTCTCATTGTTTTTTTTTTTTGCATCTTGTTGGTAGATTATAGTTTCAATGCAATATTTTTCCACAAGTATATATATATTTAAATCACATTTTTATTTTATTAAAAAAATAATAATCTCTTTTTAATTCTTATGATTCAAAGATAAGTTTTTCTTAATACTTTTTCTTATATTTAAAATATCTTAAAAATAATTAGGCTCTGGTTTGTTACTTTTTTAAAAAAATTTTTTTTTTTCCTTTTCTGTTTGTATATCAGAACATTTGACTTTCTGAAATTAAGAAAATAAATGATTGTATTTACATAATACTTTTCAATTGCAAATACTCTGTTTTTTTCACTCCAATTATACCAACTACTCTGTTTTTTTCACTCCAATTATGCCAACTAGTTGTCATTAAAACTGTATATTATATAAATTTTTTCTTCCAAGATGTTCAGTACCTTTTCCACTCTATTGCTTATATCAGATCTTTAGAAGGAGTATAGTTTTTTATGCTTATTTTTGTATTGTACAAAAAATTTTATAGTAGTAATTTAAACAATAATTTACTTTTACTGATTAATCTCTTTTCTTTTTTTAATTTATTTAAAATGCAGATTTATTCACTATTTGTGTGATTTTTTTTAAAGATTAATTATACATAATGTTGACTATAAATTAAATAATTATTGGATTAGGCTTACTAATTTATAGATATGTACTGACTTTTTTTCCTTTAATTTTGTTTGTCAATAGTGTAGAAACTAATTTATTTACTACAAAAGATTAAAAATCATGGTTTTTGGGTAATAAAATTTTTTGAATATAGTATTTGGATTATTGGCATTCTACTTGTATAGATAAACATTTCAATGATTTCATCAATTTATAAATCGTTTGAAAAGAAATTCAGCCATAGTTTCTTTATAGTTTATTTTAAGCTATATATATACTTCCATTAGTATAGATGATTCACACAAGTTTCCAATTCAATTTATCATTTAGTCTATAAGTTGAGTTATATAAAACTTTTTTAATATAAATAATACTTACAACAAATATACTAAGAAAAGCTTGTTTAATATTTTTAAATAAATATTCCAAGTACACCCGGGTCTCGTTTTATACGGATTTATTTAATGCGATTTTGAAGTTATGCAGTTCATGTTCCTTCTTAATATCTTTGTATGCGGTTTTCTTTTATGCAATAAAAATTATTAGATCAGAAGTCGAGCTCCGATAATGCGCTATTACTTTAAATCACACATCATATTTAAAGTAATAGCGCATTATTGGAGTTTGACTTCTCTTTAATAATTTCAATATTTTCAGCGCTTTATAATAGTACTGTAATAGATTTTATGCAATAAAGTTCATAAATTTTACAAGATTATAATGTAAATCTGTTCAAACGTTATAGATGCCTATATTATGCATGTTGTTGTTTTTTTGCATTTTAAATCACTTTCTATTTTTGCTTTTTAAAAAAAGAGTACGTAATCAATTAATCATTTAGTGGCAAGTTTATTTTTAAAAGGTGAGTTATAGCTGTGGGCATAATTAAATTTTACAATTAAAATCTGATTTTAATTATAATTAACAATTTAAAAATTACATAATGTGATCTGAAATTAATGTGACGCAAAACAATGAAATTTGATTTTTAAATGGAATTGAAAATTAAAGACAAAAATAAGAATTTAATTTTTAATTGTTTTAATTAAATTTTGTCCAACAGTGGTGAGTCAGTGTCATTTTATTATCGTAAGTCTAAGTTCTTATTTTTATTTCAAACTTTTAGTTTACTCTAACGGAGAAGAAAAAACAACTAAGAAAATGAATTTCTTTGGAAACAAAAATTTCAATTTTAGATCGCTTAGCGCAATCGGAAGGATCAACAGCGATTGGAAAACATTTAGTTTAGCGAGTCCACGATAAGAGCAATTAAAAAAATGAAGTTAATGCTAGTTGTATTGTCTCTTGTGACGAATCTGATGTCTTACTAGTTTACAAATGAACTTACTTATCATCAAATAGCAATAATAATTAAAATACTGTACATGTATGAAAAAATGAAAAATACTGTAAATTACGCATAAAAATATATTGTTTTGAATAAAATTAAATACTGTAGTTAATAAATAAGTAAAAAAAGTTTGTCTTGTATCATTTTTTTTCAAATTTGAAATTTTTTATTAGTCATATTTTATTTCCTTATTTTTTTTTTTTTGTGCAAATTTTAAAGTAATTTTACGTTGTTGCTTTGCTTTTATGCGATTTTTGAATATTACAGTAACCTATCCCCCATTTTTCAAGGTAAGTTAAGTATTTTTGTGCAATTTCTTTTGTGCGCGTTTTCTAAGGAACCTATCTACCGCATAAAACGAGACCCAGTATATATCAAAATAGTATGTTAAGCATGCACTGAAACATACAGTATTAATCTTTGTGCCTATCCAGCCTTGAACCACCTGATTAACAATATGAAAGATAAGCTGATTCCAGAGGACATTTTTCAAGTAGGGTATAAAATTATATGCAATAACACAAACTGCAACACAGTTTATTTTGGAGAATCTAGTGCTAATCTCTCTATAAGAATTGTGCAATGCAAGTGTCTATACAATCAAGTGACAACTGATATAGACATTAAATCTATCTTCCTCAAACGAGTCCAAACACTGTCACAGCTTTGAACCACATGCGCCAGTTTTATCTGCTCTGAAAGAAATGATGCCAAATGCAAAGTTAAAAAGGCTGGCACATCTCTAATAATATACATGCAATTAACAAGAAATAATCCTTCATCTCCCTGTCAAAAAAGTGGCTCACATAAATAAATTCATTTACATTTTATAATCAAATTTTATGTAATACTTTGTAATTTTTTTGTAAATCTCACTATCGTCTTGGATAACAATAGCTATGATTACCACTATTAATTAGTCAAAAGCTCATCATACTATTTTGATATACTTAGCATATATATTTTAAAATATTAAACAAACTTTTCTTAATATAGGTGTATTATTTATACTGAATTACATTTTTTGAGAAAAGTTTAAATCCTTTGGAATTACATTATAAAACTTTTTTAAAAACTTGTAAATTTTGACCTGGTCCTGGATTATTCACATCAAATGTTATTTTGCTATTCTGTCTTTTCATATATTCTAATTACCTAATATATATGGACAAATCTTTTCATAGGTTCTGATGGCTGTACCGCTTAATATATATAGGGCCAAACTATAATCTAGCCACCATATAATTATAAAATAACTCAAATTGACACATGCATAACAAGTTTTAATAAATAACTTAATGTTATTTATTTTGAATAATATATGGTAGTAATTAGGATTAATAATTTAACTGACAACTGGTTGGTTGAAAGCAATAAACAATATTGATCATGGAACAACTCATATCTCTATAGATGGATAAATAAATAAATAGATAGTTAGAGCTCATCTCTAACTCCGTGGGTTATTAAAGTTTTTATTTCAGTAACTATTGTTTTTTTAATTCTTGTAATTTCATATGGTCATTCAATTTCTAGAAAGCACCTTACTGCTCATACACATCTCTTGAGTCAGTCTAATTAGAATTGACTGGAGCTCTTTCTACTGCTAATACAGGTCTATAACTGCACTATTAGCTTTTCATTCTGCACTTTGAGTTTCTCTAGTCTGCTTTTTATTTTCCTTTTTTCCTTCTCCATTTTTCAACTCTTCTACATTCTCTTTCATTAGCAGTTATGCAGACATTTTATTAACTTTGCTAGTTTGCATATTGTTAGATTTTATTGTAATGTAAATTATAATGTTATCACTTGCAATTAGTCTAATTCTTTTTTCTGTATATAATTATTTTTAGAGTGACTCAATTATTGCCTGTATTGACCAGTTCATATACACACACATATATGTATAACTTCATTTAAAAATACATAACTAATCAGTACGCAACAATATATATATATATAACTGATATCTACCAAAACTATCTATTATAAGCTTCAGAACATTTCTAACCAAGCTGTCATTTTATAGTAACAAGTTTTATTATAAATAGATTGTGATATAATCATAAGAACTAGATGGGTAATTGGAAGCATGATTCATCTTTGAGAATTGTCAGCATCCTTTAACTAGACTGCTTCTAACAATTTAGAAATTTGATTGTGGAATTGTAGTAATTTAGACAATTTTTGTATGGATACATTGCATATTTAAATTTTTTGGATGATCAAGTTCATTATATGATACAATTCTTTATAATATTCCAATTCATACATTCTATGCAGTCAAGTATTGATTGAGGAGTATGAGTCTCATGTTATGTGGGCCTCATTGTCTTCTCTAATATCTGATTTTGAATAATATTGAACTTTAGTTATTAATCTTGAACAAAGAGTGAGAGATTGATATTTTCTACCAGATCTTTGAGATTTTTATAAAAATGGCTCAATATTCCTCTAGACACCGTTTAAATGTTGTATAATTCCATTTCAGAGTAGAAACAATTTATGCAAATGATGATTCTGCACTATTCATTATTTTTTCTAATTCCTGTATATAGTAAATATATACATATAAATACACACAGATACATAGAATTAGGAGGGAAATAAAGATACATTTTAGATGTATAAGTAAACAATCATTTTTATATATTTAAACTGATTGATTGGTAGTTATCAACAAACTTTTCCAAAACAGAAATCTATTTCTGTATATTTAAGTGATGCTTAATTGTGTTGTGCAATAAAAAAAAAAAAGACACAACCCATTAATAAATCATTAAATGATTATTATGAGGAAATAATACTAAGAATTTTTGAGAAATCTTGGTTAATTATATCCAATTTAAATATGTTAGAATATAATATATTTTGATATGTACTTAATAATTATAGTATTTTTATTCTTTTCCAATTTTAATAATTATATATAATTATTAAATAATTATAGATATATAAAGCATAAAAATAATGAGAATAAATGAAAAGAAAATGGTTACAAAAACAGAATAGATATAAAAACAAGTTTAAACTATAGTCAGAGTAAAGTAATTTGATAATGATTTTAAATATTTGGGAAAATAAGGGTAGATGAGGGAAGTACAAATAAAATTAGATAGCGATTGCATTGGTTAAATAGATTATTTGTAAAACAAGATATGAGAAAATGTAAAACAATTGAATCAAAAAGAAAAATGTTTATAAACTTTTTAAGAATTAATGAAAAAAAGTTGAATTGCAGAGAAACAGAAAAGTATTCCATTGTTGGAAAAAGATATTTTTGTAAAGCTGATTGTGTAAAAAAAATGCCATGAATTATTTATATTCTTTGAGATAGATGGAATAATGTAAGAGATGTAGGAAGGTCTCTGAAAAAAATAAAGAGAAAAGCAGAGCTAAAGTATAATGGGTAAGTCAGTGTGATAGTTTTTTATTGCATTTTATGAGAAACATAGCATTCATTGATTTAAAATAATTAGAAGGACTTGAACTCAGATTTTCAAGCTTCCTACAGCTATACACTAGTGTATACAACCAATACACATGATGACATACATCCTGAAAAAGATAAATGATTTTCAATACATGTATTTCGTGCTGAACCAACATTCATCAGTTAATCTTTACAGAAAAATAAAAGATTTTTGGAAAATATTTACAAATATTAAAAGTAATCTTTTTTTTTTGTTTGTTTAAGGTTGTAGCAGAATTAGAAGATGAAAAGAGAAAACATGCACAAGACACAGCGCAAGGAGATGATGTCACCTACCTTCTGGAGAAAGAAAGGGAAAGGTTGAAACAAGAAGTAAGTAAGCAAGGAAATAGACTTCTCAAAAGATACTATGATTGTGAATCCTCTCATTTGTTCATTGTCTTCACAACAAATCATAAATTGTTTGATTTATTTTATAATTATACATATTTTATAGAATATTTTTAATAAAATCATTTTTTTAAATGATCAGAACTTATTAATATGCATTTCATAATTGGAGACATCTTTTGAAAATTTTACAATGCATGAAACCATATTCTGAATTAATTTGCTTTATGTGACATTTTTATAATATATTTATCATTATACTTAATTGTGCTTTGAAGAATGATTGACAACACTACTAATGATATATAAATAAATAAGTCTGCAACATTTTTATAAACTCTTTAGTATTCAGTTATTTTACTCCCTTAACTCAGAAATGTTTTTACATAAGAAAGTTAACTGGTAAAGTATACATTGGCAGAGATATTAAAAGCTACATTTTTGCAAATTCTATTTTATAGTAAAATGTCTTCTCAAAAAACTTTACTTACATATAATAATGATGAGTTTAGGAAAAAAGTTTGATTAATGCTTAATTTGTGTTAATAATGTATTTACATTTTTCAAAATGGGAATTGTTTCGCAAAATATACTTGTTTGCTTATACTATTGAAATTTTGTTATCATATCTATTTCATTTTAGTAAATTGAAACTAAAAAAAAAAAAAAGTAAATTCAGCTAATTCATAATGATATATTGAGAAATATGCTTTCCTTGATTATATTATAAACTTATGATTGCTTCAATTATATTGATCATTTAGAAGAAATTAGCAGTTACATTGTTTTTATTTTAGTCATATGTTTATAATTTGATTGATGATATCTTTTTTTAGCATCATCTTAGATTTAAAACTTCATTTTAAGAATTTAGACATTATATGCATCTTGAGACTTTTCCAATGTGCTTTTGGCTTCTTATTTCTCTTACATAATTTTGTTTTGAAAATATTTATTGTTTTGTTTATATATATATTGATATTTAGCTGATTAATTGCTTTTATATAAAAATTAGATTTCAGAATACCTCAGGTTTTTATTGATTCTAGGTGCAATCATTTATTTGCAGAAAAATTATAATTGATCCTACCTGGCGCAGAAGGCACTTTGAGAGATTTTAAGTAGAAGAACTACACTATTAACTAAACTTTATTATAATTTTTTTACTCTTGATCTTTTTGATCAAAAGAAAAAATTGGAACCTGCTTTCTCATTTATAAAAGCAATAGATAAATATTGGTGAAACAAAATTTAACTAAAAAAAAAAAGTTGAGAATTAAAATTACCATTAATGGTATGATGTGATTACTTATTTAGAAGCAGATTGTTGCTTAATATTTGTTAATGTGATATTCAGTGTAATTTTGATATTTTTTTAAGACTTGAATATTATTTTACTTTAATTGCATTTCCGAAAATGACACCATACACTTGTTCTAATAAATAAATGTAACCATCCAGAAAATCAAAGTGTTTTTTTTTTGTTTTTTTTTTTAAATGAAAAATCCAAATTACAAACAATAAATTATTTTTATATACAATGGTTAAATATCCAATATAAAAATAATTATTTGTCCACAATGTTGTTATTGATATATACTTAATATAATAATCAATCTAAATAAAATTGAAACAAACAGCTAATTATATTTACAATTATTTAATTACCAATCCACTTTCATCTCTTATTGAGATCTTTTCAAGATATAAAGTTTTATACATCACTTGACTTATTAACTTCATTTACTCCATCTATTAGACATTATTTTACCTTCAACATATAATTAACATTACACATATAAATATAAACAAATTAAACATATAAATAAATGACATAAAATAAAAAATAAAATTATATATATATATAAAAATAACAATAATAATAATAACTTAAAACTATATAAATACATATATTTTAATATACCTATATAAATAAATATTCAACTTCTCCTTCCCTTTTATAAACCCTCATTTACAATTCAACCCTAGCTTTTTACCATAATTTTTAAATCTTCCAATTATATAATAATGCCCATTTCCCACCTAATCTTGCTGGATCTTTAACTATATTTACACATCTATCCAAATTTTTCTGAATGTATAAAATTTCATAACATATCTTTTTCCGATAATTTTTCTCATGCTTTATAACTCTAATATTTTTCTCACACTCCATTTTATGACCAGTATCTAAATAATGTATATATGGATCTGACCTAATATCTTTCCTTTTAATCACTCTATCATGCTCATTCCCTCTATCACTTATCATTCGCTCTGTCTGTCCTATATATACCTTATTAAAATTCCCACATTCAATTTTATAAAACATTCCTCCCTTATTATTCATACTATCTATCTTATTTGTATTACATAACCAGGTACTCAAAGACTTACTATTGTACCAGTCAAGCTAGCACATTCGCGCAACAGAATCCAGAGTCCAAGCAAAGATACCAAGCCGACCAGTATGAGATGGTTAGATCTCGAGACTGACCGCACTTCAACTCCTTCACCTGTGCTCCAAGACTCACGACCCTACGGATGACCACCTTGAAGATACATATAGATATCATTTTAACCGCGAGCCGACATAGGTCTCAGGGAGAAGCAATGAGACTCATAACAAAAAATGGAATTTATCAACTATATATATTTAAAACTAATTAATGCATAGGAAATCACATATATAATATAAAGAATTTTGAATTGGATTGAAATAAATAAGATCGAGAGCAGAGTAATTTATTAAATTGTATGTTTATTTTTGCAGATTAAATTTGACGATTTTTATATATATTATTCTTGCATTTTACAATTAAAATGCGCGTAGCATCTAACATTTTTGGAGAGCGCTTTAACATTCTCTCCTTACAATTAAAATTATTTTACATTTGTTGTGTTATTTGATGAAATTAAATATTGTTTTCATCATTTGCTTTATTATCTTATTGATCAGTCACTGCATTGTAGCTATGGGGCAGATTATGCTAATCCCTCTTATTTCATGGTTTTCAGCTAAGTAATCAGACGAAGCCTTGTTTTCACATATATGTGAAACATTCAAAGTCAAATTTATCTATAATATTATTATTTCAAACTATCGTGCATGAGACCGAAACTAGCTCTTGAATATGTCAGACAATGGCTGAAACTTAATTTAAGGGAGGAAGAGTTGGCAACAAAAGAACCAATGCGCTATAGCGCTGGTAAACAGTTATAATAAATGTTGCTCTACGGATGGATTAATATTTAGGGTTTTGTGATCAACACCGGAGCCCTATGACCGATCGCCATGCTGCTAAAGAGGGTTGGGGTAGCTAACACTATTGCCTGGAATTTGACGTCAGGTCTTATTCGTGTGCGACCCAAGGAGTGTAAGAGGGATGGCCGTTCCGAGTCCCATCTTAAAGAAAAACGCAACATAACGAGAAAGTTTAAATGTATAATAAAATTATCACATCCGCCAAGCAAAAGAGTTGAAATAATTTAATATTTAGCCACGAGAACGATAGCTAATCAGTGTAATCATTAGCGCCAACTCTAATATAGCATTTTAATAATCAGATGCTATACGTGGGCGTACTTTTAAATATTCTTTGCTTTCTAGTTTCACTCTCAAATAACACATTTGATTACGCGATTAATAAAAAAAAGGGGGAAAAAGTATATTTGGAGGGCTTTTACAAAATGAAATAAATAACAAATATACTTATTCAAGGCTTGGATATTGCTTAGTGAAAATTAAATTGAAATTTACTTTGGGTTAAAACAAGATTCCCATTTTAAAATTGCCAACAAATAATTAAATAATCAAGGTCAAAATAATAATCAGCACATAGCCAATTCTTGACAGTTATTTAAGAGGGTTTCGAAACAGCGTGCATTAAGCTACGATAAATAATTATTAAATGAAGAGGGGTCATTCTCTCTTCTCTTTATTATTAATATTGAATGCCCGCTGTTTCGAGGCATTAGCATATAATTTATGTTTTAAAATAAAAAAAAAAATAAAGAAACCATAGTCACAACTGCAGTGAGAAAATTGAAAATAAAATTATTAAAATCATTTAGTTAGGAAACATTAGAAAGTAGGTCAGAATTATATAATTAAATTTAAGAATAAAATTTTACATTTAGCAATTTACTTGAATTCAAGATTTTAGAATTAAAATAAATTTTATAAGTCTAGACTTAAAGAAAAATTAATATATTGAACTGCAGTTAGAAATGGTGATGTTACCGGTCATCTTGTAGTACTTGAGCTGGAGTTACGGGAGTCTTTGTGGCGGCTTGCGGCATCATCTTCTTCCCACGGTTAGAGCGGAGATGTTATGGCGGCATACTGGTGATGGTGGTTTTTGGATGGAAGTAAAGGCCCGTCGCCTTCCCTCTGGAGCTTAGCCAAGGCTGCCTGTTTTAGCCCGACATTTTCTCTCGAACAGATATAAAAATTATTGACTTAACTGGATGTCAAAATGTTCACGGTTGCTTTTGGTTCAGGATACACGCTGGATTCAAAAGCTTAAAGATGATCAAAGAAGGCAAAAATTCACAGATGTAGCATTCAAGCTGTAAAGATTTCAAAGATTCAAAGCTGTCAAGGTTTCAAAAAAAGTAAAGATCTAAGATCGCTCCTCCACTTTACATGGCCTTTTTTAAATGATCCTCTTATCAGCCCACACACCTTGAAATTTCATCTCCATCAAGATTACAAAATTTTTAATTTGCTTATCAAATTAGTGGTTGATTTCAAACATGCTGACATTCCTTTTAGGTGTTATAACTTTTCTCTGATTATCGACTTTTTAATTAAATCGAATTTTAATCAGTTTAATCCGATATTAGATTTTATTTTAATTAGTCAGGAATTTTGCTCTGATTTTATAATTTATGTGTAAAATCTTTGCTGTAAACATATTTTTAATTAGCGAGGTCTCCAAAATAATTTAGAATCAATTAGCTAGATTATTTTAAAATTGGCTTTTCTTTTTAGAAACCTAAGGCAGGTGTGGCATATACTGATACAATTGTTTACAGCAAAAACTTTACTAAACTTTTAATTCTACGAAAATACTTTTATTTTTAGAAAAAAAAATCTTTTTTCTTTTTAAAAAGAAACTTGTCAGCGCATTTGCAATCAATCACCCTTTCAATGTGTTTTTACATTAAATTGGTTTATAATAAAAATGAAACTTAAAATTTAATAAATATTTTAATCATGCCACTAGGCTATATATATTCAATATAGGTGGATTATATTCCCACATACGAATTTAAGTAATGAATTATTAAATTGACGCTACATTATTACTGTACTAAAAATAGTTTAAAAATATTACGCGATAAAATTATACGCTATAACTCTGGCAATACTATTCACTTATAGCGTTCTTTCATATGTGCGTATATAATGCTGTTTATATAGCCGTGATTGCAATTTTTAGCTTACAAATCTTAATTTAGACTTATTAACAGGTTTGAACTTAGCACAGACGAGTGGGTTATTAGGATGGTTGGTGAAACGGTGAGGGATTTGAAGACAACCGTTTCACTATTTTTCCAAGCTGTTCTTACATCAGACATTCCATATTCAAGGGATGTGTATAAAAAGTTAGAGAGATATTACCAGATGATGTAAGAATAGCTTGGAAAATAGTAAGTCTTTAGGTAGATGGTTATGTGGTATGAAAAATAAGGGAGGAATGGTTTATAAAATTGAATGTTGGAGTTGTAATAAGATATATATAGGACAGATAGGGCGAATGATAAGTGATAGTGGGAAGGAGCATGATAGAGCGATTAATAGGAAAGATATTAGATCAGGTCCATATATACATTATTTAGATACTGGTCATAAAATGAAGTGTGAGAAGAATATTAGAGTTATAAAACGTGAGAAAAATTATCGGAAAAGGATATGTTATGAAACTTTATACTTTCAGAAAAATTTGGATAGATGTGTAAATATAGTTAAAGGTCCAGCAAGAGTAGGTGGAAAATGGGCATTATTATATAATCGGAAGATTTAAAAATCATGATAAAAAGCTAAAGTTGAATTGTGAATGAGGGTTTATAAAAGGGAAGGGGAAGTTGAATATTTATTTATATAGATTTAAATTATTATTATTGTTATTTATATATAATATTATATTTTATTTTATGTCATTTGTTTATATTTATATGTGTAATTTGTTTATATTTTTATGTGTAATGTTAATTATATTGTTGAAGGTAAAATAATGTCTAATAGGTGGAGTAAATGTAGTTAATAAGTCATGTGATGTATAAAACTTTATATCTTGAAAAGGTCTCAATAAGAGATGAAAACTGGGTTGATAATTAAATAATTGTAAATATAATTAGTTGTTTGTTTCAATTTTATTTAGATTGATTATTATAATAAATTATTTTTCTTCAAATATAACTTATTTATTTTAAAGCCAAAATCAAATAAAATGAAGTATATTGCTAACCTTTGTATACTACACAGCCCTTCTTGCAGTTTTTAATAATATAAAAATATATTCGATAATGATATAATTTTCATTAGTTATTAATAAAAAATAAAATAATCAAATGGCTTTATTGCTCATGATTTCATAAGAAAATTGTAATACTAAAAGTGGCAGTGTTGCATGCTATTCAAACTATGCAGTACAATAGCTGCTAATAAATGATGACCGAATAACAATATTGTTATTTAAAATTTTAAACTTACGTAAAATTTATAATAAATTTTACGAGTTTTTTTTATTTTATTTAAAAAGTTACATTTAGATATAAATTACAATGATATCTAAAATCAAATTTATTAAAAAAATTAGTGAACACCATTGGAACTTTTTACAATAAATAAGAATCAAAAAAATAATAATAATAATTAGTCACAAAAAAAGTAAAATTTTCAAATGTTTCTGTGATTCTTCAGAGGATTTAATTCCTAGTTCATCAAAAAAAATCTTGCACTTAGTTGATGAAATTATAGTCAATTTTCAGAAACAAACAACTGAATTTCTTTTTGATGAATTGGAAGTAATCATTCGTAAAGTTAGAAATAGAACTTTATATTTGAAGTAAACCTAGAAAGATTTTTTTTTAATAATTTTGAAACTGGAAATTAAACTAGAGCATAGCCACAAAATTTAAAATTAAAATTTTTATTAAATAAGAAATATTGTTTATTGTTTAGCTCATTTAAGAGTTAACATTAAAAAAGATAATATAATCTGTTGGTTACATTTTTGATAAATATAACTTAATATCTTAAAAAAATAAATAGAATGAACAGTATTCATAATACTTTGACATAAATGAAATTCAGTCAAGCATTGGTGGCCAAGTGGTTAACACAGCTGCCTTACAAGCAGTTGTCCCAGGGTTTGCTTCCCAGCTGACGCTTTCACACATAAAAAAAAAAAAAGAAATTCAGTACATATAGTTGTCAAATATCCAATGTAAAAATTGTTTGTCCACAATGTTATTATACACATTTAATTACCACTAAGCATCAAATTGATCACCATTTCTTATGCTTGCTCAAACTGTTAGAATGAACAAAACTTTCCATACAATGGATGCAAGAAGGTTTGTGCATAAAATCCCTATCTAGTGCCTACTCATCCAATATTCTCAGACTAGTTTCTAGCTTGTGGCTCTCATCAGTGAGGAGTGTTTCAATCTTATTTAAATTGATTATTATTCAAAACTTAGTATATATATTGCCAAAAATGAGATAGTAAACACATTATTTGGCTCTCCCTCTAAATTCTACAATTCTTAATATATCTGGAAATATTTCCAAGCTGGGCTTGCTACAAAATCAAAAATTTACAGCTAGATCTTTTTTATATATATAAAATTTGTAATTAAATAGCATGAGGATGACGATAATCTAGCATTAAGTTACTGCATCATGTATTAATCTTTTCATTGTGATCTGTAATATCTTTAAATATGAAATGCTCAAATAAAGAAATGTTGAGTAATGATATCTAAGAGCAATAATAATCAAGCATTTTTAGAGCAGGCTTTCAAAATCACAAACTTATTTTGAGCTTATTAGAAGTTTAAATACAAAAGTTCTTACATTAATTTTAAAAAATTCAAATCTCATTTTTGTTTCAATAGTAAAATAAGTATTGTCAGTAGAAGTGTTGAGCTGTGATGTTTTTATGTCCAATTTATAACTTTTAAAATACTCTGCACAGGTTAATTCATTGGTAGAATAAATGATTTGAATTAAACTCCTTGGATTGAAGTTTAATTCTGTCATTTCTGAAGCTTGAACATTTATGATTTTCAAAAAAAAGAGAAACCATTTTACTTTTCTTTTTTTTATTAATATTTAAAATAAACCAAAGTAAAATAGTTAAGAAATCAAAATATCTACGAATACACGAAATTTTGTGATAAGATATAAATTGCAGCAAATAATTTACAATCTATAGAAAATTGCCACAAATGTTTTATAAAAGAGCAAGACATCAGCAAAAATAAAATTTGATAAAAAAATTTAAGATTTTGCTTTATAATTTAATCATTTCTTAATTATATTTAACAATATAAATTTTGAAAGTTTGTGAATGCATTTCCTTAAAGAATGATACTAATTTTAACAAATGGAATTTTAATTTGAAGATTGTAAATATGGTTGCTTTAAGTGCAAATATTACCATAAGTAAAGAATTTTATAAAATAATTATTATTGTTATTAAATGCTATTTTTAAGATTTTAATGATGGATGAATTGAAGTTGTCCAGACTGCCAGAGAGTATTTATTGGGCAGTTTAATTCATAAATATTTATTTATTTATTTTTTAATTTTTAAAGATTTATTTAAATTTATTACATGTTGATAATAAACTTTCATTTTATTTTACTGTTTTATATATAATGAAATTCTGAACATTCTAGTTATACATTGTATAAACAAACATGATTACATCATAATAAAAATACATTAAACTATTTGAGATAATAATTTATGCTTTAATAAACTAAATTTCATTAAACTTTGAAATAAGTTTATACAGATGTTAGACAAAATAATCTGAACACCAATGATATGATGTCTTTATTAATATATGTAGGCCTATTATTTGCATCAAAAAATTGTTTGTATTCTCCATATGTATAGTTGTATGTTAAGTAGTCAGGTAATGCAAATTTTTCTAGCATTTTAATTTAGGGCTTATCAAATACTTTTTATGAGAACAGTGATTAGTTGAATATTAAAATCAGTTTCTCTGGAGAAAAACCTCAATTTGAGAGTTTACTATTGAATATGTCAAGTTTCACTTGATTGAGAATGACTCATACATTATGCCAACTGTTTTTTCATCAAATGTATGAGAAAGTCACGAATGGTGTGCAGCACCATCCTTATATTCCTCAAGCTAATATTTAGAATTAAACCATTATCTTGTTGACTGGAAGCAATATATTTATTATACAATGACTTGTATTTTTAAAATTATTCAAATACTCAATTGCTGCTATGTGTCTACATGAAGAAGTGATATTACTAAATCATAATAATTTCATAATATTTCTCAGTTAAGAAAAGACAGTTCTGGTTGATAAGCATCTTTTGTTATCTGTCATGATTCTAATTGTTTTCTTATGTTCTTAATATCTTGTGCATCATAGCATTGTACTGGTCGAAAATGTATGCCCATCCAACAAGACTTAGAATCTGAACAAAAGTGCCCCTAATCCAATCATGCCCGTGATCCACAGGTCAGGAGCAATCATGAATTCTAACCTATTTGCCCATTCCCTAAATATATAACACTATGGATCACACCTATGGTGATACCACATAAATTCATTATTTCCAGGCCGAGTGCTACAACGTTTTACATGAGATCTAAGCTGATGATGATGGTGATGAGATATTGAGTGAACCCAAGATATAATTTAAAAGACATATATAAATATATTAATAAGATTCAAATACACTGGATTAAGTTTAGATATGAATATTTATTATCACAAAAGATTAGTACGATTATATATATGACCAACTTCACGCAATGTACACTTTATTTTAATTACAAATATTCAACAATCTTGACTCAATTATTTTCAGATTGACAGATATAGATCTAGTGCGGTATTACAATAAATAAAGTATGTTCGGAAATCCAATTTTATTTATTTTTACATAAAATGTTTATCTGGATAATTGGTAGACATTCTACACATTAAGAAATTACATATACAAATATAATAATGGGGTTTCGCTATTTATATAACTTAGTTAAATTGCCCTTGGCATTATGATACATAGATTTATTTAGCATTTATGGCGTTTATTTATAACATTTAAACATAATACATTTGGATTCATCTAAAGATAATTATTTAGTGAAACTTTATAAAATATGGTAATGGCTTATTTAAAAGAAGGGGAGGGTAGCTTCATAACGATTGGCACTAAAAACTCCAATGAAAAATGTTTAAAGATCTAAACGATTCATTATCACATATCATTACGTTATATTTTATTAAACAGGTGGGGAAATGAAATATAAAGAAATTGCGGTGCTAGCATATATATCTTTGAAGAGAAATACAGCAACTTTAGCCGAGAACAGTTCATCATATCTTCTCTTGGACAACGGTATGCCCACTTCATATGGAGTGATATCTTATGGAGAGGTAGGTAGGAAGTTGCCATGGTCCGATGTACGGTGATCCATGCAAAGCTTCAACTACACTAGCTTGCTTGTTCCAGGGCATAGATTATAGCCCTGTTTTGAACAAGAAAAGAAACCTCGAGATTCTCCGGAATGATGGTACGGATGAATCTGAGCAAGACAATAAAATATATTTGGAAGAAGAATGCCAAACCACAAGAGACTTCGGAATCCTCCAGAGCGAAGGTACGGACTGACCCGAACAAAACAATAAAATATATACGTATGACATATGCTAGCAACACGACTATAAAGACATGAAATCATTTGATTTAATAATAAAATAAAATCTTAAATGGTTTAATTAGTACATAATGACATGTTTAAATAATGACCCATATATAATAAAGTCACTAATAAGTAATTAAAATTATAATTAATAAAGTGTGCATTTCTCCCCCTTTTTGAATCAATCCCATTTTATTTAACATATATAAAAGAAACATTTGCGCACTTAAGAATGCGACTAACAAAATAAAATGGGTCGCCAGCCTTTTGGCGATGATGATTAAAATAAAGAAATCAATAAAATCAAAACAGACACCAAGATCCACCCAGATTGGAAACATATTTATACATCTTGTATAAAAGAACAAGAAACTATTTTAATGCATATATTCATTAAAAAGGGCTATTTAGAAATGAATAAAATGAAAGAATTGATTACTTTCTCCTCCTCCTATCTATTCCATAGCGGGATATAGATGAAGCTCATAAGACTGGATTTGATTGACATTTATAGATAGAAATTAAGCGAAAATATAAAAATATCAATAATAAATTAATACCGCACTAAATTACAGGAATAATAAGAAGCTTGAGTTGGATGAAAGAATATACATTAGGATTAGTTTAAGTTGTAGAGAATCGATATACAGAAACTAGAAGTTAGGTTAACATACTCACCAGTTAGAGAGTTAATAGAGGTTCAACATTAAATAAAAAAAAGACATTAATTTTAAGATTCATTAGTTAGAACTCAGGTAAGGCGATTAAAACAATTTTTGGGCTTGTTACCTCGTGATCCTCCGGAACAATGGTGCAGACGAATCTTGTGTTGAGGTGGCATTCCTTGACTTTCGGGGCAGGCAAATTCTAATTAGGTTGAAGGCATTTCTTCTTGGCCTCGGTGGTTCTCTAACAGCAGGGGCACTTTTAATTGGAAGGAGCTATACCACTGCATGGTGAGGAGACGGGCTAAAGATTGAGGGAAAGGCGACTTGGGCCCCTCTACTCGAATACCATTTCAAAAAATCAACGAACATGCAGGAAGTTAGCGACAGCAGACCAAACTCTAATACAATAGATTTTCAGCCCTATTTATACAGCTTTCAAAGTATTTAAAGAATGCTTTTAATTAGATTCCTAGCCCAAACATAATCTTTAATCTAAAGAAATATTTTTTTTCATTGTTATTGGAGATGTAATCGTTAGATAACTGTCCAAAAATAAATTCACATCAATTTCCAGATTGGAAATAGATTTGACCAAAATGTTTGCAGCTAAAACAAAATCCATTAGCTTTGTTTTAATTTTACTTTCATTAAAACTTGAATTAAAGTTTATTTTAAAACCCTGAAACAATATAATTTCCACCCTTTTAATTACCTTTGGACAATCAGCGGTTGCATTTTCCATCTTGAATTTTTATGCGATTACAAAAAAAATACTTGCAAAGTAAAAAAAAAAAATTTTAAAATATACAAAATTATTTACAACATTTAATATCTGTAATTATATACATATGCTCCTGTAATATATGTATATATCTGAGCCACATCTATTGACGTTAATAATATTAAAACAATTAAAGGAATTTTTATTCAACTTATATTTATAAATTTTCTATACACTTCTCAGAAATACTCATACAACTTATATATATATATATGATTAAAAGGAGCGGGACGACATGCAGGGTTTGATATTGGGCTAGTGCTGGTTAAATGGTAGATTAGTGAAGCTCAATCTTGGGCTAAGATTGACTGCTTCAGCATTGGTATCAGAAACCCAAGACTTTGAAATAACAGCTCCACTATAATTGTTAGGTAAACATTAGAATATTCAGTTATGTTAAATCTCTGCAATGATTTGTCATTTTGTGTATTTTTTTTGTTTGTTTATAAATTCTTGACTATTCAATGATTGTCAAGCCCCTCATCATTATATGTTATTTGCACCTGCAATCTAAAGTCCCATTCCAATATAAAATAGGCGGCTTCAAAGACTTATTATTTAGAAATTCTAGATTCTGTAAATTTATAGCCTATGCTAAAAATAACTTGGAATCTTATAAGAAGAACTTTAATTAAAATTGGCTATTCCATCGCTATTATGCTAGAATTACAAATAAAGAACTTTAACAATAGACATAAATACGATAGACATTCTAATCCTAAACCTTGGATTAATATGCCATATATTCCCAACATATATTAAAAATATATTAAAAATTATCAATTCTCTATAAAGATTTTAACATAAGTTTTAAATGCCTCTGACCCTCAAAAAACTTATTAACAACTCTTTAGATAAAGTTAGTAATGATGACAAGGCACAGCTACTGTATACCTTAGACTGCCAATCTTGCATTAGTAGATATTATGGTGAAATGCATGCTAATTTGAAATCTAGAATATCTCAGCACATCTACCTATATAATAGAGTCATATCTATAGCTCAGTATTCATCGATCATGAAAAGATTGCTGGCCACTCTTTTAAATCTGCTGTTGCTAAGGTTGTTTGCCTTGAAAGCAATCACAAGAAACAGAAAGTTAAGGAAGCTTGGCACATAATCAACTCTGTCAATGCGATAAACATTAGAGCCAATAGTGTTCCCCTTAACAAACATTGATCATTCAATCTGACAACATGGGCTGAGCTTCATCATTTTACACTTACAATTATCACATATGCAAACATAAATTCATTAAAATTTATGCCCAGTGTAATTATCTTTATATGCCAGCAAAAATGCTGATACATTTTGCTGACTCTCTCTCAGTCATGCTTTGACAAAGATACTCCGTATCAAAAACCTATCAAAAACCTGAGTTAGCAGATTAATAAATTAATTTTATGCTTATTTTTTTTTACCATAATTATTATTTACTTATTTATATATTATAAATTATTTGTAATATTCATTGATCTTTCTCAAAAACATTGATTTTTTTTTGATAATAATTCTAACAGGTTTTCTCATCTTTAATGATTACAGCATCATCTTACTCTAAATAATTCAGAAGTTTTGGAGATATTGTTTTTTTTAATCAACCAATAAAAGTTTGATTTATTTTTGGTAAAAACCTGAGACAAGTCCAATATGAAACTGCTTACAAAAGAAAAGTATTTCACTAGTATATATTTTCATTTCTGTGATAGATAATATAAAAAATACAGTGTTGATATATTAGTTGATATTTTCCAGTTCTTGTATGTAGGCATAGGCAAAAGTTATTGTACTTAACTGATAACTGAGATTATTGAGACATTTTAGTGGCTTGGGTTCAGACTGTAGTTGGACATACTTGTTTGAATAATAAAGCTAAGTTAGATAGGATGCGGTTTTTGATTTCCTATTTGAGTGGCGATTAAATAATTAGAAACTGTTTGAATAATAAAGCTAAGTTAGTTGGATGCGGTTTTTGATTTCCTATTTGAGTGATGCTTAAATAATTAGAAACCAATCATACAAATTTGCATACATTTATGAAATTGCTAATTAGTCTAAGAGTAAATCATGTAATTTTTTTTTTTATGTGTTTTTACTTGTACATACAAATATATAAACAATTTGTTTATATATCCTGTTTTTACTTTATAAATCAAATTTGTTTTAGGTGGAATTTGAGAAATCTCAAAGTAAAAGACAAGAAAAAGAAGTTAAGAAAACCTTTCAACTCCTGGAGGAAGAACGACAGAAGCATAAAAATATTGTATTGCTGTTGTTGAGTGAACGGAAAAAATTAATTATGAAATTAGTTGAGGAACATCAAAAAAATTTAATTCTTAATAAATCTATTCAAGCAGAAAAGGGCCGAATTAAAAACATAGCTGAAGACTTAATGGAAGAAAGTAAAAAATCGCTGGAAAAAGAAGCTGATTTAGAGAAACAGTTATCAGAATATGATTTAGAATGTCAGCGATTAAAAGTTTCATTAAATAGAGAAGAATGCAAAAATAGTGAACTTGTTAAAGAACTAGAAAATTTACACAGTGAAGTTGAGAGATTACGATCACAACAAAACCATAGTGATGCGCTCTTAAATAATACAGATTATTGTAGAACTGCTATAATTACTAATGCTTTAAGTGTTACTCCTCCTAAAATAGCTGCTAAGCCAATGAAAACTTTATCACCTGTGATATCTGGTCACAAAGATGCTGCTAGTATTAACAGAACTGTTCAGCAATTAACTAATAATGCAAGTGTTGTGCAAAGTGTTACGACTGTCACTTCTACCACTGAAAAGTCTGTTGTTAGGATAACTCCAGAACGAACTCCTCATGTAGGCCAAATAAGTCCTCGTATTGGTCTTAGTGTTCCAAGTAATAGCAAGGTTTTATCCATTTCATCTACAAAACCAATTGCAAATAATTTTTCTAACTTAGGTAAA
This sequence comes from Epiperipatus broadwayi, assembly GCA_028023455.1. Lineage (NCBI taxonomy): Eukaryota > Metazoa > Onychophora > Udeonychophora > Euonychophora > Peripatidae > Epiperipatus > Epiperipatus broadwayi. The sequence continues at coordinate 1,341,830 of JAQFVV010000136.1, read as the reverse complement.
AAAATTCCACCTGGCAGACGAACACCACCACCTGTTCCTCCTAATAAACCTGTTCTCATCCCACAAAAAAGAGAAATGAATTCCAGACCTATAGACTCTTTAACAGAAAACAAATCCATAGATAAAGATTCTCCTTTGAAGCTAGGAGTACATATTTTAAAAGGAACTGACAACTCTTCACATTATTCCTCTCCCAACTGTATAGCCACTCAAGATGGACCATCAAAGAGAAAACCTCCACAGGTAGGTTATTTAATTTATACTGCAAGGCAAGAAAAATTAAAATTTCAAATGTATTTATGAATTTAATTTATTATAAATTAATTAATTTTGTGGTAATAAATTTCTGGATTTACTGTTTATTGCTAATTATATAAGCTTTTGGTTAAAAGATGCTAGATAGCAATAATTATTTGTAAATGAAGATATAAGTCACCACTAAGTATTTATTATATCATTATAATTGTTTGATTTGATATTTGTTTATAATAACAATTTAATAATAGTTATTTTTAAATATTAATGATTTTGTTTGTGTTCAGTATAGAAAATCATATAAATACAATACTAGATAAAAGAACAAAATTTTACTAAAATTTTTCCATTACCATGATTTCATCTATTAACAAACAGATCTTTTCAAGTGAAATTTAACAAGATACAAACAACATATATACAAAACAAAATAACCTTCCAATCATTCACTTCAAAAACAAACTTTCTTTAATATCAAAAGATGTCTTCTTGAGATTGATGGCCTCAAATTCAAGAAAATTTATCATCAGTTTCTTTTACTCTTTTTTTTAATTCATTTCTTTCATAAAAGATAACCTCTGCATTATCAAATAATATTTTATGACTTGTATTCAGTTCATGAATATACAAAGCTGAGTTATGATATTTATTTTTAATTCTATTCTTATGAACTTTAACTCTTTCATTAAGATTTTATTTATATAAATTTTACAACTACTGCAAGGAATCTTATAAACTACACTAGGAATGTCGAGCGTTGGTGGCCTAGCGGTTAGCATAGCTGCCTTCCAAGCAGCTGGCTGGCCCGGGTTCGCTTACCGGTCAACGCTTTGATATATATATATAAAAAACTACACCAGAAATAGTTTTTATATGTATTCTGATGTTTAAGGTGGCGTATTTAATTAATATATTAAATTAATTTTAATATCTTATTATGATTTTGAATACTTCAACATCTTAGTTGTAGGTTTCTACTGTATTTTATTTTTTCAGAAAGCAATAAATATTGCACTTTTACTATTACTTTTAAAATAATCTATATAACATAAATGGTATCTGTTTCTCCCATAAGAATCTTGCCAAATTCATCATAAAATAATTTTTTGTTTTTAAAAAAATCTGTCTTTATTTATTTTTTTATATGCCAATAAAAATGATAGTTTGTAAATTTCAACTTAATTTTGTTTAAAAAATATTTTTGTATTTAATAATACTATATTTTAGTTTCATTAGTGTTAAAGCACAATAAATGTCTTTAATAAATAATATTTGTAAATAATTTTTTAAATCAGCAATCTATGGTTTATGTAGATTTTATTTATTATTATAAGTAAAAAGTTCTGTCAGTTCCATTTGAGATTTCAACCTGAAGTTTCATTCAGTGCTTTACAAATAATCTCAGAGACAAATAATGATTTTTTTTTTCCTTTAAAAAGAAAAAAGAATGAAATAAAATCGACTAAATATTATAGTTGTCAAATTATGAATTCTAGAAATTTATAACTTATTAGGGGCACCCTTTTATTCTTGGGGAGAGAAATCTTCCCAAAAATGGTCAATGGCATGAGAATGTAGTAGGCAATGTGAAGCCTCTTTATTAAAGATCTTTAAATATCCCATGATAAGGAATTATGAAAAAGTGGATAGATTTAATAGTTATTTTACTGATTGGAATTTATTTATGAAGATTCAGCAGGTACTGAAAAGACAAGGCCCTTCATATCATCAGTGTGAAAAATTCATGTAAAGAATATAATAAACTTATGATAGATAGTTGGAATATAAGGATTATGGAGAGATAGTTGGTTAGAAGAAGTTAAGAAGTCAGTAATAAAATATAAGGTGGATATTTTAGATGTATGTGACCCTAGAGGATAGTTAATGATGATTTCAAATCAGAAGATTTCAGAATAATTAACAGTGGAAATGATAAGTATAAAAGAAATGGTATTATCCTTATATTAAGAGATAAATGGGTGGGTAGTGTATCAAATACTTATTACACGAGAAATTTTAAAAATTATGACGAATGCAGATGCAATGGATATGATATTAATTCGGGTATATTTTCTTACTACTGATCGTGATGATGAAATAGTTTAAAGTATTTATTAAAAATTAGAATTATTAGAGCTTGTCAATAATAAGGATAATATTATTTTGATGTATGATTTCAGTGAAATTGTGAGTATACATGTGACATGAATTCATGAGGTGAAAGGTTAATGGAATATTATGTGCAGCATTAGATGATAATATCCAGTATATTTTATAATGAGTCTATAAGGAAGATGTTAATCATGGAAATCTCCAGAAAAAGTTAACAGATATTTGATTCATTATACTATAATTAAAAGAATCAAGTACAATCTAATCATGGTTACCCTGTTTCTGGTGTGAATAGTGATTAATCATGTGTTTGCTTTTGGTAAAACATAGTATTACATTTAGGATGAAAACCTGCTCAAAATAAATAGTGTTTAAGTAAATTACAAAAACATGATATATTTAAGAAACTTAATAATGAAACTGCTATGATAAATAATATTGAATTTCAAATATCTTACATGCTTTCACTTTTCAGCAAAAAAAAAAGAAAAGAATTTAGAAGAACTATATAATATGCTATGATAAATAATGATAATATGTGATGGAAGAATATTAAAGCCTACATAAAAACAGCTTCAACTAACGTATTGGAAAAAATATCATTAATATCTAAGAAGAACCCATGAATGACTCAAGAAATATTAGATTTAATTAAAAAAAGGAATGAAGTCAGAAATAAAGACCATGATCAATATAAAATAGTTAAAAATTTAATAAATTGTAGGATTAAGAAAGCAAAATGGATGAATGTAATAGGTGAAGAAATTGAAAAACAATATAAATATTGGAATGGTTAAACAGTATATGAAAAAATCAAAATGTTGAGTTATAAAGGATGAATATATTTAATAATATTATTAAGAATAAGGAAGAAAAGATACTTGTTGAAAAACAAGAAAGTGTGTGATCATTGGAAAGAGTATATTAAAGATTTGTATAAAGAAGAAAAAATAATAAATATGAGAGATTATATAGAGAATGAAAATATGGTTGATGAGGATGAGAAAGAATGTGTTATAACAAGAGAAGAATTTGATTATGCAATTACTAAGATAAAAAATAATAAAGCATCTGCACAGTTGATATTGAAACATGATCTGATGCTCAGATCCTGTTTCACAGCCCACATCCAATCTCCTACCATCTAACTATATTCAAACCCGTCTTTACGCACATATACATATCTAATATGTATATTTCTTTTGCTTAGTACAATAACAAATCACGTAAACACATATATTTTAATCTAAAAATATTTTTATTTAATAATATTCTCATGTGTATACGGGCATAAGTAATAAATCTATATATATATTTCAGTGTAGGAGATTACGAATAAATTAATAAAGTTATATATATATAAAGTATCATATATGAAACTTATTATTTTTCATATGTAATTTTGTAGCCAGAAATGATGCAATCTTGTTAAAAAGTCTCTCGAAAAATAATTACCCGGAAGATCCCTTAGATAAAAGTAAAAGATTACGATTTTGTAATAATAAAATAAACCCATTAGTGGAAATTTTGTCCATGCTAGCTTGTTTTAAAATCATAAGATTTATTTTAAAACAATCGTTCGAGAAACTGATAACAAAATTGCATTGTTTCAAACGTCTTATTAGATAAGAGTATCCGGTCAAACTATTCCAGATGAACCTTAAGTGCTTAAACCGCCTCAGGTCCAGCAGTAGTTGCTAAGTGACATCTTCAAAATAAAAGTATATATACTGCTGGATTTGAATCCACAGAGAAAGAGACCACTAAATAATTATGTTGCTATACATATTCCATGCCAGTTTTGATTCTCACTCAATGTGCCGTGAGTAGGGGAAATTTCGCCTTTTTCCTCCGTTCTAATATGCTGTTCCCATAAACGAAGCTCTGCATCCCGTACTGATTATATATTTTCCCATGAAAGTGAAATGCTAACTACCATAGAATAATGCTACCCTAGATCTAGTGAAACAATACCGATGGACTGACTCGTAGTAAAATCGCTCTTCCAAATAGCAAGGTAAAAGAACTTTGACCGCTCGTAATTCTTAAATCCTGCCTTCTCTGTAATGTTTATATTTTCTAATCATCTATATTAAATGTCTTCAAAATATGTAATCCTTATAACTCTATATAACTAATCAATACTAAGCCTCTCTTAAAATGTTTTCTTTTATTTCCAAGCGGCAAATAATTTTCATTTAGACTTATGTATTTATATTTTAAACAGAAATGCCAATAGTATTTCTAAAATCGCAAGCATATAATTTATTTTCGTTTTCCCCACCCATCATTTATCGGGTAATTAACTTATAACTTAATCAAAACAAGTCTTATTCGACTTGCCCAGGTGCTCGCGATTTTAGATAAACAAACTAATTATATTTTTATGTTTACTGTAGAAAAACAGATTGACATCTGTTTTTTTTTTTATATTTTCCTTCTTAAATAATGCGCTATCTCTTATTATTAAATTATATTATATATGTAAAACCCATCTTAGCTATTACCACCACCCATTTATTTTGTAATAATTTATATATTTTCATAAGGGCATTTATTAACCAAGATTGAGATTTATTAAATGTGTGGGAAGTAATGAATAATATTAAGTAACATAATGTAAAGGGGGGGGGGGATCTTCAGATCTTAGTTTTATATTTAATTAGAATTATTATCCATGTTTGTTTAACGAAGAAACCATACCATTACGCCGAGTATTTCATAATTTATGGGCAATAAATATGTTTAGATAATCTTTAAAGTTATAGTTATATTATGTTATTAAGCGTTGCGTGCATATAGGCCACTTCGTTTATATATATTCTTGCTTCTTTCTCACATGGAGGTATTCGCTAAGTCGAGCCCCATCGTCGTTCTCCGTGTCCTAGAAACCAGGCTGTAAAACCATCCTGTGGACACACTTGGTTGTATGTGCATGCTTTATACGGGAATCGCTCTGGAAAATCCAGCCCGATAAAGACATAGCCGACCATCCTTCATCTCAATACCGATCCTGCCTACATTTGCAGAGGAAATCGGTCAACTTCATTATTAAAATTCATGAAGCACACTCCAGGATCCATAATTGGACCACCCCAATCTGCCGCCATGCACGCACCACCTTTCAGTGTATTATTAGTCGCCCAGAAATAGCCATAAGTCGTAATGAGATGATTTCTTTAAACAGACATATTTCCATTAGTTTACTATGCGTATCAATGCGATAAATTTATTATCATTTATATAATTATTCATTATCCGTCCCGCACATTAATTATTTATAACTCAAATTAATAATAATATTGAATAACCAAATGTAATATCTGCTTGTAAAATTATTTTCTTTTTAAATTAAGTAAATGCTCTTTTCGTCTCTCTGGGGGTGTAATAGTATTTTAGTAATGCATTCCAATAGCGCTAATTCATTAAGTCATATATATATATTATTGGCATAGCCGCAAATATCATGTTATTGTTAAATATGAATTAAATATATATATAATACTTATGAGGCTAATGTCGGATAAATAACCTGACATAATTTTTGTTATTAATCTAATAAATCTTAAATATATATATCAAATCTCGAACCATTGCTTTCTTTTAGTTAAGTTAATATATTAAGTTATTACTTATGCTCAATTTGACTAGATGATCTCCGCTAAATACATAATTAATATGCTAGGTCATGAGCCTTCATTGCTCATAAAATATAGTTAGTTGTTAAGTTAGTCTATCATTAAAATTTAGCCTAGAGTCTTTTTGTGTCTCCGATGAGCGATGCCGGCTGTGAGAAGTAAATTAAATCGATGTCATCGGGATTGTTGTTCATAATGTTATAGATCTGGGAAATAGGCAAATAGGGCAGAGTTCATGAGTGTTCCTGACCTGTGTATCTTGCGCACGATTAGATTCGAGGTACTTTTACCTAGATGCTAGATCTTGTTACGTGAACATACAAATCCGACTGGCACAGATTTTTTTTCTTTTCCCCGGGTTTGGCGCGTCAACGTAGGGCTTCGAATACAAACACCCACATACCTGAGATAGTAGTAGATAGTGATAGATATAACATATTTTTAAAAAAAAAGAAATTTTTTTTATTCGGACACCCAGCTTAAAATTATTTTGAATATTGGTACACACTCCCTACGAGTCATTGTTAGTATAATTATAATTTTTTTTCTCTCAGTATATGTATAAAAATATATTTCAAGTAAATAGTATGTTATATACTCAATATTTTTTCCACATAAAAGTTTTAAAAGTTTATCGTTTTCACAAAGCTATAAAATAAATTAGTGGCAGTTTTTGGTTTTCTTTTCTTTCACGTGTGTGATATAAATAATAATAATGTTATATAATGTTTTATCCTTGTCTGTAAATGTTCATTACATGTATAATTCCCATGAGTTTTTAAAAAGAAGTAAAGAGAAGTAACAGCTTTTAAGGGGCTTTTACTTTCATATTAATAAAAGATAAAGAAGTGCTTTTCCCAAATAATTTTTATAGTTTTCATAAATGCATTTAGTATACATGTAAGATTCCAGTGATATAAAAGAGTGACAGCTTTTAAGGGGCTCTCACTTTCATAAAATAAAATGTGTTTTTCAAAGAAGTAAATAATATGTTGTATAATGGTTTTTTTTCTTGGTCATAAACGTGAAATTACATATGGGATTCCCGTGAATAAAATAGTGGTAGCTTTTAAGGGGCCTCCATAGTTATAATAAAAGTAAAAAAGTATGTGTTCTAAATAGTAGTGTTTTATATATATAAAAGTTTCCATAAATGATTTTAATAACATAAAGTACTTTCGAGTTTACAATGTGATAAAATAGTGACAGCTTTTAAGAGGCTTTCACATTTAAAATAAAAAGATAGTAAAGTAGTGTGTGCGCTAAATAATAATAATATATAATAATTTTTTTCCATAACTGTTTTAAATAATGATGTTAAATATAATTTTTTTTCTTTGTTAATACATCTTTTAAATAAAAAATTATAATATTTCCAAGTCTGAGAGAGTTAAATTAGTGACAGCTTTTAAAATGCTTTCACTGTTAAAAATAATAAAATAAATGTTCTAAATAATTGCGAATGTGCAGATTTTTTTTATATAATATTTATGCGTATATAACTGCCTCAGATCAATGAAAGAAATAAAGTAGTGACAGTTTTCGTTATACTTTCATTCTCTTATATAAATATGTGATAAAGCTATAATAATTTTTTTTGTTAGCGTATAACTATTTAAGTATATAGTTTAGAAAAGTATACAAGCTAGTAATAGCAGATCATCTGGTCAGATCATATAGCCCTATCCCTTTGGCTGGCGCCCGGTACTAATACCAAAATAAATTTGCCAATAGGTGATAGAGTTACTAAGAATAAAAATAGTTTAAAAGCAATGATTCATAATACAAAAGTTATATAGTTTTTTTTTTCCCCAAAAATATATGTATCAATGCAATCGCTAATCAATCATTTTGTTAAGATGTTTCAGGTGCTGAAGAACAACCCCAAAAACAGACAACGAAGGAAGACATAAAGAAGGCCAGGTAGAAGTTGCAATAATTTTTTATTATATACTTTGCATTGAAGAGCTAAATAAATCAATAGATATGTATGTATTTTTCTTAGTGAGAAGCTAGATCTAGAAATAATTAATATTAAGAAATAAAAGGGTAGGATAGCAACCATTATTTTAAATATAAATTAAGTACGGGAGTGGGAGAGTAGAGTAAGGGAAGAGTGTGAGAATGGGGGGAGGAGGTGTTCATCCATATTGAAATCAAAATAAATAACCATAAACTTATCTGGGTAGTTAGAAAATTAAAGTGTTTTATCTTAAATCTAAGAGACAAATGGAGGACAGTAGTGAGGATATGGATCAGGGAAAGACATTGAGGTCAGGTAAAATAATTTGGGAGAGTGGTGACACCCCCAAGGAGGTCGAGAATCCACCTGTAACCATGGAAACAGTGATATGGATGTTGCAGAGAATGGAAAAGAGATTTGAGAATTTTGAGGCAAAGATCGAGGCCAGATGGGACAAAATGAATAGCACCATGGCAGAGAAAGTAGAGGAGGTACGAATAGAGTGCCGACATGAATGCGAGGATATTCATAACAAGTTTGAGGGGTCTCTTGAGGACCACAAGTACGAAACTCTGGACGCTATCCAAAAAATAAAAGGAGAGCTTATAGCCAAGCAAGACAAACAAGAAGCCACCTTTCATGTATGCATTAACAAAATTAAGGAAGAGATCAATTGTATGAAGGAGGATATGGCAAGAACCAAGGAGAAAGTGAGCTTCGAGGAAGAAGGTCTGGAGAGAATGACAAACAGACCCCAGCTTCCACTAGAAACCTGTGTGGGAAGGTCAACACTCATTATGTCCAAGGAACAGATGGTATACTCACCAATATCACTGACCAAATTCATCCAAGTTAAGGCGTTCAAAGGGGATGCCGGAGAAAACCCGAGCGTGTACATAGATAGCCTGCAAGAATTATTCAAATTTCAACAAGTGCCGGCAGTGGACCAGGTGGCCCTCGCTGTCCATTATTCACAGGGATACGCCAAGTCATGGTGGGACTGTTATGAAGATAAGCCACCAGACTTTGAGAGTTATTCATTCGCCCTATTGAGAACTTTTTGGAGCGAGGAGCGCCAAGACGGTATTTACCAGGCAATTTTAAAAGAGGCCTATGGTTCTATTAACCAGGAGACCCACACGCAATTTTTCATCAGGCAGGTGGCACGTCTCCGATCGTTAACAGCATTCAAATTATTAGAGCAATGCAGCCAAATAAGCCACCCTATGTACAGGAGATGATGGTGGGATGTCGAGTTAGGAAGATAGAGGAGATGGCCCAATTCCTCACATCCATTGATCATTCGCCCATACAAGCGGAACCACCCAAATATCACTCCAGACCCGTGGGGCAACCATCCAGATACCAACACAACTCATGGCGAGGTGAACCAACTAGCATCAAAAAGTATCTGAGCTGGAGAGATAGAACATGAAACTAGATAAACCTGAGCTGGAGAGATAGAACATGACAACAGGGATATTCAATGATAAATGACTTAGAACTTTAATACTTTGTATATAGTATAGCATAGTTTTTTTTATTTTATTTTATTCAGTTAAGCAGGCAGTTTTTTTTTACATGAAGACAGAGTGAAAAATTTTTTCCAGTAATATAGCAGAGAGTTAGGGTATGCTATCATAAATGAAAATCAAAACAGGGTAGCGCTCAGGCAGATCAAAATAAAATTTCTTTTAGATACATCACCAATCCACAAGTTGTTCTTTAGTTACCTGGACATCAAGTAAAAGATTTTTTTTTTTTTTTAAACATTTTTTTTCAGTAAGTTCGGGAAAATGAAGCAGATCTGATGCTCAGATCCTTGCTTCACAGCCCACATCCAATCTCCTACCATCTAACTATATTCAAACCCACCTTTTACGCACTATTACGTATATATTTCTTTTGCTTAGTATTTTAACATAAATCATATAAACACTTATGTATTTTAATCTAAAAATATTTTTATTTAATAATATTCTCATGTGTATAACGGCATAAGTAATAAATCTATATATATTTCAGTGTAGGAGATTGCGAATAAATTAATAAAGTTATATTATATATAAAGTATCATATATGAAACTTATTATTTTTTCATATGTAATTTTGTAGCCAGAAATGATGCAATCTTGTTAAAAAGTCTCTCGAAAAACAATTACCCGGAAGATCCCTTAGATAAAAGTAAAAGATTACGATTTTGTAATAATAAAATAAACCCATTAGTGGAAATTTTGTCCATGCTAGCTTGTTTTAAAATCATAAGATTTATTTTAAAACAATCATTCGAGAAACTGATAACAAAATTGCATTGTTTCAAACGTCTTACTAGATAAGAGTATCCGGTCAAACTATTCCAGATGAACCTTAAGTGCTTAAACCGCCTCAGGTCCAGCAGTAGTTGCTAAGTTACATCTTCAAAATAAAAGTATATATACTGCTGGATTTGAATCCACAAGAGGAGGAGACCACCAAATAATGATGTTGCTATACATATTCCATGCCAGTTTTGATTCTCACTCAATGTGCCATGAGTAGGGGAAATTTCGCCTTTTCCCTCCGTTCTAATATGCTGTTCCCATAAGCGAAGCTCTGCATCCCGTACTGATGAACTTTATATATTTTCCCATGAAAGTGAAATGCTAACTACCATAGAATAATGCTACCCTAGATCTAGTGAAACAATACCGATGGACTGACTCGTAGTAAAATCGCTCTTCCAAATAGCAAGGTAAAAGAACTTTGACCGCTCGTAATTCTTAAATCCTGCCTTCTCTGTAATATTTATATTTTCTAATCATCTATATTAAATGTCTTCAAAATATGTAATTCTTATAACTCTATATAACTAATCAATATTAAGCCTCTTATAAAATGTTTTCTTTTTTTTTATTTCCAAGCGGCAAATAATTTTCATTTAGATTTATGTATTTATATTTTAAAAAGAAATGCCAATAGTATTTCTAAAATCGCAAGCATATAATTTATTTTCGTTTTCCCCACCCATCATTTATCGGGTAATTAACTTATAACTTAATCAAAACAAGTCTTATTCGACTTGCCCAGGTGCTCGCGATTTTAGATAAACAAACTAATTATTTTTATGTTTACTGTAGAAAAACAGATTGACATCTGTTTTTTATATTTTCCTTTCTAAATAATGCGCTATCTCTTATTATTAATTTATATTATATATGTAAAACCCATCTTAGCTATTACCACCACCCATTTATTTTGTAATAATTTATATATTTTCATAAGGGCATTTATTAACCAAGATTGAGATTTATTAAATGTGTGGGAAGTAATGAATAATATTAAGTAATATAATGTAAAGGGGGGGGGGGATCTTCAGATCTTAGTTTTATATTTAATTAGAATTATTATCCATGTTTGTTTAATGAAGAAACCATATCATTACACCAAGTATTTCATAATTTATGGGCAATAAATATGTTTAGATAATCTTTAAAGTTATGGTTATATTATGTTATTAAGCGTTGCGTGCATATAGGCCACTTCGTTTATATATATTCTTGCTTCTTTCTCACATGGAGGTATTCGCTAAGTCGAGCCCCATCGTCGTTCTTCGTGTCCTAGAAACCAGGCTGTAAAACCATCCTGTGGACACACTTGGTTGTATGTGCATGCTTTATACGGGAATCGCTTTGGAAAATCCAACCCGGGCCGACCGTCCTTCGTCTCAATACCGATCCTGCCTACTTTTGCAGAGGAAATCGGTAAACTTTCGTTATTAAAATTCATGAAGCACACTCCAGGATCCATAATTGGACCACCACCATGCACGCACCGCCTTTCAGTGTATTATTAGTCGCCCAGAAATAGCCATAAGTCGTAATGAGATGATTTCTTTAAACAGACATATTTCCATTAGTTTACTATGCGTATCAATGTGATAAATTTATTATCATTTATATAATTATTCATTATCCGTCCCACACATTAATTATTTACTACTCAAATTAATAATAATATTAAATAACCAAATGTAATATCTGCTTGTAAAATTATTTTCTTTTTAAATCAAGTAAATGCTCTTTTCGTCTCTCTGGGGGTGTAATAGTATTTTAGTAATGCATTCCAATAGCGCTAATTCCTTAAGTCACACATATATATTATTGGCATAGCCGCAAATATCATGTTATTGTTAAATATGAATTAAATATATATATATAATACTTATGAGGCTAATGTCGGATAAATAACCCGACATAATTTTTGTTATTAATCTAATAAATCTTAAATATATATATCAACTCTCGAACCATTGCTTTCTTTTAGTTAAGTTAATATATTATGTTATTACTTATGCTCAATTTGACTAGATGATCTCTGCTAAATACATAATTAATATGCTAGGTCACGAGCCTTCATTGCTCATAAAATATAGTTAGTCGTTAAGTTAGTCTATCATTAAAATTTAGCCTAGAGTCTTTTTTTGTCTTCGATGAGCGATGCCGGCGGTGAGAAGTAAATTAAATCAATGTCATCGGGATTGTTGTTCATAATGTTATAGATCTGGGAAATAGGCAAATAGGGCAGAATTCATGAGTGTTCCTGACCTGTGTATCTTGCGCATGATTGGATTCGAGGTACTTTTACCTAGATGCTAGATCTTATTACGTGAACATACAAATCCGACCGGCACAATATTTCAATTGAACTTTTAAAAAATTGTAATGATGTCATTAAAAATAAATAATAATTTGAGGTGTTAATAAGATGTTGTGACAAAGGTATAATGTCATATGATTTTATGACTAGAAAAATTACTGCCTTTCCAAAAAAAAAGATAATGCAAATGCTTGCATGAATTATAGGATAATAGCTCTAATATCTCACATCTGAAAAATTTTACTCATAATAATTAAAAGTAGATTACTAAAAAAAGATAGATGAAAATTTGGATGAAGATCATTATGGTTTAGATCTGGGAAAGGAACCAGAGAAACAATAATATCATTAAGAATTATTGGAAATGAATAGATCATCTTAGCGTGGGTTTTAGCTTTTGACAAAGTGAACTGAAAGTTTTGATTAAAATGATGAAGAATATAGGCCTTAATTGGGCAAATAGACCATTAATTGGAAATTTATATAAATGTCAACATACAGAAATAGTTATAAATAATTACAAAACTAATGATAGCATAAGAAGAGGTGTGAGGCAAGAATTGTTCATTGTTGCCTTACTTATTCAATTTATTTATTGAAAACAATATGGATTATAAAAAAAAAGAACACTAAAAAAATTAAAATTAATAATAAGCATATTCATTGTAATCATTATGCAGATAATGTAGTATTATTTGACGACTCACAAAAAGAAATTAATAAAATGCCTTAAGGTATTGAATATGCTTATAGAATCTTTTAAATTAAAGTTAAATGTTAATAAGACTAGGATGATAGTAGTAAGCACACAGAAGATAAAAAGTCTGATTGATGTGTGGATAAATAAATAATATATATTTAGAATAAGTTAAGAAATTTTGTTATCTAGAAAGTATGATTTGTGATGATAATGATCATCTTGTGGAGATTAAAAGAATAATATTAGCAAAATATGTTTTTTACAATAAAAAAAACTCTATTAATAAATAAAAATATTGATACAAAAAATAAATAAAAAATTATAAAAACTTTTATTTGGAGTGTATTGACATATGTTTGCAAAACATGGTTCTTGGGAAAACAAGAAAGACAAAATTGGAAGGAAAAATATGGCTTTGGAGAAGATTAACTAGAATGATTTAAATGGAAAAGAATAATAATGATCAAATGATAAGAGAATTTGAAGTGAAAGGAGAACTACTGAATATAATAAAAATGAGAAAGATTAATTTTTTGGGTCATATTTTAAGACATGATAGATTTTTACAAAATATTTTGGAAGGCAACACTTTAATAAGAAGATAGCCTATTTTATAAATGTGATTAGTGAAATTGAATGTTTTTCATATGTAGATATGAAATGAATGGCTGATATAGAACGACGTGGCAGCAATGATAAGGCATTGCTTTTAGAAGTTGGTTGGCTAATTAAATTTAAATAGATTGAATCAATCTGTGCTTGCTGATTTTTTATTTTGAAATTAGAAAAGATGGTACTGATTGGTTATACGTACTGGGGCCGCTAGGCGATGCTGCAGTATCATTAAGATAGAAATTTGTGGGGGTTTGAGGATTTGTTTGATTTGTTTGCCTTAGGCGTTTTAATTATTGCATTTCTTGCCTCAGGTGTTTTAATTTCACATCGATTTCAATGATTTTTGCGTTTTAATTTTACATCGATTTCAGTGATTTTTGAATAGAAATTTATCACTTGCAGGCTTCTTGGTAGTTCTTGATGATACTGCAGTGTTGCCTAGCAGCCACTGTACGTATAACCAACCAGTATCGAAAAGTGATGGATGATTGAATTATTTTTATTAAAATTATTAGAATTTTAAAAATATAGATGTGTTTTCTTTATATATAGTCTTTCCAAAAGCTTAAAATGTTTTATTGAAAAATATATTCAAAGTTAATACTTGTTTAATTAAATGATGTATTAGTTTGCTTAAATCCTATATTCTTTTATATATGCTTAAATGAAGGAAACAATTTATATATGCATATATTGCACTTATTTACAAAGTATTTAATCATCTGAAGTTTTAAGACAATTTGTAATTATTTAAAATTAAATATTTTCAATTTAATGCGGGTTTTTGATAGGAATTATTTTATTATATTAATAATTTTGACATTGTAGCTCTGTGCATTTCTAATGCAATTTGAATCAGTTTTCAGAAAGTATTTTGGAATCAGATTGGATTGCAAACTTTTTGAAGAGATTTATTAAAATTGTCTGATATACCCATTATTGATTAAAAAAAAACAAACTTACAAGACTAACTCTTCTTGTAGAAAGCATGTTATCTGTGACATTTATTCTCTCTCTTCTTGAGTAGTATTCATCCACTTTTTATAGTATCAGTTGATTTCTTTGTACATATTTTATCATTATTTAGAACATATTCAGTCTGGAATAAATAAATGTAGTATTTGTTATATTAATAATTTAGACATCTAGAATCTGGATTTAAATCTGAAACATTACTTGAAGATTTTTCCAGATAACAAGATTTCTCAAGTTTGTACAGCATTGATTAGAAAGTAAAAATTTTAGGATAATTATATGTTGCCCATAAAAGAATAATAAATATGTTTGTAATAGGTTCCAACATGGTGTTACTTATCTTCCAACTAACTACTCAAAAACCTGCTTTTACTATTTTGTAGAAGTTTATTAAAGTGTAACAATTCAATTTAACTCTAAAATTGTTTTAGTTTTGGTATCATTTATTTTAACAATATTATAATTTACAGATTGTTTTTATCACAAATAAAGTACAATAGGAGCCATAACCATGTCATTTGTTTCCAAGGTCTTTATAGAAACACATACATATATATTTTAACGGTCAATGAAAGAGCCTTCAACGTATCTGCCGTACGAGGGTGCCATCTAGGCATTTGAACCTAGAAAAATTTATATAGTAGGCAGATACGTGAGTTAAGATTCAAAAAATTTTCTTATATATGTTATTCTGACCGTTTGCCCAAGGTCACTAGCTCATAGAGTAGCAGAGATTTAAACATTTTTATAAGTTTTAATAGATTTGGATTCTCAAAATATATTAATATTTAAAACAATAAAATAAAAGAAGCCACTGCCAGTAATTAACACACAAATAGATTTTATTGACACACATTTAAAATTGAGGAATAAATTTATTTTTTAGATTTTAACATTAATAATTTTTTTAAAATTTAAATTCAAATTACTATTTAAATAGACCGCACAGATGGATATTCAAATTATATTTTACTTTAGCATGTCGAGCATAGATAGTCTACATAGATTTTTTTTCCACTTAAAAACTTATCAAAACATTCGTTCAATCTCAGACTAAAAGTTCGTAGCCAACCCAATGTCAGCTTCCAGATATATATTTGCAACTAATGTAATATGAAGATGCTAGCATAAAACCACGCCGACAGGAATGTGCATCTGACAGCGTGATATTATTTGAAGGAAATGATCCGTGTCCAGAACAGGAAAGTGCATCTGCCTGACTAAGGAATCATGTATATAATTATTTTTAAAGAGTGCTACGTATGGGGGAGAGCGGTCTTTCTGCCCTCTTATAAATCCCTGTCCATAAAGCTAGAAGGGGTCAATGGCGCAGGAAATACATCTGCGACCATTTAAACGATATAACTGCCTCTTTGGGGTCATGCATTCAGTTGGGCACGTTGCCCTGTATGCTAAACACGCTTCACATTACATTAATATCAACACCCATATATCCTTCCTAACTACGAAACAAATAGCCTGAAATTAAAATCCCTTAAATTAAACATAAATGAATTTAAACAATTATTAATCTTTATCCATGCAGTTATCTACACCCAACTTTAATTTAATACATTTTATTTAACAGATAGAAATACATAACATAGTTAAATACAAACATAAATAATTAAATTTAAAAAAATGGAATTTTTTGGCTTGATTACTTATTGACGTTATACGGTAATTATTTAACAGAAAGTTCAATTTGTAAAAGTTTATACTTTACGGATTCTGCAGATTTTGAGGTCCATCTTCATGATCACTTATGTAGATTGTTTGTTCTTTCTTTTTAAAAACGAAGCTGCTACTTGCCATTCCTTTTTGGTCCCTAACTGTCATAGGGAGGTCTCAGCTGGTTGTCCGAAAATTAAATTTATTGCAGACTTCCACATCGTGAAAATCTGCTATATAGCTACTTATAACGACATATTCATAGTCAGCTCTCAGATAACAATTATAATAATAATTTGGCTTTTATAATTTTATTAGTCTCTTATCATCCAATCTTTGGATTCAACCGGCAAGATGTCACTAATCCTCTGGTATTTCAATTACGGTTCGTGCTGACATTTCTGGTGTTTGCATTGGTCATTTAATTTCTTTGTACTCTCTTATTTGACTATTTAATTTATTTTAAATGGCGCAAGGGCCAGCTTGCTTTCGAACAATCATTTAATTAATAAAACAATCATTTCCATTTTCTAAGATTATAGAAATCAACATTATTTCTATTTCCAAAAATATCAAATCTTTATATCTTTACTTTTTTTACAAAAAAAATTACTTTCAAATATTTTTATTTTTTAAAAATAGTTTTTAAAGTTGTCCATCATGCGATCTATATATACGTTAAACAGTTTTTAAATTAAGTTTTTAATGAATCAATTTTATTTACGATATTTTTATTTTCATTTTAAAATAATGTGACGGGATATTATATTCCGTTACAATATGCAAGTACAAATGTTTTATTGTATACAATACAGTATGCACATATCTATGACAAATTGTTCAAAAATTACATATACACATTAAAATATTAACAATAATTAAATTTACCACCTCATTTTTCATTCTTCTGATGAAATGCAAAGGATATTAAAACTAAATAATTTTAGATTGGTAAATTTTAAGCATATGTTACTTGTAATATAAAAATAATACTAAAACTTTTCTTGTGTTTATGATTGCATTACCAACACAACTGCAATGTGATTTTAGAAATTTTTTTTTTTAATTATTACTTTCTATTTTTTCCAAACCATCGATCAGTTTGTTTTGAGCCAATACATACAAGATTAATTTTTTTTTATTAGTTATTTTTAAAAATCTTTAGGAATATTTTCATAAAATTTTTCAAACTTTATTCTATTAACTTAGTAAATATTGATTTTCAAAAAATAAAAATTATATTGAGAAATCTTTATAGGCAAGTTGTTCTCAAAGCTAATATCCCAACATTAATTTCTTTATATTGATCCAGCAAAGATTAATAGGAACTGAGTCATAAATTGCCTTATTCAATTTTTATCTTTTCTGCTTAGGTTATGTCCAACCATTTCCATCAAAATGTTGTTAAAAGCTTTTTGTTTGTGATGGAAATAAAGATATTTTTCTGTCTATTCTTATATTATCTTTCTAAAACATTTATTTATTCCGTACTTTTATAAATTTTTATATGCCTTATATTGAAATATTTTTTGGAGTAGAAGCAAATGATGAAACATTGTTTTTTCATTTCTGTATATTAATATGACAATATTTAATGGTCAGAAATTATTGATAAAGATTATCATTATCATTATTTCTGTTTGATAAAATTAATTTTCATGCCATGCTGTCCCTTTTAACTGAATTTGCTTTTGTTTGTTTGTTTTAAGACATAAATTATACACTGAACTGTTTTCTGCATTAGAATCTTTCTCATGTAGAAAGTTTGTGCTGCCATCTAATGGAGAGGGGAATTGTAACTACATAACATTTTTTTTTATTATCAAAATAAAAAAGTTTCTAATGCTTTTTTGTATGACTTAAGTGTATTTAGTTGAATTTTTATTAAAATTTTGTAGCAAATTTTAGCTTCCATAATTTGCTTAATTTATCTCAGGTTGCATTATAAATTACGACACATAACTTGTATGTTCTTTTCAATTATCACTTTACAGAATAAACTAAAGGAAATCAAAGGATTGTTGGTCTTTATTTATAATTTGGAAGGTGGAAAAATTGAGACTGAAAGATAAGTCAATGAATTAAAAGAATTTTAATCCAATTGTGGCTAAGAAAACTTTATATCCATCTATTTTGGTAATAAAATACTTAATAATGTACTAGCAGAAATATTAACTCTTTTGAAACCAAATTCTTTTTTTTTTAAAGTCTGCTATTAGTGAATATCATTTCAGTATCAATCTTTTTGCTAACATTTCTTATCTGCATAGTCAGATTTTTTTTTGTTGTTGCAGATCTAAGAATTGTCTTAACTGTAATTATGAAAAAATGTAATGTATTAACTAGTTTGATAAATTAAGTCACATTTATTTTATATTTTAAGCCATATTCTGTTAGTATATCGAAGTATGTTGTCAAAGTGGTTACCTTGGAGGAGAAAGTTTTTTTTTAAAATTATCTATTTGCCAACAATATAGTCATGAATATTCAAATAAAGAACTAGATTTTTTAAAGATTTATTCTTGAAATAACTTGATTTATAATTTTTGTGATGATTGTGACTAAATAAGAATTTCTTTTGTAATGATTCTGTTAGTAATTTCTCAGATAGGACTTCTTGTTGATTTGTTATTTAAGAAGCCAGTGACAAACCGATTAAGCTTCTGTGGGGATATTTCTAAACTCATGAAATGTTCTCAGGATATAAATCACCAATCTTTTAGTATTATGTTTACATTTTTTTAAGAGCTAAAAATCTTAAATATCAAATTATCTGAAGATCGTATTTATATATTCATTAAAAATTTGAATTCAAATTCTTGATATTCACTGATATAAAACTTTTTATTGACATAATTAAAGACATTTTTTCTGTCAACTCCAAAATTTCTGTTTGTATTTAATATGTAAAATATAATTAATTAATTATTCCAAATGAATTTGTAATTTGTTGGCTAATATTTTAAAATGACTTAAAGGTGTGTTGATTATTATATATTATCTTCTTATGTGAAAAAAAGTTGCCTTAGCAAGCATATTTTCTGAAAGAAATTATATGAGATTTGTCTATTAAATCAAAAGGATGCTGTCTGAATTTTATTAGTAGTATCTGGTTAACCTTTTTGATATATATTCTTTCATCTGAATTTGCAAAACTTCTACATAAATATAAAATAGTCATGCACTTCTCATAAAGTTTCCCTTTTAATTTTTGTTTTATGCTGAGAGAGAAATGTATTATTTCTATATTGATTGTAATTAAAAGTCCCCTTCTGCTTTCTTTATTGAATTTCATTTTGATGAATCATAACATTTTAATTGCTTTTTTTTTGCTAAGCTTATACTCTACCTAATTTGTTGCTATATTGTTTAGTTAATTTTATTTACTAATTATGTGCACAACTTATTTTAATAACATTGTAAAAATGTAAGTTTATTAAAGATATTTGTTTTTTTTTTTAGTAATTTAATGATTTACCAAATCTTTTATTTGTAAACAACAACTACAAAAAAAAAAAAATAGAGTAGATTTATTCAATTTATTTTTTGTAGAATTTTTTCAGAACTCTTTTTAATATGATATAGTTATGTTTGAGCTAATTATTTTATATGTGAATATATTTTATAAACTATAACATGTCAGTTTTGTTATTTTTTTTTTTTTAGGAGCTGAATTCTCAAAACTCATGAAGAAAAGAAAATTGTACAGCGTATTAGATTTAAATAAAAAATTTTTTTATATATCTTGGTTTAAGTAAATCTTTCACTTGTCATAACAGATAGTAATCTCAATCACCATTAATAAATTAAATATGATATGATTTTCCTATGTTTAATTTGCATTTGTTACAGTAAACTTTCTTTTCACACCAGATCTATTCATAAGCATGGACTGTGATATTGTTATTTACTATCTTTTTGTGAAAGGCTAAGAGAGCCGCAGCTAGTTTATAATAGGTCTTTGGAATTTACTTTGATTAAAATCTTTATGTTGTTTGAAATTTTCATCTGTCATATTGAATAAAACTAGCTGTTGGATGGACATTGTGCAAAAAACTGCTTCCTTCTAGAAGACCAATAAGTCTTTAAAATGGTCATAGGAATGCTTATTAACATCTGGTGTTTATTGTGCTAACAGTAGTAGTGCTGGAGTGAATAGAAAAAGATTAATAATTATTAGAATTTTATATATTTAAAAACATAATTCTATTTATTTTTAAAAAGTTTAGTAATTCTTTCTGAAGACATTAAAAGTTGTCTATGCATGTGTATGCTATTATATAGTACTTACTTGAATTATCACATCTATATAAATAACTTGATTTAATACTTTATTTTTAAAAGCTATGTAACTGCTAACAAAGGATTGGTTTTAAATATTAACTTGTGGTCAAGTCTAAGTTATAATTGTATGCTTGCCTCACTCTCTGGAATCTGATTTTTTTGTATTACTCATTCAGCATTATTGCTTTTCCCTGGTGTGTTATTATGTTGTTGACTGGCACTATTAGAGCAAAAAACATTTCCATATTTTAATCATGGCCTCTCTTCATTAATTCAGCACTTCAATCATAGGTTTATAAAATCTAAACTGATTTTTTTTATTTAAGGTAAGATTAGGACTTGACCAAGAGGCTGCTGTTCTTTATTATCGCTTCAAATGGGCATATTCTTGTAAGTCTTTTAAATATTTAAGTTTTTCACAAACATTACTGAAGAAAGTATGTGATTGGAACAAAGAAGTCATTATATGTAAGAAACAAACAAAAAAAAATGGTGGTGAGGTGAGGGTATGGCAATATCATATGAATTTAATACTTTGATAAAATTCAGGGCAAAAGGAAAAATTAATAGCTATTTACACTGCTGAAAAAAATTATGAACACTGCAGACCAAGTAAAACTATTGTAAATTACCATGATTTCATCTCAGGTCAATATTTTACAGCAGAAGACTTAAATATATATCAGAAGATTGAATGATAGTCATATTCCTATACTTAGTGAATTAACCAAGAATTTATAAACAATAATTATCTTGAAAGATCCACCACTTTCAAAACAATTAAATTTTTTAATTTGTGAATTCATTGGAAGATTTTATCAATTATTTTGGAATTATCTTCAGTAAAGTGTATTATAAATTCTTCATATTTTATAAGTTATAACATTCCAAATTAGGGTGGATAGAGTTTCATTAAATACTTCTATGATTTTCTCCGGTTTTGAATATAGAAATCATTAAATAAAGACACTAGAAAAGAATTAATGTTCTGTAAATTTCTAAAAATACAATGCCCAGATTGGCTAACTAATTGGCATATTTTTAAGCTTGCTTTATGTGAAACAAATGCTGACAGTTTGTAAAAAAAAGTAGATGTAAACTGCTTACATAAAAAGATTGTTCATCTTAAAGAAGTGAAATATGAATTGCTTTTGTTTGAAGGTTACCACTATATTTTTAAATTTTTCCAATCAAATTGGATCTCTGTCCAAATCTATTGAGTTAATAATATGGATATCTCATTAAACGCTGTCATCTAAATGATTTTATCAGTAATTAAGTTTATTAAAATATTTGTTCCATCTATTAAAATATTAAAAATGCTAAACTTCAAAAATCATGTTATTTTCAGTGCATCAAAAAAAAAATCTAGAGTGATCATATTCATAAATAACTATTTCTTTGCAGTTTTAATCTACAAATCATTCTTAAGTCTCCTTATCAGTTGTCACATTTCAACCTTTAAACCATACTTATGAAGCTTCATATTTATTTTATTCAACTGAGTAGAGAAAGTCATATTTCTTTTTTAATCACAATCAGAGAAAAATGGTTAAGAAATAACAGATTTAGTTGTTTTTACAACACAATTCTATGTCTGTATAACATGTTCCGCTTAAAAGCCCAATCATCTGTTAATATTTTTCACAAATATAGTGCCATATTTGTAAGATAGGATCTATTTTTAGTTTTCTTATCTTGCTGCACCTTGGAGCACAATCAATTGTGATCTCTAATAATGTTCCTATAAGTACATGTGTAATACTGTTTTGTATTTTGACTCCCAACTATAAGAATCTATAAGATACTATTGTTTTGAATATAAATGCATCCAAATTTTTTTGTAGAGATTTTTGTATTCAAGTATTTATGATAATCAGTATTATGAAATGAAAAAATTCAATTAAAAAAAACTTTTGATTTCATAAAAGCAGTTATCATAATTCAATAACTAGAGTAGTAATTTTCTGTTTTCACTGCATTAATGTTTCTAACAAGAAAAATCAGATCTTAGTGTTGTAATAATGCTAGCCAAGATCAAGAATCTTTTTTCTTCTTTATTGACTTAATATTGGTGTATAAGTATTATACAAACCAATTATATCTAGAAATTTCAAAATAATTACCATTTTAGATATCGCAGCAGGTTTAACATCACACAAGCTCCAGTGAATATATTATTTTTCAAAAAAAAAAATGTATTTTAACACATTTTTTAATTAAATTTCTCAGCTGCCAATGTTCTACATCCATGTCTTATATTTTTACATTCCATATACTTAAATTTATATTAAAAAAAAATTGAAAATTATTATTACATTTTCCTCCAATCTTGTCATCAATCAGATAATTATGATAATCAAATTTTTTAAAAATAGTTTCCAAACATCTTTTTTTAGAGCTTTTCGCATTTATAGAGGCAAAGAAATCCCTAAATAATGTTGCCATGCATATAATAATCTTCCTAATTAAACTTAAATGACTTCTTACTGATTTCACTATCCATTGCAAGATCACAACCATATGTACCTTCTAAATGTACTCCAATTTTAAAGATGAATCGGAATTACTGGTCATGTTTTTAAAGTTATAGATATGTGATCATTCAACACAATTTCATTATTACAGTTAGTGCAAAGAGGGATTTGATGTCATAAGAAGTTCATCTTGGTTGAGATTTACGCCTATCTAAGTAAATTAAAACAATCTGATTAAAAAAGATAATGAAAAGTATGAAATGGACAAAAAAGACACTACTACTTTAAAACAATGTCTAATATTAGATGACTTTACCATATCCTTCAAGGCAACAGAGTCCATTGTTTTATTATTTGCCATGAATCCTTTACAGAAATACCATTATTTTTTAGCGAATTCAACAATAATTTTTTACAAAATATATTAAGTCATCAGGAAGATCTTGATTTTATTTTGAGGTGACACATTCCCTAGAATTGAGCATCAAATAATTTAAATAAGAGCGACAAAAGAAAGCTTAAATAATCAGAATGGGTTTATATATATATTTTACATAAATAAAAACTTGTTTAGTGATAGTCATGGGTTGTCATTAGTTCATTAAACTGCACTATCTTTTATTGTTTTTAAATCAATTCTAATTATGAATATACATTTCAATATTTTGGTTTTTTTTTATTATGATAATAAAAACAGTACTTAGCTTATAATTTATAACAATAATAATTGCAATATAAAGCTTAGGTGACATTCTTATATATATACATTTTTACTCATAACAATTTAGTTCACATTGTTTATATATACAAAATACTGTGTACACATATTTATCAGTACATTTTAATTATTGCACTATGATTCCATCTAGCACTTCTAGCAATGTATTGCCTGAAATAATAGTGATAATGCTGCAATCATGGAAGTGTCAACTACACATGATAACATATAGTGTAAAACTTAATTGCTCTCCACATAGGAAGTGCAAGAAATTTACTATGTAAAAAAAAAAAAACATTAAAGATCCTATATTTAGTCTATAAAGTAAATCAACATTACAATATTAAATAAAAAAACAAAATTTTACTAAAATTTTTCCATGACCATCATCCTTTAATAAATAGACTTTTTCAAATGAAATTCAACAAAATATAACATATCGATACAAAACAAAATAACCTTCCCATCATTCACTTCAAAAACCAACTTTCCCTTAGTATCAAAGGATGTCATGAGATTGATGGCCTCAGATTCAAGAAAATTTATCATCAGTTTCTTTTATTTTTAATTTACTTCTTTCATAAAAATAACCTGCATTATCAGATATTTTATAACCGGTATTCAGTTCAGGAATATACAAAGCTGAGTTATGATATTTATTTTTAACTTTACTTTTCAAACTCGTTCATTAGAACTTAATTTATTTTGACCAATATAAATTTTATGAGAACTGCAATGAATCCTATAAACTACACCAGGAATAGATTTGCTGTCAATTGCCTGTTTTGAACCATTTAACAATGAATTTAAGTCAAGGCCTTTCTTCCAGACCATAAAATTTATATAGATCAAAATAAATTGTGTCTTAATGAAAGAGTAAAAAAAGTTTATAAAATATTATTTGACAATGTAGAAATTATATGAAGTATGAAAGGAAATATTACTGGTTAAGTATAAAATATGTGACATTTAAAATGATACTAATGTTACAAAAATATACTAACTATGATTTTGTTTTCCATTTTAATGATAAGAATTTTTAGTTATAAATAACTTTGGGAAGCAAGCATCAAAATTTATAGAGATTTGATGGATGAGTTGTTAGTTTCAACTGATTAAAAGCAAAAATAAGAATTTCATTTCCTTGGCTTTTAGATTTATAGTATATTGATTGATTATGACATTTTTGTCAATTCAATGGATGATCTACACAATAGTAAAATAAAAATTTAATACTAAAAAATAATTGTATTTTAATAGCCTGTCTTGAAAATAAATTTTCAGCAACTTTAGCTTGGATGGCTATCACCTGAGAATATAAACTATTTTAATTATCTTGGTAAGCTTATTAAATAAAAAGACTTGGAACTTGAGTTGCAACACAGTCTTCAATATGTCTTTCTGTTGCAGCATTATATTAGTAGTATATGGAATGTTAACAGTCAAATTAGTTACAGAAAGTAAAACATGGTTCTCTCTTTCATCATAACATAAAAGCAATGAAATATTTTTAATTAAGAGTGTGCTTAATTTATTGAAAATATGAAGGCAAAATTATAAGAACCATACCAGTATTAAATATACAATCTTCATAAAATCAAATAAGTGAAGCATATGAAAAACAAGTCTTCTTTAAAAAATGTAAATTTGAGCAAGTTTTTGTTCAAGTAATAGATTTCATTTATATTACAAAGTTCATTTCAAAAACTTTCTAAAGAAGTGCAATAATAAGTGTTTTTGTTGGGAGTTTTATATCAGACAACAGAGTGATAATTAGTTAGAATGTATTTCAGAAGGAGAAGAGTTTAAAAATGACTTCACAAAATTTTAATAAACTAAAGAATTACCTTATACTTGTAGAGGTATTTGTGGTTTACTAATTAGTACAATCATTACTTGCATCTAAGACTTTTCTGAAAATTGAATGTCGTACTGCTCGAGACATTAAACATAACTATTTGTAATATATACTCTGTCCAAACAAAGAGCTTTGCTAATTGCTCAACAAGATTTGTGATAAATGCTTAGCAAGAGAAAGCATTTAAAATATCTCTATCAGAAACCACACCCAAACTCTAGACCAATGGTTTAGTGCTTTGCACTCCTCAGTGAGGAGCTAGGGTTGTTTCAAACACTAGATCTAAAAATACCAATCCAAAGCCAGCATTTATCTAAGAGTTAACAATTGGGTAGAAAATCTGAAATTTTCAGACACTTAAATGTCTTCAAACCCAACTATCTAACTCAAATAGCTATATGGGGCTGAGAGATCCTCAGCCAAACCATATATTAGTAATCTTAGCAATATAACATCACTTAAGACTTAAAGCAAAGACTATAAATAGTAAAAAATAGTCGTATATTACATGACCCTACTTTTTTTAAGCTTGTAAAATATAAACAAGCTTAAAAAAAGAAATGGGGTCATGTGATATATGACTTCTTTTTTTTTTATACTCTGTCCAAGTTTTCTTTATAACTTTTTATACTCCAAATATTCCTGTGAATAAAATGATAGTTAACTTTATTTTAGTCTATATGTATTCTTCAAAATAAATTTACATATAAAACAACTGTAATAAGTTTAAGAAATTTGTATGTTGACATTGTTTTTGCAGTATATTAATATTTTATAAATTATCAAAATTTTAATTTGATGTGTTGTTTGAATCACAATGCTCTATGTGATTTGAATAGCTTATATGTTTCTGAGTATTGATACAGTTTAAGATAAAACATACTAGTATACATTTTGCCCTATGAAGTTTAGCACAGTGATAGAATCGTGGACTCACAGGCCAAAAATTTCTGAATAGGAGCTCAACTTGGCCTTTTAATACTTGAAAGTTTCATGGCTTCTCAAATGACTAATCATTCAATTGACGCACATAGTCATTTGTATCTAATGATTTTGTTAAAATGCAATTAACTATAAAATATAATTATCTATTGTGTCTTGTTATATTCCCGCAATGTACTATTAGATCCTAAAGAAATAAATTTAATTCAATTATTTGCAATTAATAGATTCAGACTTATATATATGTATTTGCTAGTTTATTGGCCAAATGAAAAACTAAATATATGTTTTTAGACATTTATGTACATAAAGCTTTTATTTATAACTGTCCATGCTCTTGATGTCCTTTTTAATATGCTACAGTGGTCAAAGTTCACTAGGATTTTATTGTCTAGATTTGCTAGCTGCTCTCAGATTGTCTTCAGTGGTGTGGTATTTTAATTTATTAATTTTGGCTACTTTTGCAGATTGCATTGGTCTGCTATGACATTTTGGAAGGTTATGCTTTTATTTTCATTTTGTTTTCTCAGAATTCAAGTTGTTGACAACTACTATTAACAAGTGTGAACAAGTTTTTCATTCACAGAATATCTCTTCCTACTTCAGTTTTTACTTTCTGAAATTACCACATTGTCTTATAAATAGGCTGGTATTTTTCTGTTTCTTTATGATCTTTGATTTGTGAGGAAGTCAATTATCAAATTATTCTTCCTGCTGCTCCCTTATTATCTATAATCCTACTTTATTTAAATTTTCTGAACTCACTGGACTTCACATAGTGTTTCATTTTTTTCATGCCATTGCTTTTAGTTTGGCATTGACAAATTTGATTTAGATATCTAACATCTTTCTGAATAGAATTTTGATAGTTCTTTGATCCAACATTTTCCTATTGTAACTCTCATTCTGATTTCATAATCCTTATTTGGAATTTCTAATTTCCACTAGTCTTGTATTTACTTTCAAAATTGGACTTTAGTCTTGTATTTATTGTTATATTTTCATTTACCATTGTCAAACTTCCCTCCACTCACAACTTTGACACCACCCATTTCAGATAAATACAATAATGACTATTATTAATCATTATCGAAACTAGAGATTATCTCTAGCACAGATATAAACTTTAACCCTCAGTTAAAAATTAATATATCTGATTTTTATTTTTACACACAGAGTTATTTACCTTTCTCTTTCCCAT
Source organism: Epiperipatus broadwayi (assembly GCA_028023455.1). NCBI lineage: Eukaryota > Metazoa > Onychophora > Udeonychophora > Euonychophora > Peripatidae > Epiperipatus > Epiperipatus broadwayi. Next base: position 1,313,786 of record JAQFVV010000136.1, on the reverse strand, counting down.
GTGTAATATCTTTATAGATATAATAAACACCTCCATACTTCCCCATTCTTTTTAAATTCGTATAAATAAAGATATAATAAAAGACAAATGACCCCAAGATGCATTTCGTGCTGAACCAGCAATTGTCAGTTGGCCCAGGTCACTATCATATATATATTTATTACATAAAGAGTATTTAGAGTAAATTGTTACATTTTCATTTACCATTGTCAAACTTCCCTCCACTCACAACTTTGATGCCATTCATTTCAGATAAATACAATAATGACTTATTAATCATTATCGAAACTAGAGATTATCTCTTGTATTTATCTTTGTTAGAAGAAATAACTTATTTTTCATTCTTCAGATGAAGGTCTTTCTATCCTGATTGAGGGGATACTGTATCCGACAAATAATGTCTTGTTACACATACGTTTGGAGTTTGACCTTTTCTTAGTGCTAGCCTTTTTTCTGCCATTTCATTGTTTTTGAGTCATGTAGAGAAATCAAAATGTCTCTCTCATTATGAATTATTTAAACTTCAAGAAAGTAAATCTTACTATTGTCAGAGACAGGTAAATCTCAATTTTGAGTTTATTTTCAAATCTATTTTTGACATTTCATACTCTGTTTACTGAGTCTACTAGTATAAGAAAAAAAATTCATATAGAGAGCAGAATGATCAACTGTAACTAGTTTCATGATTTGTTTTATCCTTGCGAAAACTATATATATATTTGATATGGCTGTAATTTATGCCTGGCCATCATACATAATTTTAGCCAATGCTTGGTGTGATTGCCACAAGTTTTGGAATCTATTACAATATCTTTACACATGAGGAATTTATTTTTCTAATGCCCAAAAGGTTTTATTTAGAACTGTTGGATGATGATTTGGTCATTTTTTAAGTTTTTGGTTGTCAGAATTTTGATTGTAATCACTTTTTGTCTAATCTACTATAGATTGATTGATTGTTCTCTTTTATTTCAATTATCTGTATAATTTATTGTTGTGTCTGCTATAATTGGCTTAAATTATCTAATGCTATCTCATGGGCAACAATTCTGTATTATTTTTCCTTTCTAATATTCCATTTTAAATTTATATCCTGATAGCAAGATTAACCATTGTAGTATTCAAATGTTATCAGAAGTAGTTTTATTTTTTGAGAAAAAAATCCAATAATGGTTTATGATCTGTAAAAGTACAGGTAAAATATCTTAACTATGAAATCATGAAAAATTTCTTGTTAATTGGCTTTAGTTTTTTTCAGTATTAGATGAAACTTTAAAAGGATATCATGGTAGCCTTTCCCCATTTTTTACTGGATGGCTCAAAACTACATCTTCGCAGCATTCGTAGAGAAGCCTAACATTTTTTAAATAATCAATGAATATCTTTATTTAATAAATGCCCTCTCATATTATTAATCCACTTTTACTTTAGTCCCTTTTTAAAAAATTGTACAAAGATGACAAGCACTTTTTTTGTTGTTGGAAATGCTTCAAAACAGTTTATCAAAACAATACATTTTCACATTAATTGATATGATAGATTTAATCATTTCAAGATCAAATTATTTGACTTGTGTGAGATTATATATCCTCAAGAATTTTAATTCTGGGGCCATTCAGATATATTTATCAGAATTGAATCTTGTTCGTTTAATCATTTATGCAATTCATCCTTTAGACTTCATGACAATCATTATGCAAAAGTACAAAATGGCTCATGTTTACAATAACCCATTTTAGCCTAAAATAATTTTGAGACTACCATGATCCATAAGTTAATTATTATAATAGAACAGTTCATTATGAATGATGATAATTAAAATTTCAACCATTTTCATTAAGATAAATATCTGGAGAAACAGTTTTAAATTTATTTTAGCATGACATATTATTCTATCTAACTTATCCCAAAAATAGATGGTCATTGGAACTGAATGCAGATTTATGGGGATTTTCATTTGCTATCATATGCACATGTCCATCTTATTTAATCACAACTATTTGCATCGCCCATGCAGTTTTTATCTGCATAAGCAATCCTTTCTCAACCAGATAGTTCAAATCTTTATTATTTTAGATTGTTCCATAAACATAACATTACACAGCTTACATTCGTAGAAGTTTGTTCCTTCTGACAGTGTCGCATCTATTTGTATAACTAAATTGTGCATTATAAAATACATTTTGGAAATTTCTATATAATAAAAAATTAAATTTATTTAATTTCCTGTTCTAAAGAAATCTAATTGCATTTTATATGCCAGCTTCCAGGGGAACATTCTTTTTTACCTATGATGGGGTTTAATTTGTTCTCCACATATCAATTAGCATTATATATATTCTCTTTATACTTTCAATACTTTTGGCATTCTAATGATTTTTATTAAGTTTCCATTGGGATCTTTTGTTTTTGATTGTGTCTGGGATTTTTTTTTTTATAGCCAGCCCTTGGATTTTTCCATAATTAATAAGTTAAAAATCAAAAACCCAGATTTGCTATTTCCATGACAATTGCTTTGTTTACTATCTTAACTGTCAGAATTATCTGCTATATATTTTTAACATATATGAATTTAATTTCAAAATTAGTTCTATTTTTCATGGTGGAATAGTCAGATTTCAATTCTTTGAAGCTTCCAATTTGCAAATACCTACAGCAGCAGCATTCAACCTTTTCAGTTTTACATATCCAAAGAATATCAAAATTTCTCCATATAACCACTAAAAAAATCTTAGCATCAAAATAAATATTTATTTTATTTTTTTAATAATTAAACATGATTATCATGATAAAAGTAAAATATTTAAATTTATTTAGAAATAAATTTATTATTATTATTATTAGAATTTCCAAAATAATTACATAAAAAATAATCTAAATATTGTTAAAAAAATAATTAAAATTAATGAGAACCTTGAGTTTGTTTTGCAAAACAATTTTTCAATATCAGACTGCTACCTAGTTTTAAGCATCAATTGGGCTCAATTATTAATTTTGATCTATATTTGTTTTTTAAATACAACATTATTGAAAATTCCATTTTGCATAAATAGTTGGTGCAAAATGGCATTAAATAGCTTTATCTGCAATTTTTTTTAAAATTGGTTTTTATCTAAATCCAAAAATTTATGAGAGTATTATTTTTAAAGTCTTCCATATAGTTTTAATTTAAATAAATTATTTAAACATAAGTTTTCAAAAATAGTTTGTTTCATATAGTATCCTGTAAGTTCATTACATACTATCAGCAGCACAGATATCATAGATTGAGAATCACTGCTCTGCGATATCACAAGATTTTCAACATTTGTGTTTGAATTTAAAATTTTTTGCCATGTGGGTTTTTTTATCACTACAGCAGTTGCAGATAATATTTTTACTCTTGAGCTTTTGCAACTTTCTGTTTCGTTTGTTTTTGTTTTACTCATTTTAGAGATATTCAAACTTGATTCATTTGCTCTATTTTTAATTTCATGGGATAATACTATTTGAATAACCTCCTTATATATAAGATTTTTAATGGCTAACTAGCTAGCTAAGATGATCATAAAACACTCCCCACAGCCAGTAATTCAATAGAGTTTCCTTTAGAAAGTTAATATAAAAAAAGTATTTTATTGACTCTCTAATTGTCTTATTGTACTCCTCGAGTTATTTTTTAATGAAGTAGTTACTGAATTTTTCTGTCATGATGCTGTATGGAAGCTTTTTCAGATTTACTGAATCTCAGGGATTAACTTCAATTTCAATGATATTTTATCCACCATATTACAATAAAAATGGCTATTTTGATGGCATTATCGATTGTGCTATTCATAAGGGACAGATTCTTAATTCTTTTTAGATATACTGGTTGCTATGAGAGTTATATATATCTAACTCCATTATTGGATGAAGCCTATGACATGGACATTTCTCTGATTTGTACATTTCTCAATCTGATCTTTGGCTACTATAGTTAATTTACTTAAATCCTATTGCACAAAATTACTATAGAACTCTGCTATATTCTTGCTAGGTAAAAATAGTTAACATACCTAGTCTGCTAGCATGCCTTAGTAGGAAATTTCATTGACATTGGCTAGACAGACTTGACACTATGTTCTTAATTTTACTGTCCACTCTTGCTAGTTGCCCTCATGTTGATAATGTAGCATCTCTAGCTCCCTGTATGTCTGATTTTGACTGCTTCTGTGAAGTATGCTGGTCTGGTTTGAAATCTATTTTTTCAAAGGGTTTTGCTTTTATTGTTTTATCAGGCCTTAAGTTGTTAACTACTGAATTTAACAAGTCTGAATACGTTTTCTATTTCTACTTACAATCATTGATAACTGTCTGAATAAGTTTTCTAATTCTATTTATAGAATGATAATTTGTATTTTACTACAGTTAACTATAAAGTGCAATTATTATTTGCAGAATACTAATTTGTATTCAGTGACATTATTTTTGTGAAAATACATATCGGCAAGAATAAATTTCAAACTAATAAAAAAAAGCAGTAATTCTTTTATTTGAAGTATTTTTAGTTTTTAATATACAAATGGTCACTGCTATATATATATACTAAAGATAAATGTTTAAATATGTATGTAAATGCAATAATAAATGAACAGTTGCAGTACATTAAAAATATATTTTACTATAAGAATAATATTCGAAGTTTTAACTATTATAATGCAATAAAGAAGTTATATAAGATCAAAAACGAATTAAAAGTTATTTTAAATAAACAAAGAAAAACAATTTACGAAAGTTGTGAAAATAATGGGGGGAAAATATGTGTATAAATAGATTTTCCGATGGCATGATTTTGTAATAAAATTATCATAATCTAGTGACCACTGATCAAGTCAAAAGGTTGAACTTAATTTGAATAACGTCTGTCTACTGGCGGGATGAAATGTATTCGCTTCAAATGGAAAAGAAATCAACCTACAACATTAACAAATATATATAAATAAAAAAACATTAACAAATACTGGAGTTCATAACTTAAGATTTTAAAACAAGTCACATAAATATTCAATACAACTTTTGTAATCCTTAGGGTAAAGATTTATAAGTATCATTATCATCATTATTTTTAACTATTCTAAATCTACTGCAAAATGCTTTCCAAGTTTAATCCACTTTCTCCTATTCCTACCTCTTTCCACATCAGCCAACTTCTTTATTTCATTCATTCATCTCATACATGCTCTCCTTGTAGTAAATACCTTTAATAATTATTATATATGTGTGTTTATTTGATTATTAAACATTATGTTAAATAGTATTAATCAAATTGCATGTTGTCTGCTCTGTAATTATTATTAAGATATATAAATTGATTACGTGTTTGAGTTCCATCTGACTGTTGCTGAAATAGCAGTTGGAGCAATTGCTATTGAAAATAACTGTTCAAATAATTTAGGTTAGACTGTTTAGAGAGGAAGTTTCAAATTGTTTCAGTTATGTAAGTTGTGAAGTGATACAGGCAACTGGATAATTCTAAAAACAAATACAAATATTTTTAATGAATAAAATTACTGACTATCAAATAATATAGCCTTTTCCCTCTGCTCTGTTTGCCAAAATATTAAAACCACAAATAAACTATGAGATCCAAATAAACTAATGTTGTTTAAGTAATCCGGTGTTTATAAACCTATTTTGGTTCCTGTTCTTCTAAATACATTTCTAGGCTTCATTTTAGAAATTGATATAAAGCTAGAAATAAAAACCACAATATAGTTTTTCATGATTTTGCAAAAAATTGTGATTTTTAAACTTAATTTGGAGAACATACAGAGTAATTTTGTAGAATATGAGCAGTGATAGTTTGAGTCATCGACCAATCAACATTGACATATGCTATAAAGTAGCTATAAAATGGGATTGTCAACAAATTAATATTAGAGCAATCCAAACAATTCTCCAAATTAAAAATTAGAGGTAACAGTCACATGAATTTAGTAAATCCACGAATGTAGAGAAAAAGGATGTGACAGAACAGGATTCAATAATGCTAACATGTAAATTAGTTACAAGGTATGCAACTGTTTTAGAAAAGCTGAATACAAGAAAAAATAATACATTGAAATGGTGTGCAAAAAAAAGAGAGAAGTGAAATTAGACAAAATAACAGTTGTCCCAAAAATGAAATAAGTTTAGTTTTAAAACAAATATATATACACCACTTAAAGAATTCAACAAAGTCATGCTCCAAATATTGTATGGCAGACCTATATCCATGGAAGTAAATAGCAGATTATGAGTGTCATTAATATCAATGCTTGACTAGACTTTTGTTATACCTTAAAATAAATAATCTGCAGTAAATTTCAAAACCACATTTTTTTGGTGGTAAAACTTCTTTCCTGTTAAAATAGGGTAAGAAAAAATGTATATAACCTACCACTATATATAGTATATATTTATAAGTAATTGAAATGGAAGTAACTGTATCTAGCACTGACTTACAGAAATATCTGCAACTATAAAAAGATAAAATGATAATAATATATCTTTTAACTCTGATGTTTTATAAGCTTAGTTTTTTTTATGTAGTTTTAAACTATAGGGCAAATTTTGTATATTATTTTAATTTATGTGCAGACTAAATCTGAAATTATATATATAAATTTTTTATGTGAGAATGTTTCAGACCAACTGATATTAAAATAATGTTAGTTAAAAAACATCGCCATGAATAATAAGACAATGGCCAGTATGAAGGATATCAGTTATTAATAGATTTGATTTAAAGAATATGGCAGAGCAAAAGTCCTAGTTTCTTTCATAAAACTTTTTGGAATGTCCAAGAAATAGTTTTAGAATACATGAATTGCATAATTCCATCTATAGAAAGAGGTAAAATATTAAAATTATACAAAAAATATCCAAGTATTATGAAAGCCAAGTGGCCAGAAATAAATAATGTCAAGAATTTTATAACGAATATATTAATTATCAATTATATTGCGAAACTATCAGTTAAATACAATGAGATATAGACAAAAGTATTAAAGCTATGGTTATATATCTGCATAGACTTGCTAGGTCTGCTTAATGAATGCCTATTCTTAATAATCATAGATTGTTTTTGTAGGTGGTCTGAATATTGGTTAATTAATAATACCAGCTTAAAGGAACGAAATATATTCAAATCATGGACTTCCAGAAACAGGCAAAACATACGTTTATTGACTTACAGAAACATTAGTTTTTGACAATGTAATTACTTTTAAAAACAGCCATATTTACTAAAGAATGTATAATAATGCACATTTTCATGTCTTTATCTCATAAACTAAATGGCTTCCAAAGAATATAACCAATGTCTAAATAATTGTTGAATAAATTAAGATACAAAAAGTATTATATACCATTCTTCTATTTTAACATATGATACCAACTGCAAAATTTAGAAAATTACCAGCAAATTTATATTTAGGCTGAAAGTTTTGGAGAAAAGCAGTGGCAATATGAAACATATAACTAGTAAAATACTTAGATCCACTATCAGAAAAAAATATAGATCAAGAGCAATTCATATAAAATATTGGACTCAAGCTGAAATCAATTAAATATTATTTAGAAAGATTGTGATAGATGTGACAGGAATGGAGAAAAAAAATTATGGAAGCCTATAAATAAACCATCTTAAAAAATTATGAAAGTGAAAATTTTATTGTTCCCATGTGAAAATTCCCTAACTGACAAAGTTAAAAAGGAATAAAATAAACAGACAACAGTTTTTTTACTGAATGAATTAAAGATTGGAAGATATATAGGAATTATCAAAGGAGAAAGTGATAGTAAATCATGTGATTTTATCCTTACTTAGAGAAAACTTAATTTTCTGAAGTAGTCCAAAAGTGCTATATATACAGTATATGTACTAAAGGTATATCCATAAAAATATAAACATAAATTTAATAATAAATAAATAGTTGATGTCCATTAGAAATATACTCTATAATAAAAATATATATGGTTTTGATCAGTAAATAATTTAATAAAGAAATTATATAAAGTCAAAATCAAATTAGTGAAAGATTAATTACAAGTTATTTAAGTAAATGAAGAAAACAAGCTAAGAAAGATGTGAGAACAACAAAGAAAATATGTTTGGAAATAGATAAAGAGAATATATTTAGAAGTAGATTATCTAATAGAATGCTTTTGAAAATCAGATTACCATTAAATGTATTAATAAATCTGCTGACTAATGCAACAGAGATTGAGACACACAAAAAGCTTGAACGGATCTAGAGCAAGGTCTATTTACTGGCTAAAAAAATCTACTTGCATCAAATAGAAAAGAATAATTTCACAACATTAACAGGTGCTAGATATCATTGCATATTGGTGCATTCACCAAGATTAATTCCCAGGGTAATCTACTCTAGAAGGTCCAAAATAAATCTAGGGTTCAGTTAAGCAGACCTTTACTCTGATATAATAAGGCTTAGAATAAAGTTAGGTAAGTATCTTTATCAATAATTATATTTATGTTTGATAAATATTGTGGAAGGAAATTAACCTTCACACATGTTATTGGATTGATATATTCAATTTATACGTATCCACCCATCAATAAATGTCTATTCTTATATAAATTATTTCCTTCCGCAAGGTTTACATATATATAAAAATCGCTAAATTATTATTTACTTATGTTTGATAATTAATCAAACGGAAGTCATTTTCCGATACCGCGCTATTTCTTAAATATTATAAATTTCCACGCATTCGCCCTCGTATTATTAATCATAGTACCTCTCTGCTTCAAAATTTTATCAACATATATATACATTTATTGCTTATCTGATTGGAAAGTTATTGCAGTGAGATATAGCGATTATTTAAATAAATTTTGAAATAACTAAATATCAATATAAATGCAGAATTATCCAGAAATTATGTTTAAAGTAATGACTATCCACAACAGTAATACACTATATAAACAAGGCAAAACTCTCCATACAATTATGTTCTAGTATAAGAGATAGTGATAATGTGATGCTTAACAGTAATATATCACAATTATTTGGGGAAACAAAAGAAAAAAGATGCCATTTCTAAGATTTGCTTCAGATATCCAAAACTACTTCTTAAGGTTTAGCTATTATATTATTAATATTTCAATTACCTTCACTTGTATTTGAAATTTATATTCTTTATTTCATTCAAATGATAAAAGAAAAACTTGTAAAAAAATAAAAAGTCAAAATACTGGACTAAAATAATTGTCTACATTTCTAAATAGCTTTCTTATCTGTATTTGTTACGCTGGGAAAAGCAACAGAGAGTTTTTAATTTAATAGAGAGAAATTATCTTTTTATCAGCAATCTTCAGATGATTAATTTTCTCCTAAGACACTGACGGACTCGTACTATGTATGCCCCAATCTCGCAGTTAAATGTTTTAATTAATTCACTATTGGCAAGCTGAGAACTAATTCTTTTTCTATTAAATATTTAATGATAAAATATTTTATAATAAAATATTTTATATTTAACTTCATAAGAACTGATGCTCTTATACATAAAAATACAATTTTTATATATTTTAGATTCCATGTGTATAGGACACAAAATATACTGTATATATTTTTCTTATATAACAAAAATATTCAACAACAAAGAAAATCGTTTAGGTGCTCACGCGTATATACTACTGAATGTTAGATACTTGAGGGGGTGGCAATATGCTATCAATAACTAATTATTAAACACTCAATTCACCTTCTGACTAAAACTATTATATTTGATGATAATGAACAGTAATTTCACTTTTACACATACATTATCAATCATCTTCAATTTTCTGCTACCCAATTATATTAAAAGTAACTCCAATTTTATTATTTAAACTAATAGTCTGAAATTTTGAAGCCAAATCAATCTGTTTAACTCTATTTTCATTTTTACTTATTATAGTACTCTCATGTGGCACCTTTTTTTCTGGCTAGAAGTGTTCATAATAAAACAAACCATTCAGTATCTCAGCTAGCACAGTATATGTTAAAACAAGAACAACTCTATATTCATCTTCATCATTTAATCTCAAATTCAACCTGCTTAACAATTATGTAGATTGGACTATAGTTCAATGTCTATATATTTTAGAATTCTCATTTCTTTATTAATTGTAATCACAATTTTCTTCTAATTAGGAATATTAATAATTACATCAAATCACTTAATATTTTAGCTCACATAATACTTAGATTTACAGTAGATGGCGTCAGAAAGCTACTCTTCTTTTATAATGTATTGTGTGAGCTGAAGTAATAAGTGCTTTATTATTCTTATTAACATTTCTGGACAGAAAGAAAATATATCTACAATTAATGAAAAATATATGGTAATAAAATATATAAATATTGAGTTATAACCATATCTATATAATTGTTGAAAAGCAGATTAACTTAAGTAGAAAAACCTCAGACTGATTTTAATTACAGATTGTTAGGTTAAATAGTAAAAATGAAATTAATGGTGGCTACAATGAGCAACACAGCAATAATTTTAATTTTGAATCTGAAGCCTTGTAATCATTGGTGTTTATATAATTTATATGATTAAATGTTACTTTGAAACAAATCACAGTTTTTAAAAAAAAGCCATTATCTCAAACTTACAATTTCTAATTAAATTCATAATTAAGTTTTCCTTAATTTGAATATTCTAAGTAATTGCATTAAGAAATGTATGAAGGACAAAAAAGTGATTATCTTGACTTAATTGTACTTTATATTATAATCAAGTGTTGAATATGGATATTTCAGAAATAAATCTCGCGGTCAAATAAATGATTTTCTCACATTGCACGCATTTTCTAACATCAAGATGTAATAATTTTACTTCATTGATTTTAAATACTGTAACAGTCATATTTGAACATCCACGCAACAAAATCCAGAGTTTTGGTAAATTATACCAAGGCTGATCTAGATGAGGGTTTGAGACCAAATCTGACCGCACCTCAGCTCCTTCACCAACACTCCCTGACTTACTACCTTATGAATGACATATATGAAGTTACACTCGTAATCTCTCAATTTCCGTGCCGGCAATAGCAAAGGGTAAAACGAGATACTCGGGGATATTTAACTAAATGTTTTATAGCTTAACCAAACACACTCACACAACCTATGGCTGATTATCTAATGCATATAAAATCATTATGGATGGTGATTTAATATAAATAAAGTGAATAATACTGCAGACGTTAATAGATTTTAAAATTATTTAATATTGACAAACACAAACAATAACAATTAAATATACTGAATATTCCACTCGCAGGTGGGATGGTGAAAATACGAACTACACATTCTGTAATCAATTGTACTTAACGATCATTATTCTATTATATCGTTTATACATTAATAATTATTTTACGTCTATACTGATGTCTAGATTATGTCTGCCATTCCTACTCAGTATGTTAAGGGTTAAACTCTAAGAGAGTGGCAAATTTATACAATGTGTACTTAAATTTATCAATACGTGAGGAGCAGTCAATGTGCTCTTTATGTAGATATTCTTAGATAAACTAGATCTTAGGTTCAGATCAATGCTGAACAATTAATATACAGCAGATGAACTGGCGTTTTGTAGCATAACTTCTGAGGCTATGGCGCTATGCAAATTACATCAGATGCGGCTTGAATGTGCTTTTACTCATGAGATTCAGCAGCGTTTGCTCGGTTCTCAGATACCGCTCGCCTGCTATACATGAACTTTTAGTTCGGATGCTCGAACAGCCACGATATAAGATGCTGGATTCCGGTGTTCCAGTTTTTAAAGGAGGAAATGGGAATGACCCTTAAAATCATTATCCCATTCAAGAGAAGGCTGTCCGAACTAAGGATGATAAGATGGCCCTTAAAACCTAATCTTATCTTAATAATTATATGATAGCCAGGCAGAATGCACCTCAGTGCTTCGTAAAAACTCATTCACAACACTTTTGGAATCTTAATTATAACAACTAGTAAAGCGCGAAATCTATAGTTTCTTCTGCAAACTACCCTACGCCAGTTAGTTAAATAAACACTGAAATTGTGCTAAAGAGGACTTTATTAAAATTGATCTAGTTTATTAATTAACTACATATTATATGCAATTACATTAAGGGGGTCTAAAGCATATCTGGGGCTTAAACTTGGCTAACTACTGAATATGCCTTAAATTATCACTCTCTTTTATTTAACCAAACAAACCTTTTAATAAGCAACATATGTGATATTAAGCTACGCATAGCCGTTCAAATAATATATCAAAGTAGGTTTCGGACCAGAGACAATCTATAGATATGCCAAACAGCATAATTACTTTACTTGAGAACAAAACGTCTCTTTAAGTTATAATAATTAATAGTCTCTGCTCCGAAGGCAAAGCATAAATCAATAAATGCATTTTAACAAAATATATATATAGATGCAAAAGTATAGACGCAAATAGAGAAAATAATAAGACAAATAAGCTTTTATAAGTTGAATTTAAAAAAGGGATTTAAGAATTTGTGATCAGGCAAGATTTACATTTAACTTTTAAAGTATTTTAAATTATACAGGTTGAGATACGTTTATCTAATACAGTTAATTACTTTAAGAGAGAATACACCTTTTAAACATAGTGTGATTAATTTATAAGATTTGAATGGAAGAGTTTGTGCACATTACTTATTATATAGCTAGCTTTAGGAAAGATTTATAGATGGCTATAGCTTTTAGATTTAGTTTGATTGAGAAGTGGTTACCGGTTATTTATCTGGAGGCTTGCAGCTTGAAAGTATGAAATACACGCATGGACTGATTTATCTGCTGGTTCATCGTTGGGCTATTCTTTAAGTAGGGCTGTGGTTTGGATCTCCGGGCTCCATAAACGGTTCTTGACCATCGGGAAGATGGCCTTAGCTTTTCTAGCCACTTATTTGCATGGTAGAAACTGGGCCTGCTGCCTGGATATAAGTTGAAACACGAGTAAAGCAAAAATGGATGACAATTTTCTTTCAACTGCCTTTTTTATACTCTTTTAACCCCCCCTCTTACAGTTCATTCACAATCTTTATTTTTAGACATTAAAATCTAAGAAGTCTTAATTGCATCAGCTTCAGACGAATCGGTTGATTGATTTCAGGTTTATTCATTGTTCCTTTTATTTTTCTCAGATTCTAGTTCCAATCTGGATTTCAGTGCAGGTTTAATTGTCCAACTTTTATTTTATTAAGAATCCTAAAATCTGGATTTGTACCGGCGGTGTCTCATGAGATTGGTAAAGTTCTTTTTTTAAACATTGGATTGCTTCTCCTTTTCTTTTACTGAAAGAGATTTAAACTGCTAGCGTTTTATCCTAGACATGAGGCATCTACCTTTGTTTTTAGTTGCTCTACATGGTTAAGTAATTGGGTACTTTAAAGCCAGTTTGAAATACTTTAGAGAATTCTGTTCTTATCTATTACAATTTTTCCAGCTTGAAACCAATTCAATTATTTAAAATCATAAGATGAATATTTATAAAATTATAAGGTGTGTACGTTATATAATGATAATATTCAGATATGAATATACCATTTCTTTAGCAAATAAAATTATTACAAAATATATACAATTATAGCAAACGTGTGTGCATATACAATTACACACATATACGTGTAAATATACGTTTTTATACATGTTAAATTCCCAAGTATATTGTTATATATATGTGTACCTTTAGGGTTTGAACTAGGGAAATGAAGGCTATTGATTTCTAGAATAGGTGAAACGTATGACGATGAAATCATACTGTTTCATATCAGTGAAGTCCGGAAACAAAAAAAACAATAAAAAAAAATGAATTTACTTATTATTTAAATGAGCAATCATAAGTCATTTTATGTGTATAAGATTTATGAAATTTATTTCTCACATGGTATCAGCACCTCCCATCCTAACTTTGGTCTACCCAGCACAAAAACAAAAAAAAAAAAAAAACACATGACAAACCAATGAATTCTTTCACTCTAAAATCTAATCCATTTCTCACTACATCTAATACCTCATTGTTCATATGGATAAAATATACCTATGCCTTACTCTTAACTATTTATATATATAATCATTCCTCTACATCTACTAAATATGCTATCGCATCTATGATTATTTATATGGTTGAAATAATAATGATAAAAAAACACAATAAAAAAAACTACCTCTACCAATATGCTTACGGCGTCATACCTATATATTCCTACTGGTAAAATGTGACTCAATCCGTAGATCAACTAGCTATCCTGATGTATCTGGGTTCTTGTTTGGGAAAGGTTTCAGGCTGTGGGCATTGTAAGATCCTATTATGCCTCCCTCTCCCTCCAGCAAGAATGCATTGCTCCCACTCTGACTTTTTATTTGGTAGGGACCCTTATACAAAGGAAAAAATTTTTTATATCGTGCCTGCAGCTTGCTGCTAGGCTGGACATATCTAACCCATACCCAATCACCTTCTCTAAAGTTATGTAGTCTATAACCTCCCTTTTTTCTACGTGCCGCCGCTCTCCCCAGGTTAACTTGGGCCTTGTTTTGATCTTTAACCGGATCGACCTCTTCCTCTCCTGATGGTAATGGGATGGTAATTGCTGGTGGACACATGCGTCCATAATGAAGCCTCACTGGTGGAAACCCTGTGGATTCATTCCAGGTCTCATTAATGTTCCGGAGAATACCCTTTGTCCGATCCACCCATTTCCTATGGCTTAGCCCTACATGGGTGCGGTACAAACGACCTAGCTCCCGCATCACTCTCTCACATGGATTTGTTTGCGGACAGCATATCGATGTCAGAGTATGTCGGATACCCTTGCGACTCAACCAGGATCTCTATTCTTTCGAAGTGAAAGCTGTGCCATGGTCTGACAAAATGACATCTGGCTTTCCCACCGTAGGAAATTGAAGTCTCTCCAGAACCCTGATAGCGCCTACTGTGTTGGCGGCTCATACGGGATATGCCTGGACGTACTTGGAAAATACATCATACATGACCAGCAAATACTGGAACCCCCTACATGATGGAAGTGGGCCATAGTGGTCAATGGCAAGCAACTGGTTCGGTTTGGTTGGTAGGATCGGTGTCATAGCCCCTGCATAGGAACGGTTCGGTGGTTTATCCCTAGCACATATTTTGCATTCACGTATCACCTGAAGGACACCCTCATACAGCTTGGGCCAATGAAACTGACGCCTGATCACCTCTTCAGTCTTACATGACCCATAGTGTCCTATGGCCTCATGTATGTACTGTATCAACTGGTCTCGAAGATCTGGAGGTATCAATATCTTCCATGAACAGTCCGTCTGGCCTATCTTTTTCTGCAAGACTCCATTGCTAATTCGAAAGCCTCGGAATACTTTCTGAAGTCTACCCCCACCAGGTCCCCTCTCTCTTTTCTTTAATATCTCCATGAGGGACCGGTATTGCAAGTGCTTTTCTTGCCAATGTTGTAAATTTTTCAGCTTGGCCTCCAAGGAGTCTTTGGCGACCTGCATTACAATGTGAAACTGCTCTGTGTCCATGGTAGGGTTATCGGGCTGAATGGTGATTGGATGTCTGCTCAAGACGTCTGCCACTACATTCTCCTTTCCAGGGCAATAGGTGACTTGGTAGTCAAATCTCTGTAGTGCCAAACTCCACCTCACCAGGCGATCATTAGTTAGGTAGCTCCGATGGAGGAACTCCAGGCAACGGTGGTCAGTGATAATAATAACCTTTGAGCCCAGTAGGAATTGCTTGAAATTCTCACAGGCCCAAACTATTGCCAGAGTCTCTTGTTCTGTTACGGTATAGTTTAATTCGGGCCCTTTCAATGTCCTGCTGCCAAAACTTATTACTTGTTGTTGTTGTTGGTTATTGACTTGGAACAACACCACTCCTATACCTATGCGGCTACTGTCAGTCTGCAGGTAGAAAGGGCGTGCAAAATCCGGGTGGTACAACATAACCGTGTGAAGAAATTGTTCTTTCACTTTTTCAAACTCCCGAGTATGTTCTTCACCCCATCGCCATCTTGTGTCCTTCTTAATCAAATTCACCAGCACTGCAGTTTCTTGGGCAAAGGAAGGGTAAAATCTGTGATAATAATTACATAGGCCCAAGAAGGATCGCATGTGCTTGCGAGTGCTGGGCCTGGGAAACTCCTGTATGGACCTGATTTTATCTGGGTGTGTCCGTACCCCTTGTCCATCCACGATATGTCCCAAGAATGATATCTCCTGCTGGGCAAAGTGGCTTTTCCTAAGGTTCACTGTCATATTTTTTTGTTGACATTCTTGGAAGAACCTGCTTAGGTGTTGTAGGTGCTCTGCCAGGTCTTTGGAGGCCACCACCACATCATCCATATAACAGATCAAATGCATTTTTATCTCTTCAGACAGAGTTTGATCCAGACACCTCATGAGTCCTGCGGCGCTGTTAATCAGTCCAAATGGCACTCTCTGGAAGACATGGCTGTGGCCATTAAATCGAAATGCGGTATACTGGCGGTCTCTCGGGTCCAGAGACATCTGCCAGTAGCTTGCTGTAAGATCAAGGGTAGAAAAGATCTTCTTACCAGCTAATCGGGGAAAGATTTCTCGTATGCGTGGTGGCATGTCTCTCTCTGGGATGGTAATTGCGTTCAACCTCCTGGCATCAAGACATATCCTTATGGAGCCATCTTTTTTCTTTACGATGACCAATGGATTGTTATATGGGGATGGCTCTTTCTTGATGACCCCCCAGTCTATCATCTCTTGTATTTGGGTCTCTACAGCCCCCTGGTACTGGAAAGGTATGGGATATGTCCGAGACTGGAAATATGATTGCTCTTTAAGTCTTATTCGGTGGGTATAATCCCTGATGACTCCAGGAGTATTAGAAAAAACAGGTCGGTTCTCCTCCAAAATTGCTCGTAATTTCTGCCCTTCTCCTGGGTCCATATTGGGTATTTCCTTAATTTTGTTGTCGATAAGATCCTCCTCCAGATCTGGTTCCAAGTACATTGCTTGACTGGTGACTGTGGAGGGTATGCCTTCCAACTGGACTGCCTCATGATCCAGGGTCACTGACCCTGTTTCCAAATCAATTATACCCCTGTGTCGAATCAAGAAATCATAACCCAGCATGAGGCTCTGTAGCAAACCTTTCATGACCAGAAATGAGTGGCCCAGTGAAAGTCGACCCCATCCCACCTCTAACCACACCTGGAACCCTTCCGTTCGGGTTTTCTTTCCATCTGCCAGGACCAGCTGCATGGACCTTAATGGAAGCCTTGGCACCGGATATCCTTGTGCCTCCAAAGCTGCCAACCACTGCCCTGATACACATGATACTTGGCTGCCTGTATCAACCAGTGCAGATACATCCATACCACCCATCTGTACGGTAACCATGGGACAGAGGCCTGATGCTACTGGTAACTGGACCTGATCGATCTCTTTCTCTATGTTGCACCCTTGTGGTGGCGTATCCTTTCCATTCCCTTTTAGTTTCGCAGGTGGCCTGAAAGGGGAATGACCTAACGGGACCCTCTGGTGTTTAACGACCTATTGTTTTGATATGGTCTCTTCATTCTACTTTGAGTGTTCGTCTGGGATCTGGAGAAGTTCTGAGTTCGGTTCGTGCCAGTCATAACAGCTTGGCATCTGGGGTGGTCTGGCTTGCGTATTTTGTCTACAGACTCTTTGGGGAATGGCGTATAGTCAATGGTGGTGAGAAACTCTGCCATCTCCTCTACAGTCCTTACGCGGCATCCCACCATCATTTGTTGGACCTGTGTCAGCATATTTTGCTGGATGGCCCTTATGATTTGTGTTTCAGTAAAGGGAAATGCCATCAAGGATCTCAACCGAGCCACCTGCCTCATGAAGAACTGGGTATGGGTTTCTTTGACATTAGACCCATAGTGCTCCTTTAGGATAGAATGGTATATTCCATCCTGCCGCTCTTCTCTCCAGAATGTTTTGGTTAAGGCTGCAGCATATTGTTCGAAGGTAGAGGGTTTTTCCCTATAGCATCCCCACCAGGACAGAGCATACCCCTGCAGATAGTGAATGGCAAGGGACACTTGGTCTGCCTCTGTTATCCTCTGAAAATGGAACAACTCCCGCAAGCTCTCAATATGTACCTTGGGACTTTCCCCTACTTCCCCCTTGAACACTTTTACTTGTATAAACTTGGCCAAGTAGGATTGTGGGTACAGGGATGACTCCTGCAGTGCTCGTCTGTCCATTTCGCTTGCTTCACTACTGCTGCTACTATACTCCCTATCCATACCCCCTACTTGCCCTCTCCTTTCTTCTTGGTTATTGTTTCCTCCCATTGGTTGGCCTTTTTGACTCCAACCCTCTTTCTTTAATGATTCCTCTGGCCCACCAAGCTCTGAATCATTGATCTGTCCCACCCCTTGCATTCTTTCCATAACCCTGGAATCATCCTTCAACCATTCTACACTACTCCCTATTTGGGTCACCCGGTCCTTTAACATTTGTATATCCCTGACTATCTCCTCTCGTTCCCTTGTAACCCCTTTGCCACCATGCACCACATCCTCTCTAGCTTTAGCTAATCCTTCCCGTAGTTCCCCCTGTGCTTCCTTCAAGTTCTTAATTTGGTTCTCCTGTTCCTGCTGACACTTCCTGCCTTCCTCTAGACTGCTGTGAATTTGAGCCACAGTTCCCTGGAAGGTCACCTCCTGCTTTGCGGTCTTGTCCCGAAGCAAAGAAACATCTCCCCTTATGGTCTGTAGAGCCTCAGTGGTCTTTTTTTGATATTTCCCTAGAAGGCCCTCAAATTGGTCATATGCCTCCAGATAGCCTTTTCGGCATTCTATCTTTATGCTGTCTATCTTGTCTTCTAACACCTGGAACCTATTACTCACTGCCTGGTCTCTTGTTTCATTTTCCTCCCTAATCTTTTGGTCCCTTTCTTCTATCTCCCTCCATATGGCATATAACCTATTGTCCCTCTCTTTCTCCCTTTTTTCTCTCTCCTTGTCTCTTCTTTCTCTTTCCTTGTCTCTTTCCCTGTCTCTTCTTTCTCTTTCCTCGTCTCTTTCCCTGTCTCTTCTTTCTATTTCCTCGTCTCTTTCCCTGTCTCTTCTTTCTCTTTCTTTGTCTCTTTCCCTGTCTTTTTTTCTCTTTCTTTGTCTCTTTCCCTGTCTTTTTTTTCTCTTTCCCTGTCTCTTTGTTCTATCCTGCTAAATAGAGCAGCTATCATTCCCTTTTCTTCCTGTGTTGTCTCCTCCAAAACCTGCTCTGGTTCCCCATTAGATTGTTCCCTGTTTTCTGCCTCCTTACTTTTCCCTACTATCTCCTCTTCTGCACTATTTATTTCCACTATTTCTCTTCCTGATCTCAACCTCTTTCCTTTACTCTCCACCCCCTCTTCGAGCCTTTCCTCTCTTGCCTCACTCTTCTCTACCATTACTCTCTCTTCTGTACTGTTATCCATTCTGATTTTTGCTAAATGTACTTTAATTTATTCTCAACAGCGCATTGCCATCCTCCCCAATGAAAAGACCATCCATGGATTCTGCCCTACCACTAGTAACTACTTAGAACTGAACCAAGCCCTTAATTTATCTAACATATGAGATTACAACAACAACCAAAAAAAAATTTAACTAATAATAATAAAATTGTTCTTACCCATGCCTGTCTTCTCTTTCCAACACTGCAGAGCTGCCATCACTATTTCTTTTAACTATGATTGCTTTTTTTTTTTTTTTTGAACTTCATTCCCCTTTTAAGTACACACATATATATAGAACAATCTTGCCTGATCGTTTGTTTATTCACTCTATCTAGCACAATTGAATCACCAACCAAACTTCCCAACAGTGAGTCCTTTCAATTTTCTCACCCTGACAACAAATTTATATGAGAAACTCTCAGCTATTTAAGAGCCCCGGGCGCCAGTTGCCAGTGGATGAGATACCCGTATCTATCTATAAACGGTATTGGACCTCACAATATGCATTGCTGTTTATATAACAAAATTTAAAATTTTTCGTTTATTTCTCATTACAAAAATAATTTTTATCAGCCACAGTGTGTTTACATTCCAACTCTAGCGAATTTGATTTGAGAAAGTGTGTTATACAACACATAACATAGACTAGAAATTTACATTCTTCACCCACACATATATACATAACTGTGGATAAAATTATAACAATTTTAGTCACTACTTTCGATCATAATTGACCGCTCTTTTGTGGCAAAAAAAAAAATTTACTATTGACACGCATACATATATATAAAATATTTCAAAACGTTTTACTTGCGTATAAAATTCGAAATCCATCTCAGTCACTGTCTTTAATCACAATTGAATGTCCTTTTGTGACAAACAAAAAAAATTTACCATCAACACGCGTATATATGTATAAAATATTTCAAAAAAAATTCTTCCTATTTAACTATTAAAACTATTCTCGACACGCGTATATATATAAATTATTTCAACAAAAAAAAAAAGACTGCTTTCTTATTTATTTACATCTTTTAATTACAATTGGAAAAATCCATTATCACTACATATATAAAATAATGTAAAAATTTCTCTTTCCTATTTAGTTATTGCTTTTAATTACAATTGAGAAAAAAGTTTATTATCAATACGCACATATAAAATAATCTTTTTAAAAAAAATCTTTCATGCTACCTGCCGATTTTAGCATTTATGTTTAGAAATATTACAAATCATATGATCTAAAACAAAACTTTATTTTTCACACGCATATATATACTTGACAAAAGGCGAAATTACTTGCGGCAGTACTACTGATTTTAACATTTGCGTTGGCGTTTAGAAATCTTTTTACGAATTCTATAATCTAAACGACATTTTACTTTTTCACTCGCATATATATAAAATTGATAAAATGTGAAATTAATTGCCACTGCCTTTAAATAACAATCAATCAAAAAATCAAAAATACGAAAAAAATTACTAATCAAACGCTTCTCTGAGACCAAATAAACTTTCACTACCAATACGCATATTATACATATATATAAATTTTACGTATATCATACATATAAATCAATTCGACAAAATATAAAATTGAACTTTCAACATAAATCTATGATTTGTGCGTCTATATCTGTGAAAAAATTTATATATCTATCTTTTCCCTTCTCCCCCTTCCCTCAACACGCATTTATTTCAGGGCGTGGAGAAAATTAACGAAACTCCACGTTTGGCGTTCATATTCGGAAAAAAAAATCTACACATATATAACGAATGATATGAAAACACATCTATGTTAACATCCCCTCTCCAGTCTGTAGGTTTATATTCGAAGGCCCCAGTTGGCGCGACATTCCCGGAAAAAAAAAAAAATACTATGTAACAGTCATATTTGAACATCCACGCAACAAAATCCAGAGTTTTGGTAAATTATACCAAGGCTGATCTAGATGAGGGTTTGAGACCAAATCTGACCGCACCTCAGCTCCTTCACCAACACTCCCTGACTTACTACCTTATGAATGACATATATGAAGTTACACTCGTAATCTCTCAATTTCCGCGCCGGCAATAGCAAAGGGTAAAACGAGAGACTCGGGGATATTTAACTAAATATTTTATAGCTTAACCAAACACACTCACACAACCTATGGCTGATTATCTAATGCATATAAAATCATTATGGATGGTGATTTAATATAAATAAAGTGAATAATACTGCAGACGTTAATAGATTTTAAAATTATTTAATATTGACAAAACACAAACAATAACAATTAAATATACTGAATATTCCACTCGCAGGTGGGATGGTGAAAATACGAACTACACGTTCTGTAATCAATTGTACTTAACGATCATTATTCTATTATATCGTTTATACATTAATAATTATTTTACGTCTATACTGATGTCTAGATTATGTCTGCCATTCCTACTCAGTATGTTAAGGGTTAAACTCTAAGAGAGTGGCAAATTTATACAATGTGTACTTAAATTTATCAATACGTGAGGAGCAGTCAATGTGCTCTTTATGTAGATATTCTTAGATAAACTAGATCTTAGGTTCAGATCAATGCTGAACAATTAATATACAGCAGATGAACTGGCGTTTTGTAGCATAACTTCTGAGGCTATGGCGCTATGCAAATTACATCAGATGCGGCTTGAATGTGCTTTTACTCATGAGATTCAGCAGCGTTTGCTCGGTTCTCAGATACCGCTCGCCTGCTATACATGAACTTTTAGTTCGGATGCTCGAACAGCCACGATATAAGATGCTGGATTCCGGTGTTCCAGTTTTTAAAGGAGGAAATGGGAATGACCCTTAAAATCATTATCCCATTCAAGAGAAGGCTGTCCGAACTAAGGATGATAAGATGGCCCTTAAAACCTAATCTTATCTTAATAATTATATGATAGCAAGGCAGAATGCACCTCAGTGCTTCGTAAAAACTCATTCACAACGCTTTTGGAATCTTAATTATAACAACTAGTAAAGCGCAAAATCTATAGTTTCTTCTGCAAACTACCCTACGCCAGTTAGTTAAATAAACACTGAAATTGTGCTAAAGAGGACTTTATTAAAATTGATCTAGTTTATTAATTAACTACATATTATATGCAATTACATTAAGGGGGTCTAAAGCATATCTGGGGCTTAAACTTGGCTAACTACTGAATATGCCTTAAATTATCACTCTCTTTTATTTAACCAAACAAACCTTTTAATAAGCAACATATGTGATATTAAGCTACGCATAGCCATTCAAATAATATATCAAAGTAGGTTTCGGACCAGAGACAATCTATAGATATGCCAAACAGCATAATTACTTTACTTGAGAACAAAACGTCTCTTTAAGTTATAATAATTAATAGTCTCTGCTCCGAAGGCAAAGCATAAATCAATAAATGCATTTTAACAAAATATATATATAGATGCAAAAGTATAGACGCAAATAGAGAAAATAATAAGGCAAATAAGCTTTTATAAGTTGAATTTAAAAAAGAGATTTAAGAATTTGAGATCAGGCAAGATTTACATTTAACTTTTAAAATATTTTAAATTATACAGGTTGAGATACGTTTATCTAATACAGTTAATTACTTTAAGAGAGAATACACCTTTTAAACATAGTGTGATTAATTTATAAGATTTGAATGGAAGAGTTTGTGCACATTACTTATTATATAGCTAGCTTTAGGAAAGATTTATAGATGGCTATAGCTTTTAGATTTAGTTTGATTGAGAAGTGGTTACCGGTTATTTATCTGGAGGCTTGCAGCTTGAAAGTATGAAATACACGCATGGACTGATTTATCTGCTGGTTCATCGTTGGGCTATTCTTTAAGTAGGGCTGTGGTTTGGATCTCCGGGCTCCATAAACGGTTCTTGACCATCGGGAAGATGGCCTTAGCTTTTCTAGCCACTTATTTGCATGGTAGAAACTGGGCCTGCTGCCTGGATATAAGTTGAAACACGAGTAAAGCAAAAATGGATGACAATTTTCTTTCAACTGCCTTTTTTATACTTTTTTAACCCCCCCCTCTTACAGTTCATTCACAATCTTTATTTTTAGACATTAAAATCTAAGAAGTCTTAATTGCATCAGCTTCAGACGAATCGGTTGATTGATTTCAGGTTTATTCATTGTTCCTTTTATTTTTCTCAGATTCTAGTTCCAATCTGGATTTCAGTGCAGGTTTAATTGTCCAACTTTTATTTTATTAAGAATCCTAAAATCTGGATTTGTACCGGCGGTGTCTCATGAGATTGGTAAAGTTCTTTTTTTAAACATTGGATTGCTTCTCCTTTTCTTTTACTGAAAGAGATTTAAGCTGCTAGCGTTTTATCCTAGACGTGAGGCATCTACCTTTGTTTTTAGTTGCTCTACATGGTTAAGTAATTGGGTACTTTAAAGCCAGTTTGAAATACTTTAGAGAATTCTGTTCTTATCTAATATAATTTTTCCAGCTTGAAACCAATTCAATTATTTAAAATCATAAGATGAATATTTATAAAATTATAAGGTGTGTACGTTATATAATGATAATATTCAGATATGAATATACCATTTCTTTAGCAAATAAAATTATTACAAAATATATACAATTATAGCAAACGTGTGTGCATATACAATTACACACATATACGTGTAAATATACGTTTTTATACATGTTAAATTCCCAAGTATATTGTTATATATATGTGTACCTTTAGGGTTTGAACTAGGGAAATGAAGGCTATTGATTTCTAGAATAGGTGAAACGTATGACGATGAAATCATACTGTTTCAATACAGATAAATTTTGTATTAAAATATATAATAACTATGGTTTGGTCACATAAGTTATCTGCAGAACATCCAAATAGCATTCTTTTTTTAAGCTACAAATTTTGTTTTTATACCATAAAATAAACTAGGAAACTATGCTCTAGCATTTATATTTCCCTTAAAATACATAATTGCTTGCATTATAATAAATTTCATCATCTTTACTAATTGCTAATAACCATTTTCAAGGAATGTCATTATTTACTATAAATAAAGCACAGCTTAATACTTTTAAACTAAAATACATGTTAATAAAGGAAAAATCTCAATCCCAAAATAATTTTATCATAGATTTTAAAATGGATACAATTATATGAGATTATGGAGTAGAAGCCATAAACTTTTCTCAAATTATTGAAAGCATCAGCAGATCTCTCTGTGAATTCTTCATCATTATTACATTGTGATTTATACCATTTTAAATTTTTTTACCTTCTGCTTTTAGAGGTCATTTTTAAATTTTGGGACAAATTTTAATCAAAAAATGAAGTGTAAAATCAAGAACTATAAAAGAATGTTTGTACCCATCCCATAGTATCAGTAATATCCAAAAGTCCCAAATATATAAATATACAATGGTCTCAATATTTGGTTCATCTTCATATTAAATAGATGTCTATTTCACCTTCAAACGTACATTTCATAAATTGTTTAAATTATAACTTAAAGACTTCTAATTTTTATTTCATTACACATAGTTTTTAATCCTTCTATTTAAATAATGTTTTATAAAGCGCAGACGGTATTGAAAATTAAATTGAGAGAGTGCAAATTTCTCAAGCGCTTGTGACTATTAGTAACCAATCAGATCTTAAACACTAGGACAGGGAATTTAATAAGAAAAGAGTGGATTCCACTCTCTTCTTTACTTGTCTTTCTATATATCCAAGCCAGTCCAAAGTACTTATATCTGAGAGCGTGAATCTTAAATATCATCACACTTAATTGACTGAGTTTAAATTATAAACATACAGCATGAAATCTTTCAATTTACTACACAGTAGTTTTTTGATGTTATAACTTTGCAGCAATATATGTAAATAATGTTTTATAAAGCGCAGACGGTATTGAAAATTAAATTGAGAAAGTGCAAATTTCTCAAGTACTTTGGACTGGCTTGGATATATAGAAAGACAAGTAAAGAAGAGAGTGGAATCCACACTTTTCTTATTAAATTCCCTGTCCCAGTGCTTAAGATCTGATTGGTTACTAATAGTCACAAGCGCTTGAGAAATTTGCACTCTCTCAATTCAATTCTTCTATTCTGAAAATCTTAAAAGCTTTCTATAAGAGTTTGCCACTTTATTTTCATCTATAGTTTACAATATTTTGTGAAAATCATTACTAAGGTTGAAAATTGTTTTAATAATGCTGTTAACTATTATTTCTAGCTCTATACAATATAAAAATATTATTTTATGTAACAAGAATTTCAGCATTTTAAAATTAAATGGTAGAACTATAATTGTGAGTAAACTTTGATTAATTTCTGTATAAGCTTTATCAAATTTTTATACAATGGATCATCATTTTAATAACTTTTGCTATTTCTTGTTTATTAGTAATATCTATCATTGTTGATAATATAGGAAACATATTACATTGATAATTAAAAAAATTACACAAATTTTTCATTGAAAGATAGCTATCTTAATAAAACTTAACTGCTAGTTCATTATCAGAAGGACAAATCATGCATACATTGCACTTCATACACTTTGATCAATCCTCGATAATGCAACAATTTATCATCACTTAAGAGTATAAATGAACATGCTAAACAACATTGACATTAAAAATCTGCAATAGAAACATATAATATTTTCACTTTGTTACTATATTTTTATAATCACACAATAACAATTCAAATCCAATAAGGAATCAGAATAGTCAACAATTATAGGATTTTGCTTTATAATGGCAGAAAAAGATAATGAGATGAGAGAAATAAAAAGGAATATAACTTAGAGAATTTCCAAGAAGAACAAAATTGGGTGGACAGAAGTTCATCCATCAAGAATCTTGGAAGACTAAACTAGATTTTATTAAGTATTCCTTTTTAATAGGGTTCTTAAAGTTGTTAAGCAAACATTGAAATTACAGGGAAGAAATAATAAAATTTATTTTAAATGTAATTTCTTGGCAATGATTGGAAAATATATTTCTTAATTGCAAACAGGCATGAAAGTTGAATATTGGAGTTCCTATCAACATTAAAACATCATATATTATCAGCCCCCAAAACCTTAATGTAACAAAATTTCACCATTATATGAAGAATCTTATAAAATTCTAATATTGTCATATAATAAAAATGAATGGTAAATGTTATAACATTCTACAACAAAACAGGTTATGAACAATTCAAAATCATGTGATGTTGAGTGGTAAAACAGGTTATGATTATAAAAAGAAAGATTTATTGAAGCTAAATACTTTTGATATGACCAGGTATCATAATCATAGTATAATAAAGAAAGTGAGTATTGTGATCCATCTATAATGTCAAATTTGAAAATCAAGGGGATCAAAATGAATAAATACTGAGTAAATTTGCATGTCAATGAGAAGGAAGGGGCTGTAGGTGCCATTTCTTAGAGAGTGGAATGCTGGATTTCTTTTAATTGATGGTGTTGGCATCACTGGTGATTGATAAAACATCCTTAATCTTTATCTATCATTGTACTATGAAAGAATAATCTCAGCTGTAATAAGATCAAAGCACTGGTCAGAGATTAGTTTGTGGTCTAGGAAGAGAAGAGTAACAACTTAAAGCAGGTGGGATTAGTTCAGTTAATTTTATAAATGATTTGATGAGAGGCCTTGCCCTTACACTTGTTTAACAGTTTGTTAAGTGAAGGAGGTGATTGGAAAGAAATATTGGATTTATCAAAGCATACGTTTTTTATCTTATATTTGCGATCTTCAAAATGTAGAGATGACTAGATCATTTTTTGTCATTGGGAGAACAAGTGTGGGATGAGAGAGTTTATAATAAAAGTTAGTGATAGTACTGTGACTGTGTTTGAGATTGTATCTGATATTGACAAGGTTGATAGTGAATAAAGCATCAAATTTGTAGAGTTTATAATAAAAGTTAGTGATAGTACTGTGACTGTGTTTGAGATTGTATCTGATATTGACAAGGTTGATAGTGAATAAAGCATCAAATTTGTAGAGTTTAGTTTTTTAGGCGAGCATGTGGAGTTTAGGTGTATAGTGCCTCTAATGCTTAAAAGTTTTAAAACCATTCATTCTGTAGCCTAGAAACTTGATCTGTCTTATAATATCCAAACCAAGAAACTTTAAATTATGATGGTCATCTTTGTTCTTGGTAATCTATATGAGAGAGGTTGAAGATATTAATTCAGAATGTATTTGGTGAATAGTGTTTTCCTGAAGGTTTGTGATAATGGTGTTCTAGTTGTATTTTTATATTGGACTATTTCCATCATGTAATATGTGTGTTGAATGTCTTTAGAAAATTTTAATTTTATTTAAATATTCCAAATACATTCAACTGTTAGTAATATCACAGCAAACACATTAGTATATGCACCAACTGTTAGTAATATCACAGCAAACAGATTAGTATATGCATCACTATTAGTAATATCACAGCAAACAGGTTAGTATATGCACTAACTGTTAGTAATATCACAGCAAACAGATTAGTATATGCACCTACTGTTAGTATAAGCATCAACTTTTAATAATATCACAGCAGGTTTGCTGTGATATTACTAACAGTTGGTGCATATAGTAATCTGTTTGTTGTGATATTACTAACAGTTGGTGCATATACTAACCTGTTTGATGTGGTATTACTAACAGTTGAATGTATTTGGAATATTTAAATAAAATTAAACTTTTCTAAACACATTCAACACACATATTGGATGATGGAAATAGTCCAATATAAAAATACAGCTATTTGATGAATAATATCTTTGCTAACATCTATGAAGGGGTTGTCAACTTATATAAAATATAAGCATGTGTTGGGATGATGTGCAACTCTAGGGATAATCAGATGTTCAAATTTGGACAGATAGAGGCTACATACTACTCCACTAAAAGGTAGCCCATAGGTCAGCCATTATCAAATTATCCAGGAAAAGTATGATATGCATAAAGGTAACTAACTATTCACAATTTTTCTGTGATCATGCTGTTAAGCTAAAAACTTTGACAGTCTTTCCCTTGTCTGAGCATCAGATAGGATCATTCAGAACAATTTGCCTCTGCAAATCAAACAGAAATGAATTGCTGCAATATATATACTATTGAGAGAGTGTCTGAGATCCTAAATGCTCTCAAGACAAGTGAGCATAGCTCTGAAACTAGATACAAGGATGTAAGAGATGCTAAAAATTCTCATAGTTATCTTGTTGCCAATGATGCATTTTGCACCTTTAAGAAAACCTAGTCATAACAGAACACATCAAAATAGAAGTCATAGTCATAGATGGTCAGTCCCTTATTACAAAGTTAATAATTATCCTAATGTTGTGTATAAGAAGCCAAATGATAGTAAGCTATCAACTAGTGCAGTTCAAATTATTCCCAGAAAGACTATTAATGTAGCTGATAAAAATAGTGTATAGTATATATAATGCACATAGCTTGAGACCAATGCCCTCTGCAAATTACTTAGCAAACTTATGCACAAAATTTTAATGTTTAATGCTTTAGATAAGATTTTGAGATTGGTAAATGAGATATAAGACCTAGGGAGAGTTATTAGTGGAATTGGAAAATTTGAGAGAACATATTAGAACTTATACTTCTGTTTTGTGCTGAAGTAAATTAAGAATTTTTTTTTTTTATCTGAAAGAGGGTTGAAAACTGTGATCATTTATTTTGCATAGAAAATAAATACAAGTACAATCTAGTATCTAAAAATAATTTTTTTTAAATTATAATTCTGTAAGGTTAACTGATATTACCTTTATTAATTTAATTGATTGACTTAATTTCTCTATTTTATGAATTTAGAGCTATATGTGTCAATACCAAAGTTGATATTTTCCAACCACTGACATTGAGAAGTTAAGCCCAATTTTCATAAACATCTTTTATTAATGCTCAAAGTTAGATAACTTTAATTTCAAATATTTCAATTAACAAATACTTGTATGTAATATATATATTACTATGAAAAAAAACACACTTAAAATCACCTTTCTCTGTATTTATTCCGATCATATGTAAAACATTTCTGGTGCAAATGTTCTTAGGTTCCTATCAATTGTAATGACCCCCCCCCCCACTTTCTGTTAATGGTACTGATTGGAATCACATGTTACACTAAAATGAGTATAAGTGAGGCAATTTTGAAAGTATAATAGTCATTTCATTCACTTCTTCATCATCACTGTCAATTGATTATATTATTTTTGCTTGCTGAATTCTACAACCAAGTTAATTAAGTTTTAATTGTTTGGAGAACCAAGCAATATGTGCTGTGGAATGTCTACAAATGAAAGAAAAGAGAGCAAATTTTCTATGGGGACAGGAGCTGGAACTTTGATGATGCAATTCAAGATATCATATGGCTTATTATTTTACAAATTTTTCAATTTTAATCAATCTTATTATAATATTTTATCTGAAAATAGACAAATCATTATATTATTTTACCATGAACTATATTGATCTTACTTGATTAATCTATGGCTAAGGTGTTCATAGCTCATTATAAAATATAATTATGTATTTATATTTATTATATCATTTAATTTATATCAGTATTTGAATATATGCTTTATTTATGAAACTTTATTATGGAATATGATTACATTTGGATATACATATGGGTTTATGATGTGTCAGCTCTAATATACATATATTTACAACCTACCTATTTCATTTATACTGTGTTTATTATAATCTGCCTATATAAAGTATTTAATTCCTTTTATTGGATGCAACTTTGATATATATATATATTTTATTGTGGGACACATTCAATTTTCTCTTTTAGTTAAATGATTACTTTAATCTTTGTGAAGTGATATAAAGTTTCTTCCACTATAAAATCAACATGATTTTAAAAATCTTTCAAAAGGAATCACTATAACACTGTATTATTTATCCAACATGAATTCATTATGGAAATTTCTCCTATCTCCTAATGAAAATATATATATAATCATTTTGAATCATTCTTGAAATGTATTTTTAAATAAGAAACAAGATATACAGTCATTAAAGTGATCAAATTTGCAATTGCAGAAAATCATTTTACTCTGGAGAAAAGAGGGAGAATTGATTTAAGATTTTATTATTATTATTATTATTTTATTATGATATGTGAAATATTATGTACTTTCAATATTTTGTTAATTTTATTTTTTGTTCTTTATTTGGGTATATTAACAAGTATAATTATGTATTTAAAGGTGTTATATAAACGTTTTTATTCATGTCATTGTGTTTTGGAAGATTGTAGTGGGGAATTTATGTATGCTTTATAAACAACTATAAGGGTAGAGTTACTATTTATATAGTGTATATTTTGTGTTGAATCAATGTATGTTCATAATTTTTAAAATTAACTATTTATCTCACGCATACATTTATATTGATCTTTTGATTATTCATTTTTTTTATTTTTGTTATAAGTGTGAGTGGATGTGGTTTAAGATTTGTTATTTAATTATTATCTCAGTGTCTTTCTTTTTATTATTGGTATTTTCACTTTTAATCATGTATTTATTGTGGCACAATAAAAACATATATATTAAAATTTCATCCACACAAAAAGGGTTCTATGATCCATAGAGGCAAACTATGATCATGATAGATAAGTTATAAATGCATAATATAAGTGAGTTATGTGAAAATAGATTACATATATATATATATATATCATAGCAGCCATATAAATATAACAAGTCTATTATGAACTAACAAGTGTATCCAAATGTAATCATATTTCATAATAAAAAATCATAAGTAAAGCATATATCCAAATGTAGATATCACATTAAATAAAATATAATAAATATAAATCCATAATTGTATTTCATAATGATCTATAAACACCTTATCTATAGATTGAGCAGGTAAAATCAATATAGTTCATAGCAAAATAATATAATGAATTTTTATTTTCAAATAAAATACTACAATAAGACTGATTAAAATTGAAAGAGTTCATCTATTAATCACAAAACCTTTAAAATGAACCACAACTGGCCTACCGTGCTTCCTTTTAGTAGAGTATCGTAGTCTCTATCTGTTCAAGTTCAAATATCTGATCATCCCTAGAACACATGCTTATATTTTAGATATGTTGATGATACCTTCATATGTGTTACACTCTGAATTAATATCTTTAACCTCTTTCATGTGGATTATCAAGCATGAAGATTTGGATATTACAAGACAGATCAACTTCCTGGATTATAGAAAGTTTTGAAACCTATCAGCATTAGAGGCATTATACACTCAAACTCCAACATACCACATACTCATAAATTTGTAGGCCTAAAAAACTTCTTCCATAGAAACCTTAAACTCTGCAAATTTGAGGCTGATCAGAAACAAAACATCGAATTATTCACTAGTGATCTTGTCAATGTCAAATACAATCTCAGACACATTCACAATACTATTACTAACTTTTATTATAAACTCTCTCACCCCACACTTGCTTTCCTCAATAACAGAAAGTGGTCTAGTCATTCCTATATCTTGAAGATCGCAAATAAATTAAAAAACATATGCTTTGATAAACCCAATATTTCTTTCCAATAACTTCCTTCACTTAACAAACTGTTAAACAACTCTAAGGTTAAAATCCCCAAAGAAGCTTCTCATCACTTCTTATCAAATCATTTATAAAATTAACTGTTTTAACCCCTCCTGTTTGAAGGCATATTACAGAGAAACCTGCACCAACTTGACTACGAGACTTGCTCAACATAATTACATGTTTAAACACATTAAGAAAAGCACTGACTACTTCTCTCTTTCTAGATCATGAGCTGATCTCTGGCCATTGCTTCAATCTTTTCGCATCTGAAGTTATCTTTTTAGAGCACAATGATAGAAAGGGAAAGATTAAGGAGGCTTTATCAATCACCAGGGAGGCCAATGCCATCAATAAAAAGTAATCCAGCATCCTGCTCTCTAAGAAATGGTGTCTATAGCCCCTTTCTTCTCATTAACATGCAAATTTGCTTAGTATTTATTCATTTTGATCTCCTTGATATCCATATTCAACATTATCTATGGATCACAATTTCTCACTTTCTTTATTATGCTATTATTATGATAACTGATTATATCGAAAGAATTTAGCTTCAATAAATCTTTTTATAGTCGTAACTTTTTTTGTTGTTGAATGTTATAGCATTTACCTTTCATTACATTATAAAAACTCTAGAAGACCGAGGTTCGATTCCCCATCGGGGAGTAGCCAAACTTTTTTTGTCAAGCATTGATGGTTGAGAGGTCAACACAGCTGCCTTACAAGCAGTTGCCCCAGGTTATCAGGTTCGCTTCCCAGCCGATGCTATGACACATAAAAAAAAAAACTCTACAGGTGTTGGTATTTAGAATTACATATAATAAAAAGAAAATGTCCTTTTGTGAAAGATCGAGCAATATTAAAAGTTCTTAGCCTTAAAAGATTGGAGATTAAAAGCTGTAAATTATCTTTAAAAGACAAATGATACTGGTTAATGTATTATTATTACTATTTTTTTTTTCTTAAATAAGAGGATCATAAAATAGTCACTTCGTAGTGATGTATGTGTGTGGATATATTAATATTAATTATACAGCTTTACGTTATAAGTGAGATAGCACTATTTAATATTATCAAAATAATAATTATAAATAAATAACTGAAACACAGGCTTGTTATATACCTGTAGGGTATAAGTAAAAAAAAAAAGAAAGAGTACCAAGCATGAATTACTATTAATAAAGATTAGAGTAATTTATAATAATAAAAGAATCTATATTTATATAGATTTGTTTTAAGTTAAGAAATTTAAAAACATGGAAATAATTTGGGGGAAATTAACATTTAAATTAAACTTTGCTCCACTATGTATAGGTGACTTACATGAATATATATGTGTGTAAATGATTTATGTGTAGAAATATATATTAAAATTTCTTATAAAAAATAAATTATAAATGGGCAGAATTGTTATATTTAATTAGTTAATCAAGATTTATTAGAAATTAAAAATATTCTGCTTGAAAATTTATTCAAAATTGTTTTTCTATTTTATTTTAATTATAAAATTTAATTACATATAAAATAAAATGTATTGTTCACGAAAACCCCATAAATTCTAAAATATACTTTTTTTTCTTTTATATAGAATTGTCAAAGTGTTTAAGATAACTTCAGGATATATTAATTAATCTTACTCCCATAAAATTAACTAATATTTTTGGGTTTAATAGTAATTAAAAGTGGAAAAACTTTAATCTTTGTTGAAATTATCATGAGTTGTAATATATCTATTTGTTAGTTATATGCAAGAAATTAGGATGGTATAAGATGGCCAGTGAGTAGAAAAAGAATTTGCTTTCCTCTGGACTTCCAGTCTGTCAGTTTTATAGGACACCATTTTGAAAGCCATAAAAATTTTGTTTGACATAAAAAAAAATCTGGCAATAGTAAGTAAATATTTCTTAGTTTTTAGAATCAATTATTGGATAATTAATTGTGCAAAACAAGCAACATGTAGTAAATCATGAAGCTAAACAGCTGATTTCTTGGAAAACAAGCATTCATTTATGCAAAATATGTAAAATATTAAAAATTGTTCTGAAATCACTATAGTCATTAAAAAAAGTAAAACGGGCATAAGAAATGGTGATTATGTGATATTTATTGGCTTAAAACAAAAATTAGTGGGACCAAAGAAATGTTGAATTAAATGTGCACATTTCCAATAAATTCTCTTCCTTTGTTGCAATTATATAGAACAAAATAGAAAGTAAAAAAAGAAAGTGTAAGTTTTGCTTAGCATATTTACTAAAGAAAGAACTATTTAGTTAAAATAACAAACTACTCTTCTTTAGTTAATATTAATTATATATTTTTTTATGTATTTAAGTAGTTACTATTTTTTAGTATTGATAATATAATTTCAAAAATATTGTGCCTTGGAACAAACATATTTAACATGTACTTCAAAATCAAAAATATTAAAAAAGGATAACACCCAATTTAATATGAAATTGAATTTGTCAAAATAAGTAATTTAAAATGATACATCCACACTTTAATTTTCTTGTATTTTGGGTATTCTAATATAAACAGCAATTAGATGATGGTATACACAATTAAAGAAGGAAAAATAATAATTTTATGTATCAAAATTAATTTCAAGAGTCAAGATAATACAGGTGAAATTTTACTATTAAAATAATATTTAGATATAATAAAACTTAAAGGCAAACTATACATCTATGTGCATGTACAAATGAATATAATATTGGAACATATATCACAGTTAGCATATTTCATTTCAACAGACTAATTACATGCTTTTGCCAATAGTACTAATTTTCTGAGTGTTATTATTTAACTGTTGGATGTACATAGAAGCAATCTAATATAATCTTGCTTTTGCAATGAATATTTTGAAGCTAACAATTCACTGAATATAAAAATCTTAGGCTTAAATAGTTATTTTTCAAAATATGTTTTTGTAAGATATGGCCTGGACTATTATAAATTGTAGGATAGAGAGTTTAAAAATGTTTCATCAAGAAATACAAAATTATAAAAAAACAGAAATAAAAAATAAGAGATGTAAAACTTTGAATAAACAGAATAAAGCAGAGAAGTTGAATTTGAATAAGCCAAGCTGTTAGCCATACTCTGAAAAAATTAAAACCAGTCCATCTGTCATTAAGAGTCATTCTTAAATGTGTATTAACATTAATAATTTCAGAGGATGGAAAAAATAAAGAGAATAAAAGAAAATGAAAAGAGAAAGTAAAAAAAAAAAAAGATTGGGCTAAGAATTTCTGAGTGTATAATTAAAGTTTAGAAATATAGTTTCATCTTTCTATTATTAATAAGGAAAGAAAGACTATTAATATCATGGATAGCATATCACAGCAAGACCCTAAATGAATCCAAATGATGACCTTAGGAAGGTAAAAAAATGGAGAGACAAAAAGATGAGATAATTTATACAAATATTTTAATATTATATACATTATTGCATTACTATATATATATGCAAAGCAAAAAGAAGAAGAAAAATCCACTTGTTTATAAATTTATTGCTAACGTATTACATATTAATTAAAAAGTATCTTATTGATAATAATCAAATGGTTATTATTTGTCACCAATCTGACTGGTAGAGTTTTAATTTAAGAACCATAATTTCTTGAATAATGATATATGAAACTGCTGAAAACATCATCGCTATGATAATGTAAAATGGCTTATTTTTATTTTCAAGCGTCAATTTTACTCAACTCCCAACTTTATGAAATAAAAAAGAATGGAGAAATATGGAAGTTGTCTATCTATAAAATGAATTATTATAAGTATGTTTTTTATGGCTCAATAATAAGTAAATAGTAGTTCCTTTATTTGGTTTTACATTTAAATGAGTTTATTGATGAATATCTTTTATACAGCACAAGAATTGATTATTAATTATAATAAAGTTGCAAATAAACTTTAAATATTTATTTATTCTTGATAAAGTGATTTACTTAAGGAGCGCTGTTTGAACCCAAAAGTGGCAAATCGAGAATAACAGTTCCACTCGACTAAACCATACTAAATCCCATTTCTTTAAAAAATTGATTTAGGAGAACTTTTCTCTGCTGACTGAGATAAATGTTAAGGGCAAAACAATTATATTACTTAGTCTTTTATTTTAATCCTATTTATAATTTATATTTAAGTAATAGTTAGGTATTTTAATCGCATATTTGTTTTTCAATACTTAACAGTTATATATACATATTTAATTGCAAACACATACAAAATATGCATGATAAGCATATAACCTAAAGTTAAACAACTTCAGGAAAAGGATTGTAGCCAATAGAAGCTAATCAGAAAAATTATTAGTAAATAACAAAATATGCTAATTGATGAAATAGTTGAAAGCCTAGTCAAAAAGAAAATGGCATCATAAAGTAGGATTGGTTATATGCTATTGTCAACGAAAAATAAGTTTTAAAATATAATATTTAACTCTATTGATAGATTGATATTTGCATTGCTGCTCAGAGAGTTTGATAATAAAACCGAAGTTCAATGTTAAAACTGCATTTGTGTAAAAATGAGATAAAAGTTGAACTTTTATAAAAATTACTGAAGGATGCTATACTAATAAGTTTGCAAACTGAATGTGGTTTGAAAATACCCTTCCTGTGGAACAAGAAATAATTAAAATTGCTTTGTACATAGATTTGTAGATGAATGAAAATCATAAATTGAATGGATATGATCACTAAACAGATGTAAAACTCTCCATACAGTAGTGTTGCCTGGTGCAAGCCAGAGTAATCAATGGATGATTAGGCATTAGATAGGGATTTTATGCACAAACCTTCTTGCATTCATTGATTATTCTGGCTTGCATTGCATTACTGTATGGAAAGTTTTGCCTATGTTTGAATGGATATGCTTTAAAAATGGTGAAGATATTTAAATATAAAGATATTATTTATTGAAAAAATTATTAAATTAAAGAAGTAGAGAAATTACAAATGATATGTTGAAGATATGGAACAGAAGAGATAGGGGAAAAAATTGGATTAATGATTTAAAAGATAGGAATAGTTGTGAACATCTGAAGTAGAACAATGGACAGAAAATTCTGAATGTGCGGGATTAATAGGTAGGAACATAATTTTCAATCATTATCAATCCATTGCAGAATAAAAGTCTCTCCAAGTTCAATCCAGTTTCTCCGGTCTCTAGTTTCTCTTCTCCACATCATCCCAACATACTTCATTAATCCATCTCACATGGTCCCTTACTAAATCTTTTACAAGCTCTTTGAATCCAGTTTAAGATTTCAACTAATCATCTATTATTATTTCTTCTAACAATATGTTCAGTCCAACTTTAGTCTCTTAATTCTTTCAATGATGTCAGTAATACCTGTCATGTGTTTCATTTTCAAAATCTTCTTGTGCCTATGAACATATATCTCTCCATACTTCATTAAATGGCTTGAAGTCTCTATATTGTTCTTCTGTTAAGTGTTTCTAAGTCTCAAATCTATAAATGAGAACTGGTAAAATGGGCATATAGCATGTTAATTTAATATTAAGTTATTTCTACCAAAAGCATTCCAATCAAGTTTAATTCTATAATTAATTTCATCTACTATGTTTTCATATGTAATAATAATTTGACCAAAGTATTTGTAATTGTTAACTTCTTCTAACTCATTATTATCAATCTTTATTTTCTTCTTTTGAGAAAATTTATTGAACAATTACTTTATTCAATATTTATCTTTAGTCCTACTTTCTTAGTTTCATCTGATAACTCATGAAATTATGTCGAGCATTGATGGTCGAGAGGGCAGTGCTTTATAAGCAGTTGTCCCAGGTTAGCGGGTTCACTTCCTGGTTGATGCTATGACATATGAGAAAAAAAAACTCTTGAAACATTTTCTGAAGCTCTAAAATATTATTTTCAAAAACATCATCTGCAAAATTTAGATGACTTAAATAATCTCCATTTACTTTTATTCCTTAAAGCTTCCCATTTCAATCCACATAATACTGTTTGCAAAACTACTGTAAAAAGTTTTGCAGATATTGAGTCACTCTGTCATGTACACTTTTCAATGTTAATGCTCTTAGTATAATTATGTAATCTAATTATTGCCATTGCATTTTTATAAATATTCTTCAAAATATGAAAATATTCTGGATCTGCTTATAGAATCAAATGCCTTTTTATAATCTACAAATCAAAGCATAATAGCAAATTTATATTCATTGATTCTTTCTATAACTTCTCTCAAACTTAGATATGATCCACTGT
The DNA here is from genome assembly GCA_028023455.1 of Epiperipatus broadwayi. Lineage (NCBI taxonomy): Eukaryota > Metazoa > Onychophora > Udeonychophora > Euonychophora > Peripatidae > Epiperipatus > Epiperipatus broadwayi. The sequence continues at coordinate 1,275,443 of JAQFVV010000136.1, read as the reverse complement.
ACTAAAAACAGTTTTAAATCTAACTTATTCTTTTGATTGATTAAAATACAATGTTCACTATAGATAAGTTGTAATTATTTTGTTAAATATTTTGTGTTGAAATGATAAATGACTTTATACTATAGGTCTGCAATTTCTAGTATCTTTTATATCAGCTTTTTAAAATATTAATATCAATACTGCATTCTTCCAATTATCTGGCACATATTTATCATTTAGATGTTTGGTATATAACTTTGCCAAAAAAAAAAAAAATTCTATTTCTTTACCTGCTTCTTTTGTGATATTGATTATAATTCCACCATTACCTGGAGCTTTTCCTTTTTTCATAGGTCTAATTGCATATCTCATTAATTTAGAATCCTGGGTAATTCAGAAAATATAATAATTTATTGCTATATAATCCTTGATAGAACTCCTCTATACATTTCATGATGTCATCTTTTTTTTTAGTAGTAATTCCATTTTTTTTTTATTGCAGAAATGTTTCCTACTAATACCAAAATATAGTTTTTCTTGTTAATTCACACTTATATTGTTATTAACTCTTTTCACACCCATTTTAACAAAATTCTAGATATTCTTTCTTTCTTAATGCATTATTTTAATATGTTTTGATATTCCTCCTTTTCTTTGTAAATTGTCATTTCAGTAGAAATTTTACTGATCAGGTGCTGTTTTTTTTTTGCATCAGTTATCTTTGTTGCAGTTTTTAAAAGTGTATCAGTTATCTTCTTATTGATTTCATTCAAATATGAATCAGATTCAAAATCGGTTAATATTTGAAAATGATTTGCAAGTTCTAATTTAAATTCAATGTAATATTTCTGAAGGTTCCTAGTTTTGCTAACACATTCCTGTGTTGAATTTATTAAGAAGTTGCAATCTTGAAATAAGTCTTTTCTGTTGGTCAAAATATAATCCACTGCTGTTGAATGCTTTCAATTTCTTTCTGTTCAACATTTTTTTCAAAGAAAGAATTTATAATATTTTTTTTTTTTTGTTCTGTAAATTCCACAAGTCTATGTCCTCTCTCATTTCTATTATCATAACCAAATTTACCCATTACATTTTTATTTTTCAATTATTTACTAATTCTGGCATTAAATTTTTTCATGATAATTTTTAAACATTGATTGGTCTGATGAAAAGTCTTTTGCACATCCATATAAAAGTCTTCTACTTATTCATCACAATGAAAACTTATTAGGACATAAAATCTGAATTATCTGCAGTAATTGAATAATTAATATTACCACTCTGACTGATATACTATCAACTTCCACAATGTTGTTCTTCCTCTTTTTATTTATAATAAATCCTATTTCAACTATTGCTTCCAATGTTTGTTCCTTTGTACAATGTTTGTTCCTTTGTAATGCAATACATGTCCACTTTTTAAAAATCAATTGTCTGTTCATCTTTTTTTTAACTTCAAGTCCAATAATGTCCGTTCAATATTAACCAGTTTTTTCCCAACTCTTTCAATCTTTCTTCACTTGAAAATACTTAAGTAAAAGGTCATCATCAGATAGTAAACAGGATCTCAGGAGATTCCTAGTATCCTCTATCTTTGGCTGCCAACTGCTATTAATTGATGACTTTATAACCTCCTAGGAATAAGGGGCCATGATTTAGTTTTATCTGTCTTAATTGTAAATATCTATTTTAAAAAAGTTTATTCACACACATATCCATTCTGCTTTCAAGAAAAAACTGATATTTCAGATAAAGCTATCAGGCAAATGAGAAGAAAGACAATAGGTATTTCTTGATCTTAAACTCAGACATAAAAAACTTATAAACTCAATATGCTGGTTTGATATATGTTGGTGAGCAGCACATCCATGTCGATATATGAATAATCATAAAACAATAACAATTGCAAAGAAGGTATAGAACGACGTTAGGAATTTTCCTTGCTCAGTTGCTTTAATGCTTTAAAAAAGAATCAAAGAATTTCCTTTCAGTTAACAGCAAATCAATATACTGTATATATTACTCTATACAAATTTATTTATCGTCAGTTTTTATTTTATTAACAATGCAAGGTTCACATTAAACGTTTTCAATGAATTGTTATTCATTTTAAATCAGAAAATTTAATTATTAACAATTTAAATTTGCAATTGAATAAATTCAATTGTATTATAGCAGAACAAATATTAAAATAACATCGTTATATACATATAAACGCAAAAACATTAATAACTCATTTTTAATTAGGTGTATGTGTGGGTGTGTTTGAATATGCTCGTTAACTGCAATAAAATATTTCAATTTATAACTACTTTTGTAATTAATATTTTAGATAACACAATGAAAAAAAAAACTCATTAGAATTTTATTATTGACTTGTAATATTTTTTGTTAAGAAAAGAAATGTGTTAGTCTATCCAAATCTTGATCGTTTTTAACTGTAGATTTTGAAAGCTTTTGATTGTCTTTATTGATTCAGTCAATCATGTAGCTTGGAAAAATATCACATAACTGTAGAATCTACTATTAATCTCGTTTGATTTTGAAGTAAAATAATATATTTTTTGTATTTGAAATAAATTTTATTTATTTAGTTAGTTATGGACTTTTAGCTATTAACAGAATAAAAAGGAAAGCTATAGAGATCCCAAATAAGGGATAGATTCACTAGAAGCTTTACTAAATCCTTTAATTATGCCACTATAGCTATTCAACAGTAATAACTATGTGGTTCATAATTTATGTTTGTTCATATCTACAGAGACCAGTTCTCTTAAATTTCATTTACGAAATGAATTATTCTGAATCTGTTATTGACACTCCATTTATGTCTAGAAATATCAAACCCAGCTTATTATACTGCTGAATTTAGAGAAAATAAATTTATTTGGAGTCTCATAAGAATTCAACTTTCATGCCATAATTCTTTAATAATACATTTTTAGAGAATCTTAATTTGAGATCGGTGGTGGAACTATATCTTAATTTATTGAAAAGTCTAATCTACTTAATTGCTTCTTATATATTTTCTGAAAGGCAACTTCCCTTGTGATATCTATTAGAAAAATATGTGAAATAACAGAAATCAATTGCAAAAAAATAGATTTGAATGTACCCTAATATTTCTCATGATAACAATTAATTGAATATCTAAAGTTTAGTGTAAAACCTTTTTCTTCAAACAAGGGCATAATAGAGCAAAACTCTCCATACAGTATTGCCACCTGTGCTAAACAGAGTAATCAATGGATGCCAGAAGGCTTGTGCATAAAATCCCTATCTAATGCCTACTCATCCAATATCCCCAGACTAGTTTCTGGCTTGTGGCCTTCGTCAGTGAGGAGCTTTGGATCTGAGAGCACTGCATCTAGATCTTGGGATCTAATGCAACCCTCTAGCAACCACCTTTTATCTCTACTTAACTACAAAACTATGAGAATGAAATTGAAAATACAAAAAATATTTTCAATCTAAGCTCAATAGCTTATATAGTCATATGGGTCTGAACTCAGTTCAGCACCCATACATTTTGGTGTCTTTGGCTCTTTTACAACCATAGTCACCACTATCCTATTAGGCAGGATTGGTGTTAAACCATTAAGCATCACATGATCACATTTCCTATACTAGCACATTAATTGTTGATAAACAGAGCAAAACTCTCCATACAGTATTGCCACCTGTGCTAAACAGAGTAATCAATGGATGCCAGAAGGCTTGTGCATAAAATCCCTATCTAATGCCTACTCATCCAATATCCCCAGACTAGTTTCTGGCTTGTGGCCTTCGTCAGTGAGGAGCTTTGGATCTGAGAGCACTGCATCTAGATCTTGGGATCTAATGCAACCCTCTAGCAACCACCTTTTATCTCTACTTAACTACAAAACTATGAGAATGAAATTGAAAATACAAAAAATATTTTCAATCTAAGCTCAATAGCTTATATATTCATATGGGTCTGAACTCAGTTCAGCACCCATACATTTTGGTGTCTTTGGCTCTTTTACAACCATAGTCACCACTATCCTATTAGGCAGGATTGGTGTTAAACCATTAAGCATCACATGATCACATTTCCTATACTAGCACATTAATTGTTGATAAACAGAGCAAAACTCTCCATACAGTATTGCCACCTGTGCTAAACAGAGTAATCAATGGATGCCAGAAGGCTTGTGCATAAAATCCCTATCTAATGCCTACTCATCCAATATCCCCAGACTAGTTTCTGGCTTGTGGCCTTCTGGCATCCATTGATTACTCTGTTTAGCACAGGTGGCAATACTGTATGGAGAGTTTTGCTCTGTTTATCAACAATTAATGTGCTAGTATAGGAAATGTGATCATGTGATGCTTAATGGTTTAACACCAATCCTGCCTAATAGGATAGTGGTGACTATGGTTGTAAAAGAGCCAAAGACACCAAAATGTATGGGTGCTGAACTGAGTTCAGACCCATATGACTATATAAGCTATTGAGCTTAGATTGAAAATATTTTTTGTATTTTCAATTTCATTCTCATAGTTTTGTAGTTAAGTAGAGATAAAAGGTGGTTGCTAGAGGGTTGCATTAGATCCCAAGATCTAGATGCAGTGCTCTCAGATCCAAAGCTCCTCACTGACGAAGGCCACAAGCCAGAAACTAGTCTGGGGATATTGGATGAGTAGGCATTAGATAGGGATTTTATGCACAAGCCTTCTGGCATCCATTGATTACTCTGTTTAGCACAGGTGGCAATACTGTATGGAGAGTTTTGCTCTGTTTATCAACAATTAATGTGCTAGTATAGGAAATGTGATCATGTGATGCAAGGGCATAATATTCACCAGCAGAATATACCATAGCTAAAAGCTGTCTATATAACCCATTATCTAAAATTAATTGTGAAATGATTTTTAAAAAAATATCAATTTTTATTTATATCCATAATTTCAAGTTTTTTTCACATAAATCTTGATAATCAGGGGTGTCAGTGATGAACCTAATGCCATTCCTTGATTTTGTTGAGAAAATTAAGACTTATTGTTAGTTCTAGAAATTCATTTTGTCAAAACTTGTCAATATTTTTTCTCAAGGGTTCATAATCCTTTGGCATGCAAAATATGTCCTTGGTCAGGGTTTCTACATATTTGTAGACTTATTCAATTCGGTGATAAAACATTGACTATTATAGAAAAAAAGATTATATAATGATAATAATTTACAAACCATATTGACTCATTCTATTAATAAAAGTACTAACATTCTGCATAACAATAACATATTTTCAATACAATGCAGAATTCTTCTAACAAAATCAAAGATTAGCTACGGTTTTGTTATTATCACTCTGATTAATAATATTTACATGGAAGAATTTAAAACCACAGCCATAAATACTGCTCCATCTTCACCCAAAGAGTGACTTTACTATGTCAATCATAAATTTGTTGAGTGGATAAACAGTAAAACACTATTATAAACATGCTAGACACATACCAATAACATATCCCTTCAATTAAATTCACAATACAATCAGAATAGAAACAAAAATTAGCAATTTTTAGATGATCTTATGACAAGACTTCCTTTTACAAAAACCAAATTACAATTCCCAGGAAACACACCCTCAGGAAAGTACTAGAAAAATAGAAAAGTTAAAAAAGATGGCAAATTTTTTTCTTTGGCACTTTAAAAAAAAAACAACTGTTTTAAAATAAATATAAAATATAATTCTATCAATTTAAATATAAAACTTAGTTACTGATTTATTTTACATATATAATTATATGCACATATTAAATATAATACATTAAGAGTATAAAATAGAAAATCATATAACATTAAGAGTATATATATATATATATATATTAAATTACTGCAAAAATACATAATGATTTACATATACTATATGTGTGATATTGATTTAAAGTAAAATTATATGTATTAAGTGAAGTTCATTTACAATATATACACATGAATTATTATGTTCTCATACTAAATATGATGTATGCATAAGGGGTATATATTTTAACTTATAGCAGAAATATCTAGTGATATATATATATATATATATATCAACTATAAGTGTCCAGTCAATTGAAAATACAATATAGTTTTACATTTTCATTTACTGTGCCAATACCAAAAACTTAAAAATAATAATGATAATTTTTTATATTAAATGCTTTTATTGACATTGCACTAAAAAGAAATAAAATAATTGTTTTTTCAACCACAATTGGAGTTTTTAGATTTAACTTGAAATAAAAGCATAGGAAGGGGGTGACCAGAAATTAAGTAAGTCAATCGCTTGTTATAAAAAATAGAAATTCACTTAATTAACTTCTGGATATCCCACATGTTTTTATTTCAAGTTAAATCTAAAAATCCAATTGATGTTGAAGGAACAATTATTTTATTTCTTTTTAGTGCACAGTTGATAAAAGCATTTAATATAATTTTTTTATCTATATTATATTTTAACTTTCTTTCAATAGTAAATTTGCTAGCAATATGTCAGAATCCAAAGTAAATAATTGACAGAAATTGGTTAATATTTTATAAAGACTGTTGTGCAATTTTCTGTTTAAAATCTCATGATGATGAATTCAGTTGACACTAAATAGTAAATAACAAAAATTAATATTATAAGTGATTTCAAAAAATTATTTTAGTGAAGACTCATTTCAAAATCTATATAATACCAATGACATTAGTATAAAGTGATCTCCTGCATTGAGTTTAATGCTGATTTCCAGATAACAATTAATACTTTTATTACAATTTTAAATTTCAATAAACTAATTTAAAACTGACTAAAACTATTATATAGTTTATAGAAGTTTTTATGGGGGGGGGGGCACTGGTGTTATTTTCTGCCTGTACAAGTGTTTACAAATATAATATCTTAAATTTTATAACATGGAGTTTAGCTAATTTAAAAATACTCAGTATAATTAGTATAGGGTTTAAAACAATATATTCTTATACAAAAAACATTTTACATACATCAGTATATATAAAAGACAAATCAAAATAAATATTGCTTATGTTTAACCTTATAATTATTATCAGGATTGAAAAAGGACTTCCAGAACAAATATCATGATATCCTGAATATCCTCAAATTTCAGAAATGGCCTTCAGATATGAAAGCTAGCTGCAAATAAACAAAGAAAGAAAATAAACAGTCTCTGTCATGGAAATAGCATAAGAAAAAATTGAGAAGATGGTGGCTCTGTAATGCTACACTTCCCATAATAATAGATGTTTTAATAGTAAGAGTTGATCACCATTCAATAAAACTACATTCTGTTGTCTGCAACAGCTACTTTTCTGATTCTTTGAAAGATGACTACAAATGTATAATTATAATTAATAACGTTTTTTCTTTTTCCATTTTATTCAATGCAAAGATAATATTTTTTACAAATATTTTAATTTCCTCTTCAGAGTCATAATATATTTAATTATATATAATTAGAAATGAAATATTTTACTATATTATATCTAAATATACACAATTTTTATTTTAATTACATTTATACAAATATTTATTTATCTTATAATTATTCATTTTCAAATTATATTTTATTGTTTTATTTAATATTTATATTATTTTTTGACTATTATATATACTTTTATATATAATTTATTAATTTTTATGTTTATATTTAATTAGTAATTAAATTAAACTGTTCATTTAAACATATGAAAATTTAAATTTATGCATTTAAGTCATGCATTTTTTTTTTAGTTTTTTAAGCACTTTTATTTAAATCAGAATTTTTATTTATTTGTTTCAATGTTTGTCTAATTGTTTGATTAAAATTTAAATTTATGCATTTAAATCATGTATTATTATTATTTTTTTTAGTTTTTTTAAGTACTTTTATTTAAGTCAGAATCTTTATTTATTTATTTCAAGGTCTGTCTATCTATTTGTTTGTTTCAATTAACAAAATAAAATATGTTTATTTGTTTGTTTCAAGTTTATTTGGATAAAATTTTAAAATAAAAATTTAATATATTTGTATTTAATAGAATTTGTTTAAATTTTGCTCATTTTTTGCAATATGACACTAAAATATTTTAGATATAGGAATGGTGAGCAAAATTTTAAATATTTTGATATCAAATTTCAAAGATGCTGATAACACTTCAATAAGTTTTCAGTAATGTATATGAGAGGGCGATATATATAAAAATATTTAAAAAAAAACAACTATTTTTCATTAAAAAGTATCTCAACCCAATCTTTTAAAATTGAAATAAAAACAGATTTTTCATTGTAAAAGTTCACTTTTATAAAAATAAAAAAAAGCCATTTTATCTTTTAATTGTAAATGTTGATTTTTAAAAAAATTATTTCAAAATAAACAAAAATTTATTGCAAATGATCATTATTTAATATGTGTGATTTTACTTTCAAACATTAGGCTGAGCTTTGGAATAATAGCAAAAATACTAATGTTATAACCTTAAAAATAATAGATATAAAAAAACATTTTATAACAAATGCTTTCATTTAGGGAACTAAAAATATAGAAAATAATTGTTTCTTTAACAACAATTGAAGTTTTTTTATTTCTCTTAAAGTAAGAGCATAGGGGAGAGAGTTCAGATATTAATGAAGAAAAATCTTATCTTTTATAACAAGGAATTGAATTAATTAATTTCTGGATCCCTAGCCTCCATGCTTTTACTTCAAATTAAATATAAAATGCAAGTTTTTGTTAAAGAAAGAATTCCCTTCTGTGTTTTTAGTACCTTAAATAAAAGCATTTATTAAAAAATATTTTTTTATATTTATTATTTATGCTTTAAATTGTTACTTTTTCTTAGCTGCAAATTTCAACTGACAAACTTTTTAAAATATTTCTAGTCTACATAATATCTCCCTCTCTGTTTATTTGGTGGACTTATTATTTTCTCATTTAATTTTTAATAAATATATACATATTATATTAGTATTAGTACAGTTTTTAAATGTTAATATTTATTTAAATTTGGGTTAATTTTTTAAAATAATATAACTTTTTAATTTTCTTATGTTTTGATACAATCTTTTTTAAATTTATATCCTAATTAAATAGGTCATCTTTTGTCTCATTTATGTTGTTTCCATCTTGAATTAATTGAATTCTTTGTTTTACCAATGTAATCACTTTTAATATTATTAATCCAACATTTTTTTAGAGTTAATTTCATATATCCCACTTATGTAATTTTCAGTATACCCTAAAATTTTACATATTATCTAATATGCTAAAAATACTTTTTATTTACTATTTTAAAATTTATTATATTATTAATTTTTTATTTATATTATTATTATTATTATTATTATTATTATTGAAAGTTTTATTTTTATATATGTCATTTTTTCAATTATATCTTTTTTATTTTATTTTCTCCTTCATTTATTTTGTTTTTCATTGAATTTCTATCTTTTATAATCTTTATTGGATAATTATTACTTTTTACTTCATTTATTATTATATTTGTTTGTTTGTTTTTATTTTTGGCTCTATTTAATCTAGAAATTATACTATTCATTTTATATTTTTATGTATATCAGAATATCAATTAATCGTACTATTATCTATATTACATTTTTCATATATAGATGTATCTATGTTCTATTTACCATTAATGTAAGATTCAATTAATAATATATTTAAATATGCCAATTTATTTTCTTTTTTTTTTATTGTGAATTTTATATTTCAATCTAATTTATTTATTTCTTTTGTAGCTCTAAAGAAGATTGCTGGATAATCAAAACTGTAAGGAAATAAAATTATTTAAAAAAATTAATGAATAAAAGAAATGTATTAGTAATTATAATTATATATGTTAATTATCAATGCATAGAAAATAAAAAAGATTAAAAGATCACTATGAGTGTCACTGTTGGAGAGAAACATAGCAAATAGATGATCTTTAAAGAAAAATGGCTAAGGCATCAAGCCGGAAAAGATTATTGCTGAGTAGAGAAGGACAATTGGAAAACACTACCATATAACTCTGATTATTATGAGTAAGTGTAATGTCGGCATTGGGAGTGGCAAAAAAGACTCGAGTGTTTTGATTAACAATAAAAAACATAAACCTCATCAATTCATCATCCTGTAATATCACCATAAAAATGACTTGAAATGAAGACATTAAGAGTGGATATATAGAATGTGAGATTATTAAAAAATACTGAAGACTTGAAACTTTAAAATGAGAATAACTAGATATTGTGGGATTAAGTGAAATGTGATGGGAAAGGTGTGGTAATGTTAAAAACGATATTGTTTTATTTTGATGGTGATAGGAAATAAATACCATGGTATTGGTATTGAGAAGAGAGTATTGAATAGTGAAACAAAATGGATTCTATTAATAATAGAGTCATGATTAAGGAAGAATATTTGTTAAATCCAGGGATTTGATAATTGTGCATATTTATATTCAGGTACTAATTATAGTGTTAGAAAAAAATAGAAGAAATAACAGAGAGGGTAAAGATACATGCATGTTATTATTGGGTGATTGCGAGAAAAAGTAAAGAAGGTAAAATTATGAGGAAACTATAATGTTGAAAAAAAAAGCAATAAAAGAGATAGCCAGTTTATAGAATTTTATTAAAGAAATAAGATTGTGTTTATAAATACATGGTCTAAAAATCATTCTTGGGGGTCATAAGCATAGAAATCTATGAGTTTTTAAAGAAAAATATCAATTAGATTTTATATTAACGCATGGAAAACATAGGAATGCTATTAAGAAGTTTCATAAGTTGCCTGGAACTGTTGTAAATTTTGATCATAATGGCAAAATTCAAGTTGAGCTTAAAAAATAAAGAAAGGAAAATGATTTATAGAATGGGAATTAGAGAAATTTAAGAGAAATAGAGAAGGGTTATTTTGAATTCATGTGTGATTATATGATAAAGTGAGTTATCAAAAATGAGGAGTATAAAAATGATTCTGATAGTATAAAAAAGGAAGGAATATTGGAAGAGGCAAGCAATTTAATAGGAATTAAATAATAAAAGAAGGCTATGATGGAATGATAAAAAAGATAATACTATAATATAACTAATAAAAAAGGCAATAATGAGTTTAACAGAGAATTGATTGAAAAAATACTGCAGTGAGATATAAATGCTTCAATGAAAAAAAATATTACATGGTAATTAATAGACTTAAAAGCATTATTTGGAATAACAAAAAAAGAATTAATAGTTATTTGCATGATAAGAATGTTTAGAAATTTATTGATAAAAATATATATTGAAAAGATGCTGTGATTAGACTCAGAATCTGCTTTTAAAATTATAGTGCAGTTAATTATGAGATTAAAAGAAATGTTGGAAAAAAATAAGTAAAATAAGGATATACTGAAAAAAGAGGCAGATAAAGTGATTGAGGGGAAAAAAAGATAAATCTACTGAGACTGTTATGAATGTCACAGAAATATTAAAAGAATTAGAAAAGTCTAAAGTTAATGAAATTGTAGAATTGTGTATAGAAAATTGATCTAAATATTTATTAAAAATTACAGTAATTGACTAAGAAAACTATTAAATGAGAAGAGTGCAGTACAATAAACTAGAATTGCATGCTTTAAAAATGTGAGAATATATGATATGTGGAATGTTATATTTGAGAAAAAAGGGATACAAGGGATGTTATTTGAGGTGTTAAAACGATTATGGAGATATATATTGAAAAAGTGAAAGAAATTGATATGTAGTTATGGATTTAGATAGAATAACTAGCACAGGATTATAAATATCATGAGAAATATGGATGGATATTCATTGAAATGAAAGTTAAATTGGAATATGTATTTTGGAAAGAAATGTACATTATATTGGAAAATAAGATACTGAAGAAAAATTTAGATTGGAGAATAAAGAAACTGAGAAAATGAATATGCAGTATGATTTTTAATATTTATTTAGATGTGCTAGACAAATTTTTGGACTGTGGAGGATATAATATTGGAGGTAAAATAATAATATGCTTAAGATTCATGACTTTTGCAGCTGTGGATAAGAGGAATCTGGAGAAAGCTTGCATTGGATATTGAAGCAATGGATCTGAAGTCCGATCCATGCTTCACATCTTCCTATAAACTTAATTAATATTGTAGACCTAAATTAAGTTTATAGTTCAATATCAGCAGGGTTTTGCATTAGAGTTAAAAATAATTATGCTTATTAAATGTGTATTACAGTTAAATATTTTATTTTAAATAAATTTCATTCTATTGATAAAAATTGCTTAACCTATTAGTCAAACATACATATATATACATCTAGCGTATATATATAAGTAATGCAAAATTCTGCTGAAATAAAATGCTTATTCTATTGTAAAATAATAATATATTGTTGTTCAAATTTTATTAAAATATTTAGTATGATTTGATTTTGAGATAAGCCCACCAACATTTCTGAAAGAATGTATATTTTAATTAGTGAGTCGTTCAAGTCTAATTAAAGATGGCATTTTCTTTCTTGCTTTTTAATTAATAGAATTCCAACTTTAAAGTAAGAAAGTTAGAGTAAAAAATTGAAGTTATTTTTAGAACGTGTTGTTTTGAAACAAAGCAGCAAGGGGGGGCTTATCAAGATCTCAGATCATACAAACAATGGAAGGTAGCTGGCCGAGAAAGTATAAATAGTAGGGAGAACAAAAGAGATAATTATTCAGACTTTTCTTTTTGAAGGAGTCATTTGATTCTGATTTTGCTTGTGAAGGCGATTTATTAAGATTTTTCTTGCTGTTTTATTTCCAAGCTTTCTGGAAAGTGCATTCAGATTTCTCTTGGGAGAAATCCGTCAGATTTTGCTTCACATTTAGCTTGTGCTTCAAAATAAAGTTATACAGCTGTCATTTTCGAACAATGGAGAAGTTGGAACCTGCTCCAGTTAAAACCAACTGTATTTTGAGGAAAATGGATATGCTTGGCTAGGCAAATCATAGCTTTGCCTATCGCCGAGGTTCCTAAATACCATCCAAAATGCCTTAACATCCAATCAATAACCATATGAACTCTATGCCGTGTCTGGAGAACTTTTCATGGAAGCCATACTTCATATTTTCATTGTCCGGACAAATACCTATCGTCGGTCGGATCAAGCCACGGACGCCGTAAGGAACATCACGGAAAAAGGACGGTATCGTATCTCCTAAATTAAACTATCTCGTATGCTACTAATGATTCATATTGTTTTATTGTTGTATTGAAATATATGTTTTTGCTATGTAAACATTTTATGAATTAACCTTAAATATATTTTGGGATCATCTAGCTATATGTAACCTTTTTACCTTCGCTATTCTTCCTTACTAACCATTGTAAATATTTAGTATTTCGTTGCGGTTAAATTTAATAATTAATTTTTTTTGTCATTTGAAATCACTTTCCAATTTTATTTATGTTGTTAATTAAATCCAAGTCAGTTTCTTTTGTGTGCCAACTTGATCTTTTTGATAACACCTCTTTTTTGTCCGCCATTAGCTAGTCACGTATATTTGATTTAGCTATATACGTTCTAAGTTAATTTTAAACCCGGTTTTTAGCGCAAAGCCATAAGAAATGCTTTGCGAAAGGTTTTTATGATCTATCGTACTTTATCGAGAAGATCGAGTTGGAATTTTTTTAATAAAATTGGGAAGAAAAGAATTTGACCGCAAACCTATTAACCTGTTTTCTTTTTATTGTCTAATTAGTTTGTTGCCATAATTGAGGGGAATAGCGGAGGCCATTAAAGCTTTATTCATATTTTAAAGCCAGTAATTAAACATTATTTAATTATCAAAAACTTGAGTTTCTTAGTTATATTAAATGCTTTATTTTTACTTTTCAATGATCCAGGCACGCAAAACGCAAACACCAACACATATTTTGATGTACTTTACACATTTAGCTTTTAGCTCTTTAGGATTTCCCGTCCATGTCTCTACCGCTGTTGCTAAGCTTTGTGGCCGGTTGAAAAATAATTTATGCATGGCTCAGATGGTGTTGTTTGTTTGTGATCAGGCCTCGAGAACAGGCGAATGGGCAGAGGTCATAAGTATTCTTGATTTATATCTCGCGTATGGTTGGCTTTGAGGTACTTTCGCCTAGTATTCGAACTGGGTTAAATCTACACACATCATCTGACTGTCACAGTAGATTTTTTTTTTCCGTAATTCTGGACGCCCATCGTGTGGCTATTCGAAATTTTCCATACCCTGCAATGCCCTGTATAACATTTGTATGTGTGTATAATGTTTTTTTTCTTTTTCTGTTTTAAATTAATGAATAATATATATGTAGATTTTTTTTCCCGGGTTTGTACACACATATATATAATGTTTTTTTAAATAACACGAAATAATTGTTAGTTATACGGGAATTTTTTTTTGCTTCTAGTTTGTCGCAGTGGGACGTATGTCATTTTTTTTTAAAAAAAAAAAAAAAATTACTACCCTGAGAAGTTAGTTTTAGTTGAATATATTTATATAAAAATAATATATGTATAATTTTTCCAAGTTTGTTTCCTAACGTGAGCTAAATGTCATTTTTTTTAATTAATTAAGAAGTTAAATGTGCCATAAGCTAAACATTTTTTTTCCGAGTTTGATATATAGAAAATGAATATTTTATAGTTAAAAAGTTAACACGCCGTCAGTTGTTTTTTTTGTGTGTGACTAGAAAAGAAGATTTCAGAGTTAAAGTAATTTTTTGGTAATCCTAATTAGTTTTGTCATGGCCAGTACGCCATATTTTTTTCTCGTATAAAGTAGATAGCTTCAATAAGGCGGAAGTGTCAAATATATACCCACCCGCCCTCCCTTAAATTAGCTTTCGTACTTTAGATTGTTTTTAGTATCGCTCAAATATGAAAAAGTTTGGAATAATAATGTTTTTCTCGAAATATAGTATAAACGGTAGTGTTAATATGTTGAGTAAAAAAAGTACAATTACATAATAGATTTTTATTTCCGTTTGGATAAATTTTAGTAAATATCTTAGATAATTTTTTTTTCGTTAATAGAATTTTTTTCATAGATCGAAAGCTTTGATAAGTCAAAATTACACGTGTCAGTGTACGGTGTTAACAAATATTTTTTTTCACGTTCCCTGCATTTCATTTTTATATAGAATGAATGCTATAATCATGCAAAATTTTCGTTCACTGTTAAATATTTTGTAATTACGTGTCCTACCAAATATATATAAGTTTTGTTAATAAAATAGCAAACTTAATTTTCAACTTAATAAAGAGTAAATGCGTATGTCGTTAATTTATATTTTTGTATAACATAGATGTCAGCCACCCTTTAGTTAAGATTTTTTTTTCCCATTTCGGATTATGCTATTGAATCATTTATTGAGTAACCGTTAGGTGAAGACCTTTTGAGTAACCGTTAGGTGAAGCCCTTGTTTTGTAGTGATCGTTTATGAAGATTCCTTGAGTAACCGTTTAGGTGAAGACCCCTTACACTTTAGAGTTCAGAATTGCTGAGTAGCCTGAAATAATAGGTCTATGTCTGCAATTGTTGTTTCCGTGTCATAGTTGTGACCAGCGTTACTTGCCTGAAATAATAGGAGTATGCGGTTTGCAATATGACAAATCTTTCTAGTAAAATTCATGTACATAATAATAAAAGAAATATTTGTATAGGTATATCTGTTTGTATATTTATATGTAGTCATATATATGCTTATTTAGTGTGTACATATTCATATATATGGGTGTATATGGTATACACTTCGTTATAGTTCGGTAAAACCCGTTTTTATATAAATGTTTTTTGAAACAGTTTTTGATCTCAATGCGTGATTCTATAAAATTGCTTGATAATTGTTAATCTATTTCGGGTTGTGACCAAAATGGTAGTTGGTTTCGATCCCAGGTTCATAATTCGGAGTGGCAGTTATCATGGGATTTTACTTTTATTTTTAATTTTTTGTGTATATTTTGTTTTGTTAATCATACTTTGGCTGTTTGAATTTTTTTTTTGTGTCTTGACCAAAATGGTGACTGGTTTCGATCCCAGGTCAGACAAATTACCGTACTTAGTGTTATACGTCTTAGATTTAAATAATATTGTGTCATTTAAAATAGCATTTACTTATTCATGCAGAGATTATTTTTTTCGTTCAGCAGAATCAAATTAAATTTTTTTTTAAAGTGAACTGAAACGCAAAGTAAAATTTTAATTGAATTGAAACTTTATAAACCCTTATAAATGTGTGCTTGGATCATTATCCTCTAATATGTATATTTGATATGGCCATTGTCTTGTCGACTGGCGCCCTTTTCAAATAAATTTGTCGGCAAGTGCAATTTCTCATATCGGATATCAAATAAACTAAATTATAGTAGATGATCAAAATAACAATGTATGCTTAGTGAGCCAAAATAATTTTAAACATGACATGATATTTTGCTCACATATTTCTTTATATATATATACTTGTATTAATGTAAATGCATTTTTTAGTTGTTTCAGGTGTCAGAGAAAGCCAGGTCAAGCTGTAAGTGGATTATTTTAGTTATATTAACATAGCAATGATATTTTAATGAAATATAAATAAAGTAAAGTGAGGAGAATAATATGTGGTATAGTTATTAAAGACAGACACGGCAGGATTTTTTATATTTTCATGTATAAACAGATACATATAGGCATAGGGTTAAAATAGGACCTCGTGAGGTAGGCAAAGTAAATTTCTGAAAACATAAATAAAGAATTTAGAATATTGACTTATTTTTTTATATAGAACTAAAATTTTTTCTGCACATACAGGATATAGCTCCTAGATATACATAATACAATATATTTATATAGAGTGTATTAAAATACGTTTAGAAATAAATTGTGACTTTGTGTAGCAAAATAGCAAAAAAATGGACCAACAGTCGGACGCACATTATGACAGCGAGGAGGAGGTAGTACTCAATATTCCCAAGAGGCCAACAGGTACTCATAATGAAGAGTATAACTTTGAGGCTTTCATCAAAGAAATGAGACATGAAAATGAAATGATGAGGAACATGTTCCAGCAGTTCATGAATATGACATCTCAACGACTGAACCGTTTGGAGGAAAACATGGTTCTCCAGCAACAACATACCAGAACAAAAGTATGGCCAGATGAGGATACTCAGTTAAAATGGCAACAGAAACAAGAGGATACACAACCTAAATCATTGATCGATAATGAAGTAGAGAAGGATATGTATGCCTGGGACACGTCGGTCGAGCATCAAATACAGGAGGGAGAAGACAATGGACAGATGGATGTGGATAAAAAGGAAATGAACATTCATCAACAGATCAATCCAATCAAGGCGCAACAAGGTAATCAAATCCTTACGCCTATAATAATTAACCCTGTAACATCTCCTGTGGCAAAGTTTATCCACATACAAGGTTTTAGAGGGGAACCGGGTGGAAACCCTAGACACCACCTGGATAGTCTCAAAATGTTTTTCAAGTTCCAGAATATGACTGAACAAGAAAAAGTGGCGATCGCCAGTCATCATTTAAAAGAATCTGCCAGAGAATGGTGGAATACTCTATCTATACAACCGCAAACATTTATGGAATATGAGAAGGCAATAATGTCAATGTACTGGAGTGCAGAGAGGCAGGAAGGTTTGATGTATTCCATAATGCATGAAAGATACCCAGCTAACCATCAAGAGACTTATGCTCAGTTTTTTGTTAGGCAGGTAAATCGCATTAAAGCCCTAACTGCTTTCAATTATCCAGAAATGCAGATAGTGAGGATGATTAGGCACAACATGCCACCCTGGATAAGGAAAATATTGATAGGCACTCAAATGCAGGACATTGAAGGCACGATTCGGATACTAACTGACATTGATTATGGGAACTTAGAAGAAAACCAAAATGAGAGGGTCATGAACCCGTCCAAAAATACAAGGCAGTATATACCACCGGATCCCGGAAAGTTTAGAAATTAAAAATATAAATATACCTAGTCAGACTAAAACAACACGGATTTGATTTAAAAAAATATAGGAGTGAATGATGGATAAACCGTTTTATAGTAACATTTAGAAAGATTATTAGTAGTAGCAAATTAAACATTACAGTGAATAAAGAGTAGGCTTGAACTCACCTGGTACAAATTCTTACCTCTGACCTGAAGCAACAGCATTTTTTTTTTTTAAAACATTTTTTTTTTTGCTCACTAACTATTGGGAAATGAAGCAATGGATCTGAAGTCCGATCCATGCTTCACATCTTCCTATAAACTTAATTAATATTGTAGACCTAAATTAAGTTTATAGTTCAATATCAGCAGGGTTTTGCATTAGAGTTAAAAATAATTATGCTTATTAAATGTGTATTACAGTTAAATATTTTATTTTAAATAAATTTCATTCTATTGATAAAAATTGCTTAACCTATTAGTCAAACATACATATATATACATCTAGCGTATATATATAAGTAATGCAAAATTCTGCTGAAATAAAATGCTTATTCTATTGTAAAATAATAATATATTGTTGTTCAAATTTTATTAAAATATTTAGTATGATTTGATTTTGAGATAAGCCCACCAACATTTCTGAAAGAATGTATATTTTAATTAGTGAGTCGTTCAAGTCTAATTAAAGATGGCATTTTCTTTCTTGCTTTTTAATTAATAGAATTCCAACTTTAAAGTAAGAAAGTTAGAGTAAAAAATTGAAGTTATTTTTAGAACGTGTTGTTTTGAAACAAAGCAGCAAGGGGGGGCTTATCAAGATCTCAGATCATACAAACAATGGAAGGTAGCTGGCCGAGAAAGTATAAATAGTAGGGAGAACAAAAGAGATAATTATTCAGACTTTTCTTTTTGAAGGAGTCATTTGATTCTGATTTTGCTTGTGAAGGCGATTTATTAAGATTTTTCTTGCTGTTTTATTTCCAAGCTTTCTGGAAAGTGCATTCAGATTTCTCTTGGGAGAAATCCGTCAGATTTTGCTTCACATTTAGCTTGTGCTTCAAAATAAAGTTATACAGCTGTCATTTTCGAACAATGGAGAAGTTGGAACCTGCTCCAGTTAAAACCAACTGTATTTTGAGGAAAATGGATATGCTTGGCTAGGCAAATCATAGCTTTGCCTATCGCCGAGGTTCCTAAATACCATCCAAAATGCCTTAACATCCAATCAATAACCATATGAACTCTATGCCGTGTCTGGAGAACTTTTCATGGAAGCCATACTTCATATTTTCATTGTCCGGACAAATACCTATCGTCGGTCGGATCAAGCCACGGACGCCGTAAGGAACATCACGGAAAAAGGACGGTATCGTATCTCCTAAATTAAACTATCTCGTATGCTACTAATGATTCATATTGTTTTATTGTTGTATTGAAATATATGTTTTTGCTATGTAAACATTTTATGAATTAACTTTAAATATATTTTGGGATCATCTAGCTATATGTAACCTTTTTACCTTCGCTATTCTTCCTTACTAACCATTGTAAATATTTAGTATTTCGTTGCGGTTAAATTTAATAATTAATTTTTTTTGTCATTTGAAATCACTTTCCAATTTTATTTATGTTGTTAATTAAATCCAAGTCAGTTTCTTTTGTGTGCCAACTTGATCTTTTTGATAACACCTCTTTTTTGTCCGCCATTAGCTAGTCACGTATATTTGATTTAGCTATATACGTTCTAAGTTAATTTTAAACCCGGTTTTTAGCGCAAAGCCATAAGAAATGCTTTGCGAAAGGTTTTTATGATCTATCGTACTTTATCGAGAAGATCGAGTTGGAATTTTTTTTAATAAAATTGGGAAGAAAAGAATTTGACCGCAAACCTATTAACCTGTTTTCTTTTTATTGTCTAATTAGTTTGTTGCCATAATTGAGGGGAATAGCGGAGGCCATTAAAGCTTTATTCATATTTTAAAGCCAGTAATTAAACATTATTTAATTATCAAAAACTTGAGTTTCTTAGTTATATTAAATGCTTTATTTTTACTTTTCAATGATCCAGGCACGCAAAACGCAAACACCAACACATATTTTGATGTACTTTACACATTTAGCTTTTAGCTCTTTAGGATTTCCCGTCCATGTCTCTACCGCTGTTGCTAAGCTTTGTGGCCGGTTGAAAAATAATTTATGCATGGCTCAGATGGTGTTGTTTGTTTGTGATCAGGCCTCGAGAACAGGCGAATGGGCAGAGGTCATAAGTATTCTTGATTTATATCTCGCGTATGGTTGGCTTTGAGGTACTTTCGCCTAGTATTCGAACTGGGTTAAATCTACACACATCATCTGACTGTCACAATATGGAATGAGAATTAGTATGAATAAAACTAAAGTGAAATGGGAAGAAATGCAAAAGGAATATAGATGAAACTTGAGGATAAAATAATTAAACAGATGGATAAATTTAAATGCTTGAAAAATTGATTAAGTAAGATGGAAAGTGAAAATAAGATTAATAGAATAATATTCACAAAAAAGACATTTACTAAAAAAGGAAAATATTCTATGTCGCTTTAAAATGAGAATTTAAAAAGAGATAGGACAAAGTTTATTGTATACAGTTGTAAGATATAGACACCGAATAAGAAAATTAGGAATATTGTCATGTATGAAATGTGAGCAGGAAGAAAAAAAGAGAATTAGCTAATGAATGAAATAACAAATGAAAAAGTATTGATGAGAGTGGATAAAGGAAAGGACTGTTTAAAAAATTGGATCTAAAAAGAGAAATTGGATTAGACTTATACAAAAAAATTAAAGATATTTTGAAGGAACTGGTGGATGGTAATACAAGGAAATGAAGATGCTATAAATGATAATATATATTATGTTGGATTATTGATGCAGGCAATAAACAGAACAGAATAGAGAGACAATTGAAGTAATTGGTTTTTGGACCTATATATAAGACAGAACATTCTGATAATGATAATTAATATAATTAACAACTAAATTAGTATTGTTTCATTTTAAAATAAGTTATTTAAAAGAAAATTTAATTTAGTTCAACTTCATGTATATTATTATCAATTTATAAGTTATTCTATGTATATAATAATCTAATCACATCATCAAATGAAAAAAGATCAGATATGTGTGAGCATACTACAAAATATTAATTTTTTAATTATCTTTGTTATTTTACATTTGATAAAAATATGAATAATAATAGTGATAAAACTTTATATTTCTTCACTTAACTTTCTTTGAATCCTTGAACATTTTTATTTAAATTTAGGTTGTCACAATATGTATATATTGCAATGGTACAGAATAAGAGGAAGAACATAGGGAGGAATAAACCATCATCATCCTCATAGAACAAAAAGGAGTGATATGGGGAGATGGAAAACCATCAACATTTCCATAGAATTGTCACAATTATCATTGATTGGCATGAGAAACTGAGTCATCAAATATAATGAATGCAGAATAGATATCGAATATCCAGTAAAGATGCAGAATATAGAATAAGAACAGATAGTCAGCATGAACAAAAACATATGATTTAATCATCAACATTATGCAATCAGAAAACAATCAAGAATCATAAAATCAATATCATAAAATCAACAGTCAACCTTGTGACTGGACTTGAAAGGGTTTACTATAGACAGGCTAATTATCTAGCCACATCCAAACTTTGGTTAGAAATACAATACTATTATCATGCTGGACATACCTAAATGCTAATACATTAGTCATAATACATTTTTAAGAAAATCAAATAATGATGAAATACTGAAACATGCTTATCATCATCAATGCTCTAGACATAATACCATTAATGTACTGGCCAAATGTAAACTTAATTTTTAATAAAAATATACAATGTAATGATTGGATTTTAAAAGTGATACCCTTTGCACCACCCAGGGTTATCATATGGATGTACAAATACCAACATAAACTCTACATCCCTATATAACTAACTGATATGTTTTAATCTAGCTCAGGAAGCAATAACTCTATGAACTGCTACTGTGAACAAGAGATAAATAAATAAGTATAACAGCTTATTCTAAATAATATGGAAATAATTTTAGAAGTTTACTTTACTATAATTAAAAAGTGTTACTGAAATAATTTAAAAATCTCTAGAACACTAAGCTGTATTAAAATTGAGTCACATTCTGTCAATTCATGTAACAGATAGTTGGAGGAATAAAGACACTAATACTGAAATATTTTTTAAAAATTATTAACTAATTGATGAACAATAAATAAAAATGACATGATAATATGAAAATTTGAGCTTATTCATTTCATCAAAAAATATAGTTTTATAAAAATTATAATTAACCAATTGATTTCTATTCATCAAATTAAAAACTTTTTAATTCATTAAGTTATTTGTTTAAGTTACAAAAGGTGAAAAAATACTTTTCAATCAGAAATAAGAAGTTAAATTTGTTTAATCCCTTGTACATTATTTGGGGGAGAAGGTAAATGAATGAAAAACATGTTTCAAAAAAATTTTAAGTTTAACAAAATTAAATTAAAAAAAAACTTTTTTATATTTTTGAAGAGAAAAATTAAATTGATAAAAAAACATGTTGCATAAAACTATTAAATTAATGAAAACTATTCCAAATTATCAATAATTACCTTTATAAAAAACAATGTGCACATAAAATAAATACCTTTAAGTACAGTTTCAAATTTCTTTGAAATTCTTTTTTACATTTATCATTTTCAGTTTATCCAAGGAAGTTTTCTTCTTGAATGCTTCTACATAATGTACATGATTAATTTGCCTCTTTTTAGTATAAAGTATTTTCAGGTTAAAAACAGCAAAAATTTATCAATTTTCTTCCCAATAAAATTTTTAGGTGGGGCTAATACATAGAGAAACTCATGCTCTTGGTTGAAGTCCAGGTTGCAGATTACTTCAGGGCATTTTTTCTTTTTCTTTTAATTTTATTCCAATAAAAAAGATTACATGGAGGAAGATGACATTACTTCTTAGATGAACTTAGCACATGGTTTTCATTGAAAAAACATTTTTATAACTCAAATCCTAGTATGCTAACAGTTTAATTAAAGCATTAACTGCTTAAATAAGACTTCTGCTTTTTTAACAACTGTGTCAGGAACTTCTTTGCTTTTACTGTCTTTTTCAGTAGCTGTATTAAAGCTGATGCTTCTCACAAGACCCTTAGTTTTCAATGACCATCATACACACCCAATTTTGGAATCCTATCTTTAAACTAATCAAAATTCTGTCTCCAACATTACAAAATTTAACCACTAACCAATTAGGTCTATTTTTATAAAAAAAACATTGTTTAGATTTTTCACTTCTTTTTTTATTAATTAAAAAAATCCCAACATAGTTTTAAAATGATTAATTACACTATTCTCTTTTGGGGAGAGATAAAGAGAAAAAAAAGAAAAAACAATTCAAATTATTTAAAACAAAAATTAACAAAATGTTATTTTTTTCCTTTCTTTTAAAACTTTATTTATTTATCTCTGTTAAAAGTTAAAACTTATGAAGTAATTTACTAAATAGAAAAATTTCTTCTCTTAATACATTTTCAAAATTTTAAATTAAGGCTGGTAAATAGTTAAAATTATTAAAGAGAAAGAAAAGAAATTATTTAATTGATTTTATATGCTGTCTTTTTCTCAACTATTTATAATTTGTTAAAATAATCACACTATTTTTTAAAGTAAATTATCTAGAATTTTTATATTATCATTTGGTAAACAAAGAAAGTAAATCAGTTTTCCTTAGGCTATGACTTAAAAGCACTTTAAATGTTGAACAAAGGAATCAAGAATAGAATAGGCAGATTTATTTGGATTCATTCTATTCTTGATTCCTTTGTTCAACATTTTTAAAGTGCTTTTAAGTCATAGCCTGAGGAAAAGTGATTTATTTTCTTTATTTACATAAATATTAAGCTGTGTTTAATTTAAAGTTTATATATTAAATCTTTAATTTATTACAATCAAGTTGTTAAAATTGAGATGCTGTCTTTAGCCTTCTATTATTAATTATGAGTGTAATACCTCTTAAGAACCATATTCCATCTGATTGATAAATTAATTTTATTCTGAATTGCCAACAATGTGGTGGATTCACTCTTGATTCTTTTGTTCAACATTTAAAGTGCTTTTAAATCATATCATGAGGAAAAGTGATTTACTCCCTTTGATTACATATACATTAAGCTATGTTTACATTAAAGTTATCATTTGGTAGGAAAAAATATTAAATTAAGTGAACTACCCATTATTATTAAAGAAACATGGAAAATTAAATATTTTTCTATTAATTAAATCTAAATTTAAACTTAGGGAGCTTGTAATATTAGCATGACTAATACCCCCAGTGTTACAACATATTTTGAACCATTTTTATTAAGTTTGATTAGGTTTTAAAAGCCAATTTATTAAAAAAATTTACATTAAAAGAAATCTAAGTATTGTAAGTGCTATAATAATGTTGATAAAGTTTTAAATATTGTTGAGATGAATTTAAAAGTTATAAAAATATTTAAAAGTTATTATAAAATGTTAAATAATATATTATAAAAGTTAAATAATATAATTTTGTATGGTTGGGAGAACTGGCCATAGTTATAATGATTTAAAATTATGTAGTAAAAGTCTTAATAAACAAACTTTTGAAAAGTAATTTTAAATAATGTTTAATATTTAAATAAGTTATTAAATGTATTTTATAAAATTAGATTTAAATTTATATTATAACTATTTATTAAAAGTTTTAATATTTTATGGTATAAGCAAGTTATTGTTTAAAGAATGTCAAAATTTATTATTCCAAATTTTACCATTATATTTTATTATTTTTATAATATATTTTTGTAATTAAATATTTAATTAATCCCATTTCAGACAGTGAATATAAAAATTGCAGTATTTTGTCTAAAATTAGGATCATGTGTCTAACAATAGATGTATTTTTTGTGTGTGCTTGCAAGGTTTTTAAGAAAGTTTTTTTTTAAAAAAATTACTTTCAGAATTGTTTAAAATTAAGAACATTTGAAAAACATAAAAATAAATATAGAAAACGATTAAATTAATTATTTTTTAAAAAATTTGAAGTTAATAAAGATAAACTAAAAATGGATACATTAGAATTAAGTGTTAGTTAAATTGATAAAGAATTGTTTAAAATATGTTATATTAAAGTATTTAATTTGTTTGAGTATAATTATAAAATTGATTTAGAATTAAGTATTTTCATATTATTATTAAAACTGATGCCTCATAGTTTTATTTCTGAAATTTTAAAAGCACAAAATTGACAAGTATGTAAATTAATTTGTAAGCTGAGGGTTAAGTAACCAATCAGATGATGATTAGAGCAGGTATATAAATGGGGAATTACACTTCTTCATTATTCTTATTTTTTCTTTTTCTTATTCTTTATTATTAATTGTTAAAGTAGTACCCAGTATATTACTACAAGCCAGTAATATATTGTTTAAACAGTCAATTAGTTTTAATTTTTTAAAATTTTATTATTTTTTTAAAAGTCTAAAGGATTATAAAATTATTAAATTAGACTAAGAATGCTTCCCTAAACCCAATTAGTTTCTTACTAGTATTTTTATTCAAGGCTTAATTCAAGTTCTCTATAATTAATGGAATATAAAGCTGAAGTAATGTACATGGGAAGGTTAACGGTAAAGACGTGAATTAAATGAGGAAAGTATAATTTTTCCTGTATTATCTAAAAACTATTATAATTGTTTGTATAAAGTATTTTGGAATTTAAAGTGAATATTATCTAGAAATATAACTTGGAAATTTAACATGTTTGTATGTAAAATTTCAAGAACTATTAAAAGATATTATTCGAATAAGAAAATACCTGGAAAAGACTAAAACTGAAATTTTTTAAAAAATTTATAAAAGTATTCAAGAGTAAGTTATAATATAAAAAATATCAATTGCAACAGTTTTAAAATAAGTATTTAGTTAAAAGTAATTATAAAATTTCAGAACAAGAAGAAAATTAAAAGACAAATGTCATTATGAATATAAATTGCTTTAACAAGTTATTTTCAAAATATGTGAATATTTTGATATAAAAAGAAAAAGCTTGTTTTTCTTAACTACATAGTAAAAGGAGAAAATGAATAATAAAAATAAATATTATTATGACTAAGTAAATAACCTTTGAAATATTCAAATGTGAATTCATCTATTACTACATATCTGCGTTATAAAATAATAGTTTTTTTTATTTAAAAATGAATGAAGCCTATTTCTGCTAGCGTGCGAACTTATTTTAAATGGCCAATGATGATGCTCCTTTACACCGATGGAATTCATGTGAACAAAAACAATGGAATTTACCTAAAGAAATAATTTTTAAAAGTGATATCACATTAATATATGTCATCCTGTGAAAGCAACAGATAAAAGTCTGTTTTTTAAAGACTTTCAAAAACAGGATGAGTAATAATTTTTTTCAGATTTTCTACAATATAAAAATTGACTATTCCTAATCTTTTTTTTCTTCTTATTGTTATTTGCACTATGAGAGGAGGGGAGAACTCTGTGTAAGAAAACTTCAGACAATTCTCATCGCATAGCAACCATGGAGGTTCCCATTCGAAGCATTTAGTTGTATTGAAGAACATTTAGTTGAACTTTATTGAAGGACAGTCATGAATTGGATTACTTAAATTTAGTCTTAATTATTATTTTTTAAATATACTAACTTTAGTATTAGAATTTATTGTATAGGAAGGTAAAGGTTACATTAAAAAATTTCTTTTTATTATTCTAACAATATTAATATTAAAACGGGCAAAACTCTCCATACAGTAGTGCCACTCAGTGTCAACCAAAGTAATCAATGGAGAGTTTTGCCTGTTTTAATAACAGTAATGTGCTAACATAAGAAATAGTGATCATGTAATGTTAATATTTTTAGGAAAAATTTTTTAACAAATTTTTCTTGAAAAAAATTTCAAACATTTTAAAGTATAATAGTTGATGCATTGGATGAATGATAATTTTGATTAACATTTTTTTTTAATGCTGAATTGGACCAGAAGACACAAAATAGAAATTTACAAATCGTATGTGATATATATTTTAATTTATTTTTTTAGAATTGCTAGGATTTTTAAAAATGTGTGAACATAGGTATGTGTGTGATAATAATACATATAGATTTTTTTATTATTATTATTACAAGATATAAGCTATGTGTAAAAAGAGATATGCATACATTTTTCTGTCTTATATTACAAAGTTTAATATAATTTACCGATGCTCATAATTTTACATGATTCTTTACTAAATAAACTATATATTATTTTAAATATTTGAAAATTAATTTTAATGTTTTAAAATCAAGGTCATTTGTATTTTTGTTGCTAAGTTTTAAGTGAATGAAACCTTTTCTTATAGTAGTTCTGGATTGATAATGTTATATGGTAACTTTGTTTGTTATTGGGAATATTGCTAGTTATTTTACGATGTGGATTGTTTAGATCTATTTTGAAGTTTTTTAACGATAGTGATAGGGAAGTAAAAATAATAAAACTCTGGATGTCTTATATGTAAGATATGTTAAGAAGATAGGGAAGTAGCCTATATTTTATCTTAGTAGTTTTATGCAAGTACAGTTAACATAATCCTGTGTCTTGTATGTATTTTCTGTGGACAGTATTTGAGATTTTGTATTTTTTAAGTATTCAATAATTGCTGAATTGGACAAAAAAGTTGTACCTATCCTTTCACACTGTTCCATGTGAGTTATTAAATATATTTTATACTATTTGAGTCTTTACACTAGTCATTCCTTTATGTCCTATGCATTGTATCGCTATCTTGATTTCAATAGTTATTACATCGTGTAGTATAGTATTTTCATGAAAGAATAATAATAAATAATTTTGGATTGATGTATTGTTTTATTCAAAGGAAAGTAAGATAGGTTTTTCTTGTTTGGATTAAGATGAAATACAAATGATATTGAATGTAAATGCTGATAATAAAGTGATACATATTTTATCAAATTATTTTTGATGATAAAAGAAATCACAACTATTCATGATATTTTTAATAGTTCAATATAATTTTGACTTTCCATAAATCAATGCATATTTTAAAAGATAAAACATCAAAATGAATAATACCAAGTGTGATGAATACTTATATTTTTATGAACATTTTTTTTTATATTTAAAAAACACAACATGAAATACATATAAGAATTTTGAGAATAGTGCCAAGCAAAATTATCTAGTATAGTATCAACACTATTTTGTTAAATTCATAATTCATTTACTGAATGAACCTTTAAATGTATTTTAATGACTATTATTCAAAATATTATTATTTCTTTACATTTAATAAACCATATTGTTTATTAATTTAAACAGCAAATGGTTTCATTAGACTATAAGGTGTCTGTCTAGATTAATATATTATTTTATAACATGTATGATAAATAATGTATAAGCCATAGTGAAGGCTTATTTACTTTCTGATTTTTATATAATAGAAATATGTAATTCAATCTCTCTTTTAGTTTAAGTCATTTTCTTTTTGTTAGATTTTATTTAGTAAAACCTTGTAAATATTGTATATAGTTTTGTTTAAATGCAAAGTGGAATAAATTTGTTAAACTTGTTTTTTTTATACATCTCAGTGTTATGTTGATTGATTTATTCACACAAATACATGATTAACAGAATCCAAAACAAATGTCTAATATATTTGCACATTATAAATAAAATTATTCATTTAAATAAATAATAATTATTCAGAATATGATATCTAAGTAAATTATTTTTAGAATAAAATTATTATAGTCATAATTGATCACATAATTTAATGCATAAAATTTAATATTCTTATTGCCACATATTTTCAGATTATATCATATTTTAAGATGCCATATGAAAAATAAAAGAATTATATTATTAATATTATTATTATCATTATTGTTAGTTGTCATATTGTTAAATAGTAGATAGGATTAATAGTTATTTAATTAGGGTAGAAATATTTATTACTATTATTGTTATTATTATTGTTTAGGTGTTTGTCATGTGATGTTTAGGTGTAGTTAGGAATGATATAAAATCCCTTATCAAAGTTGATTACAGGAGATTATAAGTTAATTAGATTTGTTTTCAAGAACCTGAGACAATTATAATTATATTTTAATAAAAGAGATTAGAATTTATTTTAGTAATATTATACTAAATTACTTATTATTTTTAAAGTCTTAAGAATGCTATGTTTTATATTATTATTTGAAATAAAAGGAGGGATAGTGTTCTTATGCCATTGAGATTGTATCTTGTGGGATATAGGCTCAATGTAATCCTACTGCTTTACCTTCACTAAATTGTCTCATAATTTTATTAGTATTTTTATTGATTTAATTTTCATGAATCATATATTATTAATTAGTTAGAGGTAGTTGAATGGTAGATATTTATCATAAGATATCTCTGTTATTTATTATATTAAGATTACAAGTATTTTAGCCGGAGCATTATTATTTTATTTGAGCTAATATCTATTTTTTCATTATGGATCGAAAAGGATGGTGAAAGTACAATATATATATAAACCCACTAGACTAATATGTATAGTACTACTCAAGGTGGCAGAAAATGCTGTAAGCTGGTTATAGCAAAAGAAATTATTCTTTAATTTTATATAGGCATTTATAATTTTGTAGAATTATAATGGATTTTGTTTATTATATTTATCTCACTTGATATTATATATATTATAACAGCGTTGATTTAAATCCTCAAGGTAAATTTTGTATATATGTGTAGATATATAGTTTTAATATTATACTATATTCGATTTATATATATATATTGTAGATATATATATAGTATTCAATTATTTAAAAAAATTTTTTTTTTCTTTTATACATACAGAGATTTATATGTATAGATTTATTATTATGAATAAGCAGTTTTGTGATTTATTATATAATTTTTTTTTATTAAATAATATGTGTTAAATTTATTTAACTTTCATTTTGTTAAAATAGAGTAAATCAGAAAAGTGTAAAATAAGGCAATTAAGATTGTTAGATTAGGAGATAAAAAATGTACACGTGTGAAAGAATGAATACATCTGTACAAACACAAAGATGCTTTTACACGTATTCCTGATGGCTATAGATTCCAGGTTTGTTGTTATCTGTGTCTTAAGATTATTTTTACAAAAGAGGTGCTTTGATGTAGATAATGATAGCGATCAATTTTAAGTCTTTATTGATTGTGACCGACGTCAAACTTGTGAAGCTTTGATTTTTTTTTTAAGATAAAGATTTCCAGATGTTTTTTTTTTCTTTGGTTGAAATTCGCGATATAAATGATTGAAACAATTTTTTTAATCAGTCAGTCATAAATTTTTTTAGAGAGATGATCAGTTAGTCTTAAATTTCTTTAGAGAGATGATGAGTTAGTCATTAATTTTTTTAGAGAGAGAGTCACTCAGATTATTATTATTATTTTGAGACTCAACTCAGTCGGTCCTTCCTTGTTATTATTCTTAAGCAGAAATGTAAGCTCTGATTTTTTTTTTAAAAGAGAGTGAACGCTTTAATTTTTTTTTCTCACTCTTTGAAAGTTGAAAAAAAAAGAGCAAATGAAATGTGCGTTTATATAAAGCAATTTCCAGCAATATTAAAGAAGAGGAGAGAAATGGAACAAGATTGAATTTATTAGAAGTTAGTAATAATTATATAAAAATGATATTAACATATTTGGTTATGCATAATACTATGCCTCTGCATTGCTAAACCATTTTTTTCTGCTTCCTGGTTAATACAGAATGAGTCAAAATCGCTGATCTGTCTATGAAGTCATGTATCCAGTAATAACCAACAAAATGATAGATTTTGAAGCCAACCACACAAGCTATATGGAATGCTTTGTTTCTAGTTCCTGGCTTATTAAAAGCTCATTACCTTCGAATGAATGGAGAAGAGGAAATATGAGGAAAAGAAAATTTATAACAGCCATGTAGAACCAAGTTTGAAGCCATAAATCAAATTTTTGTTGATTTACCTCAATCATCTAAAGTGTCAACAGCAATTATTTTTTTTAAAGGAGAGAGACAAGCAAATCCACCGGTACCTACTTATTCAAAGTACTTATAATAACTTTTTTTTAAATGGTAGAAGGAAGCCAATCAACAGTGAATAATAATGGAATTGAAGAAACAAGCAAGTCAATTGATTCAGCATTATCTTAAAAGTATCTGCAATAACTTTCTTTTTTGTTGTTGTTGTTGTTGGTGAGCAAAGAAAAGCAGTCTGAAAATTCAAACTCAGGACATTAATAAGAAGTAAAAAGTAGACGGGTAAATATGAACTTTCTTTAACCGATTTTATTCTTTTACTTATTAAAAGTAAACCTTAATTTACTGGTCAAAGCAATTTTCTTTTTTTGATACAGAAACATTAAAGACTTGTTTATCTATAGTTATTTGCAATATCTCACAACATAGCACAAACATAGTTTAAATCTTTAAACTTAAATTTTTCATTATTTTTTTTTTTGTTTTTTTTTATTATATATTGTAATGTTGAAATGTTTTTTTTTTAATTGTTCTTCAGTTGTTAATGATAATGAGCAACCTATAGATATATGCATTTATAATGTTTTTTATTTTTATTTTATCTTGTTGCATATTAAAAATTAATATATGTATTTTATTTTCTTTCGCTATAAGGTTGCAAAAGAAAAAGATATTTTTATATATGTAATTTATGGGTATACATTTTAAACATATATGTTAACATTACCAAATGCGTGAATGTGTAACTGCTTATCCAAACACATCAAAGAATAGGTTATATATGATTAGTTTAAAATGGTAAATTGAAAAGTAGGGCATTACATTTGAATGGAAATGAAATAACATATACAAGTTTCACCTGAAATTTATTTTATGATATGATGAGTAAGAAAAGTCTTAAATAAGCATTTATAGAATATGTATTTTTTTTTTCTAATATTGATTTAAGTCAGCTTATTTTGAGATATCAAGAAAAATGACAAACCTATATATTAAGTTTATTTGCTTATACTTATATAAATTTTTATATTAATAAGCCATTTATTTAATTGTCGATTTGACTTTAAAGAAGGAAAGAAAGAGTAGTAGTGTTAATAAAATATAATTATATATCTTAATTGGTTTCCGAGTTATTATTAAGAATATTGTGTTGTTGTTTTTTTGTCTTAATTCTATCATTTTAATTCATCATCATTGCTCGCAGTTATTAAGTATTACCATTCGTATATATTGAGCAATCACTTGCAAATATTAAGTGTCCGCAAAATAATAGGTAAACTAGAATGTTGATATTTAAGTATTTAAGGATTATGCTTGAGAATAACCAAATTTTGATAATTATAGTTCAACATAGAAAGCTAAAATTGTGTTGTGTCCATGAATTTAGATCATCCTCATCAAAGATGGATATCATGTTATTAGTTAAAAATGTTTCAAATAATACTATATAAAAGTTATGATCGCCATCAATCATCATTAATAAATTATAATCATTAAATTTAATGTTTAGCGTAATGAATATGTTTTAGTAAATAGGGGTTTATAGAAAATTGAATATTATGCAAAGAGATTCATGATGATCAATCATCACCATTAGTATTATTAAATCCCAGTATGAAATAGGATAATTTTAATAGATGCCTATAAGTTTATAAAGATGAATTTATTGTTGTGAGTTTATTGATAAGCCATGGCTGGTATCATCATCACTATTATAATCATTATTATGATATCACTATTATTATCATTATTATGATATTATTATCATCATCATCATTATTACCTTTATTGTGATAAATAATCTAGTTAAATGGCCATCAATATCAATAATGGTCTTCACATGCTTGTTTGGAAGCCAATAATAGGATTATACATGTCTGTTCATCAATATACGCTAATGAGCTAGCAATGTCTATAAGAATCTTTGATCTATAGTATAAACTTTGGTAATATTGGGATCTTGTAATTTTATCAATATAGATAAAATGTAAGAATGTCATTTTTGTTCAATAGTCATCCAAGTCATGTGTAATAAATATGTACTGATTGAGTTGGAACTCAAGTACACTATAAATAGATACTTATCTAGATTGAAAACAATTAGTGGCGCTCATGGGAAAACACATGTACTTAGCTAAACTGAATAAAGAGTGATATCATCCCTTTCCAACTTCATAATATTAGTTTTATAAAATATATTTTTTTATAAGTTGTCATGAATAGCACCCGTGTGTGCATATGACCATGAATGGTCTTATATATTTGGAAAGAAGAATAGGAAGGATTCTTTGTTAGAAGAACATAGTATTGGAGATAAGCATAAGACACTCCAGGAATCTCACAGTGGGTACTTTTATTCAGTTGCTATATTTAATATTATTTTTATTAGATGACAATGGCCAGTATGTTTTATTGTTCAAATGACTGCCCCAATATATAAATAAATACCAAGAATCTTTAATGCTGATATTTTCAAGTGGCACAGTGATTCTATAATTTCTTTATCTATGCTATGATGAATTAATATAGTTACAAATGGTACAGATTGGATAGGCATATATCTAATAATTAATAATTTCCCCTATCTAAATATTTATTATGGTTACAAATGTAACATATTAAAATAGTTACAAATTATAGTTACAAATACATATCTTTTATATTAATTTAATAATTACAAATACATATTATATTAATTTATAAATATTGTTACAATATATATATATCCAAATAGATCAAGAGTTAAAATAATCGTGAAGGATGGGGTGGGGGGTAGGTGTTTGAGCTGTTTTATTTTATTGAAATGCATGTCTGTATATTGCTGTGTAGATGAATGAATGCAATAAAAAATATAAATTTTGTTTCCAAGATGGAAGTTGCTGCAGTTTATTTTATTTATGATAGAAAGGAAATATTAAATAAATATATATTTATATATTGAAACTACATAGGTCTTTATCTAATGGATGTTATGAGAAGAAAAGACAAAGTGAAGAATGAAAATAAATTACAGGTGTTCAACAGAATTTCTTTGACATTGATAAAAGTGAAAAAAAGTGCTACAGTTTTTACTTTTGTTCTGAAAAGAAGACAGACCTAAAATAACACGTTTAAAAGCTGGAAAAGAAAACAGAAACTCGTGGAATGAGAACTTTCTAGAAGAAAAAGAGAAGACTATAAAATGAAATTAAAAGTTAATTAATGAATTCTAACTATAATTTTAGTAGATTGTGTTTTGAAGAGAAAATCATTATTATATACATCCATTAGTTCCTTATTTAATTTCTACATTAAAGATTTGGAATGTTATTTGAATCAACTAGTATATTCCCCAGCCATGAACATGCTGGGGTAAAAACTTAAGAATGCTGGGCTTTGTAATGCCACAAAGATACATAAGCTGCTACAATATAAAATAAATGCCTATCCTGGAAGAAAGCCACTCCTAAACATTTTAACTGAAATCGACTCCAAAGAACCTTAATACCAAGTTAATGAATCAAGCAGACTGAGCCCATCAGAGATTAGCAATTTATATAGGCATAGCATCAAGTAAACTATTATAATTACCTTTATGGATTTGTCATTTTCCCCAGGGAAAAATCCAGGTAATATGAATGTTTTATCACCTATATTTCTTTTTCAAATATTAGTGCATCTTTTATTGTAATGTATAAAGACTATTCCCTTTGACAATTTGATTAATTCTCTTCAGCATTTCAAAATACTATTTTACATTTAAATGGATTCGATTTTGCATTTATTTTGTATTTATTTTATTTGGTTTATTGATCTATGCAGTATACGAGTATGAAGGTGTTCTTTTTAAAATATTTGAGTACAAAATAGTAATATTATACTCTGTGATTTATTAATTATATTGAATATTAAATTGTAAGTGAAAGAATATATATATTTGTGTTGTTTCTTTATTTTAGGTTTTATTGGGAATACAGTGAAATAAATTTGAGTTAGTTTAAGAATCAGGTAATTCGATTAAGTGTATGTTGGTGTATTGCTGTACCTGGTATATTTTTTTCAGTTGATAACCAACCACCCTGAGTGAGCTAGTTAGTGACAAGGTTTTCTAATTATCCCTTATTGCTATTCCATTCCTTGGAGTCAGAAAGTGCCATCCATAAATATGCTGGGCAAGAAATAGGAGTAAAATTTTCGAATTGCTTTCAAATAAATTTTTATATTATTAATTAATTTAGTTATATTACTTTGAACACAGTGGCCTGTCCAAGTTTCATCGAAACCTGATTGTCTTAGAGTAATACATTAAGGATACATAATTACTTTTATAAACTATTGTGTCATAATTACACGTATGTGCATATGGTTATATAGATACGATATGGGAAAAAGTTGTTTTCATTACAATGGCATCCCAACTAAAGGGATTTCAAAGAGTGAAAGGTATAAGGACAGAATATAAGGGTTAAGTAATAGCAAAAGAATTAAAGAGAGAATATCAGTGAAGCATTATAACTTATTTTGTTGAGTTTTAAAAAGAGAAATCGAAAGATAGGTGATGGAGTGGGATAGGGAAGGGGGGTGGAAAGTTGGACCTAGCATGTGTGATTTAGAAAATAATGGTATATATACATTTAATATAAAAAAGTAGAGGTAGGACAAAATAGGAATTGAAAGAGAATGATATTAAAGAGCAAAATGGAATTAGTGAAAATAAGAGCATACTGAGGGGGAAAGAAGATGCAAGTAGAGTACATTAAAAGTTTACAAAGGTATTTTGATAGCCATGGAATGCCAGATAAAGATAGAATAGTGTGAGCATACCACCACCTTGAAGGATATGCCAAAGCTTGGTGGAATTCACTATTACACCAGCCACGAACTTTCCCAAATTATAAAATGGCTCCAGAGAAGGCTTTATGAAATATAGAGCAGCTGGAGAATATTAAATTACAGTTAATGAAGGAAAAGTTTCAGTAGCATAGTAGAGAAGAATATGTGCTGTTTTTCAGGTGATAGATACCTATGCTAAAGACATTAGAAGCATGCAGACTGTCTGAGAAAGATCATTGGAATAGTATACAGAAACTTACTAGGGGAAATAAAATAGATGTTATAAAAAGGAAGTGAGAGGTCAGTAGAAGCAATAGAGAGATAAGTAAAAAATTGAGACAAATTAAAGAGTAAGGAGTGAGATTGGGGGAAGAGATGGAGATTTATGAAGTAAACAAAAAAGATACAAACAAGGTAAAGGGATATTTGGGTAAAGACAGGATGAAAAGCAAATAAGAAACTTGATATGCTCATGGGAAGACTGGGTCCCAGATTATGCTTGTCAGACATGCCCTAAAATTCCCATTGCAGTAGGCCAGATAAAGTGGAGGCACTTGTGGATTCAAGCAATCAGATTTTAGTGATAGTGGAAAGACTATACCACAGAATTATGAAAGATCAACCGAATGTGCCCACTTTTTATTGAAATCAGTTCACATAACAATGGCTAATAACCAAAGAGCCAAGGTTGAACCTAAAAAATTAGGCTTTAAAATTAACAGAGAACTGTCCATGTGTATTCTTGATAATGAAAGACTTGATATATGACACCTTAATAGGGTCAGATTTTTTGCACAAATATAACACTTTAGATTATGAAAGGGGACAAGTCATGTGTAAAAGAGAGGTGGATAAATTTCTTACCATTGGGATGTATAGCTCAAAAGGGGTGTTACATATAATAGAAGACGTAACAGACTGCATTGTTACAGAAAAATTACATGAGGCAAAGATGGCTCAGGAGAATTGGGAAAGTGCATTAAAACAAACATTGAAGGAGTATAATCAGGTTTTCTTGGACATACCAGGTATAATACAGAGCTTTGAGCAGAGGATTAAAGTGAAGGAAATTCAACTCTTTAGAGCAAGATCATATCTTATTCCCTATCAGTATCGAAAAAATGAAGAAATAAATAAAACAGTTGTTAGAGTGGGGTATTAACTCTTAAGTGCTTGTCAGCATATTGTATAATCCATTGGTGGTTGTAAAAAAGATGCCACAGTAAGGCTGTGTCTTAATGCAAGATATCCAAATAAGATGACTATTCCAGATTGTAATATTCCACCAACTATGAAAAAACTCCTAGGGAAATTCAAGGGAAAAAAATATTTTCAGCATTTGACTTGACTGCGAGCTATTGGCAGATTAAGCTTCACCCATATGATCATAAATACACAGCATTTCGAGATGAGAGTTACTCATATCAGTTCAATCAGATGCCATTTGGCCTAGTTAATAGTGAGACAGGGTTATTAAGATGCCTAGATCAGGTATTATCCATTGAAATAAAAGATCTGGTCATGATGGATGTTGATGATGTGTTAGTGGCATCTGCCACTGCGGAAGAACATTGAGGGATGTTGAAATGTTTTTAAAAGAATATATGGAAAAGGGAATTAAAGTAAAGAAAAGTACATTACTCTAAGAGGAGGTGATATTTTTGGCCACATAGTATGAGGACAAGATATTAGGCCTCACCCTGATAAAGTATTGGCTATTAAAGATTTTCCTGTACCTAAATCCAGGAAACAAATATGGTTCTTTCTAGGCTTATGCAACTTCTATAACCAATTTCAGGAATGGTTTTCAGAATGAATGGACCCTTGGTTAGGTTATTGAAGAAAGATGCATCATGGAAGTGGATGGAGGAACAAGTGTAAGCATTCAGAAGTGTGAAAACAGAGTTTATGGAACTCTTGATGCTGGCATTTTTCTGATTTTGTAAAGCTGTTCATAATGCAAATGTACAGTAGTGGCCATGTCCTGGGAGTAACATTGTTACAAGTACAAAAGGATGTTTGGATAGGGGTCTTGTATTTCCTGAGTCAATTGCTAAAATGACCTGAACTCTGTTATACCACTACTGAAAAGGAAGCCCTGGCAATCATTTGGGTTTTCCAAAATTTCCAGGCACTCTTATTGAGATCAAAAGTAATTGTAGTCATGGATCACAAAATCTTGGAGTTTATCAATCACAGTTATTTAACCAATGGCCGGTTGGTGCACTGGAGTCTATACCTCCAGGAATATGACTATACTGTGAAGCATTGCAAAAGATCAGAGAATATTGTAGCTGATATTCTCAGCCAGAATTCTGTGCATTCACAGTCTCAACATTTGCAGGTAGAAAATTTACACATTGCAGGAGTAGGCTTAAGAATAGAAGAGGGGATTGAAAGTCATTTTAAACAGTTTGCTCAGCACCAATGAGAAGACAACCAAATGAAACAAGTAATTGAACATTTGGCAGGGAGAGGGACCAGGGTTGTCAGATGGTACAAGCAAAGATTCAAGGTTATAAACTAGACCAATGCATGCTGCAATATAGAAATTTGAGATGACCCAGAAGAATGGAGATCAGTTACATCTCAAAAAATGAGATGCAGTTCTGACTCATGTCCACCAGGTATATGGGCAGTATGGAGTGTGGAAAACTGAACATTGGCTCAAGAAATGATTTTATTAGCCTGGAATGCATAGTAAGATCATTGCTGCTATAAGTCAATGTGATTTGTTAGAAAGCCAAACCAGAAAATAGATGTTATGTAGCTGCGATGATTTTCATGATACCAAAGAAACCATGTGAGATGATGGCAGTTGATTATTATGGTCCACTGTTGTCATACAATAAGAAGTATTCACTGGTGGTATATGATTTGTTCTCTAAATTCATGGCCATCTAACCAATAGCTCAAGTAAAAGCAAGAAACACAATACTTGTACTTTAAAAAAAATTTCCATCAGAGGGAAACTCCCAGGTTGCTCTCTCAGACCACAGAACACCATTTATATTCAGAGAATGGGGAAGTTGGATCCAGAAATTAGGGATACAGTATATGTTAACATCCATTCTGAACCCTCAATAAAATCTGTGTGAACAGGTGATGCATGAGTTGGGGAGACTGTTTTGACTACATCCCAACCCAGTGAGTGGGTACGAAAAATTTCAGACATACTCAATTATATTAATTGGTCAGTCAATGACTCAACAGGATTTTCCACCTGTGTGGTTACACTTTGGCAAACATGCTTCTAGGTTAATCCAGGATCTCTCACCAGGAATTGAAAAAAAAGCCAATAGATAGCAAAAGTGATCAAAAGCAGTCATATCATATTTTTCTAAGAAAGAGACAAGGGCAGAATAAAGAGATCAATGGAAACATTTCATAGATTTAAGGTAGGGGACTGATTTATAATAAAGATACCTCATGTGAGTGAATCAGGGAAGTTTATATGTAGAAAATTCTGTAATTTATATGAGGGTCCTTTTCTGATCATCAAGTGTCTAGGTGATAACATATTTTGGATAGACACCAGGCAGGAGATAAGTCCCAGTCACTTAAACCTGTGTTCCTTACCAAAGCAATAAAGAGTAAGTTAGTACCTGATGTGTGGATTTGAGTCATTCAAACATACAGACTATGTTTGAATGCTTCCAAATGGGGAGGGGTATTGTAACAGGGTGTATTTAAACACTGTTCCAAAAGGTAAATTTTGTATATATGCGCAGGTATATATAGTTGTAATATTACACTATATTCAATTTTATATATATCCAAATAGGTAGAGAAGGGTTAAAATAATCATGAAGGATGGGAGGTGTTTGTGCTCTTTTGTTTTATTGAAATACATGTATGCATATTGCTGTGTTGATGGATAAATGGACACAATAAAAAATATAAATTTTATTTCCAAGATGGAAGTTGCTGCAGTTTGTTTTATTTATGATAGAAAGGAGATATTAAATAAATAAATAAAAAAATTGAAACTACATAGATCTTTATCTAAGAAATGTTAAAAGAAGAAAATCAAAATGAAGGATGAAAATAAATTACAGGTGTTCAATGGAATTTCCTTGACTTAGACAAAAGAAGAAAAAAGTGCTAAAAGCTTTTCCTTTTGTTTAGAAAAAATGAACCTAAAATAAGCTCAAAAAGAAAATGGAAACTCGTGGAATGAGAACTTTCTTGAAGAAAAAGAGAAGACTATAAAATGAAATTAAAAGTTAATTAATGGATTCTGACTATAATTTTAGTAGATGTCATTTTGAAAAGAGAAATCATCATTATATACATCTATTGGTTCACATATTCCCCAACATGAACATGCTGGGATAAAAACTTTCATACTGGCCTTTGTGATCCATCCCACAAAGATATGTACACTGCTACAATATAAAACAAATGCCTATCTTGGAAGGAAGGCACTGATAAAATTTGAACTGAAATTGACTCCAAAGAACATTAATATCAAGTTAAGGAATTAAGCAGACTGAACCCATCAGAGATTATCAATTTATATGGCCGTAGCATTAAGTAAACTATTATAATTACCTTTATGGATTCATCATTTTCCCTGGAGAAAAATCAAGGTAATATGAAGCACCTATATTTCTTTTTCAAATATTAGTGCATCTTTTATGGTAATGTATAAAGACTATCGCCTTTGACAATTTAATTAATTCTCTTCAGCATTACAAAATACTATTTCATGTTTAAATGGATTAGATTTTGCATTTATTTTGTATTTTTTGTTATTTGCTTTATCAATCTATGCAGTATGCATGTGTTCTTTTTAAAATATTTGACACAAAATAATATTATACTCTGTGATTTATTAATTATATTGAATATTAAATTGTAAGTGAAAACATATCCATATTTGTGTTGTTATTTCGAGTTTTATGGAGAACACAGTGAAATAAATTTGAGTTAGTGTAAGAGTCAGGTAATTTGATTAAGCAAATATTGGTGTATTGCTATATCTCATATATTTCCCTGGGTTAATAACCACCCACCCTGAACAAGCTAGCTAGTGGCAGGGTTTTCTAATTATCCCTTAACAGTACACCATCGCTTATCAATACACCATCCCTTCCAGCATAATTCTTATATATAAATAAGATAGGTGCTTGGAGGAAGAAAGTAACATCCATAAATATGCTGGGTGAGAAATAGGAGTAAATTTTTTGAATTGCTTTCAAATAAATACTGAGTAATACATGAATAAATTGTGTTATATTATTAATTCATTTAGTTATATTACTTTGAACACAATGGCTTGTCTGAGTTTCATCAAAACCTTATTAATTGCCTTAGAGAAATGGATTAAGGATACAGATTTAGTTTTGTAAACTGTTGTGCTATAATTATGCATATGTGCATATGATTATATATATACAATATGGGAAAAAAGCATTTTCATTACTATATATATATTTGTAATCTTATAATTGAATATTTATAAATACAGTAATTAGATATGTAAAGTATAATTTTAAAAATTTTATCCACTTAGGAGCACTTTTGACTATCCTCGTAGTCTTTGTCAACTAACACTTTGCAAGGCTAACCTTCCCACAATTCTGTGGTACTTAACATTTGCTGCCTGTCTGTTAATTAAGTCTTGTTTGTATTTGTATATTAGCATAGCTTCCTTTATTTTTCTTTTGTTGTTATTTTTTTCAATTTGCTAAGAATCTCCTGATTGCAGACCCAGGTGACCATTTGATAATGACAATTTATTTAGATACTTATAATTGCAGATCACTTTTTAATTTTTGCAGTATAATATTTTTAGTTTTCCACAGGCTGAATCTGTTCATTTTAGCAATCTAATAATTTTC
This sequence comes from Epiperipatus broadwayi, assembly GCA_028023455.1. NCBI lineage: Eukaryota > Metazoa > Onychophora > Udeonychophora > Euonychophora > Peripatidae > Epiperipatus > Epiperipatus broadwayi. The sequence continues at coordinate 1,233,737 of JAQFVV010000136.1, read as the reverse complement.
AGGTTAGATTTCATCACATAAACTGAATTTATCCATTTCTCCAATTTACTATTTTTCAGGTCAGGCAACACATAGAATTAATTTGTTCACTTTTTAAATATAATTTTCAGTCAGACTAACACACAGCATGCTTTCAGATGGAAACAACATTGGTTGCAGATTTCTGTAGGATAGGATGTCTTTTAGTGAACAGTCTACATAGTGAGGTATGGAGAGTTTTGCCTTTGTTTTAACAGTTTGCTTTAGTATATGAAATAGTGATCATGTGAAGATTTGTAATAAGCTTTGGTAGATTGCTGAAATATTTTATTGGTTAGTTGAGTCAATTTATTACCAAGATATTTATCAACATATTAATTAATCAAATCTTTTAAATTTGTAGCATATTTCTCACAAATTTGTTATTAAATTATAACCTACTATCTAAAGTAAAACTTTCCCAGACTAATCTTATTCATTATATGTATATATATATGTTTCATGGAAATAGCACATGTATATGCATGTAAATGGTAAAACAGTTTTTAAACAATTAGTTTTAGAGCAATAGTCCCAGCAAGTCCTTCTTAAAAGGATAATAAAAAATAAAGCAATACTCATCAAGTTTTTCAGTTGCCTGATGATGATAATTTGTGTGGTTTTCTGTTTTACCATCTATCTATCAATGACCATATTAATGGTTATGTAGGTTATGCATAGAATGGTTATCTCAAAAAAATTTCTAAGTGTGATTAAAACATAGGAATTTTTTTTGCAAGTTTATCAACTTTAGGTTCTAATCAAAGTGGTAAGAGGAGGATGCATTATCTTTACATCATGATGACATATTTTTATAACTATATACATAACATTCAGAATTATAGACTTATAACTTTAACGATCGGGGAAAAAGACTTACATATCTGCACTACGGGGCGCCATCTAGGCATTTGAACCTAGAAAAATTTATAAAGTAGGCAGATACGTAAGTCAAAAAAAAAAAAAAAATTTTTTTTTTTTTTTAAATTTTGCATCCGGTCGTTAGCCCATGTCACTAGCTCAGGGGGTAGCAGAGATTTTAAAACATTTATAAGTTTCAATAGACTTCTATTCTCAAAGTATCTATTAAATATTTAGAACAATAAAACAAAAGAAGCTACTGCCAGTAATTAACACACAAATAGATTTTTATTAACGCACATTTAAAATTGAAGATTAAATTTATTTTTAGATTTTAACATTAATATTTTTTTTTTAAAAAAATTTAAATTACTATTTTAACTAGATCGCACAGATTTGCTTTAAAATGTTGGGTATAGATCGCTTACATAGATTCCATGGTCAAAAACATTTCAAATAAACATAAATGATCAAAATACAAAATTATTGATGCCGACAATCGCAGAGGGAAACTTATAAGTAACCCAATAGTATTCAACCGTAAGATACTTGCGTTGTCACCAATAACTTAAAAGACATCCGAATAAATACATTTCGATACTCACCGTAAGGTATCATTATTTATCGAATGTCTATATATTTTGATCAAATATGAAAACCAAAATATAATTAACCGCAAACGAATCCATGCAAGCGTCTATAAACAACTTTAAATTTAATACATTTTTAGTTAAAATATAATACACACAAAAAAAAGAACTGGAAATGATTGCTTAAACATTTACATAAAAAAAATATCAATAATTGAATTTGCATTCTTTAAGTCAGATAAGAGTTCTTATTTTCAGTTATTAATTACTTGCAATTTTAGGAAAGTTATTAGATAGATACAATAGTTCATACTTTACGGATTTAATAGATTGAGAAGTCCATCTTCGTGATCACTTTAGTAGATTTTGTCCTTCTTTGAAATGAAACTGTGACTTGCCATGCATTTGGTCAGGAACTGTCATCCAGAGGCTTCAGCTGGTTGTCCGGAAAATTAAATTTATTGCAGACTTCCACATCGTGAAAATCTGCAATATAGCTAGTTATAACGATCTATTCATAGTCAGCTCTCAGATAACAATTATAATAATAATTTGGCTTTTATATTTTTATTAGTCTCTTATCATTAGATCTTGAGATTCAACGAGCAAGACGTCACTAATCCATTCGTGTTTCAGTTATGGTCCGTGCTGTCAGTTTCGTGTTTGGATTGGTCATTTAATTCCTTTGTATTCTCTTATCTGACCATTTAATTTATTTTACATGCCTCACGAGGTAGTTTGCTTTTGAACAATCATTTAATTAATAAGACAATCATTTCCATTTTCTAAGACTATAGAAATCAACATTATTTCTATTTTTAAAATATTAATCTTTATATCTTTACTTTTTACAAAAAAAAAATTACTTTCAAATATTTTTATTTTTTAAAAGTTTTTAAAGTTGTCCATCATGCGATCTATATATATTAAACAACTTTTAATTTTCAGTTTAAGTTTTTTTTTTCTTTTTAATAAATCAAATTTTATTTACGATCTTTTTATTTTCATTTTAAAATAATGTAACGGCATATATTCCGTTACATATCAGTAAACTTCCTCAAAAACAAAAACATTAAAAAAAAAAAAAGAATTTACTTAGTGTTAGTAATGACGTTACACAAATTGATTATACTAATTTTTTTTTTTTTTTTTTAAAAGACAAAACTTTGGTTATTAATGAAAAGACATAACTTTGGTTAGTAATTACAAGAAAAAATGCTGACTATTCTTTCCTTTTCACCCCAGCTGAGATTACACCTCCTCCCTCAAGTGTTCCCTTTTCCCTACATTTCATTATTAACTTAGGCAAGTCAAAGAAGTTACGTGATTTTAGACTTTTTTTTTTTTTTTTTAATTAAATTATGATTTATATTGTTACATTTTATTCCTCGCATTTATTTCTACATATACGCAATTTTCTTACTGGCAGTACTTTTTACACAAACTTCACAACTTTATATAATACAAACAATATATTCTGATTTCAGAAAAAATATTACGGGCTTCATTTTCAATGTATATACTCATTTTTAAAGAGAAATCTTACTGGCATAATTTATTTTTAACATTCTCAGGGCACTCGTGGTTTATTAAAGATCGTGCCACGTTGGGAGTCCATTTTAACGATCGGGGAAAATGATGACGTTTCCAGTCTTACCGCATCTGCCAACAGAGCACCACTAGGCTACTTTGAACCTAGAAAATTTATAAAGTCGACAGATACGTGCTGTTAAGATCACGGCCATCAGCCCTAGTCACTAGCTCATAGAGTAGCAGAGATTTTAAACATTTATAAGTTTCAATAGACTTCTATTCTCAAAGTATCTATTAAATATTTAGAACAATAAAACAAAAGAAGCTACTGCCAGTAATTAACACACAAATAGATTTTTATTAACGCACATTTAAAATTGAAGATTAAATTTATTTTTAGATTTTAACATTAATATTTTTTTTTTAAAAAAATTTAAATTACTATTTTAACTAGATCGCACAGATTTGCTTTAAAATGTTGGGTATAGATCGCTTACATAGATTCCATGGTCAAAAACATTTCAAATAAACATAAATGATCAAAATACAAAATTATTGATGCCGACAATCGCAGAGGGAAACTTATAAGTAACCCAATAGTATTCAACCGTAAGATACTTGCGTTGTCACCAATAACTTAAAAGACATCCGAATAAATACATTTCGATACTCACCGTAAGGTATCATTATTTATCGAATGTCTATATATTTTGATCAAATATGAAAACCAAAATATAATTAACCGCAAACGAATCCATGCAAGCGTCTATAAACAACTTTAAATTTAATACATTTTTAGTTAAAATATAATACACACAAAAAAAGGAACTGGAAATGATTGCTTAAACATTTACATAAAAAAAATATCAATAATTGAATTTGCATTCTTTAAGTCAGATAAGAGTTCTTATTTTCAGTTATTAATTACTTGCAATTTTAGGAAAGTTATTAGATAGATACAATAGTTCATACTTTACGGATTTAATAGATTGAGAAGTCCATCTTCGTGATCACTTTAGTAGATTTTGTCCTTCTTTGAAATGAAACTGTGACTTGCCATGCATTTGGTCAGGAACTGTCATCCAGAGGCTTCAGCTGGTTGTCCGGAAAATTAAATTTATTGCAGACTTCCACATCGTGAAAATCTGCAATATAGCTAGTTATAACGATCTATTCATAGTCAGCTCTCAGATAACAATTATAATAATAATTTGGCTTTTATATTTTTATTAGTCTCTTATCATTAGATCTTGAGATTCAACGAGCAAGACGTCACTAATCCATTCGTGTTTCAGTTATGGTCCGTGCTGTCAGTTTCGTGTTTGGATTGGTCATTTAATTCCTTTGTATTCTCTTATCTGACCATTTAATTTATTTTACATGCCTCACGAGGTAGTTTGCTTTTGAACAATCATTTAATTAATAAGACAATCATTTCCATTTTCTAAGACTATAGAAATCAACATTATTTCTATTTTTAAAATATTAATCTTTATATCTTTACTTTTTACAAAAAAAAAATTACTTTCAAATATTTTTATTTTTTAAAAGTTTTTAAAGTTGTCCATCATGCGATCTATATATATTAAACAACTTTTAATTTTCAGTTTAAGTTTTTTTTTTCTTTTTAATAAATCAAATTTTATTTACGATCTTTTTATTTTCATTTTAAAATAATGTAACGGCATATATTCCGTTACATTTTTTCGGAAAATTATATAGATATATGTTTTGTATTAAAGTAAAGTTATAGTTTAAATTTTGTGTAAAAAGGTACTGCCAGTAAGAAAAATTGCGCATGTGTAAAGAGAAATACGAGGAATAAAAAAAGTAATAAATAAAACGTAATTAATAAATATAAATCATAATTTTTTTTTTAAAAAAAGTCTTGTGTAAAATTTAATCGTTTAACTTGCCTAAATAATATTTAAAGGTAGGAGAAACGAAACTTGGAAGGGAGGGGGCAGAAATTTAGCTGGTACTAAGGAATCATCAGTCAACTTTTGAAATTTCATATATAACAAATTTGTATAACGTAATTACTAACACTAAGTAAATTCTATTTTTTTTTTTTAATGTTTTTATTTTTTTTGAGGAAGTTTACTGATATGTAACGATATATAAATATGTCGTTACTTGATTTTGGTGGGTCTGGAGGCAAGACGCACTTGCCGTCCTCCCTCACTGATTTAAAAATGCAAAGACTGTGATACCAGGACAGGACCAGCAACTGCCACCTCCAAAACATCAGACCGGTCTTCCAGGAAAGTCTGCGTGGGAATTGCCAACGGGACATGGACTTCTCTACCGTAAGCAATAGAAATGAACAATTGTTGAAAAACTGAACATTAATTAAGAACTTTAAAGATTGATAAATTTAATTTTATAAAAAGGAACTGTTCTCTGACTTATGTGTCAACTAAATTTATAATGTGGAATTTTATATATATGCATGCGTTTGATAAAAAAATCATTTCCATTTGTTAGTTATTGTATTAATATTTATTGTTAAATTTTAAATGGTTAAATTTAAAGTTGGTTATAGACGCTTGCATGGATTTGTTTGCGGTTAATTATATTTTGGTTTTCATATTTGATCAAAATATATAGACATTCGATAAATAATGATACCTTACGGTGAGTATCGAAATGTATTTATTCGGATGTCTTTTAAGTTATTGGTGACAACGCAAGTATCTTACGGTTGAATACTATTGGGTTACTTATAAGTTTCCCTCTGCGATTGTCGGTATCAATAATTTTGTATTTTGATCGTTTATGTTTATTTGAAATGTTTTTGACCGTGGAATCTGTGTAATCGATCTATACCCAACATTGTGTTAAATAAATCTGTTGCGAACGTATATAAATGTTAAAATTAAGTCGGGCGTGAATGGCTATATGGATTTGTAAAGTTATATTAAGGGAGGGTTAAATAGGGATAGAATGTTTTCTTTTCAAATGCCGATCCACGTAGTCTATTCATACTTGACAATCTAAATAAAACAAAATTAAAATCATTGAAATTTATATAAATGTAAAATTAAAGCATAATAAGAATATAAAACCTAAATGTTAAACTTCTTCCTCGGGTTTAGTATTATTTTATATATGCGTAAATAAATATTTTTATGTGTTAATTTCTGGCAGTGGCTTTTATTATTTTTTTATATGTATATCTAAATTTATAGATTTTTTTTATCTCAGCGTCTCCACTGAGCTAGTGACAATGGGCTAACGATCTAAATATGTAAATAAAGTGGAATCCTAACAGCGCGTATCTGCCTACTTTATAAATTTTCTAGGCTCAAATGCCTAGATGGCGCCCTTTGGTAGTGCGGTGCGATGCGATCTACCACTTCGTTTGGATCGTTAAAATGGCGTCCCAAGTGTGGCCTTACCTCAGAAATTGATCCTGAGAAGGGGAATTGATGCTGAAATTTCCTATCTTAAATAAACACGAGTGCCCTGAGAATTTTAAATGGGAATCCTGCCCGTAAATTTTTTCGGAAAATTATATAGATATATGTTTTGTATTAAAGTAAAGTTATAGTTTAAATTTTGTGTAAAAAGGTACTGCCAGTAAGAAAAATTGCGCATATGTAAAGAGAAATACGAGGAATAAAAAAAGTAATAAATAAAACGTAATTAATAAATATAAATCATAATTTTTTTAAAAAAAAAAGTCTTGTGTAAAATTTAATCGTTTAACTTGCCTAAATAATATTTAAAGGTAGGAGAAACGAAACTTGGAAGGGAGGGGGCAGAAATTTAGCTGGTACTAAGGAATCATCAGTCAACTTTTTTTTTTATCATTATATGTGTAATTACTGTTTTGTCTTTTAAAAAAAAAAAAAAAAAAGTTTTGTCCTTTTGAAATTTCATATATAACAAATTTGTATAACGTAATTACTAACACTAAGTAAATTCTATTTTTTTTTTTTAATGTTTTATTTTTTTTGAGGAAGTTTACTGATATGTAACGATATATAAATATGTCGTTACATTAATTTAAAATAAAAAACTTGTAAGTTCGCATATAAAAATAAGTGTATTAAAAATAGAAGTAAAAAAAAAACTAAACGCTAAAATTAAAAATGTTTGTTATACGTATATACATTCGCACAGATGTTAAACTTTAAAAGTAGTTTTTTGATAAATAAAAAAAAAAAAAGGTATTTGAATGTGTTTTTTATAAAAAAAAGATTTATAAAAGTATTTTTAAAATAAAAAACAGGTATTAATTAATTCCTGTAATCTATAAATGGAAATGATTGTTTGTTAATTGTTTAAAAACTGTTTAATTAAAAAGTCAGATGGAAAGGTAGATAAGAGAAGAAAGGAATTTAGCTTGACAAATGGAAGCACTGGGCCTTGGCTCGGACCAGAACGGAAAAACAGAGCAGTGACGTTTTGTTCAGTGAATCCTGGTGGATAATATAAAAGAGAAAAAATATTGGCAAAGAGAGCTTGCTTTTTTCCAACTTGATTTTGGTGGGTCTGGAGGCAAGACGCACTTGCCGTCCTCCCTCACTGATTTAAAAATGCAAAGACTGTGATACCAGGACAGGACCAGCAACTGCCACCTCCAAAACATCAGACCGGTCTTCCAGGAAAGTCTGCGTGGGAATTGCCAACGGGACATGGACTTCTCTACCGTAAGCAATAGAAATGAACAATTGTTGAAAAACTGAACATTAATTAAGAACTTTAAAGATTGATAAATTTAATTTTATAAAAAGGAACTGTTCTCTGACTTATGTGTCAACTAAATTTATAATGTGGAATTTTATATATATGCATGCGTTTGATAAAAAAAAATCATTTCCATTTGTTAGTTATTGTATTAATATTTATTGTTAAATTTTAAATGGTTAAATTTAAAGTTGGTTATAGATGCTTGCATGGATTTGTTTGCGGTTAATTATATTTTGGTTTTCATATTTGATCAAAATATATAGACATTCGATAAATAATGATACCTTACGGTGAGTATCGAAATGTATTTATTCGGATGTCTTTTAAGTTATTGGTGACAACGCAAGTATCTTACGGTTGAATACTATTGGGTTACTTATAAGTTTCCCTCTGCGATTGTCGGTATCAATAATTTTGTATTTTGATCGTTTATGTTTATTTGAAATGTTTTTGACCGTGGAATCTGTGTAATCGATCTATGCCCAACATTGTGTTAAATAAATCTGTTGCGAACGTATATAAATGTTAAAATTAAGTCGGGCGTGAATGGCTATATGGATTTGTAAAGTTATATTAAGGGAGGGTTAAATAGGGATAGAATGTTTTCTTTTCAAATGCCGATCCACGTAGTCTATTCATACTTGACAATCTAAATAAAACAAAATTAAAATCATTGAAATTTATATAAATGTAAAATTAAAGCATAATAAGAATATAAAACCTAAATGTTAAACTTCTTCCTCGGGTTTAGTATTATTTTATATATGCGTAAATAAATATTTTTATGTGTTAATTTCTGGCAGTGGCTTTTATTATTTTTTTTATATGTATATCTAAATTTATAGATTTTTTTTTTATCTCAGCGTCTCCACTGAGCTAGTGACAATGGGCTAACGATCTAAATATGTAAATAAAGTGGAATCCTAACAGCGCGTATCTGCCTACTTTATAAATTTTCTAGGCTCAAATGCCTAGATGGCGCCCTTTGGTAGTGCGGTGCGATGCGATCTACCACTTCGTTTGGATCGTTAAAATGGCGCCCAACGTTGGGCGCCATTTTAACGATCCAAACGAAGTGGTAGATCGCATCGCACCGCACCGCACTACCAAAGGGCGCCATCTAGGCATTTGAGCCTAGAAAATTTATAAAGTAGGCAGATACGCGCTGTTAGGATTCCACTTTATTTACATATTTAGATCGTTAGCCCATTGTCACTAGCTCAGTGGAGACGCTGAGATAAAAAAAAATCTATAAATTTAGATATACATATAAAAAAAATAATAAAAGCCACTGCCAGAAATTAACACATAAAAATATTTATTTACGCATATATAAAATAATACTAAACCCGAGGAAGAAGTTTAACATTTAGGTTTTATATTCTTATTATGCTTTAATTTTACATTTATATAAATTTCAATGATTTTAATTTTGTTTTATTTAGATTGTCAAGTATGAATAGACTACGTGGATCGGCATTTGAAAAGAAAACATTCTATCCCTATTTAACCCTCCCTTAATATAACTTTACAAATCCATATAGCCATTCACGCCCGACTTAATTTTAACATTTATATACGTTCGCAACAGATTTATTTAACACAATGTTGGGTATAGATCGATTACACAGATTCCACGGTCAAAAACATTTCAAATAAACATAAACGATCAAAATACAAAATTATTGATACCGACAATCGCAGAGGGAAACTTATAAGTAACCCAATAGTATTCAACCGTAAGATACTTGCGTTGTCACCAATAACTTAAAAGACATCCGAATAAATACATTTCGATACTCACCGTAAGGTATCATTATTTATCGAATGTCTATATATTTTGATCAAATATGAAAACCAAAATATAATTAACCGCAAACAAATCCATGCAAGCGTCTATAACCAACTTTAAATTTAACCATTTAAAATTTAACAATAAATATTAATACAATAACTAACAAATGGAAATGATTTTTTTTTTTTATCAAACGCATGCATATATATAAAATTCCACATTATAAATTTAGTTGACACATAAGTCAGAGAACAGTTCCTTTTTATAAAATTAAATTTATCAATCTTTAAAGTTCTTAATTAATGTTCAGTTTTTCAACAATTGTTCATTTCTATTGCTTACGGTAGAGAAGTCCATGTCCCGTTGGCAATTCCCACGCAGACTTTCCTGGAAGACCGGTCTGATGTTTTGGAGGTGGCAGTTGCTGGTCCTGTCCTGGTATCACAGTCTTTGCATTTTTAAATCAGTGAGGGAGGACGGCAAGTGCGTCTTGCCTCCAGACCCACCAAAATCAAGTTGGAAAAAAAAAAAGCAAGCTCCTTTGCCAATATTTTTTTCTCTTTTATATTATCCACCAGGATTCACTGAACAAAACGTCACTGCTCTGTTTTTCCGTTCTGGTCCGAGCCAAGGCCCAGTGCTTCCATTTGTCAAGCTAAATTCCTTTCTTCTCTTATCTACCTTTCCATCTGACTTTTTAATTAAACAGTTTTTAAACAATTAACAAACAATCATTTCCATTTATAGATTACAGGAATTAATTAATACCTGTTTTTTATTTTAAAAATACTTTTATAAATCTTTTTTTTATAAAAAACACATTCAAATACCTTTTTTTTTTATTTATCAAAAAACTACTTTTAAAGTTTAACATCTGTGCGAATGTATATACGTATAACAAACATTTTTAATTTTAGCGTTTAGTTTTTTTTTTACTTCTATTTTTAATACACTTATTTTTATATGCGAACTTACAAGTTTTTTATTTTAAATTAATGTAACGACATATTTATATATCGTTACACTATATATGCATATATATTCTTCATTTATACTACACTCACATATATTATCCTATTACATACAATACATAAATAAAACCCTCTTCAATATATCTATACTAAATATATATACATATATACCATAATCTTATACACATAACCTAAACTATTCACAATTTATACTACACCTATATATATATTATTAATTATTATTATTACATAAATCAAATCAATAAATCCTTAATATCTATTAATTTTTTTATATTAACTAATATTATCATTCATATAAAAACTGCAAAATATAATCAATCTATAAAACTTAAAATTTTATATTACTTATTTATTAATTTTTTTATTATCAATCTAAATATTATTATATAAAAATTAAGTTTTAAAATTATTATCTTCAAACTTATTAACCATTATAAATTATTATAAACTTTTTTATTTTATTATATTATTACTTAACTAATCCCAGTACCCAGATTCACCTTATTATTTAGCTCCAACTGTCACTAAATTGAATTTAAATTTTTTCTTTTAATGTTATATACCAACTGCCTTTTTTGACTTTTTGATATAACTAATTTACATCTATTCTAAATTTATAATTTGAAATTATTATTCAATCCTTGTCAAATCAATGGAACATGGCATGTGTTTGAAAATTATAGTATTAAAATAATTCAATATACAAATGATAAAGGAGAGAGAAAAATCAAAAAACTTATCCTTATAAATAATATTAAACCAATATTAAATAGATTTTGGGATAAAATCCCTCTGGATTTGATTAGGATTGGAATAATAATATCAAATTATAAATTTAGAATAGATGGAAATTTATTGCATAAAAAAATCAAAAGAGGAAGCTAGTATATAACATTAAAAGAAATTTAAATTCAAATCAGTGACAGTTGGAAAGGTTAAATAATAAGGAGAAAATGGATGCTGGGATTAATTAAGTAACAATAAAATAAAATAAAAATTATAATTGATAATGGTTAATAAGTTTAAAAATAATAATTTTGAAATTTAAATTTCATATAGTAATATTTAGATTGATAATAAAAAAATAATAAAGAAGTAATATAAGATTATAAGTTTGTTAGTTTGACTATATTTTGCAATTTTTATATGCATGATATTAATTGATATAAAAAATTAATGGATATTAAACACTTATTGATTTGACTTATGTAATAATAATAATTAATGGTAAATAAGCATGTTTATAATTGTAATACAATTAAAGACCAGCCTTTCAAGCTATTGTGCATGCGCTTTTTATGAGTGTTAATAATAAATGCTTTCATTCCCAACACAAGATATAGTATTTATGAAAGAATAAAATGAATCCACTTATTCTTTTCAACCCAAATGCTTATATATGGGCAAATCTTAAGTACTGGAAATGAAAGCGTGAGAATAAACCACTCACTTTAAATTATTGTTTACGATATCTGAATGAATGACATTGACGAAATTATCTGGAATTTACTAAAAGTCACTCTCAAATGAAACTTAAACATATGTATTCATTTATTATTAACACTCGTAAAAAGTGCATGCACAATAGCTTGAAAGGCTGACCTTTAAATGTATTATAATAATTAATGGTATAGGTGTAGTATAAATTGGGAATAGTTTAGGATATGTAAATATAATTAAGGTATACTTTAAATTATCAAATTTCAATATTAAAAATTGTCCATAATGTTGCCTTCTATATGTAAAATTAAAAATAATCAATTTAAAAAAAAATTGAAACAGACAACTCACTATAAATGAAAAAAAATTATTTAATATATAAACCTAGTTTTCATTCCTTTATGGAAACTTTTCAAGATGTTTATTTTTAACCATCACATGACCAATTACCCTACAGCACCCCCTAATGGACATTATTCACATTATATTACAATAAATAAAATTAATAAAATACATACACTAAATATAATTAATAAAATGCAAATATGTATATAAAAATGATTAAACTTATTACAATCCTTTTTTTTTCTCATAATATATATATTTACAAATAATCTAAAACAAACCCATTAATAATAATCCCTTTTATTTTTCAAATTATAACTCTAAAGTTTCCAATAATCTATGCCCATTTCTTCCCTATTTGTGCTGGACCCTTAACTATGTTTACACATTTGTTTACATTTTCTTTAACATACAAAATTTCTAACAATTTCTTTCCTTGTAACTTTTAACATATTTTACCTGAATATTTTTTTCACAATTCATTCTATGTCCAGTATCCAAAAAATGTATGTATGACCTGGTCTTATATCCTTTCTGTTAATTGCCTTATCATGATCCTTATATCTTTCCATGGCAGTCTTTTCTGTCTGACCTATACAGATCATATTAAAAAATTCTTCAACTAATTTTATAAACTAACTCTACCCTATTTTTAATATTACCCAGCATTTTTGCATTATAAATTCATTTACCTAAAGATTTACTATTTTTTCATGCTATTTTAATATCGTCAGGTAACTTTTCTTTTATCAATCTTTTGTATAAATGCTCTGAGTATGGAACTAAAACCCACTTTCTATTTGTACACTTATGCCTTATACTATCTTTTGTATATTATTTCTGAAAATCTTTTAAATACCTTTTCTTTTATATCCCATACTAACATAATTCTCAATTTCCAATTTCTGTTCAAATGCTATTTATATTCAATGTTAATCTATCATTTTTTAATGTAAATCCTTTCAAAGCTGCTATTTTCTGAGACCATGGCTGATATGAGTTTGGATCAATTATATCTCTTTTTTCTTCATCCTTAATATAATCGGTTCGATTATTATTGATAAATGATGCTTTATATTTTAAATATAATGAAGAATTTTGGAATGTAATAAAGGGATGGGTTATGGATGGCTCTATTAGTGGGATTTTATCATCAATTATGCTGGACTATATAGAGGAAATTATAATGGATAAGTATATAAAAATAAGGAAATACTAGAATATTATAGGTATGTTGATGATATAATTGTAATAGGTAATAGTAGAAGTATTGTTAATGCATTTAAAGAACAAAATAATGATAAATATAATATTAAGTTTACAATGGAAAAAGAAAAGGGATTAAAGTATTGACATTTTTTTAAACGAAAAAGAATTAATGGTGAAATACTTATTAAATATTATATTAAAGATAAAAAAAGAGATATAATTCAAATTCATATTATCCATGACCACAGAAAATAACAGCTTTGAAAGAGTTTAAGTTAAAAAATGATAGGTTAACCACTGAATATAAAAGAAGCATTTGAATAAAAACTGGAAGTTGAGAATGATTATATTAGTATGAAATATAAAAGAAAAGATATTTTAAAAAGATTTTCAGAAATAATAATATACAAAAGATAGTGTAAAGCATGGGTATGCAAATAGGGAGTAAGTTTTAATTTCATATTCAGAGCATTTATATAAGACATTGATAAAAGAAAAGTTACCTGATGATATTAAAATAGGATGGAAAAATAGTAAATCTTTAGGGAAATGGATGTGTAATTCAAAAAGGATGTATAATATTAAAAATAGAGTAGGGTTGATATATAAAATTTGCAATATGATATATATAGGTCAGACAGGAAAGACTGCCACAGAAAAAGGTAAGTAACATGATAAGAGCAATTAACAGAAAGGATATAAGATCAGGGCCATGTATACATTTTTTGGATACTGGCCATAAAATGAATTATGAAAAAAATATTCAGGTAATAAAGTATGTTAAAAATTACAAGGAAAAAAAATGTTATTTAATATTCAAAAAAATTTAAACAAGTATCTAGAGGGAAATGGGCAATGTTAGATTATTGGAAACTTTAGAGTTAGAATTTTAAAAATAAAAGGGATTATTATTAATGTTTTTTTTTTTTTATAGATTATTTGTATCTGTATATATTATGGAGAAAAAAAGGATTGTAATAAGTTTAATCATTTTTATGTACATATTTGCATTTTATTAATTATATTTAGTGTATGTATTTTAATAATTATATTTATTGTAATGTAATCTAAATAATGACTATGGGGGGGGGGGTGCTGTATGGTAATTGGTCATACAAAAAGCAAAATGAAAATATTCAGTAGATTGCAATTCATGGATAGTATGAGAATAGCCAAACTAGTATTTAATTGGGTTATGAGCAAAGGACAGGCAATAAGATGGATGATAAAGATAATATGGTATGCAGAAAATTTGTATAAAGACTTTATGTCAGTATACTTGTACAAAAGATAGGATGATTGTTGCCTGTTATAGTGGCAAAGAATGGAATAGAATAATAGATGCACTGGGAATTGAAGAGATGGAGAATTAGTATGGAGAGTAAAAAGAGTTTAAATATATATAAAAGAAATCAGAATATATGCGTAAATTTATGATAATAGCAAGGAAAGTAGTTTATTGTTTAAGGCTCAAACAGAATGCAAAATATTAGACATCTGCTAATTGGATGTAAATGCTTACAAATAGAAAGGGTTCAAATAATGAAGTTGTTGGAGAATAAATATAAACAAAATGATTATATAGAAAGTGATTTCTTGGTTTTTATACTGGGTTTGGAAAAAGATAAGGGGGACCTAGATCCATAGAATAACAAAGTTGATGTTATGGAAATGGGATGGAGCAGAATAAAAAATAATATGGGAAAAACTTAAGGTGGGGAATGGAAAGGGAACATAAGGAGGCTAACAGGTTTCTCTGGGCATAGTAACTGAGAGATTCCTGACTTCAATAAAGGAGAAACCATAGCACATCGCATATCATTGTGTAAAAAAAACATATTGAAAAGGTTACATTAAGGAATGAAAGGTGAGCTGATGTATTAAATATTGTTTTTTATTTATAATGAGTTGTTTGTTTCACTTTTGTTTTAAATTGATTATTTTTAATTTTAATGATTAAGGTATATATGTGTATGTATTTGATATAGATATATTAAAGGATTTTTTATTTATGAACTGTATATAATAGGGATAATATATGTAAATGTAGTATAAATGAAGAATATATATGTATTTGATATGTAAGCATATATAGATATAGATAATAAGATATATGTAAAAAAAATGAGTTAATTAACAGTAGATATAATGTATGTTTATATTTAAATATTTATATATGTTTTGTAACTCTGAGAAAGATTGCTAGGCAATAGAAATTGTTAGATGGATAAATTTTAATTTAATATGAAAAAGTAAAAAGAAAGAGGGATTTGTTTTTTTTTTTTTTTTCATTGACATTGATAGCCTACTTTTCTACTTAAAAAGTTGCTGAGATATTTGAATTAATCATCAAAATCAAAATTTTCTTAGATTTTCTCTCATAATTGGGTAATATAACATTTGTTTTTTTGAACATTAATTTCTAAAACAAGTTCTGTAGAGATTGCATTCAAAATATTACAACACTTTGTAAATCATCCTTTTGAATTGGCAAGAATAATACAATCATCAGCATACTGTAAATCTTGGAGTGCAAAAGATGAAGTTTTTGCTATTCATTTTAATTCATTCAAATTTAAAAAGTCCATCATCAAACATGCACTACACTTTAATGAAACTTCCTGCAAATTATTCTGAAGTCTATTTTTATAACAATAGAAAACAAATTGGAGTTTAGAACACATTCTGGTTTAACAACAATTTTCATTTAGAATACTTCAGATATATATGACTGGTAATAATGCTGACATTTTAAATAGATTAACTAAATCAAATGTCTTGACCAAATCAAGAAAAACAATGATTGCTCATCATGACACTTTTTTTTGTATTTGTCTGGCAGCAAAATATTACTCTTATGCTTCTTTTTTTATTATAAATTCACACCATAATCCCTGGTAAAAATTCATATCAAGATATAAAGCAATCTACTTTATAAAATTCTTGAAAGTAAGTTCTAACAGATAATAATGGCATTTCATAATACTTACCATAGTCTTTTCATGGGTCTATACACTGCTAAAAATTTGTAGTATCTTGTGTTTAACATTTTGTCAAATTATGTTTTGTCCAAAATTCCATCAGCTCAAGATTATAAAGAGCAGTACAGCATGCCCATCTCTCATATATGTATTAAATGGATTATGTCCTGTACATGAGGGTTCAGATTGACTTTAGGTCAACATGGGTGTAATGAGAATCTTGGCCTCAGGGTGGCCTTTGAATGTTGCATCATTAGGTTTTCAATTGGATGGACAGTTGAAGAGTTGGAGTGTGAAGTGGACTGAAGCCTGTCCATTAAAGTATGAAGATTGGCTATCTTAATATATATATATATATCTGAGCACTTATTGTATATATGTATAGAGATGATAATCTGGACCAACTGATGATTGCTGGTTTAGCATGAAATACGTATATTGGTGATTATTTATCTTTTCGATATATATGTGTTCAAGTGTATCAGTGTTATGAGATAGTGGAGAGTGGTGGGTCAGATGAAAGTCTGTGCTCATATACCCTATATATTACATATATTGATATAGGTATATAATAAGCCTGTATTTCAGTTATTATACAAATCTAAATAAATTGCTAAGATATACCTATCACTGATCAAAATATTTTCTCCAATGTTCAGTATATCGTCATATATTATCACATAAAAGAGTGCTTACCCATTGGGTTAATAAGAACATGATATCATTTTTGAGGTTGATATACTATTCAATATGCCAAAAAAGTTCTATAATGATGATGATGATCAGTCAGGCAAAACAAAAACTATTTGTGGAAGCATTTGAGAAGTGTGTGAGTAAACAAAAAAAACTTGATATATGTGATTAAAATCGCAGAAATTTGGAAAAGTAATAAAAAAAAAGCTAATTAATAAAGAAAACAAAATTATTATTTTTTTTTGAAAAAGGGGAGGAGGACTTGAAAGGCTGAAATAATTTGAAATATGTATTTTAGATAAACTGTAATGAAAAAAATATGAGAAAATATTTTTTTTAGATAAACTAAAAATAAAATATATTTAAAGTTAAAACAAAAGATGTTGGCTTTATGGATATAAAGAAATTACTACAGTACAGTTACGAATACAGAATATTCACTGAGTGGCAAAAGTAACAAAACAATTTTAAAACCATACCATATATTGCATTGAAACACTGTCATATATTGGTTAAAATCTTCCTCTATAATTAGAAATAACTTTAACAGGCAGCGTACCAATGTTTAAGCATTTCTTCAGTTTTTTACTGCCAGGATTTTTGTAAGTTTACAAGGGTCTATATTGCTTAAAAACTAAATATAAAAGAAAAAGAACTCAAATTTAATTATTCTTCAAAGGTTTTGCATGCGGTATATTATATGGCAATCAGTTTTTAAATACCTTAATTTCATATAATTTTTTTTAAAAAGTTGAACAGTTGTCCCTCTCCCTCTCAGTCCCTTCTTCAGTAAAAACAATAGCAACTCTTTCCATATAATAGTGCCACCCAAAACAAACCATAGTAATCAATAAATGCCTGAAGGTTTATGCATCAAGAATTCTATCTAGTGCCTATTTATCCAATATTCTCAGACTAGTTTCTAGCTTATGATTTTCATCAATGGAGAATTTGGGATCTGAGAGCACTTCATCTAGATTTTTAGATCTAATATAACCCTCCAGCAGCAATTTTTAATTTTTTTAGTTAACTATAAAACTATGAGACTAAACTAAACTCACAATAGTGTTTTTAATTCAAGAAAATTGCTTATATAATCATACAGATTTAAACCCAGTTCAGTATCTATATATTTTTGTGTCTTCAATAATCATAGTTACCAACATTCTTTGACCAAAATTGGTATTAAACCATTTCTTATACATATACAATCTTTCAAAACAGAAGCAACTTTCTCCATGTAACAATGTTACCCATTGCATGCCATAGTAAACAATGGATATTAAAAAAATTTGTACATCAAAATTCCTATCTAGAGCCTACTCATCTAATATCACCAGACTAGTTTCTAGTTTATGGCTTTCATCAATGGGAAATCTTATATCTGAGAGACTGGATCTAAATCTTTGGACATAATATAATCCGCTAGCAGCCACCTTTTATTTTTTTAGTTAACTATAAAACTATAAGCCTAAACAAAAATCACAATAATGTTTAGAATACAAGTGAATTGATTTGTATATTCATGCAAATCTAAACTCAGTTCAATATCTATACTTTTGCTATCTTTGAATTTTTAATAACCATAGTTACCAACATTCTGTGCTAAGAATTGATATTAAACCACTAAAACATCACATGTCAATCACTTCTTATGCATACACAATCTTTCAAAATAGTAACAAATTTCTCTATACAATAATATCATCCAGTCAAATCCATAGTAATCAATGGATGTTAGAAGGTTTGTCCAAAATTATTATCAGAATGCATAAATCAAATATCCCCAGACTATATCACTTTCATCTGTGGGAAGCTTGGGACTTGACAACACTACACCTAGACTTTTGGATCTAATGCAATCCTCCAGCAGTCACTTTTTACCTTTTTAGTTAATTATAAAGATAAGAACCCAAACTAAAACACAAAGATGTTTTCAAACTCAGCAAATTGCGTATATAATCATACATATATGAACCCAGTTCAGTATTCATATATTTTGGTGTCACTAATTTTTTAACCATAATCACAAGCATCTTTTGGTTCAGATTAATATTGAACCAGTAAAACATCATGACCACCATTTCTTATACAATCTGTTAAAAACATTCTGACTTGCACTGGGTAGCATTACTGTATGAGAGAATTACTATTGTTTTAACAGATTGTGTAAGCATAAGAAATGGTAATCATGGAATGTTTTAGTGGTTTAATACCAATCCTGACCAAAGGATGTTGGTGACTCTAGGTATTAAAAACCAAAGATACCAAAATGTATAGATACTGAACTAAGTTCAGATATGTATGACTATATGAGAAATTTGCTTGAATTAAACATTATTATGTTTTTAGATTGGGCTCATAGCTGACTAAAGGTAAAAGATGGCTGCTGGAGGGTTGCATTAAATCCAAAGCCTCTAGATGCAGTGCTTTCAAATTTAAGGTTCATCACTGATGAAGCCATAAGCTAGAAATTAATACGAGGATATTGGATGAATAGGCACTAGATAAAATTTCTGATGCTCAAACCTTCAAGCATCCATTGATTACTATGGCTTGCACTGGGTGTCACTATTATATGGAGAGAGTTGCTATTGTTTTAACAGATCTGTGTAAGCATAAGAAATGATGGATGTAATATTTTAGCAGTTTAATTCCCTTCCTAAGTATATGTTTATTTTTCAAAAATTAATTAGTTTGAATTTATCTCATTCAGTTATATATTTTATGACCCATTTCCTTGTATCTCATACTACTTGTAGTCTAAATGGCTACAAATGTTTTTCATCTTTTTCAAATAACAGTCCCCCTCCTACGTTTTAAGATTAATATTACAAAATAACAGTAAACAGCAAATTTATTTTAAAATAAAAAAACAATCCAGTTAAACAAAAATAATTTTATGTTTTCCTTTTTGTGATTTTATAGCTATATTTTTTAATGTTTTATAGACATTTAAAATATATTATAAACTGCTGTGTCTTATGACCAGCAAGTAAATAAATGGACAAAGGCAGAATTGAGATGGTAAGATTATAGTTTAATACGGATAATTTTAACTATATACATAGCCTATTATAAGGCGAAATAAAATAATAAAAGGTCGTGGTGACCTGCATATAAATACCCTAGTTCTGCTTTTGGACTTACAGAGGCAGGAGTCTCTGACTATAATTAAAACTTAGAACATACTCAGAACAATTAGATCAGGTTATGGGGGTCTATATACCCCTCAAGACTTCTGGAGTCTTTTACATTCCTAACTATATATGGTGTTTTCACTTATGTGTTCACATACACACAGTATTTTTATGTTTCTCACCATATATGGTATTTTACATAGTTTTCTGACCCTATAAGGTCAGCTGGGCTTTCCATTATTATACAACTTTCTATGATTTAATAACATTGCAATTTTACACAATCGTTATTCTTAATTACTATATAGTTATTTTACATATTTATTATACATTACAGTTATTACTTTTATTCTATATTTATACAATTATTATTATTATTGTTTTATATATTCGTTATATTTATACAATTATTATTATTTACATATTCATTATACATTATGTGTTTATACCTTAACCTTGAATACTGCATAAACAATGCTTATAATGAAAAAAAAAAGTCATATTTGAAATATTTATATAAAACAAATACTCTTTTTAAGAGTTGGTATGAGATATACTGATTATAGTCTGAATGTTATTATACTATGTTGTAGCCATTCAATTATATATAATTATTTAATTTAAACAAATAAAAAAGGGTTTAAAAGTAATTTAATTTTAATAATAAATTCCAATAATATATAATAATAATATATAATAGAAATTCAATTTTAATAATATTTTTTTCATTACATTCTAAATATTTTATCTGCTAATTTTTAAAAAAAAAATATGTATATATAAATATTAGAAGTAATTCATCCAAAATGATCAGTTAAAAATAATTATAAATTTCTGTCAAATACTTAGAATAGAATGTGGTAAAACTGACACCCAGGCTAACATATCTACCTATTATGAGTATGTGTTAAGATTTGAGTTTAGTAGAACTTGGAAATTATTTCTGATAACTGAACATTTTCAAGTAACCTTAAGATTTTTTTTTAAAAAGATACTCAGCTTATAGTTAATTATTCATTCAAATTACTGATAAGCAGATAAGCATCTAAATGTTTTTAGTTGAGAATGAACTGACACCCTGCTGTATATACATGTCTTTAAAAATTCAAGATATTGCATTTAAGGTTTCAAACTTTAATAAAATCCTCCACAACTTTAGAGCTGCATCCAACAATAAAATTAAAGGTGACTTTTGTATCTAGTTGTTGTGTTTGTATGCAATTATAATAAACAGAGATCTACACAATACAATTAAATATTTTATTAATATTTAAACACAATTACTTACATGTAATGTTTGCCTGATACTGTTGGCTATGTATAATGTTTGGTTGCCATACAACTGTTGAAACAAGAGACTTCAGTTGTCCTTCTAGGTCTGCCTGACCCTTCCAATTATACCACTGCAGCTGGCTTCATGTCAGGTATAGTGACATTTCCGCCTGCATCATATAAGCTTACTTCATGTCATCTATAGTATTTAGGGAGCTTTTTATTCAGTTGTGAATGTGCCTCACTACTTTTGCAATCAAATATAAGGCAACCCATGCAATATTCATTGTTGCCTGGCTCTATTTCCAAATGTACTGCCAATTTATGAACAAACTCCCTTCCTTGGTGGAAGCATTTGGATTCACTGAGCATCTTCACTGATTGGCCAGTATTTGTCATTGGTTGTAGTAATATGTAAACAGTTAATTAAACATTGATATAAAGAACCATTTCATAAATATAATATAGTAAAAAATATATTGAAAACATGCTAGGCAGTAATAAAGCTAAATATTATTAAAAAAACCCACCTTTTCTGAGTGCATTTTCATTTTACCAGATCTCTATCTATCTGTCTGTCTGCTTGTCTGTATGTCTATCTCTGTCTGTCTATCTATCTCTCTGTCTGCCTGTCTGTCTATCTGTCCATCTATCTATCTGTCTGTCTATCTATCTACCTATCTATCTGCCTGCCTGTCTGTCTATCTATCTTTATTATTTGCAGCAATGAATGTTGAATTCGATCAAAATAAGATTGCAAACTGAACAAGTCCAGTACTTGAAGGCAAGTTGAACAATAACATTCCCTCCCACTAACTAAAATTAATTGGAGAATGTAATTACTGAATAAATATTTTTGTTGTTTTTTGGCTTCTTCAGGTTTTGTTTCACTATCATCAGGTCTAGTGTCTTATTCAGTAGATTTGGTAGCTTCATCAGTAGATCTGGCATCTACAATTGTGCACTTGGTGTCTTTGCTTATAGATGTGATATCTTTATCAACAGATCTGGTGCCTTTGATTCTTGTAGATTCTTCATTGCAGGCTGGTGATCCATAGTTCAGCCTTAGCTGGCCTTGGAATCTGTGATATTGCTATTTATCTAAGGTTTGAACAATCACTATCCGCAAACATTTTTATCATAATAACAATTGCTGGATCTATTTAGTGATTCTATCATACATCTGACATAAGATTTAAGAACTGATGGTTTTGTGCCCAGAGACCTGTGAAGTAGTAGTTCAATTGGCATTATGCCAGTGATTGCACTTTGTGTAGAATGCTACACCAATAACATTTTGGCAATATAGATATTTCATCTACCTGTGTTAGTTTTCTCAACCATCCCTTAAACTTTTCAACTAATCTTTCAGCCTAGCCATTGCTCTCAGAATGGAAAGGATAGTTGAACCCTAATTGAACAGAATTGTCTGAAGAGTGTGGAGATAAAGGTCGTGTAATTGTCTAACAAGGTAGTTTTAGACAGCCATGGGTAGCAAATAGCTTCCTAAGAGTCTCAGCAGGCTGGAGTGATGATATCTCCACCAACTCCTGCCACTTCACAACCATGGGCTAGCATCAGTAACATGAATTCTGTTTTGGGGGCCCTCAGGTTCAGCCCATTGACCAATTTTAATCTTTGCTGTCATGTTTTGGTTCATATTTCAATGCCAGCAAAAATAAACCTTAGATTCCTTGCTAGAATCCAAAATAAGCCACCAGACATAATCTATTTTCAATCCAGTGATCTCTGGGTGCTCAGTATGTAAAATTCTAAGCACTTGGGATCATCCAGCTAGTGGAATCACTACTTTTCATCACCAGATAATGCAGTTATTATCGATTAAGAGCTTTAGCTTTCAAATTCAATAGGCCAGATGCAACTCATCAACTTTTTTGTTTGACAACTCCTAATGAATCCATTCAACTATAATTCTAATGTCACACAAAAAAGGTTGTTTCCTCATCTTATTACAGTTATTTACATTTATAAGCAAAAGTCATTAATTAGTTACCTAGATATTTCGATAAAGCCAAAATTTTATAAAAGCACTGTATTGATTGATATCTTTGTGTACAATCTTGCATTATGAGTGTTTGTGCAATAGTATTGAGAAGACCCTCATGAAAACTTTAATATCTCAATAATATAAAACCCATATCATTAATCAGATTAATGATTTACTTATACAAGACAAGTAAAAATGATGACTGGTTCCAGTAAGGTAATTAACTTATAATATTTATAGCACACACACATACCAAGTTTATTTAAGGAATATAGACACAATATTTAATATATCTAATACTATTTTCATAAAATTTACTGGATGGATTCAACAAAACAACAACAAAGATAATTATATAACCTCGTAGGTAAAATGTTTACTTTGACCTATGGCGGGATGTTCTACTTAAAGTTATTTTACTTCTGACAATTTTTTTTATGTATGGCAAACACTTAAACATTTCAATTATATAATCAAAATGATCAAATAACATTGCATGATCGTTTACCCTAATGCCTAGATACCTCAGCCTGTCTTTAAATGCCATTTTCATTATTTACAAACAGATGGTCAACACAATCTATTATTATTATTTGAAATGATTTACAGAAAAGCCATTTACGTAGGCGTACTGAACACCATTTTTAATTTAGGAAATACTTAAGTTAAAACGAGTTTCCACAATTTATACTGTAATCCTAATTGATTGCTTCTACGTGCGTCCTTAAACAAAATTTGCTCAGTAATATCACTTATGGTTTAATAATCTGTTGGAACCTGGGCAGAATTCAAATTCTTTCTTTAATTAAAAAAATAATCTTTTTTATTAATACTGTTTTCAAACTAATTAGAATTAGTAATTAAGGACAGCTGATTTTAAAAAGTTGTATAAATAACTCAAGTAAAAGCATTTTGATAGTATGCCATATCATTATATAAGCTGTAGTGAGATTTTTTTTTTTCGGACACCTTTACAATTTTATTTCCATCACGTTCATTTAAGCGAATATGACGCAATGCGTCAAAATATGACTCTGTTTTATTTTTAATTGCAACATTTTAAAAAATATTTTACGGAATTCTTTTTTATTTTTTTTTACTCTCAATTTTATGTTGGTTAAAATTCCGTAAATTAAAAATAAGCACCCACCTCTCGAAAACATAAGGAAATGAAAAGAAGGAAGAGGAGGGTGATGTTGCGTGACGTCACAAATTCTTAGTTGTTGGGGATGCAGCCATCTAGATTGTTCAACGAGCCTGTATGGAATTAATATATAGGAGAAAAAAGCGTTAATTGTTGTTTATTTAAATTAATTGAATTCATTAAGGTGTTGAATTTTATTGTATAATGCCTTTATTTGGCAAAAAAGAAACACATCGAAAACCGGAAAGAGAAACTCCTAACATATTTGATAAATATGAATTAAGAGATGTTTTAGGAACGTAAGTGAAGAATTATTTACTTTCTATAGATGTACTTAGATAGAAATTATTATTTTTTCCCCTTGTTAACTGAACGAATTTATGTTTTATAGTATTAGTAAATGAATATTCATTTGATAGCTACAAGTTAATGTTCCTTGTTTTAGATGGTGTTACATGTTACATTTCATTTATTTCCTTGCATTTGAAAAAATATTTTTAAATATTATGTTCTTTTTAGAGGACTTTGTCTCGTCAAAATATAAATAATTTTAACAGTAGTTTATTGCTGCTAACTGATTTGGTTATTATTTATTTCCAAATTTAAACATAATTGGGTTAAATCATATAAAAACTCTAGTACTGTATATTAATTAATGGGGATGTTTGTGTGTATATATATACTCACACCTTAGATGCTATAATATCTTTTGTTATTGGTTAAGTAAAACAATTGCTACTGATGATGTGCTATATTTCTTTGTTTATTTTCACCAAATCACCTATTAGATTCGCATATATTTATATATTAGCATATTTCTATAGGAATACAAATATTTTATATAAGGATTTTAGTCGAATGCAATAGTACTACGATCATATTTATTAAATGCTTCTTATATGAATGAGTTCATTTTCTCTTTAATAAACTTTAATAAGATCTACATCTTTTTTGTTATTCTTATTGTCTTCTCTTTTGCCTCGTTTTCTTTCTTGAGTTTTTTAAATATACTAATATTTATTTAGGCAGCAATAATATAAGCTGATGTGAAAAACATTTAAGCACAATAGCGAAAGATTTCAAATTGCTCTGGTGTAAATCGAAAATTATTATTTCTCATTCAATATTAAACATTTTAGACGAATGCTATTCCTATGATTGAAAGCATCTAATAATAGTAAACTTTATGATGATTCTTTTCACGGAGAATTATAAGTAACACTTTTTTAAAATAAATAAATATGCATTATTAAAACTTCGTTGAGTAATAATATTTTTGAAGTTATAATCTAACAACTGAATGAAGAAGGGTTTATTGTTTTATTTTTAGACTGCAACTTTGAAAATAAGATATAGTAGAAGTGAATATATATTAAAAACTGAAATAAATACAAAAAAAAAAAAGGAAAGAATATTGCTCATTTAGAATGATGACGGATTAACTGTAATATGTGGAAAATCTGTTCCAAAATGATGTAAGACTTGAGTAGTATCTGCTTATAATTGGAGAGAAGTTTAAAATTTTTCAGATAGCTGAGGATTTTTCAAACAAATTTAGATTTTTGTTTTTTCCCCTGATAGGCTGTTCTATAGGCAGTAAATGTGTATAATGAACTATTCGCAGTTGAATAAAACAAAGAAATGAAAACTATAAAAATTTTCACCAAATGCAGTTGATTATCCTGATGAATAGAGACTACTCCTTCACCGTTTTTCACATGGAGAAATAATCTAATGCTTCACCATTATCATCATTTTAGATTTTTTCAGTTAATCTAGTTTTTCCAATCCATAGCCTCTTTTACCACAGTGCACCAGGTTTTTGTAATCCATCAAAGCATCACACAATCACCATTTACTATGCTTATAGAAGCTTTAAAACAATAGCAGATTCCATACTACAGTGCCACCAAGTTTAAGCCATACTACTAATCACTAGATACCAGAAGTTTTTTACATAAAATCCCTATCCACCAATATTCCCAGACTAATTTCTAGCTTGTGGCTTTCATTCATGTAGAGCCTTGGATTTGAGAGTTTTGCACCTAGAAACTAGTCTGGTGATATTGGTTGAGTAGGCACTAGGTAGGAATTTTATACACAAAACTTTCTTGCATCCCTTGATAACTATAGCTTACATTTGATGTCACTGCTATATGAAGAGTTTGCTTCTATTTTCAATTCCTTGGAATCCAATTTAAAGTAACTCCATTTATTATCATCTCATTTAGCAATATTTTTAGCCAAATTTCAATCTATAATTCTTTCAATATTGTCATGTCTGTTTGTTCTTTCATCCATATATTTTGTTTTCAATTTTTCCTTGTTACTCCCATCATACAACCCTCTGTACTTTATAGAATGATCTGAAATCTACATAGTTGCATTTCTTTTTAAACTAAGTTATTTATATTTAAAGTGCTACATCCAAAATCAATTCTATGATTAATTTAATCCATTGTGTTTGTATTAATAATCTGACCAAAGTATTTATACACTATGCTATACTGAAGTTGTTTTATCTGCTTTTATTGTTGTTTTTTGGCATATAAATAATGTATTATTATATCATTTAAATTTTATTACCAGTGAAAAGCTTACTCTGTAAAAATATTATATTTTATGTAATGTTTATACTTAATAGTGCAACTTTTTTTGTTATGATATATTTATTATATATCATATATATATCTGGAAGATTATGGTTCAATAGCAGAAACATACATAACTGTATATACTCTTGTGTATATACACATTCACACACATATATTTGCAATGTCTAACAATGATAAGAATCCTTTATATACATTAGCATTCACATCAACATCAGGAACCATTAGTTAAATGTTCTATAAATTTATATTATTCTTTTTTTCATAATCTCTTAGTTTCACTATCCTTCACAGAATATTGCATGAATGCTAGCTATATTCTATATCTATATACATATGCAGAACTGAATTTATGCATAAGCTAAATTTGCTATGATTCTGAGATCTAACAATTTTGAAGTTTTAGTATTTCAAGGTCATTTTAACAAATAATGAAAGTATAAAATATTTTTAAACAAAAATTTATTCAACTCATAAATATATTTTATTTACTTTGAATATATTAATTATGTTTCATTACAGCTCTCATCACTTATTTTAAATATTAAAATAAGAATTTGTTTTTGATAATTAGCATTGTTAGATAAACAATATTAATGTATCTAATGTTAATTATTTGTTGCATTTCAGAGAATCTACTTTATTAAAATTAGAATCATTTTTGTATAATCCATATGCTTGTTTGGCAGTGAGAGGGACTTCAGTAATTTTTTTTAAAATTGAAGCCTCACCAACTTTAAATCTCACTCTGCATACATACAGTCAAAGTTTTATGATAATGTACTTGATATATTATTAACATACATACATATATATATAGTTTACATATAAAGAATCTTGTGGCATAAAGATAGGCATTCACCTGCCATACTCATGACATGAAATGTTAGTTTGGCCGGAGTAAAACTTGACTTTTTTTTTCAAGTTTTAAATAGACTTAGGCTTTTACTTGCAGATAACTGGTCCATAACCAAAACAATTATCATTCAGTATTGGTTGATAATGAGTGTCTGATTATTCTTAGTTAAAGGGTAAAGAAAGAATGGAAAAATACATTCTTACTATCTACAATTGTTTAACCTGATAATGCCTTTGATTTCACTGCTTCAGTATGGAAATGGTTAGAACAATCTTTGCCCTGCAATAGACTATTAGAGATAGTTGCACTTTTACCATTATAATTTATGTAAATTATTTTGTTTTAAAAAGCTGCTTAATTAAAATACATAAAATAATTAGATACAATTAATATGTATTAAGCAGTTATAAAAAATAGAAATATAAAAAGAAAAATTTAAAAAAAAACACAAATAAAGTGAGTTTGCTTGACATAAACTTTTTATGATTACCATTTCATTGAAAACTGATATGGCTGCATCTTTTCCATTTTGGTTAATTTGCAGTAACATATCTGGTGAAATATGCATAATTACATTTTGAATGCTTTGGGATTTTTATTTTTTTCTAGTTCAAATGCTTTCATAAATCTGAGGACTCATTTGATGACTAATTCTATGAACCTGTAAAAAACAAAAATCCTATTTATGAGACTTTTGGATTATACTAATACATATTTCATAGATACAGTCCATCTGTATCTATGGGAGTGGCTCTAATATGCTTGACATAGAATTTTCTATGATGTGAATCCTCTGTTTGAATCACATTTAGACCTATCTTTAAAATAGGTACGTAGAATTGTTCCAATAATAATAACAATCAACATATGGTTTGGTGAATGACATTTGAACACCCAAGTGAAATGGGTACATAGAATTGATCCAATAATAATAACAATCAACATATGGTTTGGTGAATGATATTTGAATACCCAAGTGACAATTTGGTGATAACAGTTTTGTTTAGTTGAACAAACATATATATATTACTTTTTTCATCTAAGAATCCAATCCAGAAATCTTTAAATCTCATCTATACTTTCACAACTTTGTTATACCATTCAGGGCAATGATCCATATAGAATTAATCAAGCTGTAGACAAATTTAACATAAAATATGAATTTCAGGGCTTGCTTCAAAAGACTCTCTGGGAAACTAAAAATTATGTTCTTAGTAGATGATATAACAAAACACAATTTAAATATCTGTTAAATTAATGAAAATGCGGATGGGAACTATAAGGTGAATTTGACTTCAGATTTATAAAATGTGTGGTTTGATAGATATCAAGATTTTTTTTATGCAAAAGTAATATTTTTTTAAATTGTTTCACACATTAGATATTTGGACAAGTTGACTATTGATAATTATGTTTAACCATAGCATTTTAAAATAATTTCATGTGAAAAAAAATTGTTTATCACTGATTGTCAAACAATTAAACTCATTATGAAACACACTATTACAAAACAATCATTTAGCTAGACATGTAGATTATATATTGATTTGTACCAGCCATAAACAATTTTGATTTTGAGTTAAAGGAATAAGTATTTTCATATGCAGAGATTTTAGAAAATTTGCATTATTTAATATTCTAAGATTTTCATTACAGTAAATTGATCTAAAAGTTTTAATTAATTTTTTATTACATGAGTATAGATAAAAATAAAATGGTGTTTTAGGACAAAGTCCTCTCCCCTGATGCAATGAAGAAGACATTGTTCAACAGGCTTGCCAATTTTTGAATGGTGTTTATTTTGAGTGATATTTAATTCTTGTTTTATCCACTAATTTAAGAATATATAGGCATTAATTTACTGGACAATATTTGATAGCTAACTGAGTTAATTATGGGATTGATTATTTGGAAAAAATATATTAAGCATAATTGGGATTAAAACTTTTTTTAAGTTTTAGTTAATCAAGGTTCAAATCTCAGATTTACACATTGCAGGTGGATATGTAACCACTGTACCATAGGGATTTATTATGCATGTATATACATGTTTTTATAATGATCAGAATGATTTTTAATTATAATATATTTGATATAAGGCTTTTATCATTGAAAATTATAAATAAGACATATCTAAATGTTATACAAACTTTTTTTTTTCATTGAACTTAACATTGCTCCACTTTTTTTTACTGGCCTCTGAAAAAAAAAATCCATGATATTTTTATTGATATTATTATACTCTAACCAGTCTTTTGATAGTTTATACCAGTTCTATGATATTTGTCATTAACATAATTTGTAGTATGACAAACAAAAGGAAGACAAAGATTGTTTTAATGTCAACTTAAATAATCACATGAATTTCTGAAATATTGTAGTTAAACTTATTAATCATTACTTTATTTGGTTGTCTGTTAGCAATGTTCTTGAATGGAGACAGTGTTGTTATTATTATTGCTTTTAAATAAAACATATCCATATGGATTAATAATATCATATGAAATAATATTTTGCCACTATTAACATAGCTAAATTATATTGATAGCATCCTTGGAGGGTATTGTTAGTAGTTTTAATAATGTTATCCATTTCATTATCAAGTAGTTCTGATTATCCTCCAAATCAGGACCACTGCATTATATGCATTAAACTACTTATATTTAAGGTTAATACATTTAATTAATTACAGATTAACTATAAAACATCTACATGTACATTACTGAGAGCTTAAGTGCCCTCTGTTTAGTTAAATACAAAACCTGTCACTCAAAAAAAATGAGCATTGAAACATAGGAGCAGAGAAATATAAACAGCATTTTTTCAAAAATCCCTGTTCAGCTGCAGTGTTCTTTAACATCATCAAACCTTAACAGTTTTGTTTATATGTGTTAAATGTCAATTGTCTTATTTGTATATGTTAAAGATGTTGACCACACTTTTTAAAATGTTTGATTTTTTATTATGTTTCTCACCTGAGTATAGGCTGAGTATATCTTTTAAAATGTTATTATCCATATATTGTTTATATCTTTGACATTTTTCAGTAGATCTTTTACAATGTCTTGAAATCCAGTTTAAGATTTCAATTGTCTATCTATTATTATCAACTTCTAGCAATATATCCAACACAACTCTATTTCAGTCTTTTAAAAATGATTTATTATCCATAGTTAATTTAAAGCAAATGCTAATGAGAATTGATGGCTTTGTCAATACTAGAAATAGTAATTACCTTTTCTCATATATATATATTTACTCAAACATATTATTGGTTAGTACAAAGCAGATATAGAGTCTTCCCTCCACAAAAAAAAAAAAAAATCATCTTGGTAGTTCAAAAATAGATGTGTATTAAATTTAATGGACTGTGTGTAGTTTATATATATACTTATTCACCTTTTGTTTTCTTTGTAATGCAGTCATAGTTTCCAGCCCCCCCCCCCCTAATCTTTAAAACTAAACTTATAATTTAAAAATAATAGAATAAGAAAAAAACCCATGATATTAATTAATAAATTAGTGATAAAAATTTATGATATTAAGTTAATTTATATTTAATTACAGTTTTAGAAAATATTTTAATATAAAATAAATTTCAAAATTTCATATTTTAAATGTGAATGATAAAATAAAAGTATTATGTAAGTAGGATTAATGTTTTAATTGAAAAATTTGAATTTAATTCTTACTAATGTAAAGACACTTTCCACTTTAATGATTACAAAAATATATAATCATGGATAGAATTTAAACCAATTCTTATGTTGGAAGAGATATTTGAGAAGAATTACATATAAAAACCTTTTAAATAATTTTTAGAGTACCTGAAACTTTAGGTTTTCTATATCTTAAGAAAATAATTTTAAGTTTTCAAGAATAATATCAAACTACTAGTAAAACTAGCAGTAAGAGAATATAATATAATTTTCTACTTCTTTTCCTATGTTATTGATTTCTATTATAACTTATACCATTTACACCTTTTTTAGACACTTTATCAATCCTTTTATTTGTATTATTTGTATTACACTAACAGTTTTGACTGTTATTTATAAAGATCATATTAAAATGTGTAATTATTTTTGTTTATATTGTGTATTAATTATGTATATCAATATGTGGATAAGTGTAATAATTGTATAATTATATATTTGAATATTGTAGCTCTGACAATGACTGCAGGACAGTCGAAACTGTTAGTATAATACAAATAAAAGTATTGATAAAGTGTCTAAAAAGGTGTAAATGGTATGATAAGAGAATATAATGTAGTTTGTAAATTTATATCTGATATAATAATTCCAATATGAGATTTTATTCTTGGTTCTAAAATCGATGTTCATTTTTTTCAAAACTTAATTCTATTAAATTCTAATAATCAGGATGATAATGAATCAATGACATATATAAATGTATATGTAAATTAAATTCAGTAAGTAATCTGTAAATAACAAAGTCATGTACTTCAATGTGAGAAACAGTGTATATATTATGAAATATTTACAATTTAGTATGTTTTCAATGCAGCCCACCAGATTCCTAGTAATCATCTATTACAGAATGAAAAAAAAAATGCCTAAAATTCCAGAGCATGCTCATTTGCTCACTATTAAAATAAACCTTTGATTTAATGTATTATTAGAATTAGCAATGTGTTTGGGTTCCTTAATTTTTCTTCCTATCTTTTAATTTATTACATATAATGCTAATTTTAGAGGGTAGCAATCATACCAGATTCTTTCTCATGATAGGAAAAAACAGAATTGAGAATTAGATTTAAATTTTTATATTGACATATTGCTGCATACAGGTAGATAAACTAGTAATTTTTATTAGTCATTCATTAGATTAGAGATTATCTGCTTGGATGAGGGTGGTGTAGTGAAAATTACACTACAGAAATATTATTCATTATGTAGATAAACTAGTTGTAGTTTTGCCATAGAAAATGGCTGACAATTTTCTCAGTTACAATAGAATACACAGTTTTATGTTTATCATTTCTGATTTATTTTATCCTTATTATTTAGCAACCTATTTAAAGATAAAGAAGAGCTAAAATCTTTATTAAAATCTCTGGTAATATCTTTTTTTAATTTTGAATATAATTTAGGAATGTAAAGCAATGAAATCCATTTCTTATGTTATTTTCTTGTTATTATGTTTAAATTTGACTTTACTATAAAACAATTTCCTATGCTTGCTCTCAGATCCAAGGTTCCTCACTGACAAATGCCACAAGCCAGAAACTAGTCTGGGGATATTGGATGAGTAGGTACTAGATGAGGATTTTATGCACAAGCCTTCTGGCATTAACTCTGGCTTGCATTGAGTGGCAATATGTATAAAGAGTTTTGCCTGTTTTAATTTTAAATGTTTCTGTAACATACTTTCATTATAATCTATCTTTATTAAGTCTTTAGTGCAATTCTTAGCATTTTGTTTCCTATTTTTCTCAAACTTACAGAAATGAAAATTATGATATAAAAACATTTAAATTCTGAAAGTTTTAACTTTACAGGAATACATGCATGATAAAGGTACAAAATTTCCCCTTATTATTAGAACTTTTATGATCATTTTATAATGAAATTGTTTCTAGAAATACCTATATCTAAATATTTTAGGTATTGCTCATTATTATTTTCAATCCTCCATAGAATTCTCATTCAAACATTTAGACATAGTTTTAATAAAATTCTTGGATCATAAACAAATGCATTACATTATCAACATATCTTCTGCATAATGGCATTACAATTTCTATTTAAAGTCAGCTGTGTGATACAATCTTCTATACTGTTGCAATTAATTTTTTTGACAGTACTTTAGTTGTATCTCAATTATTTATTAGCTGGAAAACATTATTTTCTGGCATCAATTTACATGTACACAATGTAGATAATTACTCTTTATTCAGTATTTGAGATATTGAATTTATTTTTTAATGATATGCACTTTAATTAAATTTAAAAATGAAATTGTATATGCTATTAAAATTTATTAAACTTAATGCATTTTCTTTCCTGCATCCTCTATAAACAAGTATATTTAAAATTTTTAACTAAATATTTATATTACATTTTAACAAGGATTCAATGTACTGAAGTTGAGGCTTAACTGTAGATTAATTTTTATGTAAGTGATCTTCAGTTTTAGTTAAGTTTGTGTTAAAATAGAATTATTTTTAACATTATTTATTAATGTAACAAAAATATATTAAACTCAACAAAATTATTTTGAGTCCAAAAAAAACAACTTATCTTTATATTTTATTAATATAATATAAACATTCCCCACAATAATGCTGAATATGAAATGGCAAATTAGTAAATGCAAATGATAGCGACCATTTTTGATTGACATAGCATGTATGTGAGCAAGATATTTCAGAATGCGTCTGCTTGTTTGTGAGAGATTTTTTTTTTGTGTTTTGTAAAGATTTTATTGTCAAATTTTTACTGCTTCTAATTAATTATTTGTATCTTTAGCAGTGAAAATTGTCTACTTTTTTTAAGAAAAACACTATTACATGTACATGCTGCTTAATAATTTAGACATGAGACAGAAAAACAAATTAGAAAATGCATGTGAATGTATGGAAAATAAATGATTTCCACCAAGTTAGAGAGCGGTAAACTTATCAGAGGACTAAAGGCTGAATATGTATTGTTTTTTTTAAAATTAAGAATGAAATAAAATTTGCTTAGATCTAAATGGAATTTTCCGATTAAGTACTATTACAGTATGAAACAGATGGAAACTCTTAATAAAATGGATTAATGATAAACAAATGGCAGACAACAGTATTATTGTAACATTTGATCTTAATTGTCATTCAGATCAAGCTTTCAAATTTACATATACAATATTTTAAAATTGTTACGGGAGACTTTAATGCTAGAATTGGTAAACAAATGAAAGATGAAAATGCTATAGGTAATTTTGGTTATGGTAATAGAAATGAGAGAGGACATAGACTTGTGGAGTTTGCAGAAAAAGAAAAAGTTTATATTATGAATTCTTTTTTTGAGAAAAATATTAAAAGGAAATGGACATGGAAGCATCCAAATGAAGTTACAGCAGAATTGGACTATATTTTGACTAACCGAAAATACATAGTTCAAGATTGCAATGTTCTTAATAAATTTAACACAGGAAGTGATCACCGATTAGTAAGATGTAAGATACATGTTAATGCAAAACTAGAGAGACAAAAATTATTAAGAAAAACAATATTTACAATTGATATTTCTAATCTTCAGAAACATTCTAATGAATTTAAATTAGAACTTGCAAATCGGTTTCAAGTATTAGTAGATTTTGAACATGATTTAGATTTGAATGACATTAATAGAAAAATAAGCGATACACTTTTAAAAACTGCAACAAAGATAGCTGGTAGAAAAAATCAGCAATTGACTAGTAAAATTTCTACTGAGACTAGAGAATTTGTGAAGGAAAGAAGGAATATGAGGATATATAAAAATGATGCATTAAAAAAGATTGAATATATCGAATTTTGTAATATGGTGTGGAAAAGAGTTGAAAATGATATAAGAAAGTATAATTGTGAACTAGCAAGGAAAACTGTAGAAGAGAATAAAAGTCTAAAGAGTGTAAAACAACATTTTGGTATTGGTAGGAAATTTATATCTGCAATAAGAAAAAAAGATGGCATTATTACTAAAAAGAGAGATGACATCATAAATTGTGTAGAAGACTTCTATCAAGAATTATATAGTAATAAAGAACAAGTGCCTCCTGTACATATTATATCTTCTGAATTGCCCAGAATTTTCAATGAGGAAGTGAGACATGCAATTAAATTTATGAAAAAAGGGAAGGCTCCAGGTAATGATGGAATTGTAATTGATATATTAAAAGAAGCAGGTGAAGAAATAGAAATTTTTTTAGCAAAGTTATATACCAAATGTCTAAATGATAAAGATGTACCAGATGATTGGAAGAATGCAGTATTAATATTTAAAAAAGGTGATAAAGAAGATATTAGAAATTACAGACCTATCAGTCTTTTATCAGTTTTATACAAAAATTTTACTAAGATAATTACAACTCATCTACAGAAAACACTGGATTTCCACCAACCAAGAGAACAAGCTGGATTTAAAAGTGGTTTTAGTACAGTAGATCATATCCAGGTATTGAGAGAAATTATAGAAAGGACAAATGAATATAAGTTGCCATTATGCTTAGGATTTGTAGACTATGAAAAGGCATTTGATTCCGTAAACATTTCTTCAGTGATTAAAGCATTGGATTATCAAGGTGTAGATTCAGGATATTGTCATATTTTGAAGAACATTTATAAAAATGCAACAGCAACAATTAGATTACATAATGGTAGTAGGAAAATCAACATTGAAAAGGGTGTAAGACAGGTTGACTCCATATCTCCAAAACTTTTTACAGCAGTGCTGCAAGAAGTATTTTGTGGATTAAAATGGTAAGCTAAAGGAATGAAAGTAAATGGAGATCATTTAAGTCATTTAGATTTTGCAGATGATGTAGTTGTTTTTGCAAATAATGCTTTAGAGCTACAGGAAATGTTGCAGGAGTTATCAGATGAAAGTAGGACTAAAGATAAAGGTTAAAAAGACTAAAGTAATGTTTAATAGATTTTCTCAAAATATGAAAATAAAGGTTGATTATGATGAGTTAGAAGAAGTTACCAGTTACAAATACCTTGTTCAGATTATTAATACAGATGGAAATATAATGGATGAAATTAATCATAGAATTAAACTTGGTTGGAGTGCTTTTGGTATAAATAACTTGATACTAAAAGGACATATGCCTATGTGTTTGAAAAGGAAGGTTTTTAATAAATGTGTTTGCCAGTTCTTACTTATGGACCTGAGACTTGAACACTTAATAGAAGAGCAATACAGAGACTTCAGATCACTCAAGGAAGTATGGAGAGATGCATGTTGGGAGTAACAAGAAGGGATCGAAAACGCAATGTATGGGTAAGAGAACAAACAGGTGTTACTGACCTCATTGAAAAAATTAAAAGACTGAAGTGGAATTGGGCTGGACATATTTTTAGAAGAAATGATAACAGATGGACAATTGAAATTTTAAACTGGATTCCAAGAGATTGTAAAAGACCCAGAAAGAGACCACATGTGAGATGGATGGATCAAATAAGAAAGTGTGCAGGGGTGATGTGGAGAAGAGAAGCTAAAGATAAGAAAAGATGGATTGAACTTGGAGAGACCTTCATCCTGCAGTGGATTGATAATGGTTGATGATGATGATAGTATATAAAAATTAAATGTAGTGAATAATTTCTATATATATTTTTACATTTATATTTTTGATATTGTTTTATATTTTTCCTATTTAATTGTTTTAATAGCCAATAATTTTGCTCTAGGTTGATAGGTCTAGAATGCATTACCTTTAAATATGTGTGTTTCTGTGCTATGTATTAGTATTGCGTTATAATAATATCTGCAAGTAAAGTTAAATACTTTAATGTACATGTCTAAAGATAAGAAAAGAGATAAGCATTTCCAGTTTTATCCCGCCCCCTCCTCTGCGCGGGAAACGCACGAACCTCAGAGAAATAGCAGTTTGGAACGCGGACCCGAAGCAAGACAAGGTTATCCCAGACTCCGGTGCATGAATGAGAAGAGCAGTATTTAAGGCCCAGTAAGAACCAAGAAAATTGTCACGAGATAGCAGTGTAACCAGAAGACAGCATGCCGGCTGAAATCAGAACTCGTGATCCAGTGAACTCCGTCACTGAAGGTGCCAAAGCGGAACTAGGGACTTATAGAGGCCATCCGGGCTTTATTATTATTTGTCGTAAGCCGCAAGGCAGATTATATAAGCATATTATTAATATATCAAATTTGTTGTAATCGTAAGGTGTATATTAAATTATTAGTAAGAATATATATATAACCTAAATACGCTAATGTCAGTTATTGTAAATATGTTAATATCGTTTTGTTGTAAATAAATATTTATTATTATTAATTATCAGTAGTTGAAATTATTTAGTTCGTTTGGATAGAAAGTGGGGGAGAATATTACAATGGCGCAGTCGACAGGATTGAGAGTAGTGGGGGAGAATATTACAATGGCGCAGTCAAAGTTGAACCTAGTTAGGGATAGAAGTTTTAAAAATTGGCAGGGTTTTCAAAGGCAAAATTATACTTACTCGGTGACATTCCTGGGTGTGTGTCGTAGTAATGAAGTTATAATAAGAATAGTCTTAGTTTCATTAACGGGAAATTTAATTGGAAATTAGTTCTGTCGGTGCGGAAAACGTAGTCCAATTTTAAGGCTAGTTTCATGACTATTTATTAAAATGAAATAGATTTTAATTGAAATTTTATTTATGTTATAGTTTCGTAACTATTGAAAGTTAAAATGAGATAGACTTTAAGTAAAAGAATTTTATTTGTTATGTTGTAAAATCGTAACTATTGAAAGTTAAATTGAAATAGATTTAAGTAAAAGAATTATATCTACGTTGTAAAAATTAATGTGCGAAAAGTAAATGAGTAATCTAGATAGGAAAAGTAACTGAGATAGTAACCTCGTTTTGGAAAACACTGTTTTTCAGTTTAAAGTAAAAATAGAATACATTGGGTAATACAAATTGTTATACATATAATGGGAGTGCAGGATCTGAGATGGCGTTGTTAGGTAGCGTAAGAATAATAATCTTGACAGTGCAAGGTAGACAGATTTGCGAAAACGTTTGAATCTCTTAAATGGATTGTAATCGAGTTGAATTCTAAACAGTTCGGCAGATTTGAAAAAAGAAATCTGAATAGCCAGTAGTAAAATAGCACTAATTGTGGTTTTGATAGTGTAATTATTTCTGAAGTTGTCCAAGTTTATGGTTTGAAAAAAGAAATCTTCAAAACTTGCGGCAAAAGAGTGCCAGTCAAGTAATGGTCAAGTTGTGGGTTTGAAAAAAGAAATCTACAAAACTTGCGGCAAAAGAGTGCCAGTTAAGTAATGGCCAAGTTGTGGGTTTGAAAAAAGAAATCTACAACACTTGCGGCAAAAGGATGCCGGTTAAGTAACGGCCAAGTTGTGGGTTTGAAAAAAGAAATCTACAATACTTGTGGCAAAAAAGAGTGCCAGTTAAGAAATGATCAGAGAGTGGATTTGAAAAATCGAAAATCTACCAGGCTGGCAGTAAATAGAGCAGTTAGGAAATAGTGCAAAATTGGTAAATCAATATTGGTGCTATTGAAAAAATTCGTTAATGAAGAGATTAATAACAATATATAAAGTAAAATTAGAAAAAAGAACAAGTGAATTTGTTTCTAGTAAGGACTGTTAAACTTCAGAAAATGTAATTTCCGAAGTTGGGGGAGGTGTGCTATGTATTAGTATTGCGTTATAATAATATCTGCAAGTAAAGTTAAATACTTTAATGTACATGTCTAAAGATAAGAAAAGAGATAAGCATTTCCAGTTTTATCCCGCCCCCTCCTCTGCGCGGGAAACGCACGAACCTCAGAGAAATAGCAGTTTGGAACGCGGACCCGAAGCAAGACAAGGTTATCCCAGACTCCTGTGCATGAATGAGAAGAGCAGTATTTAAGGCCCAGTAAGAACCAAGAAA
Source organism: Epiperipatus broadwayi (assembly GCA_028023455.1). NCBI lineage: Eukaryota > Metazoa > Onychophora > Udeonychophora > Euonychophora > Peripatidae > Epiperipatus > Epiperipatus broadwayi. The sequence goes on along the minus strand of JAQFVV010000136.1, from coordinate 1,193,927 downwards.
ATTGTCACGAGATAGCAGTGTAACCAGAAGACAGCATGCCGGCTGAAATCAGAACTCGTGATCCAGTGAACTCCGCCACTGAAGGTGCCAAAGCGGAACTAGGGACTTATAGAGGCCATCCGGGCTTTATTATTATTTGTCGTAAGCCGCAAGGCCAGATTATATAAGCATATTATTAATATATCAAATTTGTTGTAATCGTAAGGTGTATATTAAATTATTAGTAAGAATATATATATAACCTAAATACGCTAATGTCAGTTATTGTAAATATGTTAATATCGTTTTGTTGTAAATAAATATTTATTATTATTAATTATCAGTAGTTGAAATTATTTAGTTCGTTTGGATAGAGAGTGGGGGAGAATATTACAGTTTCAACAGACCATTTAGCGAAAGTGTTCCATGAACTAGCTATATTTGTTGCATGGAAATCATCTGTATTAAAATAAAATAGGAATATTTAGATTAAATTATCAGGTTTATTAAATATTGTAAAATTTCTACATTCTGTCAACAAACATTTCTTTGAGATAATTCTTTAGAGAAGAGACTCAAAGATAAAAAGTTAATTTGATTCCAATGGCTGGGATTCTTGGGTAACAGAGAGAAAAAAAACAGTAGAAAACACCATAAATATTTAATATGAAATTGACTTAGTATGTGCCATATTACTTGCAACATTTCAAAAGATTTTAGAGAGATAAGTATCTTATTGATTTCTAATGATTTATGGGATTTTATTTGCTAATTTTAGATATATTGCACATATGACAATAAAAACTATTAAAAAGAAACAAAACTATCAAATTTTACAATTTCTTAATATAGCTATTGTTTATTATTTATTAAGGCCATAAAAACATGGCACCTTAATGTAGGCTCAGAAGAAGTTGTTGACTAGGAGATCTGAGAACTGAAGACTATTTATGATATAATTTTAGACATCCTAATGGCTACTGAGGGATCAATTTCAAAGATATTCACTTCACAACTTTTAATAATGTAATTATTAATCTTGAAAAGCGAATTGTATTGTTAAATTTTTATAGACATTCTGTATCTGCAGAGTTCATAAAATTTCTCATTAACCACAGATATTTTGAAGCACTTTGTAAATACATTTTATTACCCACCATTATTATAGATATTAATTTTCTTATTGTGTATTGTTAAACTTAATTTTGAAAACTGATTTAAATAAAAAGATAAGACAAAAAACCTTACAAGATCAATTATTCAGGTTAAGAGCCTCCACAACATCTTTCTACGGAAGAATAGTGATGGAGAAAACATTATTTGATTATCCTCGAATTAACTTACTGCTTATCAGTGAGTCTTTTTATTTATTTATTTTATCGTCTATGAACAGCTGGATACGCATTCAAGCATGCGACCCATAGCTAAGTTACTCAAAGACAGTGACTTGAAATAAATTCTAAGCTTGCCTGGGAAATATTCAGCTACTTAATTTTTTTTTCAAATTCCATATAATTGTCATGGACATAAGCTGTGCATTATCAATTACATCACACGATCTTATAACATATATATATGAAAGTTTTTGAAAAACTAATATGTATATATTACTCGCAAATACACACAATGTGGCGGCGTTACGTGTGACATAAGTTTGATTTTCGTTAAATGGAAATATTTCGATTTGTACTTTAGCTGTATTGTACATTTGAATTGTCAATCTTGATTCTTGTTAAACAGTTTTTTTTATGCTTAATGAATTAATTAAAGCAAGTCTTAGAATTCTTAAGGGAGGTAATTATAAGCGACAGCATTTTATTGCGCTAATTCCTTCACTTAGCAGAATATTAATTAAAGATATTACAAGATGTGTCAGTTGTCTTTTTTTTTTTATTTTATAGGTGATAAAATATCAGTAAGAAAAGGGATGGAGGGGAAGCTTGTTAACAAAAATGCACGACATGTTTAAATCTATTAAATGAAATCTTAATATCTTTTAATGTATTGACCAATAAAAGTATATTTTTTAATATTTAATTTTTTTCTCTAATAATTACCTTTATAATTAGTTAAGTCATTCTTTGATGGTTTATTTTACTAGTAATAAACTTTATTCTTTAATGGTTTAAAAATTACTAGTAATTCAACATCAGAACTGGGCCAGTTAAATTTATTGCTTGAGGCAAACAAATTGTACCTTTTATAATGATTTAGAAGAGCCTCCTCGTGCAGAGGTAGCATGTCCGCCTATCAAGCTTATGTCTTGGGTTAAATCCAGGGTAAATAAAAGGCTTTCCGAGAGGCCTAGCAATTTTCTCACAGACAACTGGCCCATAGCAAAACTTGCCAATTATTTACTATTGGTTGGTAAATGGATATCTAGTTATTCTTAACCAGAAAGTAAAACAAGAATAGAAAATTGCTCAAATTCATATTAATTCAATTACGAGCAGTTCTGAAGAACACTACTTTCTCCTTTACAGTTCCTTTATGAGAGGGTTTTGGAAAAACCTTTTCCTTGCAGTGGGTTAGTTATTATAAAATACTTTATTTATTTAAAATGATCTTCTGAAGAAAGTTGTGTAATAGGGGGAAGGGATTATTAAATAAAAAGAAATGTCTATTAAAATCGCATGCATACAAATTATAAACTAAAATAAAAATGAAACAAAATAAATTAAAATTGAATAAAAAAAAATTACAGAATGAAAAAAAATCCTAACATATTAAATCATTTCTGGCTTTAGTTATATAGCAAATAGCTTGATAGCATTTTTATAATTTGTTGTTTTAGATAGAAGTTTTTCTATAAAAATTATTGCTAGATAATTTAATTGATATTGGGAATTGAGAAAATAATTTTAAATTTTTTTTAGCAGAGGCAAAACTCTCTATACAGTAGTGCTGCTCAATCAATGGATGCAGGAAGGTTTGTGCTTAAAATCCCTATCTAGTCTTACTCATCTAATATCCACAGTTTAGTTTTTAGCTTGTGGCTTTCTGAGAGCACTGCACCTAGATCTTAGGATCTAATGCAACCCTCCAGCATCCACCTTTCACTTTTTAGTTAACTATAAAGCTTTGGGGATTGCATTAGATTCTAAGATCTAGGTGCAGTGCTCTCAGATCCAAGGCTCCTCACTGATGAAAACCACAAGCTAGAAACTAGTCTGGGGATATTGGATGAGTAGACAGGGATTTTATGCACAAACCTTCCTGCATCCATTGATTAATTTGGTTTGCACTGAGTGGTGCTACTATATGGAGAGTTTTGCTTCTTTGAAAAACAGCTAGTGTAAGCATAAAGAATGGTGACCATTTGATATGTGATGGTTTACAATTTTTAGTTTAGAAAAATTGCCTTTGGTTACTGTTATAAAAATGTTAATAGAATTATTTGAGCCATAACAATTTTCACTTGAGACAAGACAAGGTAAAATGAAAAGAAGGAACATGAAATATATTTAAAAATATAATTATAAATTGGAATGATTTAAAAATAGTATTTTGAATTGGAATGAAAGGTTTAAAATATAATTTAAGACTCAAAAATGAAGAACAACATTTTGGTATTGGAATTAAAGTTGTTTCAGAAATAAGAAGAAAAGAGAATACTATTACCAAAAAGAGGGATAAGATCATGAAATATGTGGACGAATTCTACAAAGAATTATATAGCAATAAAGAACAACAAACTAAATATATATTTTCTGAATTGTCAAGCATTTTAGATGAAGAGGTGAGACATATATTTCTATGAAGAAGTAAAATCTCTAAGAAATGAAGGAATTATTATTGATATTTTAAAAGAAACAGGTGAAGAAGTAAAACTGTTGGAAAAACTATATACTAAATGTTTAAATGATAAAGATATGTCAAATGATTACAATAGTGATATTGATACCTGAGAAAGATATTAAATATATTAGAAATTACAGACTTACCAGTCTTCTTTTTGCAATATCTTTATCAAGATAATTAAAAGTCATCTATAGCAAATTTTGGATTCAAATCTGCCAAAAAAAAAAAGAAGAACTAAATATAAAAATGGCTTTAGTATAATGGATCACATTCAGATATTGAATTGGATTATATAAAAGGCCGATGAGAATGAGTTGCTGTCATGCTTTGCATTTAATAAATTATAAAACAATATTTTCATAATGATTAAAGCTTTGGATTAAAAAGATATAGAGCCAGAATATTGTCATATTTTAAGGAATATTTATGGAAATGAAACAGATTATATAGTGATTCTAAATCTCCAAATCTGTGGGAAACTAAATGAAGGAAAATAGATGGATCTTATTTAAGTCATATAGATTTTACAGAGGATATGGTTGCTTTGCAAATAATATTTCAGAATTTTAGGAAATGTTGCAAGAACTATCGGATGAAAATAAGAAAGACTAAAGATAAATGCTAAAAGAGTAAATGGTGCTCCTATAGTGTGTAGTCTATTCATTTGATGGAGCTATGTAGTATTTTTAATAAAAAGTAAAATGTTCACATTTATTGTAGAATTTACAATAAGAAGTACATATTAAATAAAATAATAAATTTAAAAATGTGTTTTAAAATAAAAGAAAATAATGGGCAGTCCACTCATAAAATATATATGAAATAAAAATAGCAAAATAAACTTTGGCAGCTATAAATTGAATAATAAATGTGGACATTATATTTTTATTGACTCCAATTTTATAGTTTCAAGTTCCAATTTCAGTGATTTTTTTTTTTTTTACTTGCTGAAATGCAATTAAATTTTATACTCCCCCCCCCCCCCCTAGATGTCTGTGAATGATTTGTTTTTGGAATTTCATTTGGCCTTACTTCTGCATTTGATTTGCTATCTGTTTCTTTCATTTAAAACACTGCTGTTGATAAAATGTTTGCTTTCTTTTATTTAATTTATATTTTGTGCATAGGCTATTTTTTGCTTATTTTTATTTCATACACGTCTACCAAATAAAATCATTAAATTAGATTACGTTTCAGCAAGCAAATAAATAAATAATCATTGAAATTGGAACTTGACACAGTAAAACTGGAGTCAATAAAAAATAAATGTCAGCATTTATTATTAAATTTATAGCTGCAAAAGAAATATTAACCTTTTGTTATTTTTATTTCATATTTATTTTAAAGATTATTTTTTAATTTGTTATATTTAATACATATTTTTTATTGCCAAATATATTATTTTATATATACCTATCATCTTAAATTCAAAAATAAATGCACAGATTTTGTTTTTTATTGATTAATTTTATTTAATTGTAGAGGATTTGAGCACAGATTCCCTAGCACCCTTCAGCTATGACCACACATATGTGAAAATGATAAATGATCTCCAATATACATATTTCGTACTGAAACAGCATTCATCATTTGATCCAGATCACTATCCCCCACATATATTAAATCAGTGCTCAGTTTATATTAAGATAGCAAATCTTCAAACTTCAGTGGTCAGGCTTCAATGCTACTCCACCCTATACAGAAGCATTAAGTAAAGTTATATTTAGTAACCTTTCTCAGAAAAAAATAAAGATTAATAATCATAAATTAGAAGTTAATAGCTTACAAACATCTTAGTCAGATCAAAGAATTAAATTTGATCAAATGATTTTAATAGAAATAACTTGGTATTAAAACAAATATGACCATATGTTTGAAAAGGATGATTTTTAATAAATGTGTCTGATCAATTTTTGCAATTTGATCTGAAATTTAACCACTTAATAAAAGACCAATACCAAAACTTCAAATTACTCGATGAAATATGGAAGATGTGTGTTAAGAATCACAAATGGAGAGAAAATGAAATTTGTGGTTGACAGATCAAATAGGTATCACTGACATTATTTAAAGAATTAAGAAATTGAAATGGATTGAATATATTATTAAAAGAGATCATAATAGATGATTGGATGAAGTCTTCAACTGGATCCTAAAAAATTGTAAAAAAACCTAGAAATACATCACACTTCTGAATGTACGAAATGTGGAAAACCAGGGACTATTGATTGGAGAAAGTGGTATAATTTTGAATAAATATTTTACCTGCAATGATTCAACACTAGTTAAATATGATAATAATCACCATCAATGTTATACTTTATAGAATCAGCCATAACTAGACATACAATTATTATTTTAATTAAACCATTTTAAACATAGCATATATATATATATTTTAAAACATTTAAATTATTTTCTCTTTAAATTTTATTTAATCCACATATTTCTACATACTTACTAACACAAAGTTTCATAAATATAAAACAGTAGGAATAAAATAATTTTTTTTTTCCAAAAAAAATTGTAGGTGATTGAGATCACAATTAGTGAGAAGACTCACAACCCCATAAACTTTATAAAATAAGAATAAAAATATAAGAACTCTTAGTTTGCTTTCATTTTCTTCAAAACCATTATTGTTATTATTGTTGTATTATACTTCCAACCAAAGCCAGCCTAGAAGGAGAGGATCAAGTGCTGAATCAATAACTATTAAAATTAGACAATTTTTTTAAAAAACAATTTTATTAAATTAGTAATAGAAAAAACAACAATAAAAATATTGACAATATTTTTAATAAAAAGAGTAGCCCTCCTTTATTGTAATCAAAAATCGTTCATTTCTCTAAAAAAAAAAATTCTCTTTCAAATTTTTCTCAGATATTTTTTAACTGATGCAAAATTTAATAGTGTTATCATCTACAAAAGCAAGTACCTGTAATGAAGATAGTTCAAATGATATAAAAAATAATCTGCAGTTAAATAGAAAGTGAAATTATGTCTGAAGAAGATTCACTGTAAATTAGATGAGCTTATTGTATTTATATTAGTTCATATTTAAGTAAATAAAATGTATTTTCAATAAAATCATTAAAAATTTTTTTCCTAATTTTCTGAGTTTAAAATCTTACTGCATCTTAAATTCGGGGGTGTCTTATATTCGAAGTAATACAGTTTATCAAATTCTACAAATATTGGCAGTAAGTTTAAGGTTCACAAAAATTATTTTGGATTTTGCAGCTCCTAAAGCAGAATGCATTCTTAAAGATCATCTGACAGCAGATTAATTTTTATATCATTTGAACTATCTTCAGATTTGAAATAAAAATAGCCATATTATATTTAATATGCATTCAATTCAAGAATTGAAGCAAAGCCAAGGGATTTAAAAAGATGTATCTTATTAGAGGAATGATGGGTTTTCTGAAGTAAATTACATTAAATTTATATATACTTTGTAAAAGCTGTAACTAAAAACTCATCTCTCTCTCTCTCTCTTTTTTTTTTTTGGCCATCAAAAAAACTTTTTAATTTTGAAATAGCAATAAATTTATATAGGCAAGGTGAACACAATATTTAAAATAATTAAAAGTAAATAATTTTAGTAAATATGGTTTTTAATATTTTATCCAAATTAATTAAATCGTTGTTACATAATATATATATATATATGGCATGTCAGTTTGTTATGTGAAAATTTTGCCTGTGTCTATTGCTGTATTTTCATTTTTTAGAGAGTGCATATAAATTTAAATATTTTATATTCATCCTTAATCACAACAATAAATTAAATATGAGTAGCAAGAGGAATTATTTGCTAGATTATTTTATTCCTCTATAAGTTATAGAAAAATAAAATAATTTGACAATCACTAGAAATTTTATTTTATGAAATTTGATTTCAGGTTTTAAATTAAATAATTTCAGAGTTAAATGCTTTTTTCCTATTGTATAGAGAAGTCACAATCCAAATAAGTACTACTTATATGTGTATTTATCTAAATAGTTAAGCAATCATGGCAGGATTTTATTTTTATGTTACTAGGCTGTGAAATAATCTAATTAATTAAAGTATGGTCTTTTTACAATTATTAATTAAATTACAAATTGCTTTTTGTGCTTTGTTTCAATAAACATGATTAGTAGTTAGTGAAAATAGTAATTAAAAATCATTATAATTAACAAAGATTAATCTTAATTTCAAATGGAGATATTAACTTCAAAAAATTATAATATCTGATAGGTCAATTCAAGAACTTGAAAGTTAATAAGTAAATTGTTGGACTCAAACCAAATTCAAATATGTAGACAACTCTCTCACAAATAATGGATACAATTAAATAAAATGTAGATGTTAAACAGCTAATAAGAGAAACATTATTGAATAATTTAATTCTGTGCCTTGTTTCAAATTTTTTTTTTTTTTTAAAAAAAAAGGAGAAAGAATATGTATATATTGTTTTAAAAAAAAAAAACGTGGAAAATATTGCTTACCATTTGTGGATTTGAAGCATGTATTTTAGACAAAAAGAAATAGAAAAAAAAGTGGGGCAATGGGGATGGATTTTTTGAGAAATGTAGTTATTTCTAAAATTTAAGAAGTTAGAGATAAATGATTGAAGAGATATTAGGAATTGAGAGCCATTTATTGCATTATAAAATTAAACAATACCTGTTTAAACTTTTGAGAAGATCGATTCAAAACTGACATGATATTCATTTTGGAAATGAAAACCATCTATGCAATACATAGTAAGGTTTAGAAAAATTTATATAAAGGCATGAAAAAAATGATTGAATGAAAACTTTTTAACCCCCTTCCTCCAACACACCCTTTTAAATATAAGTATAGTGTCTGACCAATCTTTGATTAATCAATAAACAAATATCAATATATAAGCATACCTGATCAATCTCTGATTAATCAATAAATAAAGGTCAATAACTTTTTAATTAAATCTAAAATAATTTAATAGCAAAACTAACACAAATAAAATTGTTTGTCAAAAACAAAAAATTATATATGGTACTACAGTAATATCAATTTAATTGTGTGAAAGAGCTCCTAACAAAATAAATCGTATAAACTTGACAAGTGGAGGCTTGATAATTGATAATGATCAGGTTTTATAACTTGTTTATGTTGACTAAGGGCGTAAGTACTTCAATTTAAGTAAAAAAAATTCACACCTTAAAATAGTAATTGAACATTGCTACAACAAATGGATGAGAAAATTGAAATTCAAGTATTTCAGAGACCTAGAAAATATTTTTGAATTAAAACTTGGGAGTTTTATTCCATATTATTATTGGAAATATTAGACTTATATAGTTTGGTGCAATAATAGGGTGAGACTCACCCCATCTTTGCTATTTTCAGTGTTCAAATTTATGAATTTCTGAAAAATAAATCATTCAATTAGTTGCTTTATTGGAGTCATTTAAAATGACAAGTTGTCTGACAAAATTCAATGATAGCGCTGTATTCAATATAAATCATTTTAATAACAGTTCTGTGAATATTTAAATTAATAACTTTATGCATTGATAAAAATGCTTTGCACCTGAAACAAAAACTCTGATAATTATTCATTATTTGAACTTTCAGTATAAATCCCACTCTTCAAATGAGAAATGTTAGACTTAAATATATTGTTAATTTTGCACATTCTCAAAACCGCAATCTATTGAAAGCAGTTAATATTTTATCAGAAATCTAATTTGAATTATTATATATGTCTTAAATGTGTTGTTGAATGAAAAATGAATAATTTTTTTATTTTTATCCCATAATTATTAATACCATAACTCATATTTAAATTAGTCATCATTATTATTTCTGTCATTCTTCTCTTTATTTTCTCTCACTTTACTGTCTTCAGTTAGTTACATTAGTACAAAGTTCAGTTACCATTGTCTTTGATGCCATTAGTGATTTGATGAACTAATAGATAATATTGGAGTTGTGTCTTTTTGTAATGCTACGTTTCTGTTTTTTAATTACAAACACAACAATTCTGATTCCAAGCACTCACCTTTAACTTCCTGTTATTTAGTTTTTAACTTTTCATTTTATGTCTTTCTCTTCATCTTTTTTTTTTTTTGGAAGTAGTGTAGCCACATCCTTTTATAGTGTTTTCTAATTATGAGAACAATATTATAGGAAAGAACCTTCATTACATATCACAGTGAATAATAAAAAAATAAAATATATTATGCTTTTCAATTCTGTCTGGTGAAGATTTGAGCAGTTTTCCAGCCTTGTCTACTGATCGATATTGGATGGGCTAACAGAAAAAGTTCCATGTCTGATTGAAACTGCAAGTTTTATTTGGCTTGGATTCGAATTTAGGACTATGGGAATGGCAAGTAGCTCATATCTATATCTTATTATTAGTTTCCAATAACTTCTGACATTATATTGTTAAACTTCTATTATAATGTAAAGTAATACTTTTTGTAGATGCTACAATAATTATACAAAAGTAATGAAAGTATTGGCAAATGATCATTGATATTGAATCATCCATTTTATTAATTGTTCATGGTTTTATTTCCCTATAAATTATTTTTGGATTAACTGAACTTATAAATCCTAGAGAATTGTTATTGATAACATTTTGCTGAACTTCCAAACAGCATTATTGTTCAGTAGTAACAGGTAAACATTAGCTACCTATATTCAATTATAGTGTAAATAATGGGTAAAATTAATTAATTTTTGCAATCCAAAATGTAAAATGGGAATTATTAATATTTTTACTTAAGATATTTTGATTGATAATATTTTTTTTTTCCTAATTCAAAAATCATTCTTTATTTTGGTAGTATTTATATACTTATTTAAAGTACTATTTTTACCAAAATTATGGTTCAAAATATTTTACAATAGTATATATTTTTACACTTTGTATTTTTATTAATTTTAAATAATAATAATGATGATATAATTAGACACATATATATATAAACACACATATGTGACGACATTCTCAGAGTTGATGGCATGTCTCACATATATACATATAAGAATCACTTTGACTAATCTATTAGCTTTAGAGTCAATTCCAAGATCATCCAATGTTAATTAAAACAGTGAATTAGCTTTGGAATCAGATAAAAAGATTATTGCTTTCAATGCAGATTAAATATAGAGATGTCATGTGATGCTTTATTTTGATATATATATTTTCCCAAAAGATCAAAATGTTATAATTACTTTAAAACTGTGTTTATTAAAATACTGTATAGTTAATTTATTATCACACCCACATATATAGTTGGCATCATCATAACAATATAGTTATATGTTTAGATTGACTTGGGATCAATATCTTAGTGTGTTTGAAAATTTCAAATCATGAGACAGTTCTAGCTTTTAAATTCATCAGACATTATTACTAAATTGTTTCTCATGAGTCAATATTTCATATGCTTGCACAGGATGTCAATAACAATAGCAAATTCTCTATACTGTAATGCTATCAAGTGCAAGCCTTTCTAATCAATGGATGCATGAAGGTTTGTGCATAAAATTCCTATCTAATGTCTATTCATCCAATATACCCAGACAAGTTTCTAGCTTATGGATTTCATCAATGAAGAGCCTTGGATTTGAGAGCACTGCACCTAGATCTTAGGATTGAATGCAACCCTCCAGCATATTTGGTTAACTATAAAGCTAGGAGCCCAAGATGAAAATAATAATATTTTCAATACAGACTCATTTGTTTGTATAGTCATAGATAGTGAACTCAGTTCTGGCAAATATATATTTTGGTGTCTTTTTCAAAAATCCCAGTCACCAATATCCTATAGAAAGGATAGATATAAAATCATTAAAACACACATGATTACCATTTCATATGCTTACACAGGTTGTTAATAATAATAGCAAACTCTCTATACAGTAGTGCTATCAGGTGCAAGCCTTTATAATCAATGGATGCAGGAAGGTTTTTGCATAAAATCCTTATTTAGTGCCTACCCATCCAATATCCCAGATTAGTTTATAGTTGTGGCTTTCCATAGTGAGGAGCCTTGGATTTGAGAGCACTGCACCTAGATCTTAGGTTCTAATGAAGCTCTTCAGCTGCCACTTTTTACCTATTTGATTAACTATAAAGCTAGGGGCCAAAATGAAAACACAATAATGTTTTCAATCCAAGCCCATTTGCTTGTATAGTCAACCAAATAGGTAAAAGATGGCTGTTGGAAGGTTGCATTTGATCCTAAGATCTAGGGGCAGCACTCTCAAATCCAAGATTTCTTACTAATGAAAGCCACAACTAGAAACTAGTCTGGGGTTATTGGATGAGTAGGCACTAGATAGGGATTTTATGCAAAAACATTCCTGCATTCATTGATTACAAAAGCTTGCACTTGGTGACACTACTGTACGGAAAGTTATGCTAGAACTACAGGTATACTTTCTTTTATTTTAAATTAATTGTGTATGCCCTCTATGAGTTTAAATTACATAAATGAAAAAACTGTCTGACAGATTTTTACTTATTCTAATCTGACATAAATTTATATAATATTTATTAAGTATATGCTAAATTGTAAGTCCAAAGGTAAATGGAATAATTCATTACCCAAGCAAGAAATAACATTTGCTACTACTGATTGTAGTTTGCTGCTGGCTACTTCCTAATATTCTTTACAATATTAATATTTACAATCATAAACTTTAATGATCTTTACACTATTAAGATGCTTAATTCATATACAGTATAATCTATATTTATACATACAGATACATAGTTGGATCTTACTTTTTGCATTACAAAGAAATAGTATTCTTCACTTACCAAGGGAATGCTAATTTTCAAATTAGTCTTCTAAATATCCAGATTTAAATGCTGCCAAATAGAATAATACTGCAAAAGAACAACTCAAATTCACATAGAATTCTTTCTCTAAAGGCAAACTCTAATTCATGGAGTTAGACTGCAATTCTAAATGCATGCTCATAACAACATTGTATAAATAACCACAAGTATTGACTGTGCATTTAATCATTATAAGATTTCTAATATTTTTTACTAATTTTTCTATACTTATTATATCTTCTATTTAACATCAACTCTTGGCAATGTGAATAACATTCTGCATACCATATATGAATAGATTATGATTGTTTTCTCCCATGCAGTTTGAAATGATGTTTACTGCCAATGTATCTGTGATAAACAGTCAATAACATCATTCTATAATAGATATTAATAGTAAGACATTAAGAAGATAAACAAATGGAATTCAGAAAAGTAGAACAACAATGACGATAAGAAGCAAATACACTTCTTTATACAAGATTGTTAAAGTGAAGATTTCAATATAAAATGAAAAGTGCAATCAATAGATGAAAAATATTATATATAGATATGATGCCTCATGTTTGCTAATCACTTTGGTATAAGATAATATAGATGTTAAACTTTAGCATAAAATCTGCAAATTAGAATTTTAAATGGAAAAAATGAAAATATGATCACCAAATTAAAATTAAATTATGTCTACTGTGCTAAAGTTTTTTGCTAAATGAAACTATGGTCTTACTAAATTGAAAAATAAAATTTGATAAATTTCAATATCAGACCATATCCAAAATGAAAGAAATTTTAATTGTAAGCCAATAAACATCATATGATCAGCATTTTTTTTTTTTAGTTTCAATTTTAATATTTTTAAACTTTCCAAAAAAAGGAGTAACTTATTGCATTATAAAAACAGACAAAATTTAATAATTTATTATACTAAAATTGTAAATATAGGAGATTTGAACTCAGATTTTGAGTTCATATCCCCTATATATACAATTAAGTTCCAGATATAAGAATGCCTGTATTTCAAATCTTACACATAAAGCCTGCATTCTGCCCATTTTTCTTCTATGTGTTTAAATGGATATTGTTCTATACATGAGGGGTCAGAGTGACTTGAGGTCAACATGAGCATAACAACAATATTGGCATTAGCATGGGATTTGGGCATTCTATCATCAGATTTATGAATGGCTGAAGAATTGGAGGTTGGAGTAGATTAAAGCCTGTCCATTAAAGTATAAAGATTTGCTATCTTAATATAAACTGAGCACTGATTATATATATGTGTGGGATATGATAATCTGAACCAATTGATGAGTGCTGGTTCAGTACGAAATATGTATATTGGTGATTGTGATTGTTTAACTTTTCTACATGTGTGTGGTTATGTGTATCAGTAGTATGAGATAGTGTGGATAGTTGAAGGTTGCTTGAAAATCTGAGTTCAAATATTCTATATTTACAATTAAGTTCCAGGTATAAGAATGCCTGTATTTCAAATTTTATACTAAAATTGATAAAAATAAAAAAAAAACTATATTAAAATTTATATAAATCATTCAGGAATAAAAATTGAAATTATCATTTTATAAAGGAAAATAGTATATTGATTGAATGTTTATATATTTGCTTAAGTAAAAGAACTATTTTTTCTATTTAGGATGGAAAACTTTTTATGAAAGAAGTGCTTCTCATTTATGTTTATTTATATTGAGAGCATTATTAAGAAAGTCTATCTATTTACTATTAATTAAAAAATTTATTAATATTGTTTGATGTTTTTTTAAGAAAAATAGTATTATTATAAATGAATAAGTTCAAAGAATTGGATACAAAATTTATGAATGTAAAATGTGATTTGAAATAAGATGAATGAATGAATACCCATTATTAAAAATAATTACAATTGGAGTAAAAAAATTTCTATATATGTAATTGAAGGATAGAAATGTAATAGCATAAACACAAATGGTTGATTGCATAAGAGGTTCATGATGACCAGGTCTTACATAAATTACGGAAAACAGTAAAGAACAAAATGGAGGGAAAATCACAGAAAAAGCGGTTTGCATTGTAAAAAATACATAGCCTTTAAGACAGCAATGATATTTCTAAGCAGATATGAAGGCCATAACATTATTCACAATCCGCTGATGCTGTTGATAGCATCTGGTACATTATCTAACAAAATTTAGGATAAGTATTAAAAAAGTTAAGATAAAATAAAATTGTTGAAAGAAAATCCAATTATAAATGTGACTAAATGAAGTTTCAGGAAAAAAAAGTGAAGTTAGAATATCTTGTATTAAATATTTAAATGAAGAATTATTAAGGTTTATCATTTGCTTTTGTTGTAGATATATTTTAGAATCTATAATTATTTATATGCCATTAAATGTATGATCTTGTTGTGATCAAAAATGGAAATATATGATATTTTTGTTATTATTTTTAATGATATTATTATTATTATTTTTCCATATGTCATAGCATCGGCCGGGAGGTGAACCTGCAAGAACTGTTTGCCACCAGCTGTTTGCTTGCAAGGCAGCTGTGCTGACTTCTCAGCTATTATTTACTTAGTTTGTTTAAAATAAGAATCTAAATTTTAAAATTGTATGTAAAATAAAAAATGACTAAATGAAAAGTGAATAAAAGCCATCTACTTAATTTATTTTTATAATAATTATTACTAAAATTTTCCCTAATTAAATTAATGCCATATTATATATTAGAGGATAAGAATTAAATTCATGTTATATTTAGTTAGATTATAGTAATTCATGCACTATTTGAGAACTAAATTTATAATTTAATTTTTAATCATAGTCTACTAAGAAACCCTGATGCTTTTGTTATTTGCATTAGGAACAATAATCTATTATTTTTCTCCAGAGCAATTTTGAATTGTAAATACTGTTATCAAATAAATCTTCAGATTAGTTTGTAGCTATTTGCCACACATAAACATGCACTTCTAGAAGCAACTAATTACATAATTAATGTATTGAGATTAAAATATTCTAAGATTTTTTTAAGCCAATATTATATATATTCTTTATTTAGTAAGTAGATAATTTCTGGTTATATGTGTACAAATACAATCTACCTCATGAATAAAGTCAAATATTTAAAAACTAATCTGAGGACATGATGGCAGTTACCATCTAGTTTTCAATGATTATTAAGGCTTACAAAAGATGGTTCTAGCTTATAGCAATGAGTGGATTATTATAATGTATAGTATACTTATACTAATTTCAGGATTCTTTATTATTTATTACATTTTTATTTTATTAATAAACATTATTAAAATTAAGTTTTTGAATACAATTTATTGATTTTTTTAATATTATTCAAATTTCATTGTTATCTCATTCATAGATAGAAAATTATTTCATAAACCTAGGTAGATAGTTCAAATGAGGAATACATAACTTTCACTTCTCCTGTTCAGTATTGCTCCAAAACTGTAACATAGTTAAAGAAGGTTGCCTTGACTACAGGTTGAGATTGTTGATAGCTTAAGGGTTGATTGTTATATATATTTTTCAATTCATAATTGTCAAAAACATTTCAAAATCTGTTTTAAATATTTTTAATATTATTGATCTAGATCCTAAATATGCAATATGCTTGTGTGTATGTTGGCACATTGTTGTGTGAATTATATACAATTCTTAAAACATCAATTGATTGACTTATCATTACCTGATTTATATTTACCAGTAAAAAGAGAAAAAAAATTACATTATAAAATTTCATTCGTTTTTATTTTTTATTTTTATTTTTTTTAAAAATCGATTATTTTCTAATTCAGGAATTATTAGCAAATAAAGTTTTTATTACATTTTAATAGTAGTAAATAAAGATCTTACTTAACATTAATATGGTAGATATTATAAACGTTAATGCAATTAAAATGTTTTTTTTTTTTTAATAAAGGAAAATATTTTGGTAGGTGGCTATGTATATTCTATACATGCAATGCTCTTAGTTTTTTAATCTTTTGGAAATTTCAATTTTATTAATTTATCATATATAGTCAAGTAGATATTAATAAATACACCCAGGTCTCATTTTATGCGGATTTATTTAATGCGATTTTGAAGTTATGTGTTTCATGTTTCTTCTTGATATCTTTGTATGCGGTTTTCTTTTATGCGATAAAAATTATTAGATCAGAAGTCAAGCTCCGATAATGTGCTATTACTTTAAATATTATAAATTTCACGCACTCACACATCATATTTAAATTAATAGCGCATTATCGGAGTTTGGCTTCCATCTAAGAATTTCAATATATTCAGTGCTTTATAATAGTACTATAATAGGTTTTATGCAATAAAGAAGTTCAGAATTCACTTAAAATCAGGATTTCCCCATTTTATATACACACATTAAATTTTACAAGATTATAATGTAAATCTCTTCAAATGTTATAGATGCCTATACTATGCATATTGTTGTTTTTGCATTTTAAATCACATTCTATTTTTGCTATTTAAAAAAAGAGTACGTAATCAATTAATCATTTAGTGTCTGCAAGTTTATTTTTAAAAGATGAGTAACAGCGGTGGGCACAATTAAATTTGACAATTAAAAATTAAAATCTGATTTTTAAGTGTAATTAACAATTTAAAAATTACGTAATGTGATCGTGAAACAATGAAATTTGATTTTTAAACGGAATTGAAAAGTAAAAAATTAAAGAAAAAAGTAAGAATTTAATTTTTGTTAGTTTTAATTAAATTTTGCCCAACAGCAGTGAGTAGATGTCTTTTTATTATCATAAGTCTAAGTTCTTATTTTTATTTTAAACTTTTAGTTTACCATACCATTAATTAATGGAGAGGAAAAAACATTCAGGAAAGTGAATTTCTTTGGAAATAAAAAATTCAATTTTAGATCGCTTAGTGAAAGGGGAAGGATCAACAGCGATTGGAAAACATTTTAGTTTGGGCGAATCCACTATAAAAGCAAAAGCAATTTATTGGGATTTAGATATAAAGATCATAGAGTTGACAAAGATTATGTTGTGGAAATGGGATGGAGCAGAATATGGGAAAACTTAGACTGGGGAATGTAAAATGAAGTAGCTAACAGCTTTCTCTAGGCATAATTGCTGAGAGATTCTTGACGTCATTTAAGGAGAAGCTACAGTACATCACATCACATCATGACATGATGAATCTGATGTCTCAAATAATGATAATGATTAAAATACCATACATGTATGAAAAAAATGTAAATTACACATAAAAATATTGTTTTGAATAAAATTAAATACTGCAGTTAATAAAAAAAGTAAAAAAAGTTTGTCTTCTATCAATTTTTTTTGAATCTGAAATTTTTTATTAGTCATATTTTATTTATTTCTTTTTTTTTTAATGCGAATTTTAAAGTAATTTTATGTTGTTACTTTGCTTTTATGCGATTTTTGGAAAATTACAGTATCTATCCCTCATTTTTCAAGGTAAGTAAAGTCTATTTTTGTGCGATTTCTTTTGTGCGCGTTTTCTGAGAAGCCTATCTACCGCATAAAATGAGACCCAGGTGTATTAAAATTGATGAGAAAACTACAAAAAGGAAAATAACTTTTTTGTTCTTCCATCATAGAAGTCATTTTGCAATTGGAAATAGATATAGTGCTTTATTTGATAATGAAAAAATTTTTTCATTACAAAATGTCAAGTAAGCTTGCCTAAATCATTAAAGTTAAAAAGTTCTCAAAAGTGATAATAATCCCAAATAATCATCATCATGTGACATTTGAGTTTTCAAATGACAAGGTGAGACAACAATTCCATTCCATATACCAAATTGATATATATTTTTATTTTGATCTACTAAACAAGGGATGGCAACTTAGGGTATACATGCCAAGTGTGGCATACTAAATAATTATCAATGGCACTCTGATTGAATTGCAATAATAAAAAATTATATTTTAATTACAGCATATACATTTGTGCCATCATCTACTTTTGCGTATGTGATTCACATATTATATATAGAGCTCGCAAAACAAACTCTTTAACAAACTTTGTAGAATACCTCCAACCTCAGACCAGTTTCTGCTACTGGCATCCTCAATGAGGTGCTAGGATATTCAATCATTTGATTTAAAATGCCAGAACAAGCCCAGTACTTTATCTAATGTGTAATATTAAGTAGAAACTCTGAAATTTTCAGACATCCATATATCTTCCAATCCAGCTATCTAACTTAAATAGCCATGTGGGACTGAACTAGATTCAGATACACCATATATTAATAGCTAATATAAAATCACCAAAGCTATCATAGCAAAAAATAAAATTACAAAAAAAAAAATCAAGCCAGATACATGACCTAATTTAATAAAGCTTGTGTTTACAAATACTATATATATAGTTTGTTTTGCGAGCTCTATATATAGTATTTGTAAACACAAGCTTTATTAAATTAGGTCATGTATCTGAACTTAGTTCAGTCCCATATGGCTATTTAAGTTAGATAGCTGGATTGGAAGATATATGGATGTCTGAACATTTCAGAGTTTCCACTTAATAGTTACACATTGGATAAAGTGCTGGGCTTGTCCTGGTATTTTTAATCTAATTATTGAATATCTGAGCACCTCACTGAGGATGCCAATAGCGGAAAACCGGTCTGAGGTTGGGGGTATTCTACAAAGCTTGTTAATAGTTTGTTTTGTGAGCTCTATATATAATATTTGTAAACACAAGCTTTATTAAATTAGGTCATGTGACATCTGACTTGTTTTTTTTTTTTGCGATTCACATGTAAATGGAAATCATGATTCACTTTAATTTACCAATTATTTCATACAAAAATGTACATTCGATCTTTACTCTTTTTAATAAAGATAAGAGCTAAGTGGGATGGAATTTTTTTTTTTCCAGAAAGGATTAATTTTGTCTGGATTTTTTTTGATGGTCACTTGATATCTTTGGTACTTTTATATGCAGCTACGTGTTTAGAGTAAATTTATATTTAGAGAGAATATTATATCCATTAATTCATTAGAAAAACTTCTCTTCATAATTATATAATAATACATTTTAAGTTTTGGTGCATTTATTTGGGAAAAAAAGTTTATAATTAGTGATAGTCAAATTAATGTGTGAATGAAGTCTGCAAATAATTGAGACTTGATAAATCACTTGGATCTCAAAAGTAATTTTTTTCTTTTTAATGTTTATTGTGTAATTAAAACAAATTTCTTATAGACAAAAAATTCAAATGTCCATAGTTTTAAAGAAATGAAGAATATATGAAAAACTTCCAATTTAGATTTGATTTTTTTATACCACAAAAATGAATTTCTTTGCTAGAAAAATACTTGTTTTATTTTGTTAAGAGTTCATTAAACAGCTTTTTATATTAAACCGTGGAAAGCTAAATGTGCTTTTCCTATTCTAAATCACTATACATTAATTGGCAATTTTGTAAACAATATACAGTTTTTAAGTGTCAAAGAGATGAATCTTCTCCATGCCAAAGAAAATTTTAAGCATGTTTTTTAAATGCAATATAATTTCACAAAACACACTTTTCACATATAATCCTATGTATTTTAAAATATTGAATGGTAAATAATATAAGATTTGGTTATAATGGGCTTCAAAAGTATATAATATATAATTTTTAAGCCCATTATGACTAGACCAATTTTGATACTATACATATAATAAGATTGATAGAATCATTTTGGCATGCAGAATAACATTGTAGCATAGATTCAGCACAAGAGTATTAAAAGGTTGATGACCGCTGTACTAAACCATACAGGGTATATCTTAATGATATATATATATATATATTTGAAGCTCTTTGCCCAAAGATTATTTAAAGTAACTAGTAAAATATGGTTCTGACCCAAATGATAGTTTTTGACCATTATCAATGGAATTTGCTGTCATATGATAGTGCCTTAACATATTAGTATCTCAATTATAAGTTTACATCATAAACTTTAGTGAATGTTTTACAGCATTAAGATGTATATATAATTATTTCAGTGTTTTTTGTTGTAGAAAATTTTTAATTATTCAAATAATATATAGATGGACGAAACATGCATATTCTCATTAATTAAACTTGGTGAGACAAGTAAAATTAAAACCTACTAACCATTATAAAATCTATATATGTACATATATATATTTAAAACTTTTACAAAGTAATTGGATACATCTTGAAGTCAAGACCAAATCTATTTACAAGGATAAAGATGATTTCAAAAATAAAATACAATCTTTTAAGAGAAATGTGTTAATTTTAAAACTTGATTCCTTTTTTTTTTTTTTAAAGAATGATTACTTGAAGCGTTTCCAAAGAGAAACTAGTTTTTAAGAATTTTGAAGTACGACAGTAATAAATGGTAATTAAAATTATTATTTTTTGTACATACTTTCAGAGTATTAATGTGATAAATTATATTAATTATAAACAATAAATTAATCTTTACACAAACTATTACACTGTTAAATAAAATATTCTTTATTGATATTTATCTCCCCAAAATACAGAATACCTATTTTAATATAAATATGTTAATCTGGCTATCAGTTGTAAGATGCCTATTATTGTTAAAACTAGAGAGACAAAAACTATTAAGAAAGACCATATGAATAGTTCATATTTCTAATTTCAGAAACATTCAACTGGTTTTACATTGAAACTTCAAACTTAACTGAAATCAATGAGAAGATAGCTGATAATTAAGAACTGCAAAGAAAATACTTGGTACAAAAAAGCAGCAATTTACCAATAAATTTTCTACTGAGATAAGACAAAGTATGAAGAAAACAAAGATTATGAAAATTTCTAAAAATGATTCATTAAAAATATTTGAATATCTTGAGTTTTATAAAATGGTGTGAATGATAGTTAATAATACAAAAATATAATTGTGATTTGCCAAGGAAAGTTATAAAACAGAATAAATGTCTCAAAAGTGTAAAACAGCATTTTGCTATTGGAAGGAATGTTGTTTCAACAATAAGGAGAAGAGATGGAACTATTAATAAAAAGAGAGATGACATCATGAAAAGTGTTGAAAAGTTCAATAATGAATTATATAATAATAAAGAATAAAACCAAAATATCCCCTACAGTCTATCTTCTGAATTGCCCAGCATTTTTAATAAAGTGAAATATGCAATTCAATTTATAAAAAAAGGGGAAGGCTCCCAGAAGTAAAGAAATAGCAAAGTTATGTACCAAATGTTTAAATATAAAGATGTATCAGATGATTGGAAGAATGTAATAATAATATTGATATTTAAGAATGGTTATAAAGATAATATTTGACATTACAGACTTTTTACTCTTTTTTCAGTTATATACAAAATCTTTACTAAGATAATTAGAACTTGTCTTCAACAAACTTTGAATGCTAATAAATCAAAATAATGAAGCTGGATTTAAAAGTTGCTTTAGTACAATGGATCACACTCAATGACTGAGAGAAGTTATAGAAAGGATCAATGAATATGAATTGCCAATATACTCTGGGTTTGTAGATCATGAAAAACATTTAATTCTATAAATAATTCTACAGTTATTAATCTGAAAAATGCAACAGCTATGATTAGATTATATGGTGATACTTAGGAGATTAACATTGCAAAGGATATAAAACAGGATGATACTATATCTCCAAAACTTTTTACAGCAGTTTGTCCAGAAGTATTCAGTGGATTAAAATGTTTTGTAAATGATGTGGTTGTTTTTACAAATAATACTTCAGAACTTCAGAAAATTATTGCAATAGTTATCAGATGAAATTAAGAAATTAGTACTGAAAATAAGTGCTAAGAAGATCAAAATAATTATGAGTGGATGTTTTCAGAAGAAGAAAATAAAGATTGATAATAAATAAATTAGAAGTTAGCAACTCCAAATTCCTTGGCCAGATTATTGATACAAATAGAAACATAATAGATGAAATTAACCTTAGAATTAAACTTGAATGGAATGCTTTTGCCTTAGGAATAACAATGTTAAAAGTAAATATGTCTATGTGTTTGAAAAGAAAGTTTTTTTAAGAAATGTGTTTACCAGTACTTACTCATGAAATTGAGGCTAAAATGGGAAGTTAAGATAATAAAAGTAAATTAAGATTATTTAAGTCATCTGGATTTTGTAAATGATGAGCTCAAGGAAATGTCAAAAATTATCAGCTTGTTAAAGTAAGGTATGGTGATATATATGATTGCAATATTTAAAACATTAAAGGCTAATGACATTATTTGTTAATATAGTAAACTAGATTTAAATGATGACCAGTTGTTTTAAGATTGGACTAAAAAGTACATAAATATATTTATAAAATATTGCATGTAAAATTTAAGAGGTAAGCAGATGTTAAACTTAGTTTGATTTTGAATGGATGAGCATTAATAAAATAAATACAATGGTGACTCATATAAGGCTCTGAAAAAATAGATGCTTCATGAATGCAACCCTCCAAAAACCATCTTTTATCTCTTTAGTTAATATTTCTTTAACCTTTTCATTTGTATTTGTAATAAATTAGCAAAACATTTTTGACATCAACTGAAAAAGATTTTATTATTTATTTTTAAATACAGCTGAGTACACTGTGATTCTGGTAACCACACCAAAAGCGCATCCATCTAAAAGTAAATAATAAGATCTTTTCAATTGCGAATATTACAAACATTTTACTCTTTAGTTAACTATAAAGCTAAGAGCTCTCAGATCCAAGACTCTTCAATAATGAAAATACAAGCTAGAATCTAGTCTGGGGATAAGTAGACACTAGGATAGGAATTTTATGTATAAATGTTCTTGTATTTATTGATTACTAAGGCTTGCACTGGGTGGCACTACTTTATGGAGAGTTTGCTTCAGTTTTAACAGTTTGAGTAGGCATAGGGAATGTGATCATATCATGTTTTAATGTTTTTATACTAATCCTGTCAATAGGGTGATGGTGGCTGTGGTGTTTAATAAACCAAGGATACCAAAATGTATAGATACTGAACTGGGTTTAGATCTATACGACTGACCATACAAGTGAATGAGTTTTGGATTGAAAAAGTTATCATGTATTCATCTTGGCCTCATAGCTTTATAATTAACTAAAGAGGTAAAATGTGGCTGGAGGGTTGCATCAAATCCTAAAATCTAGGCACAATGTTGGATGAGTAGGCACTAGATAAGGATTTTATGTACAAACTTTCTTGCATCCATTGATTACTAAAGCATGCACTGAGTGGCATTATTGTATGGAGTGTTTGCTACAAAATAATTATCATCATATAATTTTTTTATTAATTAACCTGAATATTAATTTAAAAATATTACTATTAATTTGAATCTTCATTTTCTTTTTTAATATATTCTTATATATTAGTAATGAAAATATTAAGAAAAAAATGACAGAATATCTAATTATCTTGTTAATAATAATTTCTTATTAATTGAAAAGAAACTAAGCTAACATTTTCATTTTAAATTTTTATCAAATATTAAAGCAGTGATTACGATTCTAATTAAGTATTTTATATTTTAAGATTTTTAAATTTCTCTTTCATTTCTGTATGAATTATGTAGTGAAATTTATTAAATAGAATATATTTAGAACCTGTATTTTTTCATATTCAATAAAACAAGAGCAAGATTAGCAACCAAGCATTATACATAATAAAAAAAAAAAAAAACCCCTTCAAATCAAGATATATAATCTTTGAGTATATTAGGGATTTATATACCCAATTAATTATTTTTTATCATATTATAACCCACATAATTTAAAACAGTAGTATATATTTTTAGTTTTATACAAAATTTTTACTAAGATAATTACAACTCATCTACAGAAAACACTGGATTTCCACCAACCAAGAGAACAAGCTGGATTTAAAAGTGGTTTTAATACAGTAGATCATATCCAGGTATTGAGAGAAATTATAGAAAGGACAAATGAATATGAGTTGCCATTATGCTTAGGATTTGTAGACCATGAAAAGGCATTTGATTCTATAAACATTTCTTCAGTGATTAAAGCATTGGATCATCAAGGTGTAGATCCAGGATATTGTCATATTTTGAAGAATATTTATAAAAATGCAACAGCAACAATTAGATTATATAATGATAGTAGAAAAATCAACATTGAAAAGGGTGTAAGACAGCGTGACTCCATATCTCCAAAACTTTTTACAGCAATGCTGCAATAAGTATTTTGTGGATTAAAATGGGAAGCTAAAGGAGTGAAAGTAAATGGAGATTATTTAAGTCATTTAGATTTTGCAGATTATGTAGTTGTTTTTGCAAATAATATTTTAGAGCTACAGGAAATGTTGCAGGAGTTATCAGATGAAAGTAGGACTTAAGATAATTATTAAAAAGACTAAAGTAATGTTTAATAGATTTTTTCAAAATATGAAAATAAAGATTGATTATGATGACAGTTACAAATACCTTGGTCAGATTATTAATACAGATGGAAATATAATGGATGAAATTAATCATAGCATTAAACTTGGTTGAAGTGATAGAAATAACTTGATACTAAAAGGAAATATGCCTATGTGTTTGAAAAGGAAGGTTTTTAATAAATGTGTTTTGCCAGTTCTTACTTATGGATCTGAGACTTGGACACTTAATAGAAGAGCAATACAGGGACTTCAGACCACTCAAAGAAGTATGGAGAGATGCGTGTTGGGAGTAACAAGAAAAGATCGAAAACGCAATGTATGGGTAAGAGAGCAAACAGGTGTTACTGACCTCATTGAAAAAATTAAAAGACTGAAGTGGAGTTGGGCTGGACATATTGTTAGAAGAGATTATAACAGATGGACAATTGAAATTTTAAACTGGATTCCAAGAGATTGTAAAAAGACCCAGAAAGAGACCACATGTGAGATGGATGGATGAAATAAGAAAGGGTGCAGGGATGATGTGGAGAAGAGAAGCTAAAGATGGATTGAACTTGGAGAGACCTTCATCCTGCTGTGGATTGATAATGGTTGATGATGATGATATATTTTTAATATGAATTTAAACAATAATAAAATACAATGCAATATAAATATTTTCTAATTTTTATGAGAGAAATCAGCTGTGTTTTGCAATTAAAAATAAAAATCACTTATAGATCATGCTTTTTTCAAATTATGATTGGTTTATGTGAATCAGTTCAGAAATATTGCACAAGTTATATCATAGTGCCAACTAGACTTTGATCACACAATTCTGCTGGTTCTGAGAAATCGGAATTTGAGTATAATCCCATGACAATATTTCATCAGTGTACAATTATACCTTAGGTTTTTGCAATTTTCAAAGGCTTCTATTGTTGCTTCACTCAGACATTCATTTAGAATCCATTTTTTCAGAGTTTTATTTTTGAAGGAGCTTATATGAATCACCATTGCATTTATTTTATTAATACTCACACATTCAAAATCAATCTAAGTTTAACTATCATTATTTTAAATGATCTGCCATCATATAAAGAATCTGTTTACTGCTTAAAATTTACATAATATAAAGCTGAGTACTGATTGTATATATGTGTAGAGATGGTAATCTGGACCAACTGATAAGTGCTGGTTTAGCACAAAATACATATATTGGTGATTATTTATCTTTTCAACATATGTGTGATCAGGTGGATCAGCAATATAAGATGGCACTGAGAGTTGTGGGTCGTGTGAAAGTCCGAGTTCGAATCCTTCATATATTACATATATAAATGCAAGTGTTAAGCCTGCACAATGTATATAATATTTTATAAATATATATTTTTTAGTTCAGTCTTAAGACAACTAATCATCATTTAAATCTAGTTTATTATATTCACGAATAATGGCATTAACTTATAATGTTTCAAATATTACAAATACGTATATACCCATACCTTTTTAATGTATGCAGGAATTATATATGTTTTACCTTACCTTTTATAAATGAACAACATAAAATCTTAATAAAATATATTATAGGAATTATTACTTAAATAAATTTTAATACATTATACAATATTAGATAAATTCAAATCATATACAATTTAGATCTATGCATAGTAATAATTTAAAAATTGTTAGATCAGAAGTCGAACTCCGATGATAATGCGCTATAACTTTAAATATTATAAATCTCTGCACACTCACACGTCAGTAAGAGTTTAAAACACTTAAGTGGATCCAAAAGTCTACTTCATTTTTTATAATTTATTTTCACTTTTTTTCTTTTCAAATTTTGAGGACAAAATAAAATGTCCTAACTAAAATAAAATATTCTCTTTTTTTATTCTCTCTGTTTTCTTTTTGTGGTAACAATTAACTTGGATTTTTGAAATATGAGATCAATCTTATACAATGTTTACCTCAACATTTTTAAAATTACTAAATATCCAATTTGCCAATAATCAATTATGATAATATAGATTATCTTACAAGCAAGTAAATATATCTTTTATTATTCTTACAAGAAATCAAATATTATTTCCAAATTTTTATATTAATTTTGTTTAATCTGTAATTTTCTACTTGGAAGTAACATATTTATAAAGCACCCACAGAGATCTATTTTTCAGACATTTTCTAATATATTAAATAATAGATGTATTTAATAATTTCTAATGGGTTTTTCCAAACAGAAAATAAATTTATTTAATTTTAAATACAATCAGTTTTTTATTTTTGATTCTGCATAAGAACAATTTCTATATGATTACCCAAAACAAGTCTGTATGTACACACACATATATGCAGTTTTTCATCTTTCTCATGTATTTATTTCTTCAAATGTTAATAGAAAAGACTATGTGTTAGAAAAAGTACACAAGATTGATTTTTAAGAAAATCTCAAAGAAAATATTGTTTGTATATGATATAATATAAAGGAATCTATTATAAATAATAATTAAGAATAATGATTTCCCTTTTTCCTCCCAACACCCAAAATCACCCTATATTATAACATATAAATGTGAGCACAACATTGCAGGAAAATCAATGTCATTTTTAGTAGCACAATTTTCTGAGTTTATAAATCATCAATGATATGCCAAAAAAGGGTTGTCCTGCTTATCTTATTCAAATGCTCCTATTTATTTATCCTAATAAGCTATTCTGTTAAATTTATCTCACTATCAAAAAGTATCACCATATCATAAATATTTCATATATAATGAATCTTTTAGCAGAATACAAACTGCAGTCTTATCTATCAAATTCTTTTTTATAATTCTTTCCCTCTTTATTTTCTTGTAATAGGTTTTTTATAACTTCTTTACTTACATATCCAATTTATTTTATTTTTTACTTTTTAATTAGTCTTTTCTTGCATATTCTTTTCATCATTTTTTATATTTTTAATCTTATTTTTCTAAATTATCTTTTCAATTATTCTCCACATCTTTCATTTCTAGAGTTCTCAATTTTTTTTATTCCTACTTGTACAAATCTCTGCTACATATATAAAGCACCATTCTAATCAAAACAATTTCTTTCTCAATTTCAATCTTTCTGGGCTACAGAATTACATACAAACCATATTAAAAGTTTGTTTAGTCATTACATTATTACTCTAATTTTATTATCATTACTTTCATAGCAATTCATCATTTCCCAAATATTTAAGGGCTATAATTTGCTTGTTTGAAAGTTTGTAATGATGACATTTTATATGTAATTAGATATTGGATTATTTTATATCATTTAGTTTTGATTATTAAATGTTTTTTTAAAAAAATTAAAACTTTATTTAAACTTTTCGTATACATTTAATATTAGTGACACAGGTTAATATACAGCACAACATTATAAATAATATTATTCTTTTCACTTCTTCAAGTATTGCTGGCGTGGCTAATGACCATATTAGCATATGAATCAAACTAGAAATCTTTAGTTTCATATTTAATTTTAAAGTGAAACCAACTAGTCTATTTCATCAAAAGCCTTTGACAAAATAGCCTAATTGGTTAGAATACTTGAAAATTCAGTATTCATATATCTAAAGCATACTGGTATGATGCCCATGCTTGTACTGTCACTGGAAATATTGTGTCATATGCTAAAAAGTATATTATTACTAACAGTTAGTAATTAAAACTACATAACAGAAATAGTCTAACACATAATTACAAATTGCTTTATAATTATCTATCCATTTATCTCTTTCAAAAATGTATTCAATTATTTTCATTGCTTTAATTTAGATGCACTTGTTAACATCCTTAGATCTAGTTCAAATTCTGTCTCAATTAACTTTCCGTTAAATTTATTTTTAACATTCGTGAATACTAATTCATCATCAGGACATCTCATACTGAACTCTTCTAGTCTGAAGTCCAACTCTAAATTATATCAAAACAATCTCATTTGCAATTCATTTATATTAATATTAAATAAAACAGGCAAAACTCAACATCTTTTGCCTTTCTATACCCATTTATTTTGAAGGAAGACTGTAGACACTTGTAAATATCTTCTGATTCATACATAAATGTTCTTATCTGATTTTTTTTTGCCATATCTATTCTTTGAAGAATGTTCAACAAAACAATCCACATTCATGTTAATAAAATTCTTACAAGATTAATAAACATTAATCTCACTTTTTTTATATTTATATATATAAATTATTTTCACCATTCTACATATATCTTTGGTTGCACCGTGTTTTCTAAATTCAAAATAGTCTTTATATTAAAACAAGAGATATTCATATTATTAAATTATTATTATTTATTTGACAATTAAGCATTTTCAAATTAATTGTTATAAACTTGTTTCTATCATCTTCTGTTAAAAGTTTGTACTGTATATTTTTTGGATGTTTCTTAAAATTTTTATGTTATGATTGTATCTTGTTTCTTGTAACCCTTACCATATGACATTAGCACTTTTTATGTTTTTATATACTTGATCAACTTTTAATTACTTATAAGTAATATTCTAATGATGATGAAACTTTATTATACACCTCCTAATTTTTTAATCTATATAGTGAATCTTAAATTTGCTGATATTACACTAGATGGAAGTATATAGTGCTGTTAATAGTTGTGGGTTCATCATCTCCAGAATATATAGAACTCAAGTAATGACTGTGATATGGCAACTGATTTATTGAAGTAAATCTGAGATATATAAAACAACAATGCTTTTTGTATTTTGGAAAAAATTTCCAAAATTTGGCATGAAAATATATCTATAATAATCTTAAAATCTTAAAAAACTGATAGTAATCTCAAAAATTATTACTCAATATCATTATTATCTGTATTTTAAAAACTCTTTGAAAGAATAATCTTAAAAAAAAATTATGTCAATTGAAAGTCATATATTTTAAGAATGGCCATATTTCCATTAGGATGAAACTACTAAGAAAACATCTATCTTTAATTATTTTTATTGAGAAAAAATTAAATTCTGATGCTATTTTTATTGATCTGATCTTAACATATGATTCTATTCATAGAAAAATCTAATAAATATTAGAATTAAGTTACTCAACAAAATGAATTTAAATAGAAAAATTCAAATGATTATTAATAAAGTTTATCAGAGGATTCATTTTTTCATCTATCTTATTTTTATATTCATCAAGGATCATGATGAATATAAAAATAAGATAGATGAAAAAATGAATCCTGTGAAAACTTTATTAATAATCAATTGAATTTTTCTATTTAAATTCATTTTGTTGAGTAACTTAATTGTAATATTTAAAAATTATAGACTTTTCTATGAACATTTCCAACAGGACATTCTTTTACAATGATAACACAGCTTTAGCTTCATATACAAAAAAAAATATTTCTGGATGTAGAAACATTTTTTGATAAAGATGTGAAAAGATTGTAGCCTTATCCATCTAAACAACAGAGAAGCAAGCTATGTAGAATTGATTATTAGATCATAGCTTAATTTATTTTTCTTATTTAATAAAAAATAATCAATCTAAAATAATTCCTAAGAAAATTCTTTTTGGAAAGTTGATTGTCATTACTTATGGATATGATAAAAATACACGAGCTAAGAAACTTTTTATTAACTTTTTGCATATTTTTCTGCTAAATACTATGATTCTGATTAGAAAAATAGTATTCAGCTAAAGATTTGGATGTGCAATTAAATATTACTGGAATCCCTGAGTCTAATCTTTTGCAATGGCTACTTAATATCCTTCATCGAATGTCAAAACCCAGTCATCTTTTGAAAATGTATAAAAAAGTTTTAAATAGATCACTTAATAGTAACTGAAAACATAGTTTCATTTCCTAATATACATTTGGAATTAAAAAATCTCCCTTTCATCTAAAAATTATTCAATCAATCAAAAAATTGTATTGCAAGATATGAATTTCATCTATGTTGAACAAAAAATAAATTTCTTCTTCTAGACCTACTAAAGTTTGTTGAGCTAATTTAAATCTTCTCAAACATTATTAGAATCTCAATAGTAGGTATAGAACTTGGTTTTTGTGTTTATCTGCTTCAGAAATGGTAATAAACAATCTTGGTCAAAGAAAAAAATATAAAACACATACTTAATGACTATCCAATTTGTATATAAAATGACAAAATGAAATTTAGATTTTGGTTTGAATCTTTGCGCTTCTTTTATTAAAAAAATGTGAATAGTTGACTTTCTTGAAAAATAAATTCAACACTTTACTGTCTTGTTGCTCTTGGAAATAAATTGAGTATTGGTAAGGATTTTATTCTTTGCTGTTTTAAATGAGAAGACTAGTTGAGTTTTTGTTGATGTAAAATTTTGTTGGTTTTTACATTTGTCTGATCTCTTAGTGAATGTACTTGCTTTTTCTATTGTTTAGTGAGATCTAGATTTTGGTGCTGATTTGGATTTTTTCTTTATTTTGTGCCCAATTGTCCTTTTTTTCTTCTGGAATTAAAAATATAATACCAATTTATGAATAACTAGTAATCATGATGATATGATTTTTCTAGCAGAATAAGTAAATGAAAAATTTTCATAATATTTTAAAAATACAAAGAATGGATTGGTTGAACTAATTGGAAATAAAATTTTAAAATATATTTATTACATAATGTTATTTTCAGATGATGCCCAATGATTGTTCTGTGAGTCACTTGATTTTATTGAATTGTTTTATTGTTGTTGATAAATATGTTCAAAATCTCATTTATAAACTTTGCTGCTTTAGACAAGAAGGCACAAACCTAATTTTTAACTGATTAATTTCTGATTTTAGTATGTATAGGTTGTTTTACAGTTCATGAGTATCTGGTTGATTTTTTAAAGTTTAATAGATTAACAACATATTCACAATTATAGTCTTTTTATAGGTTAAAGAACAGAATAATTCCATTTTGAAAAGTTTAGTAATAATTTTTATGTATTTTAATTTTTTTAATCTATGATTCACCTGACAGATTCTCAGTAATTATCTCTGAAATATATATTTACATATCTTTTTATCTGTTTTTCTTAGTTATGAAATATGTATATATGTGAAATAAGAAATGAATCTGTATTGCATAAATACCTTTAATTTTTAATCTATTGTATATATCATATATAAATAATCACATTATAAAACTCAAAATAATACAATTTAATTTTTATTGTTGAGATTTTATTGTTGTTGTTCTAACATTTAAAATATGTTTACAAATATATGATTTTAATATGTATTTGAAAATCTATTTCAGATTTAAATTAAATATTTTATACAAGTTAATACTGTTTATTAATACTTAAAAAACAATAATAAATTATAGCCAGTCATTGATGATCATATTTTTCCATAGTTTTTGATACCAATGCCATCTATAAAAGATTTTTTGAAGTTGATAATATTAGATGCCTTCAAATCCATATCCATGGTATTTCTTCAGAATAATTTCTTTATATTTTTCAGGCTCTTTATTAGCACATGCATTATAGTGGTGATAGATTTTATCTATCTTATGCTAGTCAACTGCTTTTTTTACATCATTAACTTTTCAAAGCATTGTACACTTTTTAAACAAATTAGATTATCTCATATTATGATATAAAATAAGAGAAGCTTAACTTATTCATTTATATTTTTATTTCAAGTTCTGGTTTACAGTTAATTATTATTCATGGTATCACAAAAGAATTGCAGGTTTGTTAAATCTAAATTACCGTAATTAGGTGTAATACTTATCATGTATTATTCATATATCTTGCCATAATTAACATTTATATTGATTTTTATATTCTTCCCTTGTTTTTTTAAAAATCTTTATTAATTTACTCTTATTTTGTCTTGTTGCTTTATATTTTTTATTTACATTTTTTTAATTAATATTTATTATTACTAATATCATTATTGGGTAGAAATGATATAAGATACTGTCAATGGTAACAAATTGCAATTAAACAATATTTCAAACTGTGCAGATGAAAGTAGTCATAAACAGCTTGCATATGCTTAATAGTCTCAGGTTATATTGGTCAATTTTTGCCAATGTTAATGTTGTGTTTTGTTAACTTAATGTATGAATGATTGGCTGATTAACTAGATTCCTTTCTAATAGCAAAAATGTGTTCTCTTTATTTTTGATGTTAATTCTATGACTATTCTGCCTGAAGCAAGAAATGGAAGAGACCTGGCATGAGATTTCATGAATGCAATGATATTCTAAAGAAATACTTCACTAATTTTTTTAAAGATAGTATATATTAATTCTTATTAAGCGCGATGTCAGCACATGTGCCTTGAGGGCTTAATTTTAGCAAGAGAGACCTCTACAAATCATAATGCGAGATTCGACTTTATAAAGATAAGAGGGACTCTCTTATCTCTAACCTATTTTTCTTAATTATATAGGCAAATCTAAAGCATTTTGATTTGGGAACATGATGCTAATAAATTCTTCTCTGATTAAGTCCACTATTTCTATTAAACATTAACATTCATGAAATCTTTCGATTTACAACGAGTCAATATTCAGATATTAAATTTAGAAATATTTTGAATCAATTTAAAGTTGTAAATATTAATTCTTATTAAGCATGATGTCAGCTTGTAATACTTATATAAGACTAAAACCTTAGTACATGCACCTTGAGTGCTTAATTTTAGTATAAATATTGTGGATATTTTAGAAAGACAAAGCTGTGAAGAAAATGTGTGCAATGCACTGAGTGGAGGGAGTTTGACTATGGTAAATAAAAATGTAACAATTTTTTTTTTTTTTTAAAATGTAACAATTTACTCTAGATAAGTACTTTGCATATAATAAAGATATATATAAGAGATAGTGACCTGGGCCAACTGATGAGTGCTGGTTTAGCACGAAATGCATCTTGGAGGTCATTTGTCTTTTATTATATTTTTATTTATATGAATTTAAAAAGAATGGGGAAGTATGGAGGTGTTTATTATATCTATATTATATATATATAATTGTTTTATTTGATTAAAACCATATTCTTTAGAAATACAGCAGACCAATATTTTTTTTAAGCATTTTATAAGTCTAGTTAAGATACTCTTAAAAAAACCGTAATCTTCTATCCTTAAAAAAATGTTTGAAAATTTATATAATCACAATAATCTTTATAAGATTATCTCAAGTCATTAAAAAATGGTACAATCTTGTTTACTTTCACCAGGAAGATATGGTTGAAGAATAGAATTCAATAAAATCTATAGTTGATGTCTATCCAAAAGAATAGTTTTGCCTCATA
Source organism: Epiperipatus broadwayi (assembly GCA_028023455.1). Classification (NCBI taxonomy): domain Eukaryota; kingdom Metazoa; phylum Onychophora; class Udeonychophora; order Euonychophora; family Peripatidae; genus Epiperipatus; species Epiperipatus broadwayi. The sequence continues at coordinate 1,159,611 of JAQFVV010000136.1, read as the reverse complement.
ATATGTTACATTTGCAAACATTTCTTAACAGCATGTAACATATGTGACATGTTTGTGTTGAGTTTATACAGTTTCTGCAAAACTCATCCTTAAATTTTTATTTTTTATCTTTTTTTCTTCTTCTTTTTGAGTTCGAATGCCTGTATTCATTTTCTAATCACTGTGAAAGAGTGACTAATCTTTATACAGAAAACAGAATATAATTACATATTACCAGCAATATATCTTTTGATTATGTATTAATCATTAGCAGGCAATATTTCTTATAGCAATAACAGTTTAAATGACTTCACTGTATCCTATTGGTTAGAAAGATATTTAGTTGTTTTAAAAATAAGTAATAAAATTAAAACACAAAATGTTTAGAAGTAACTAGGTTAAACAATGCTTAAAACATCTATCCCTATTTCAGAAAACATGGATTTAGCACTTTTTAAAAAAAAAGGCATATGGCTTTATTGCTTGGGAAGTTCATAAGAAGTTTGAGCACCAGATCTTCAAGTATCCAAATCAATCCTGGGACTTCTACTAACTGTGCCAAACCATGCAATGTATGACCCTTTGTATACCATCAAACTCATCTCTACTTTTGTCTCTTGCAAGAAAGCTAGTTGAATGCAAATTAGTTCTATATTATTCTTTAATGTCATCTTCTCCTATTCTATGGATCTTTCCCCATTAGGAATTTGTAAAAAAATAACAATGATATTTCTAAAAAAATATATATATAAAAGACAAAAAAAAAACAATCTACAAACAATGACAACATTTTTTCTTTATCTTAATAATAATAAATTTCTTAGGTAAATTACCATTTATATACTGTAATTTATTAAAATTAGATAAAACTAACTATATAAACGCGTTATATATATTTTCTAATTTTTAAAAAAAAATATTTTTTTTGCTCGTTCCAACTTTGCTTATATATATAAAAGTAAACTGCCTCAATCCATTTAAATATAGTTACTTTAAATCCAAGTACGGTAAAACTAACATTCACCTTTTAATCATAATTGGCAAGGATTTATTTGATGGTTAAGCTAAGGTTAAATACATAAAATCGGAATTAGTTGGAACTGTTTGATCTGAACTTACCGTGCTCACCTCTATTAGGTCATATTAAGATTATTTATAAAACAAATCAGGCGTTGTAAGCAATTTTAATTTTTGAAAAAATATTTCATCACCTCTAGAGAAAATCACTTGTATTTCGTAATGCAAATGAAAATATATTAATTTAGTTTTTGCTTAACGGTTTATTAAAGGAAGATATATAAATAGGAATATAGGTTTTATTTATTAAGTACAGTATAATCGTCATAATTTTTAACCGCTAATATGTAATACTTTAATTAGCAGACCAAGCAATTTAATGTTTGTACGTAATGGATTATTAAATCAAAATTTATTTTTATTCCATATTTATCAAAATATTTCCCATTAACGGAAATAACTGAATATAGTATTTAAACGAGGCAGCATAAAATTAATTAGCGATTAATAATTTCCTTTTCCTTCTGAATATTAATCTTATTAATTATCAAATAGTGCTACTTCTCTTTTCACGTTCTCAAAAATTTAAATAGTACTATTATTATATTTGATATTCGTAAATATTAAAGCTATATCTCTATATATCAATTTAAAGAAAATCGAAAAACATTGAAATAAAATTAATAAAATATAACACAAATTTATTATTTTATTGCGATGTTTTAAGTTTTTCTTTAAATACATTCCGAAATTCCTGTGCGTAATTTACATGTTCAGAAACTCTTAGCAAGTTAAAAACTGTCATTCTTTGACAATACAGTACAGTATTATATAATACAAAAAAATCCAACTATTTCCACTCATTATCTGTTCTCAATCTGCATTCACGTAATCATTCTTCCTGCACTGAAGCATTTCCTTTTCCTATTCCATTTTAATAAAATATTCTATGAAATATTGTAATATTTTGCTCTCATATTCTCCATTTTTGTCTATTTCTTTCATTCCCCTTTTGTTTTTTTTCACATTCTGAATTCATATACTTCCTACAACATATTGCACTCTTGTTGTGTTTTGGTCTGGAGTACAGACCCAAACTACAGAAAATAATACTAAGACAAGTATTACAATTAATATGTTTATTATATGTACAAAGATATACAATACAATATATATACAAGAGAATATTTACAAATGCTGAGTGACTTGAGATAGATTGTTTCCAATTTTAGATCACAGATTGCATAAGGTATGAGAATTATTTGTAACTGATACATAGGACAAAATATCAAAATGTTGTCTAAAGATTTAACCAAGAAAGCTAACAGTAATAAAAAATAAATAAATAAAGTTCTCCAGGTTTATTTAATATATTTACACAAACCATAATAGAAAAAGGTTTTGGCTCAAAAAAATTTGAACTAACAATGAATAAACAAATCTAATGAATAATTAAACTTTCAGTAATCAGATTGGCAGGAAGCCCAAAATGTTGATTACACTGATATTGACAGAACTCCATTCAATTTGGCATGATGTCCAGTATTAAAAAAAGATCAAAGCAGAATTTATAAAGATATCTGTATTAAGATTAGAAATGAATTAGTTGAAGAAGTTGATCATTTTTAATATCTGGGTTAAAAAATAATTCAAAAAGGAAATACACCGAAAAATAGTTATGGCAAAATGAACCTTCTATGAAAAGTGATCATTCTGGTCAATAAAAATATTAGACTGTGATCTCTGCTAGAGAATTGTGTTTTTCTTTTTCCAATTGCTGTACATAGAGAAGAGATTTAGTTCTTTGATCTAATGATACTAAGAGATTGGTTGTTTTTGAGATATGAGGATGGGGGAAATGAGATGAATAGAAGGAAAGACAAAGATGTGAATATGGACCTCATTAGAAAGAAAGAAATATATATATACATCTTTTAAATTAAGATCAGATAGTTGAATTGGATGAGGTACATACTAAGTTATCTCACTACTCAGATAGATGGAGTTAAGTAGAACATGGTCAAGTGAAAGATATATTAATTGTATATATCAATTATGTTGAGATATCAATCTTTGTAGCTATCATGAATTAAAACAAATAGCAAAAGATTTTAGGTAATGGAGTATTGCTATTAGATGTTTTAAATAGCCTTTGTATTGAATAACCAATGAGTACGTGATGTGATGTGATGCATGATGACTTCTTATACAGAATCAGGAATCTCTCAGCCACTATGCCCCAGAGAAATCTGTTAGCCACTTTACCTTATATTCTTCTCTATCCTGCACCATTCCATTTCCACAACATAATCTTTGTCAACTCCATAGCCTTTATATCTAAATCTCCCTTTTCTCAAACCCCAGCATAAAAACCAATAACCCATTTTCTGTATAATCACTTTGTTTATATTTATTCTTCACAACTTCATTGTTTGTATCCTTTTTGCTTTTAGGCATTTACATTCAATTAACATATGCCTAATATTTTCTATGCTTTCCTTACATAACTTGCAGACTAAATCCCCCACATTTTTTCTTTTATGTGTATATTCCTTTGTTGCTAAAGATCCTGTTTGAGTTTTAAACAGTAAACTACTTTCCTTGCTATTATCATAAATTAACTCACACCCTGTTTTTTTGTTACCCTCTCTGCCTCCACTTTTTAAAACTAAATGAAAACTTGGAAACCCTTGTTGAAAGAGTTGCAAATTCATCACTAGATCATCATTTTCTATGTTTATACAAGTTATTAAAACAGTAGCAGACTCTTCATACAGTAGTGCTATCCAGTACAAGCCTTAGTAATTACTGGATGCAAAAAGGTTTGTGTATAAAATCACTATCTAGTGCCTACTCATCTGATATCCCCAGGTGCAGTGCTTTGAGATCCAAGGTTCCTCATTGATGAAAGGCACAAGCTAGAAACTAATTTGGGGATATTGGATGAGTAGGCACTACATGGGACAAACTTTGCATCCATTGTTTACTAAGACTTGTGGTGGGTGGCACCACTGTATCTGAGAGTATGCTACTGTTGTAAGTTTTTATTCATTGCATGTGCTTCTCCACGTAATTATATATATATATGTTTTGTTCATTTCTTGGCTTTATTACATTTTAAACCTGTTACTGTTATATTAAAATATTTATTTTTTATATGATTAATCAAAATGGAATATAAATAAAGCATCAACCTATAGTGCTTGTCACTGAAAGTACATTCAGCTAAATAAAATAAAGAAAGGAAAGAAAAAAAACATTGCAATAAAGCATATACACATACGTGCACAAAAAAAATTAAATGAAAGATTGTAAAACTTAAGTTTGCTCAAATTTTACCAAGAAACATGAAAGTAAAAAATTCAAGAAATAGCTGCATTACACTGCACTGCAACCTTTTTACTTAAAAAATCTTGTAGTGTAATAGTAAACTTAAAAGTTCTCTAAAGCTAAAAGATCTTATTTTGAATTGAGGCATGAAATTTTGTTATATATACATAATTTAATATGTGTATGTTTTACAAGTCTGAAGAAGGCTGTTGGACAGTTAAAACAGTAAGCATTAAAAAAAAAAAACATTGCTTATTGCAAAAAAAAAAAAAAAGGTATAGAATTTTGTCATTCTTTAGAACAGAAGGCATGGGAAAATATATTCAAAAGGGGGAACCATATGGCTTTCTAAGGTGACCATATTAAAAATAGTAACACATTTTATTAAAATTAATTATATTTTTAAAAATTTCAAATGTTTTTATTCATTTTGTAATATCTTTTAAAATAAAATACATATGAATTTGATCACTTTCAAACATTAACAATAATTAAAAAACAAATTTAAAATCGATATATAGCTGCCAAATTGGCGACATCTATTATTTATCACTTTAATGATTATTATTCTCATTAATAAGAAATCAGGAATATCAATTAAAAATCAATACACATAGAAAAATAGAATTTGAAACGTTTTTTTTTTTTTTAATCTCTTCCACATTTTTGTGATTTGAAAGAAACAAAACAATTTTATGAATATACTTTTTGATGTTTTTTCTTGTTTTTAAAAAACATTATTTTTTGACAAATATGAGAACATTATCAACTTCAGAGGAGAAAATTAATGATACAACGTGTGCTGTGAATAAAATTGTAATGTCTTAAATATTTTTTTGTATTTTTTTTTCATAATTAAAATTATAATTTGATATTAGGATAATATGATTACTCCAGCAAAGAAAAAATGCCATCAGTATTCTATGGAATATTTTTCTTATGGTTTTATCCCATTAATGCAAGATAACATAATTCCAATGTGTTTAATATGTAAAAATACATTAAGAAGTGATAGCATGCAATCATCAAAGTTTCTATGTCACTCAGAAACAAAATATCCCGATAAAAGAGAGAAACCATTGGAATATTTTAAAAAATCATGATGAATTTCAAAAGGTTCCAATGATAAAACAAATGTTTATTGAAAAGGCAAATGAGTTTGATAAAGGTTTAATTGCATTGTATGAAATATCAAAGTTGATTGCAAAAACAGGGAAACTTCATACAATAGGGGAAACATTAATTATTCCTGCTGCTTTGGTTGTAATTTCCACTGTTATAGGCCAAAGTGCACATGAAATTATTCAAAACATCCCATTAAGTAATTCATCTGTATCAAAATATATTGATGAAATGGCAATTAACATGGAGGAACAATAAATTGCTGAATTAAAGGTCAAGAAGTTTGATATTCAGATAGACTAATTGACTTTAAGGGGCAATGAAGCACTTTTGTTGGCTTATGTCTGATTTATGGATAATAATCATCTCATCAAAAAAATGTTACTGCATGGAAAAGAATATTCCATTAGGAAATATAATTGTCTGAGCTACAGAAAGTGCTGCTACCATGACAGGCAAATATAAAGAATTTGTTGCTCTTTTTAAAAAAGCTATGCCTACTATTTTCTGTATATATTGTATAATTCACCAAGAACATTTGCTTGCTAAAAAGTTAGGAGATAGATTACATGACACGCTGTCCATTGTGATAAAAACTGTTAATTGCATTAAATCAAATAAATGCTCTTCAAGTTTGTTTGTTCCAACAGTTTTGTGAAGACAATAATGAAGATATCAAATTTCTAGTTCTGCACACAGAAGTCAGATGGCTATTGAAGGTAATTGTCTCCGACATTTTGTAATTCTTGGGACAGTATTACTTCATTGATTAAGGATGACTAATTTTGAGAACAAATTATAGTTTTAAAAAAAAGATATATTTTACCTATCAGATATTTTTGAAAAATTGAATATTCTTAACAAACAACTACAAGGAAAAAACAGTAACTATATAACAGCAAAAGGAATTATTCAATAATTTATGAATAAACTAAAAGAATATTGGATGAATATTGAATATATAAAATTTTCTCAGTTTCTGTCATTCTAATCTTGAAAGACAGAAATAAAAGATGATGACATTATTATATATGTGAATCACCTTAAGAATTTATGAAATGAGATGGAATCTCAATTTTGCGATATTTTGAAAATAAAAGTTCCAGAATGGGTAATAGATCCATTTGGAATAGATGCAATTGACATGGAGATTATGCTCCAAGAAAAATTATTGAGCTATAAAATGATAGTGCAGCTCAGGTTAGATTTAAAATAACCAGGATGGCTTTTGGATAAATTGCAAACCAATATCCTCAACTTTGGGGAAAAGCACAATTATTTATTGAAGCATTTCCTACATTTTATTTAGTTGAATGTGGATTCAATCGATCCCTCCTTCTTTTAACCAAACAATGTAATCATCTGTATACTATGAAGAGTGGTGATCTCAGATTATCATCGACATCATTTGAACCTTGCTAAATCTCATCAGACCCACAGATCACATTAATAAAAAATATTTTTTAATATTATTTTATTTTATTTTGTTAAACTTTGTTATTTTGTTGGAGACATTGAATAAAATGTTAATTTATAAAAGATTTTTAAAATAAGGTATTATCAGTTAAAAATCACTAAAATTTTATCTGATTTATTGTTCAAATATACTTTTAACTGGGAAGAGCCAAACAATACAGTTCCATTGTTTGTGATGTGCCCAGGAAAGTAGTAGAAGTTTATTTTGGAAAAATAAATGCAATTATAAAAAAGCTATCCAACATAGAATGGGGGTACAATGTAAAATGAAATTTTTAAAGGAGGCCATGGCCAAAAAAAAAGGTTGAGAACTAGTATTTTAGAACTATCTATTATTTATGAATAAATTTAGCAACTGTTAAATTCTGAAATTGCCAATTTAGATTTTCAAAATTATCAGTTACTGAAACATGGAATTTAATGAACTTCATAACCAGTATAAGAGTTGAAAAGTAAAAACATCAACTAATATTAAAAATTAAGAATGATTATAGATTAAAACTGCAAAGGAGGTACATTCTTTTACTGATTGTTATAATTTTAGATCTATTTTAATACATTAAAAGTAACATATGGATCTAAAAAAACAAATATAATCTTAAAGTTGTACTTATAAATTTATTAAATGCACATTGATTATGTAAGTAATATTTACTGAGGCTATAACCTCGATCATATGCGTGTAAAATTTATAAATAATGTATTTTACATGATAATGAAGATATTTCAAACAGATAGAGAGAGTAATTTGATTTTGTTTTGAATAATGATATAAGAATTAAAATGGTGGTTTAGTAATTTGATTTTGTTTTGAATAATGATATACTTAAAACGGTGGCTTTTAATGTTGTATCCAGCCTACCTACTCATTTTAATATGGACAAAGCTATCCAGTTTTATGGAGTTAATCAAAATTTAAAATATAGTAATCATCTGTTAGCTTCAAAACTATTGCAATTTTTGTTTAAAAATATATAGATCCATGATCTTAAGGGTGCTAATATTGTTAAAATTTATATCATAAAAAATATGAAAAAGAATCAATGATTGTCATGGAAATGGTTATTTTGTACTACAGCAAAAGTAATTTCAATTATTTTTTTGAATAGATTGCTTCTAGTCATACATAGATAAATAATTCCCAGAGATTCAGTTTCATTTTACAAAATCAATAAGCACTAGAGATATAAAGTGATGATAAGTTCTAGAAAAGTATCTGAAGCAAAAGTGTGATTTGTACATTTTTTTTGTCAATTTGATCAAAGCATTTAACATAATTAATTGAATAAGTATACAACAATGTTTGAAATTAGCTGGTTGTATATCTGTTTTTATACGACTTAAATTGAAGAAAAAATTATTACTGCTAGAGAAAAATCTCATTTGAAGTGAAAACTTTATTTTCATTTTTATGATGGCATTCTTTTGAATAATTTATAGGTAGCTTCATGAAACAGACTTCAAAATGTCATATAGAATTTCACAGTGGAGATTTTAATTTAAACCAATTAAAAGTAAAAATGAGACTTCATCTTCTCGGTTTCTAATGGTTGATTTTTTCCAATTCAAAAGCTGTTGTACAAAGTGTCCTTAAATATTTGGAATTCAATCTCTAAAGATTTTGGTTTAATAATTGATATTATAAAAGAAAAATCTCTAATAATTTGTAGCTAGTATCAATTGAGAATCAATTTAAATATCTAAGTAACTTTTTAGGTAAAAAGATGGACTTGCTTGTTGAAAGACAACATTATCTTCAGTGTGTTGCTGTGCTAAGGGATAGAATGTTTCATCATAATAATGGAATTAATGCAAAAAATTAGTTGTATATAAAGTTATTATTTTACCTAATGAATTTGTTGTAGGGAAATGATATATGGACCCCTTATTGACACAATTTAAAGATGTTAGAAAATTTTGTTTAAAAATGCTCCATAAGATTTTAAAATATAATCGAAGATTACAAGAGTAATTAGATGTGATGTTATGAAATCTACTGTTTGTTGATTGGATTGGTCATATATATATATATATATTAAATAAATGAATGATAACATATTTCTTAAAAAAATATTTTATGATAAATTTAAGCAGGTTTCTGTGAGAAAGACAGACCACATTTAGATTATAAATATCATTTCAAAAACACTTAAAAAGATTTGGAATTTTGATTGTTTTTTTTTGTGAAGGTGCAATTCAAGATAGAACATAAGGGAAGTAGATCTACGACTGGATAAATCTTTCAAAAAGTAAACTTTGCTGCTGAAGAAGTTGATAGCATTATAGATGTTAAGTAAACATACTGTAATTGAATGTATTTAATGAGATTATGTAATACTCTTTGTATTAAACTATATTATTTGAATATATTTGTATTTTATGAACTGATTTGTATAATCATAGCAAAACTCAACTTTAACTTTTTATTCTTTTCCTTTAATATTTTTTCTTTACTTTTTTTTTCATGTGTCAAAGCATCAGGCCATGAAGCGAACCCAGGACAACTGCTTGTTGTAAGGCAGATGTGCTGACCACTCGGCCACCAACGCTTGACTTTAGAATGATTTACACTAATTTAAAGGCGACCGCTGCTGAGAAATAGATAATGTCAAAAGTTGTGAGCAGTTTTTTAAAAAAATAAAACGTAAAAAAAAATCAAAATTTGATTATTCTTAACCAGACTTAATATAAATTTCCAATATAAACTTAATATTTTAGAAATAAGCAATTTTGAGGCAGTTCTAATATTAATTTGTTTTTTTATTTATTATAAATTTATCGAACATCATTATTTTATAATATTAATTATATATTTCAGTTATTTCAAATAATCATTATTCTGTCAAAAAAAATTAAATAGTTATAAAATTTATATACAGTTAATATAACTGTATTTGGAATTGTATATATATACTTTTTACATATCTTATGGAAAATAGTAAAGTACTTTAATATAATGTATTGTTTAGAGATTCCTGTATCTACCACAGAAGTAATAGGTATCTAGAGAAAATATTTTAATCACATAGTTTGCCTAGAAGGTCATGCTTTTCAAATCCCTCATAAAGTAATGGAAATAATTGTAAAATCAGTGTTGACTAATAGTGACTAAAGTAATGGTCGAGGTATAGCATATTTATATAATTTTTCAAAAAAGTATTAAAATATGTGTTATAAATATTTAAAAGAACCTTTTTTTAAAATTTTGCACAACAATTCATAAAATCTAGCTATTATAGTAGCAAATTTTTTCACATGCAATATTTAATGGTTAAATTTTAGCCATACCATTGACAGTAATAGTAATAAACAAATATTTTTATTATAATTTTTTTATTATAATAGATGTATGGAATCTACAAAACTTTACTTGCTGCAAATTTTTCACTTCAAAAGCTTGATGACTGCTCTTAATGAAACTTATTTTCCAAAGGAATGGAAGCTTAATAAAATATTATTTATGTAGATAGCTATGTTTTATTGGAAGGGCAGATCATCCAGTAAAGGAAGTTTGTTTATTGTTGAATTTGTTATAGGTCTAATTAGTATTTTCCGTCCTTGCAATTCTTAGATGTGCCAGTGAATAGTTAATGGTGCTAATATTTACGTTGCAAAATGCTTCTTGTTTCCATTTTACTAGTGCATATGCTACAATGTTGGATTTAGAGAGTTCAAAAGAATAAATCTTTTATTGCTTCCTAGTTAACATTATTACATAAAAACCATTAAAATATCTTTTTTCTTTTTTTTTGACACCTTAATGACAAAGTTCACTAATAGTAGATTTTATCAAAAAATTGGTTTGTTGTTATTGAATTTTTGTGTAACTCATGAACTGATTATTACAAATACTTTGTTTAGTCATAAAAATTACTATAATTGAATGCTTTAAACCATGATCTCTCTATATAATGTAGTCGATTAAATGAGCTAGAAAAGTTCATACTGCATAAATTTTGACAATTGCAGATTATTGGATAGTTCTTAGAATTATATTTTCCAAGGTTAAAATGGTAGTTGCTTAAAAAATGTTTTATTAAATTACAGCCTTAAATAATTCATGTTTATATGTTTGTACATTCAAGTTCTTTGCCCTAAGACAAATTAAGCAACTAATCAATAGAATATTATGACAGTGATACACCTTATTATATTTGATAATAGTTTGTCATTATTTGCTACCTTCTTAACATGGAAAAGTATTATTTATTTAGAGCAAACGTATGTATTTTAGTAATTATTTTACATTATTGCTCCAAATTTGAGAAGTCAGAATAAATAATGTTAAGAGTTATAACAGTGCTAAACTACCACTGATGATTAAGTTTTATCAATTTTTTATTGTTCTGTTGGGTTGGGTTTGAATCCAAGATGAGTAAACTTGAATTTTTTTTCCAAATAGCTTACAAACAACTTGATGAGTATTGTCTTCTTTTTCTTTGCTTTTTTGTGAGAGACTGTGTGGTAATGTACTTTTTCTCTGTAAATTCTGATAAATATTATTACTACATCAGCATTTACAATATTCTAAAAGTATTATGGTTTGTTGAATATGATTCTATTGAATTCGCTATATTGTAAAAATATGTCTTCATTGGATTGAATATCTAGAAATGAATGAATGATAACTAACATCCTAAAAAAACAACAATATTTTATTGGGGAACTTGTGCATGGTTTTGTGGGATAGGAAGGCCCCAGTTTACATTATCTCAAAATTGCACTAAAGAAGTTCATTGATTGCTTTCTTTAGATAGTTATAGCTGAGAATTTGTAGCAGATATTAAAAGATTGCAGTAGAAGGAGTCAAATGAAAATGCTAAAAGATGTGTCCTTGTCTTTACATTTCAAGGATTAATTTGTGGATTGATTTGTGCAGTCATTCATAATTTGTTCTTAATTTTTTATTAATCTTTCTATACTTTTCTTTAAAAGTCTGAGTTATAATAACTATTGCTTGAGAATTATTGCTAATGATAAAGATAACCATACAATAATAATAATAAAAACATTTTGATATAAAATTTATTAGAATATATATATATATTTGTATTCTTTAAAATGTATTTAATTGCCTTTTATGAAGAAGCAGTAATAAAATTAATCATTTTTTAATTAAAAGATTAAAAAAAAAACGTATTAATATATACATTTTGTTAATTAATAAAATTTATTTGTTTGCTTATAAGATAATTGGTACAAAAATTTAAAGTTCTCCGATTATTTGTAGTCTTTTATTTTAATTACATTTAAGTTTAATCTCCAATTTCAATTTTTCATATCCATAAACTGTCAACTTTATTTATGTCATTTTTTTTGTTGATCTTATTGTTAAATGCTGTATTTAAATTACAATCATAATATAGATTTTTTTAAAAATATATAATTTATTAGGTAAGCTCCCCCCATCCACTCTTTCAGAATATAGTCCATGGTATATTTATTGTTCTGATTTGATTTTTTATTTTCTATTTACAAAGTGAAATATTTGCTGATAAGAAATCAATTTTTTTTTGTTAATATACAAACATGGAATATTTTTTGTTTTTATATCTGTCAATTGCAAATGCTAAGAGAAATATCAATATCTTTGCATTTCAATGTTAGTGTATTATATATATTATTAGTTTTAGATGCTGACAAGTTAAATTCGATTCCTCAGTCTTATGAATAGCATTTTACCAGAATGATTTATTTACTGATTCTTAATGGCAGATTATTGTTGTGATAATAAATTGGGCCACGTTATTGAGGTAATGAAATATATTTCCATTGCAAAAGTTCAGGTGTTTAAGGTAAAATATATTTATAAAGTTTACCAAATATATCATTCTCAACTTTGTTTGGTACATATCTCATTGTGAAAGATTAAAGGTATCTATATTAACCTATAATTGAAGTCACCAAATATATAATTGATAATCTGTTATCTGATTTATATAGCTATACAAAATATTAGATTTGATTGAAAATTTTAGAAAGCTTATATCTCTAGCTACTAGTTTGAATAGTATAGACAAAAGAACAGTAACTTTTGGACATATGCATACAAACTCAGTAACTTGTAGTGATAAAGCCTGAAAATAATCTGAAGATTTTGAAAGTCTCTATTACAGAATGAGTTTTAATGTGTATTTAAGATAAAATGTTATTAAAATTAGTAGTATTTATTTATTTTATTGTTAAAGATATGATTTATGCAGTTTATTGCAATAGATATTTAAGCAAAAAATTAAAAGCTGTAAATGCTGTTGATAAATAAATGTTAATATATTTATTTTTGCATTGACTAAATGTATGATGGTTATTATCTTTGTAAAGAAAATAATGTTGCATTTAGGTATCTTTGACTTTATAAACGTTAATTACAATATTATCATAATATAATATTCTACTAATAATAAATAATAATTTTTAAATAAATATCATAATTGCTTATTTATTGGGATACTTCATTTATTAATCAATACAGTAATGAAAATTGTATGATTACAAATTTCTACAGTTTGTTATTCATCAGTACTCTGCACTGATTTTATATTGGTGCAGTTACATGTAGATCAGTTATAATTTGCTTATTATGTATATAAAATATATGTATCTGATAGATTTTTAAATTTAATGATATTTACATCTTAAAACATTTATTAAGCTTCATTTTACATATAAATATATCTAATATTAAATTTTTCATTTGAGATTGTAATAACAGTATGGACACATTTCGACTTAAATAAACATTTGTACAAAATAAAAAGTCTTGTGGTGCCGAGGTTAGTTTATTAGCATACTTTGGTCATATCCAATCATTCTAGTCTTATGAATTTTTTTTTCTTCAAAGTTGATAACCACCATCCATTTTTTTATAGCCTTGTCAGATCAAGGTTCACATGATTTTTTATTGTTTAAGGCTTTTGTTCAATGAGACCAAGGTTTAATGATCACATACTGTGAGTAAATTTATTGATAAATTCAAAATTAAATATGCACGTACCATGCCTTTTTTATGTTACTTGGCCAGAATTTGCATATATAAAATTAGTATGAGAGAAATTTACCATAAGATTTTGTTTTTAAGATTAATAATAAATTATCAAAAATCCAAGCATGGTTATAATATATTCATTAAGAAAATTAATATAACAAGAAAAGAAAAAATAAATATGTACAATATAACTTTTATAATGATAATGGTGGATTGTTTCTGGCTTGCCTAAGAACGAATCAAGAATCCTGATATCATTTTGAAATATATTTTATGAATTATGTATGTCTATACCATTATTATATATAGGAATATCAGATTAAGTTGATTTTAGAATGTCATGCATAATAGCAGTAGCTTGTTAAGACATTGTAACATAATTATTAAATTAATTCTGGTTTTTAACATATAATACTCAATGATTTAATTAAATATAAAATCTTTTATCATGGTATAGATTTCAAAATTGCAGTAATCAATATTTGATAGCTAATTCTTAATATGGTTATATAGTTGCAGATATTGCATTGATATGGATATATAATAATGTTCAAAATAGTCGAAATGTTGGATTTTTTATTGATGATTATAGTCATATAAAAAGTAAGTTTTAAAATGTTTGTTTATATATATATATATTAATGCCTCTATATTACATTAGACTAGGGATATCCTATTATGCACATTTATTTGAATTATTGTTCAGAGAATATGATTTGAATGAAAACATGAATAAAATTTATACTTAATAAGTATAACCAAAAACCTGCATTCACAACTAATTATAATGGCAATAGGTTTTTTATATCATGTTGTCTATTCTCACAGGTGATAGGATTTTTATATAAAATTATAATGTCAATCAAAACAACTTTAGCTAAAACATTCTTCACTATATATGCATATGGAATAATCAGCCTTACATGGATATGGTTGTGTTATACTTTCTGGGATATACATATTTGTTATTCTTTACAGTGCTTGTATTCAGGATTCTGTTATCTGTGATATACAGCTTTATTAAAATACAATATATAATAATTCTTGGATTGGTTATGTGCAGGGTTTTGTTAGTTGCATCCATAGTCCATGTCTGATGATGCTTTTTGGCATTTTCAATATTTTAATTTATATGCAAGTTTCTTGTTAACTAATATAAACAACTTTAATGAAATATGTAATATTTCTTGAGCAGCTAATGTACAGGGCTTTATTATTGCATACATGATGGTAATGCCTTTATGACATTCTTAAAAACTCATTTAACTTATATCTTTATATTTAAAACATTCACTTGTCCATTTAAAATTAAAAATAATCAGTTTAAAACAAAATTGAAATAGACAGCTCAATATAAATATATATAAAAAAATTTAATACATCAACAGTGAAATTTGATCATTTAAAGTACTTATTTATTTCTATTGTTAGCAATACTGATATTTATAAGTGGATATCTACTTAAATTTCCTCAATGGTACTTCCAAATGATGTATGATCACTAATCATATGCATGTAAATGCACATATACAATATGTATAAGAAATATAATAAGAATCTAACATTAAACCATTTATAATATTATATGATCACAATATATTGTATAGAGAAAGTTACTACTGCATTAAGAATCTAATATGAAGAATTCAGAAGAAATATTAATAATTATTATTTTAATAAAACTAAATATCTTTGACATTATTTCATAAGAAAGTCATTTGTAAATACAATACATGTATAAACATATTTTCAAGTGTTTGCCTTATTAATATACTATTAAAACATTATCATTTTATCCTCTTGGGATTCATCATCTTAAACACTAAAAATTCATTTATATATCTCATATTCACACATATATTCTTATACATATTACATTAATGCAATTCAAACTTGATATCCTCGATATTGTCCAATCACTTTACTACTTTTACAATGCTTTATTTTCCACCCTTTTGCTACAGTTTATAGTTTTGATTACCCCAGCAATCTTCTTCAGAGTGTTATATCTCCTAATCTTATATCTCCTAATTTTATGTAATGTCTAAAACATATTTAGATTGCACAATGAAATATTTAATTAGACAATCATATTTCAACCTAAAGTAATATTTATGAATAGATTTACAATAGAAAAATATTTTAACATTAATCTCAATATTTTTATAATTCACATTATTTTTGATTTATTCTCTTTAGACTAACAATATACTGAAAAGCCAGCATGCATCTTTATTTAGGTTGACTTGTGATTTTTAACCTTTTGAATATTATTGTATGAGCCATATATTTCCTTATTTTTTTAATTAAAAAGAAACACTTCTATAACTCAAAAATCATCATTAATATATGTATTATTCAAATATTCTAAATATGAGGTTATGTATATTAATACTCAATTATAAAAGCAATAACAACAATAATGTTGGTAATGAAAATGATTTGAGAATGAGGGATGTGTCTTTAACTAAATTTAAAGTCTGTTATCTACCAGTTTTTTAATTGAAGGTGGCAATTGATTTCATTTAAGATAATAAAGAAATTAATAGTTTGGATTATGCAAATATAAAGCATTTTTGGGAAATGAAATAATATTAAATCTTCATATAATACTAAATCATCCATGCACTATACTACTGTTAATATTAAATCTTGCAGTATCTCTATATTTGAACCATGTTTTTAGCTTTTCATTTCAGCATCATTTTTGAGTAATGATAAACATTTTCTTCTTTTTAAAATGATTGAATTGGGCCATTGTTTCTTGTAATATTTAATTGATTTTAAATTGGTTGTTCTTAATTTTTTTGACTTATCTTAGATTTATGAACAGTTACAGCTTATCATTATATTTTAGGACATAAAGGCACATGGTTAGATCTTAGTTAGATTAAAACTTCAAAGATAGTTATGTAAAAGATCTATTTGAGGTTTATTCACATATTACTTTAATCTACTTAAACTTAGTAACTGCAAAATTTATCTTTTTGGTCTTTTACTTTTCAGATTATTTTTTACAGGTTTTAGAGCTGAGGGAGAAACCTCAGGCTATTAGAAATGTATAAAAGAAAATCTATTAGTACATTTTTTAATTACCTTATATCTACTGCAAAGATTTTATATTTAGATATTCAGATAATAATCATTACATCCAATGATTATATTCAATATATATATCCAAAATATTTATGTCTCTTCTTTTATATGGCTGTGATATTTTACTGAATCATCCAGATTATAAGTTTTAATTCAAATAAAATGTATGAATATTTGCAGTTATTGAATATATAGTGAATGAAATTTGGGGTGGGAAGGGGGCAAAAAGATTATTAATGTAGTATATATATATATGTTGAAAAAATTATCTTATGATTAATGACAAAATTTAAAAGGTTTTTATTAGTGAAGAAATTGATTCAACCTTTTAAATTTTTGTATTTTGATTAAGAATATGATACATAAATGTGTTGCAAGTTTGCACCTACATACCTTTTAATACAATGCATTATTTATTTAACCAAATTATAAATGTATAATTAATTAGTCTTTTGATTATTTTAAAACATATTAAATGTATCTTATATACGTGTCTCTTCTAAATTCTTTTACAGGTAATTTATGTATATATGAAGCTTAATTAATTTACCCTCCTTTATGCTACCATTATCTTAAAAGCTAAGGCTCTGGTCATAAAATAACCATTTCAATATTAAATATATTTATGTTACTTATTTAACCACATATGTAAGCATGTTTTAATAAAGTAATAAATATTTTTGGAAGCAATTGCTAAATGTGTGCTTTTATTTTTAATTATAAATAATATTGAGATACCAATTAATTATAATAATTGCTAATTTCTAATATCTTGAAGATTTTTTTACATATAACATATTCTTTAATTTTAGGGGTGCTTTTTCAAAAGTTGTATTAGCAGAAAGTAAGGATGAACCTGGAAGACTGCATGCTGTCAAATGCATTGATAAGAAGGCACTTAAAGGCAAAGAGGACTCATTAGAAAATGAGATTAAGGTTCTTCGAAGGTACGTTTGTGAAAGAATATATAATTAGCATATAGTAGATAGAAAAAAATATAACTTTTATTAGAAAGTTATCTTAGCATGCAATCATGAAGGTACGTTTGTGAAAAATTATATAATTAGCATATAGTAGATAGAAAAAAATATAACTTTTATTAGAAAGCTATCTTAGCATGCAATTATGAAGATACGTTTGTGAAAGATTATATAATTAGCATATAGTAGATAGAATAAATATAACTGTTATTAGAAAGCTATCTTAGCATGCAATCATATTAATGCTCAATTTAATATTTCATAATTAATTTCATTAATTACATTTATAAAATTAATTATGCATAGTTTATGACAAATAGCTAAAAATGTACTTAATTTATGTTTAAAAATATAATACTAAATGTTTTGTAATTTTTCAATAAAAATGTATTTTGAAACATATCATAATTAATTTTGTGTATAGCCTGTTTACATAGCCAGAAAATTCTTCTTCTTTTTTTATTAATAAATGTAATTATTTTCTTGATATAAAAGAATTGATGATGTTCCAATTCCTATATTTTCCAACACATCTAAGAACTCTTATCATTCACAAGAAATTTTGGACTTTCTAATAAAACAGTATTATTTAAATATTATCATATTTATCTTATTATAAATATGAAAATATATGTAATCAATTACTTATATTTATATTAATAAGCTGGAATTTATAATATGTGTAATATAATGTGATATCTATAACATGATGTTAAATGGCTTTTTCTTTGGTAGAATTAGAAATTTCTGTGCTTTACTATACTTCAGAGATAATTGAAAGGTTGCTATTCTTTCACATGTGCTACAGTTGTTTCTCAGACAGCCAATCAGATTTTTAAACAGCTGTCTTTAAGAACGATCAGGCTTTTGACACATGACAGAGATTTTGATGAGAAAAGCTGTCTTTAAGAACGATCAGGCTTTTGACACACGACAGAGATTTTGATAAGAAAAGGATGAGTATTCTTTTCTTATCAAAATCTCTGTCGTGTGTCAAAAGCCTGATTATTCTTAAAGACAGCTGTTTAAAAATTTGATTGGCTGTCTGAGAAACAACTGTAGCACATGTGAAAGAATAGCAACCTTTCAATTATTACTCATTTAATAACATAATGCGATTTAGACAAATGTTATTATACTTCAGAGAGTTTATCATCCAACACCAATGATTTTTCCTTCTGAAACTTTTTATATCACTATAAATCTATTTTCTTCCATCCTCTTTCTATTAACTCTTCCAATATGTTTATATAGACCTATTTCCTTTTCATCTTCTAATCCATTTTGTTAAAAGTTGTTTTCTTAGATCTACTATCTTAACATCATATTCCATATACTCAACATAAAAGCCATTGTGAAAAAAATTGTTTTAATTCTTTTTCAACATACTACATTGCAAAAATAAATGTGCATTACTTTCTCTACCATTTCTATATAAACCACATCCATAATCAAACTTGTATCTCATTATAACCTCTCCTTTTTTTTTAGTATCCATAGCCCCTGTCTTTATCAAAAATAACAATAAACTTTCTTTAGTATTATTATACTTTATAATTTTTTTTATTCTTATATAACTTTAAACTATTTTTAAAAATTTGTATTTATTTTCCATAATTCTACTTCTTCTAACAGCATTGTCTATACTCTTTTCTGTTCTTTTTTAATTATGAATCTATAATATATTCTCTATATATTTATTCCATATTTTATATATGCATAAAAATAAATTCTTTATCTGTTAACTTTGAATATTATAAAACTTTTCTAGTCTAAGTTGACTGATTGCTTTTTCAAATTATTCTCTCAATTGGATCCTGCAATAATCAAATCATTTATTAGAGTAATAAAAAAAGCCATAATGTTATCTGTCAGTCTATTTTGCTTAGACATAACACTCAAAAATGAAAATTATAATACATAATCTTGTTACATTCTTTCAAAGAATATGAAAAAATTTAATCCATTTCAACTTTCATTTATAAGAATATGTTGCAAAATAATTTTGTGTTTAACATAGTCTGCCAAATAGCAAAAACAGTAGCTTCATATTATTTATGATCTTAATAAGTTATTGTTTTTTGAAAAAATTAAAGTTTATTGTTCCTGAAATACGATTATGAAATTTTTTATTGATAAGTATATAGATTTGTAATAAATACTATATTTAAATATCATTTGCAAATGAAATAGAATTTCAATTTAATTTAATTACATGTTATAATAATTACCGAATGTAGAAAACTATTTTTTAAGGACAAATATTTTTTTTTATATTTTCTGCAATTTTTGTTTGTAACCAAAAAAAAATTTTTTTTTATTTTACAGATTTAATATTCATATAAGAAAAATATATAAATACAAGTAAATAAATAAAACAAATTCATATAATTAAATCCATGTTCTATCAAATATTTTTTAAAATATAAATGATAAAAAAAACAGTTTAAAAATAAATCCAGTTGACCACTGTCCACAGACTCTGCAATCTCAATAAAGAAAATGAAAAATTCTACCTAGGGATTCTTTGGAATTTCCCTTTTTTTTTTTTTTATAACTATTGATAAAAGAGACAGATCTAAGTTTTTTCCCCTGCCAAACTGAATACAAGAGTTGACTGCAAAGTTTAATTCTCACATCAATCCCTGCATTTGGAATCTTATTATTATTTATAATTTTGGAATCTATTAAAACTTTCACTTAAACAATTTGTATACTTTTGCATACTTATTAACATTTTAGCTATCAAAACATATGTTTTTCTTGTTGCTTCTTTTTCAAACTATATATTTTCCTTTTCAATTTTGACTCCATCATTTTATCCATATTTTCTTGAAATAATTTCTTTAATGATTTCTATTCACTTATCAATTTCCTATCATCCAAAATTTTTATTACAAAATTATTGAGTATTTTTATTAAATTTGTTTCTGATACTACACTTATTATTTTGCTTCTACATTTATAAACATATAGCAGTTTTTTCTCTTTTATTTCTCCCAATATATGACAAACATTTTTACAATCTTGCACTGTTACTTTCTTCAGTTAAATTTTTATTATATGCATGCCATTTCCATCTTTTTTTATTAAATTATTATTTCTATTCTTTGTTCTTTTTCTCCTATTTGTTTCTTAATAGTATTTTTATACTCTATATTAGAGATGTTAAACGTTTAACATGAAGAGCCATTTTATTTACCCTCCCCCCACTTCCCCATCAAAGAGCTGCACGAAATGAAAAATATGTTTAAAAATGATTTTCTGAATGGCTAAAGATATATTTAGAAATTTATTTTAGTAATAGGACATAATAGAATCTCTATGCATCGTAATGAAATGAAAATTCTTTAAAAATAAATACAAAAAATTACTTTGACTGTTTGATTTATTTACAAATTTCTAATATTTAAATATTCATCATATATAATAACAATCACCATTCTATAATAAGGCTGAATCCAAAAACTGCATTATAAGACACATTTTTTCCCTTTTAGAGTTATCAAAATATTTATTTACTTATTACAAAAGAAAATAAAAAATATTTTATATTTATCATGATAAAAAGAGCCACAAGATTGGGATCAAAGAGCCATATTTGGCTTGCGAGCTGCAGTTTGTTGACCCCTGCTTTAATAGGAACCTCTGAGCTCTTGAAAATATGAATTAGTTATAGTTTACCATTTAATAACAGTAATCAAGTGGTTTATTGATAGAATATTCAAAAAGTTTCAACACCAGTCAATTCATAAGTGCTATTATACATAGTATATAATGCAGTTCATATGATACAATATTTTCTAATCAAACATACCATAAAAAAGTAATGCATCCTTATTTAGTTTACACTTAACTGAATTTAACAGAATGAATCCATTTCAAAATATAGGAAGCAATCCAAAACCCAGAAATTAGTCTGAGAATCTGTGAATATTATTTGGTATTTATTGACTTTTATGCATATAGAAAAATGGCTTTCAATAAAGTGATGTGAAATGGTTTAATGGTAACAATTATAGATTAAATGTAAGCTAATGGAGAATTATGTTTCGTCAATAAATAACTGATCATATGGTCTTTACTTACTACATCATTTAATGTGATGTAAAATGGCTTTTTCTTAAACAAAACTGGAAGTTTCTATGCATTGTTTATATGCCTAGAAACCCAATAATCAAATAAATACTCCCATAAAAACATCTACTTCTAATTTCTATTATCTTATTTTAAACAATAATCAAAATAATTTTTGTAGCACTGATGCATATTTTCACTTTTTTATATCCTATTTTAATAAAAATAGTTTCCTTAATTCTAATATATTATCCTCTTATTCACCATTTGTATTATAAAAGCCTAACAAAAAAAAAAATTCTGAAAATCTACATCTTTTTTGTTCCCTTCATCTCTATGCTTCTCCAATTCTCTAAATAATTTTTCTGAATAATATATTACACTCCAAAAATAAATGTTCAATATTCTCCATCCTGTGAAAATAAAAACTTTTTTGAATCACACTGTGTGTTAGTTTACTTTTAGAGAAATTATTTCATTCAAGCATAAAAAGTCCTGTTTAAAGTTTTTAAATTCTTCAACAATGTCTTTATATATTATAAATTTAAGGGATGTGCAGAGGCTTTCATTGAGTAAAGAACATTCTTATTCATATATTTTACTGAAATGTAGAGACATCAGAACAAATTCTATGTGCAGGAAATTTTTAGAAATCATTATACTATTAGATGAATTGTTAAAATTGATATTGATCATCTTAATGCAGAATGATTGATAAATAAGTAAATAATTGAATTGTTTATTCCTTGGGTAGTCTCAAGAAATTTGAACTTCCAAGTGCCTGAGTTGGGTTATGATCTATGGATTTTGAGTTCTGGAGTTGGTTATTCTTTGATTGTATCAAAGCATGCGCAGCAGGATGATTGACTGACTCACTACATTTTATTACTCTCTTATCTTTCTTTTGTTTTCTACATTAATAGTTACATTTATTATTATTCACAATTTTATATCAATAACGAGTGACCAGTGAGCACAATGTACTAAAGCAGTATCTTCTAGTATGTTATATAAATGTATTGTAGTAATTTATTTTGTTTTCCATACTAATCAAATCCCCATCAACTACCAGCAAATGAATGTGGTCATTCCAATTCCAAGTGATTAAAAAATAAAATAGTAATAATAATAATACACTAAAGGTGATTTTTGTGATGACTATACAAACCAGTATGTGAAACACAAATACATCCTCCTACAGAATGTTGATATTTTGTGCTCATGTCTTTTAACTTCTGCTGAAAACTTTTCTTTGAAATACTTTAAACTTAATTAGTACTATGTCTAATTGTAACTCTCCAATTTATTATATTTCCTAGTGAAAACAATCAATTTGCACTTCATTGACTAATCAATTAATGAATAGCCTTTAAAGGAATGTTTTGTTTTAATTAGATATCCGTCATATTATTATCAGATTATTTAATGAGAAACATTATTTATAAAAATTAATGATTCATTTTGTTTGTTTTTTCCCAGAATTCTTTTTTGTCCTTGTCTGACATTTTTTTTTTGTAAGTAATTCTTGTCTCCCCACCTACATTTAATGTAATAATCATTAACTTTTTTTTTTGTTTTTCTTATAATTTAAATTCCTTCAAAAGAAAAAAAAAACCGCTAGAACACATTCGAAATAAAAAAAACTGTAAGCGAAGGCCCGATAGTTTGTCCTATTTAATTATTTATCCATTTTCGATTATAAAATTTATGCTTGTAGCTGCCTGTTGTCATTTTTTTTTTTATAACAACAAAAATGGATGTAGGGTGGAGATTGCGCTTAACATAATAATGAGAAAATAAATAGAAGGAAATTATCTAAAAATACTATTTCTAAAAGTCAATAAAAAAATTTTTCGTATATTAATCCTTCCTGTTAAAGTAAACAACTTCACTTGAAATTAAAAATAAATACTACTTGTGAACTCTTCACTCAGTTTTTAGAGACAGAAACATATATTCGAAATGTTTATTTACATATATATATATTTTGTGGTGTTATTATTTATATCAAATTTATCTGTAATGAAAAAACCATGCTACTAAAAAAGGAATATAAGGCAGGAGGTTAATCTTTTATCATGATTAGTTAGTTTCAAAAAAATACTATCATAAATGAATTCATGAATGGGTCCAAAATTTTTGTAGAAATAATATTGTTTAATCAGGACTGAGACCATCGTTCAACTTTTAATGTACCTCAGTTAAGCAGTGTTATGCATAGTATAAATATTTTACTGTACTGTACATAATATATTTATTTAAAAACATGTGAATTAAGTTATAAAAAATAAACAGAATTATATAAATTAAAAAAAAAAAAAGCAGGAAAGTTAACATTTTTGTAATGAAAAGAACCGAGTTGGGGTTCACTTTCTTTATTTGTTGTTAATTTTTTAAAGAAGTTTTATTCACTTGGATAAGGTTTAATTATTTCTATTTTTCCTTGGCATTTGAAAATAATGGAACCATCCCATGGATGCCACAACATTATCTTAATATTATTTAAAAAATAATCGATTAGTTTGTTGCTTCGGGGGGGGGGGGGATCATGTATCATTCAAATGTGTAATGATAATAAAGAAATAGCCAAATAAACAAAATTTATATGCTTATATAATTCAATAAAAATTATATTTAATGAAGTTTTCATACTCCAAATGGCTACTAATTCTTAGTTAAGTTTTGATTGTGAATCAAGTTTTCCTATCTGTATTTCATTTATTTTAAAGATTGCTATTTTCAGAATTAATTCTAAGTACAGATATAGTGTTTACTTTTAAGTTTAAAATATATTGATGCCATACTAAAAGAAAATGTACAACAATGTAAATATGTATTTGTAACCAATTTATGACTATGTGATAATAATCAAACCACGTATAAGGAATGTGGTGGGTTTATTGGTTTTGCTTCTGAATTTAAATTAAAAAATACCATGATCTTTTTTTTTTCTAAGACAAGGTAATTTTTCATGAATACAGAATGAAAGTGTCAGAGATAACAAAAAAATTATCTCATTGCCATTCAGTATATGGTTAGTGAGGGAAAGAACAAGTATTGTGAATCCAGAGTTTTATTCTGACATTCAATGATGATTTTAAAGTGGGAAGAGGTATCACATATTAAATGATATTTTGTTGGAATTTTTGAAGTTGGTTAAAATAAAAAATGATTTTCACTATAAATAAAAGATATTAGAAGAATATTATGAATTTTGTTAATAGACAGAGTAACAAGATTAGGAATTCAATGTAATGAATGTACCAGATATAGATAGCAGATTACTACTCAATAAGTTTATATTCTGACAAAGAAGTAGAGGGTTTTTATATTGCATGTAGAATAATTTTGAGTGCTCATAACAACATTTTAAAAATTTTATGAAAGATTTTAATGCTAGATTGAAAATATTTGAAAAATGAAATTTTATATTGATAGAAAAGCAAGAGAAAATGTAGATTTGTAAAATTTGTGGAAAAAGTAAAACTCATGACTTATTCTTTTTTGTGTGAAAAATGGATATCTGTATCTTTGCACAGCAAAATTGATTTACACTTTGGTAATAAAATAATGTATTTCAACATTATAATGTGTTTAATAGATTCTATGCAGGAAGTGATAATTAATTGGTAAGAAATGTGATTTGATTTCATGCAACTCTAAAAAGTCAAATGTTGTTAAGAAATGTAGTATAGTAATTGATATCTCTAACCTCCAAAAATATTCCAATTAATTAAGATAAATAATATAAAGGAAATTGTTTAAAGATTCTGAAGATACCATAGACCTGAATTTCAGTAAGACAGAGAATGCAAGAAAGAATATAAAATAATTTAAGTTAACTCATTTAGAAATGAATTTAATGTGTATAATAGTATGGAAAAGAGTTAATTGTGACATAACGAAATATAATTGAAAAATGGTAAAAAAAAAAAAAAAAACTAGAAAAGAATTAGAATTTTAATGGTATAAGTTGTCATCTTGATAGGAAAATTTTAATTCAGCATTTAAAAAGAACATTTGGAATGTTTATTAAAACAGAAACATTATGAAATGCGTGGACAAATTTACTATAGTTGTACATTAATGCCACATATGCAAATGAAGGGATGAGACATACAATTAAATCTATGAAACTTCATAAAATGATGAAATCTTTATAGGGTTTTAAAAAAAGCAAAATGGAGTTGTTGAAAAACTTATATAAAAGATTATAAATGATAAGAAATACCAGAGGGTTGGAAAAATGCAATATATAAACTAAATTTAAGTCTTGCATAACAGTAGATTACTTCTATGTGTTGTGACATTGTAATCACATATGAATGTGTAAGAATAAAGAAATTGCAATAAAAATGAGAGAGATGAAAGAGAACATGGGGGGTGGGGTGATTGTTTTATAACTTATAAGTAGTATTACTCTTTTGGTAAAATGTTATTAATTTTAAAAATCTGAAAAAATCTAAATCAAAATTTAAATTTTATTTATTTAGAATTTTTTTTTTTTTTTTTTAGACAGCTTAATTATTAACAAAATATCACAAAGGACTTATAGAGATTTCAATGAGGAGATAGATTCACTATAGAATTATATGTCTCATATTTTAGATTTATCTATTAGATCGATCAGTGGTTGCTAAATTCCATTTATGAAATAGATAATTGAAATTGGTCATGTGTTTTCTGAATCTATTGATGAGATTCTAGTTATAAGTAGGAAGACTAAATTTAGTTGGCCTTATTGTTGGATCTGGAAAAGAAATTTGTTTGAAATATAATAAGAAATTTTATTTTTTTACATCATAACTCTTTCAATTGTAGATTTTTGGTTAAACATCTAAAAAAGTAATCTTGATTTAAATCTTAGATGATGAAACTATATGTTGAATTGTATTTAAATATTAAATTATTTCCATTATCTAGTTCTGAGTATTGAATGTCTTTAAAAAAGTGTTACTTTATTTAAATTTTCAAAGTTCATTCAACAGTTAATATTGGCACACAGGTTAGTGTATGCTCAACATTTTGAGAGGTATTATTTTCTCTTCTTCAGGTGTTGCTGGACTGGCCAATGACAGTACTAACAAGGAATAAAACCTTAGATTCTTGAATATTGAACTTTAAAATAGCACTATAACCAACTGGTCAATCCTTCCAAAAGCAATAGTCAGTAGAAATTTCATATACAGTACTTATCTATAAGGTTCCTCCTCATTTTATCACTCCACTTTTTCTAAGGGCAGACTTGAATAGTGGTTTCCATACATTATGTGTACTCACACTAGATTGACTTATGGAGTTATTCATCATTGTCGTGTGAGTAACTTTTTTGAATTTTCTTTTTTGTACCTTTTCCTCTCTATCCAATATTTTTGTATTTTCGCCAATCGAATATATTTTCATTGGTACATACATAGTCTGCTACCATAGACCCATGTGTTCTTCTTATCATCAGTTTGTGTTCTTGCAATCACTTTTCAATGGGGCGATTGGTCTTATCAATATACATTCTTCCAAATTCACATGGTATTTCATAGATGCAGTTTTTGTTTTTCAGCATTTCAAGTGTAGGCTAAATTCCTCGTAGTATGGTATGATTCTGGAAAGCTGTTCTGTTGTTATACTTATTACAGATTTTTTAAAATTTATCTGATATTTTTGGTATAAATGAATATACTACAGAATCAATAATTGTTCTTTCCTTTGATGATTCTTGGTCTATTTAAGGTTTTTCTAATAACAGCTGATGGATAACCATTTTTCATAAGAGTTTGTTCTATATGGATCTCTTCTTTTTCCAAATCACTGGTTTTTGAACAAACTTCTTTTGCTCTGTTCCATAGTGATTATAACTCCATGTTTTGTGTTTCTGCTAAAAAACAAAAATTGCATCTATGAAATACCAGATAAATGTGAAAGAATGTATATTGGTGTGACCAGTCACCCTATTGAAAAGTGATTGCAAGAGCACAAATTGATAAGAAGAGAGAAAACAGATAGATCTAAGGTAGCATATCATATATGTACCAATGAACATATATATGTTCAAGTGGGAAAATACACAAATATTGGATAGAAAGGAAAAGATACAAAAAAGGAAAATTCAGAGAAACTGCTCACATGACAATGGTAAATAACCCCATAAGTCAACCTAGTGTGACTTATCATAATGTATGGAAATGACTAATCAACTTCATAGATAAGAATATGAAATTTCTACTGACTATTGCCTTTGGCAGGATAGCTCAGTTGGTTATAGCGTTATCTTAAAATTCAATACTCAAGAATCTAAGGTCCAGGTTCGATTCTCATGATAGTACTGTCACTGGTTAGGCCAATACAGCAGAAAAAGAGAGGAGCATAATACCTCTCAAAATGTTGTGCATATAATTGAATGTACTTTGAAAATTTAAATAAAGTTAAATTTTTCTAAAGCCACTCAATACTACCATAAAGTTAAATTTTTCTAAAGCCACTCAATACTAGATGATGGAAATAGTTTACAAACCTCAGAAAAATACTATGTTGAGTTCTTGTCAAGTATCATTTGCTCAACAACTTTTTATGCAATTTTTGTGAAGTGTCTTCTCATATGAGGAATAGTGAAAGAACAGGAAACTATTGCAAAAGAGTAGACTTAAGTGTGTCAGTAATATTTTTTATAGTAATATTTAATTGAATATTCAGAAGTTTAGTGTGGAAACTTCTCTAAGCAGTAGCACAATATTCACTAACTGAATATGTTCATTGTAAGGAAATCATTCATAAAATACTTGCATCACAATCCCAAGTAATGCCATTTAACTTTTCAAGAAAGTTATTCCCGGATAATCTAACTTTAAATAAATGAAGAAAATAAAAGTACAATCCAAAGTTACTCTTAAATAGTGCAAGATAGGATTGTGTTTCAGTCTATTTTTGCAAATGATTATGTTCAGATTATGAGATGTTTTTCTGTTATTTAGAGGAAAAATTAATTAAACTATCTTCATAGGATTAGGAATAAGACTCCAGTTTTTGAAAAGGACTAAGATCTTACACTAGAGATTATCCAATAATGAGTAATATTTTCTGTAGTATAATTTTCATTACACCACTCTCACCCAAA
Organism: Epiperipatus broadwayi; assembly: GCA_028023455.1. Taxonomy (NCBI): domain Eukaryota; kingdom Metazoa; phylum Onychophora; class Udeonychophora; order Euonychophora; family Peripatidae; genus Epiperipatus; species Epiperipatus broadwayi. The sequence continues at coordinate 1,130,441 of JAQFVV010000136.1, read as the reverse complement.
GTAGAGAATTTTTCTATCCACTTTTAACATCTTGTGGAGGACCAATTGCTGAGTGCTGTTTTTAGATCAATGGTGAATATATTAAATAATTGAGAGAACTCCACTCTAAAATTTTGTATCTACATTTACTGTCACTAATTTGTCTTTTGAAGAGTATTTTGTCAAGTAAATTATGTTTTTCTACATTTAAGAATTTTAGAAACTTAAGGAAGATTACTTTTCTAAAGAAATCACAAGTTGAGGTTAGATCAATAAAAGTGGCACTAGTTTTAATTTATTTTGAAAGTCTTTTTTATTATGAATTAATAAGATAAAATTTATTCACAACAATTTCTATCTGGCCTAAAATTAATCTTCTCTATAGATAGATGGTTCTCAATTATTGGAATTTTTTAAAACATATGATTCTTTCAAAAAGCTTATAGAGAACATATAATATTGATATTAAGTGATAAATTTTGAATCATTTCTATATTTATTTGGTATTAAAATTGATATATTTTTGTTTTTATGCTAATATTTGTAATGGTTACTGTATGAATAATATTACTGAATACTTTTGCCAATCATGCAGAATTGGCAACTTGATTTGCAGTCACAGTAATAGTTCTTTTAGAGGTAATTTTACATCCATCAAGCATATATAAAAGAGACCAAGCATTATGACTAGATCTTATAAAATTTTACTTTTTCATGATCTTTTTCCTGTATCATCTAGTGATTTTACAAGTTTGTCATAAATTTCATGATCTTTGGTCAATAAAAATTGTTATAAAGAACACTACTGTTTTGTTTTAAACTGGAATAAATTTCATTTGATATTCATGAGGGATAGATTCGTTGGCAGCAGATGTTGTGAATAGTAAACCTATCATAGAAAGAGATAAATGAAAAAGAGTTCCTTTTAATATTCAATTTAAGATATCCAGAATATTGGCTTCAGGTAGACTTTTTTCAATTCCATGTCAAAAAAAAATAATTTTTAAATACAGGAATGTGGATTTCAAGAATTATTAGACTTGATTTATATTGACTATAGAATAAGTGATTCCCAATATAATGATGAACTATTTTTATTGAACAAAAAAAAAATCAGAAGTTGCTTTTATTCTCTATTTAGTGAATGAATGTTCTTCCTTGTTTCACATTGTAAAATAAGTGTATATTATTTAAATCCATCTATTACAAAAATTGATGATCTGCTTTATCTCATTTAAATATTTCCAAAAACTGTAAGAACACCTGAAATAGAAGGGTAGAGTCAATTTGTATTCAGAATTTTATAAATATTGTATATATAAAAATTAATTACCATGTAGTTATTGCAATATGATTTGAACTATCTTCAGTAGAAGATTTTTGCTGTTTTGTAAGATAATTTGAAACAAAAGTTATCATACTACGCTTAGAGTGACATTTATAAAAATTACGGTAAATTCAGGAATTTTTAAGAAATGTACATTATTAGAAAGAATGATGAATCTTCTAAGATACAAGTACATCAATATTTTATTTATCAACTAAATTGCCAAGGATCTCCATTTTTAATTTTGATATGGTTGACAGCCCCATGTTGTCAATTTTCATTTTGAGAACCTAAAGCATCTCTAGTTTTGGCAGGTCTATTCCTCATAATATCACTTGAATTCATAGTAATAGTTTTATTATGTAATTTTATATATATATATATATTTTAGCCAGGAGTTCATCAAGATGAATTATTGTTTCTCTGTGGAAATGATTAATTTTACAAGTTAATGTTTGCTATTTGTGAGATGAGTTATGAAAACACTATCTTTCTTCCATTCTCAATGAATTAAAATGGTTGATGGTAACAAAATATAAAATTTCCAGATGGCCTATAAAGGCCATGTTTTTTTTATAATTGATTGCTTTAACAATTTTTTTTTAATATTTAATGTTAATTAAACAAAAAATTTTAATATATAAATAAATGTTAGAAATGTCACCTGGCCTGAAAGGCCTTCGTTATATTTAAGCTAAATTACCCATGTACATTTTTAAACATATCTGTTATATTTGATATGTGAAGTTAATAGCATTACAGGTAGTTATTAATGGTGGAATTACAAATATTTTTTGTAATAAAATTACAAAAGGGTAGAAGTTATTAATGGTGAAATTACAAATATTTTTTGCAATAAAATTACAAAAGGATAGAATTACTTTCTTTGCATAAAATGCTCATAATATAAATTATGGTTTAGTTAGGTATAGATATTTTATTTATAAAAACATACTTAAAGTTTTTTTTTTTTAATTTTTCAATTGTGAATTTGTCAGTGTAATAAATGTAATAGTTTTTTTTTAATTGTTTGTGATTTTGACACATGACAGCCTTGCAGACAAACATACATTCACAGGGAATATGTGACAGCCTTATGGACAAATGTCTATATGGATTTTATATATATAGATAAAATGTGCTTAGCAATTATTTAAATAATGCTAATATAAAGAGAGATAGGCAAAACTCTGTGCTAGCATAAGAAATAGTGATCATGTGATAAAAAGAAATGCAATAATCTCTGCAAGATTCAATTGATTATTGTAAACTTTTATTGTTAAATTCTATTGGAAAAGAAAGTATTAACTTTTTATAAGCTATGAAATAACAAATTTTTAATAGCTAACAGGATAAATATATTTTTGTTTTCAATAATTTTTGTTTTTGAAAGTAAACACTATGTAGGAATACATACAATATGGTGAAGGGGGAAGTTACTTATATAGGTTTCCATATACCTTTTGTGATGAAAAATATATATCTAGACTTCATTAGAAATTTTTTGAAAAGATCTAAAAGTTATGTCAATTTCCCAATGAATCTACATCTGTAAATTATGCCAAACTACTTTAGTAAAAGTGAGCTAATAGAAACCATGAAATATTGCCATAGACCATGAAGACTGTAAAAGCCTAATAAATTCACTAAAAAAAAAATACCATTTGTGAAAATCATATTGTCTCTAGGTATAGCAGTAGGAAATTTCCTGATATGAGTGTCTATGAAATCATTGGAGTTGAATGTTTGCATCTTTAGCATATTGCTACTGACCAGATGATATAAGTTATGAAATATATTGTCCCCTGAAGTCCTGAAGCTGATAATGTCTATTCATCTTGTTGACTTGTGCCAAAATAAGAAATAGTCTATCCTCTGAATAGCAATATAAAGAAAGAAAGAGATCAGAACCAATACAAATGAAAGAAATTTACAAAAATCCAAAGTAGAGACTAGAAAAAATGAAGCACTGACAAAGAAAATCTATAATAATAACTATATAGAAATATTTCTATAAAATCTAGATTATTTATTTATTATGATTTAAAGTCAATTGAATATATAGTTTAATTATATCAGGTTTAATAACTAATCTTTTTTATTGCATTGCCAAATGTATATCATATAATACTAAATCATCCATGTACTTCACTACTGTTACACAATGCTTTATTTACCACCTTCTTTTACAGTTTATAGTTTCGATTGCCCCAGCAGGGTGGTAAATAAAGCATTGTGTAGCAGTAGTGAAGTGCATGGATGATTTAGTATTATGTGATATATCAGGTTTTATATTTTATTATGTTAAATATTAATTCCCCCCTCCCCTCTTTTTACTCTTACAATTGTGTAAGAGAGAGGTTAGAAATTTAAATTTTGCTTTTATATTTAAAAATTATTAGTTGCTCCATGGGAAGTTTTTCCCAAAATTCTGTTCAAATTTTTATTTTCATTTACTTTCATGTATAAATGACTATTGTTGAATGTGCTATACAATAAGATGAGAATATTTCAAAAATAATGACACAGAAGTAATTTATGAAATTCAAATTTAAATAATTAATTATCAAAACAATGGTGTCATGGTTGAAGCATGGCAATTTATTTCAGCTATTGATTTATAATTTATATATTTATCTTTATTTTGTTATTAATAATGATTTAATTTTAATTGTGATATTACTAATTTGACAGGGTACTTTTTTTATTATATGATTCCTTTGAGATATTGACTTATAATTTATATATTTGTTTGTTATTAAAAATGGTTTGTAAAATATATTATCAATATGATGTTTCTTTATTATTGTTATTTAAGTGTTACTGTTGAATTAAACTTGAATATTTTTCAGTATTTTCATTTAGCTTATATCTGTGCATGTATTGCAAATGAATGCTATGAGACATACTCTATTGAGTTTATAACCAGAATTGAAAGGATAAAAGAGTTATTTGAATAGAAAGGTCAGATTTTATGAAATGTTTATCTATTGTTTTAATGACACTATGATTTTGTACCATGAACTGGAAATATGTGTACTCCTTATATAATTAATGTAATCAATGAATTAGGAGGCAATTAAAGTAGATTTACTGAGATCAAGTGATTCTAAGGCAATCACTTGTTGATTTATCCCATTTTAATGTTTTGATGTTGATTAACTATGGATTAATAACCTATATGAAGAGGTCCATCAATTACAGTGTAATGGAGATAAATTATGATAAATTATCATTTTTGCATAGGATTTTATTAGATCACATTATGACAGTATGAAGATGATTAATATTGGTACTAGAAGTATTTTGAAGATTTAAATGGAAAGCAAAACATACATTGTCTTATGGATTTTGCAGATAATGTGGTTGTTTGAAAATAATTCCTCAAAGCTTGAGTAAGTGTTATTGTAAGAGATATATTAGTTAAAAGCAAAAATTAGAATTAAAAATAAACATAAAAAGGATAAAATAATGTTCTGTGTGTTTTAAAAAAAGAAAAAAGAAGATTAAAATTTAGAAATTATAATTCCTTTAACCAAATTATTAACATAAATGAACACAATAATGAATGAAATTAATTATAGAATTAAACTTGGTTGAAAACGGAAACATGCCTGAAAAATTTTAATAAATAGGTTCTAGCATTATATGTATATGGCTATAAAGACTTAGAAAGTATATTCTACTTCGCTTTTTCTACATTTATTCTTTTGTTAATTATTTTAAAAATAATACAAAGTGTATAGTTATATTTAAAAAAATGGAGAAATGTATTTTGGGAATATCAAGAAAGGATTGAAAACAACATATTGTAAGAGACAATATAATTATCTTCTCATTTATTAATTTATTGTGATTATAATTGAGAGAATTAAAAACTGAAATGAAACTCGGTTGGGCTTGTTATTAAGAGAAATTATAAGATGAATAACTGAAATTATAAATATATTTAAGAGACCCAGAAAGAAATCATGGATATGATAGATGGATGTGATAAGGAAGTTTGACATGTGAGGAAGGAGTTGCAAATGATAAAAATTAGAATAAATTAAGAGACAATTTTAATCTTTTAATGAATATCTAATTGTTGAAAGTGATAATAATGATTATTATCAAACATGCACATAACATTCCAGTACCTATAAAAGCAAACCATTATGAACTTCACAGGCAAAGCATTTGTATGATTAAATCACCACTAAAATGACTTTTAGAATATAGAAAAATTGATACCACTAGCAAGGAGTAGCCAATTGATATCTGAAAGCATATGATGTGATTATATAAAATCTTTGCTGGTTGACAACTCTCTTGTCATAGAGGGCACAAAAGGAAAAATAAGTTATATTAAGTTTGGTTTGAAGCCATGTTGAGGGAATAAGGAAATAAAATGTTATATCAAGGTAATAATATTTGTTCTCTATTGGTCATCATTGCTTGTTTACCATTGAACATTATATTCCCACATTTTATATTTTACACTTTCTTGGACACTATTGAAAGAAAAGTTTATCATAAATGCATTTTGAATCAAGTGTAGTGCTTTCAAGGACTACTTTAATTATTTTTTTTACATCATTGAAATTAAATAATTTAAAATAATATCAAATTATTTAGAAGTAATTGCTTGCTTTTTGCTCTATTATTGATAGATGAATACTTTTTAGAGTATTTTCTAACAATTTTTTTGAAATTCATATGAAGTATAAAAGAAAAAAATGATATGCATATATACTTTATATAATAATAATAAAGTTTAGTATTTTTGCTCATATTAAAAATGAAAAATGCATTTTTTTAATCACCTAGACATGAATATTTTATTCACTATCTTTTCACAATACATATTACATTTGCTTGATTTTGGCATTACTAATCATTACTTTGTTTCTGAGCATACTTCCTATAAGCAATGAGAAGTTGTTGTAATGAGCAGTTTCCTTAGTCCAGTTATAAAAGTAGATATTAGATTTTAAATATTTATTGGCTTTGTTTATGTAGTCTTACTTTATGGGTTTCATTTTTTTAATGATATTTTCTATCATCTGTATATTTTCAAATTGAATGATAGCAAACAAACATTTCTATACATTCTTCTATTAAAATATGTAATGGATTTTTTTTTTTGTTATTCACTCATATAAAGTACAGGATGTATAAATGAAAGTTAAACTTGGTAGCAAAATGGTAAACTATCATCATTAATTTCAATGATTATTAATCCACTGCATGATAAAGTCTTTCTAACTTTAATCCAGTTGCTGTGATCTTTAGTCTCTCCTCTCCATAATGCACTTGCAAACTTTCTTACACATGCATATCATATATGGACTCTTTCTAGATCTTTTACAGTCTCTTGGTATTCAGTTTAAGATTTCAAGTCTTTTGTAGCAGTATGTACATCATAGCTTTATTTTAGTTTCTTAATTCTTTCAATGATGTCACTGATATCTGTCTGTTTTTTTACCTGTATATTTCATGTTTGATCTCTTTTTGTTACTCCTAACATATATCTCTTCATACTTCATTGAGTGATCTGAAGTATATGTGATTTAAAGATTTTAAGAATGTGGCATCTAAAACATGATGTATAATATAAGTCAAAAAGTTTATGGTATAAGTGGCAGTCATATCTTCTTGCTATGAGTATGCTTTTGATTTGAACTCAGAATTTTGTCTTGGAATGTTTGATGATTAAATTTACCATATATTTTTTTGTGGTTACATCTTATATCCAGTCTTTCTAGGCATTAAAAAATAATTGGTATTTGTCCAAATATTCTTATCTACAGAGTTGTTATGCAAATGTTGATGCATTGACTTTTTAAAAAAAAGTAATTATGTAATGTGATCTTTATGAGGAATGTCACATTTTGAAATTGTCAGATGAATTTTCAAATAAAGAAGAGCAGCTTTTCGTGGGATTTTTGATAGCATTTCAGGCATTCTAGTTGCTTGTTATCTGATTGCTGATGGTTGCATAAGTTTTGGATTAACTTCATAATAATAACCAGTGTTTTCACTTTTGAGTGAAATAGTTAATAGTTGTTGCAAAACTGAATATAATTTTAGGTATTTTAGTATCAGTGGGAACTCTGCAGATATTAAAGTTCCAAAAATTAAATTTGTTAAAATTTTTTAAGATATTGATAATTTTATTACCAGTAACTTAATAGGGACTTGGACCTTGAAAAGTAGAAGTATAGCCATTCTTTCCACTAATTTAGACTTATTTTTTTAACTTAATTTTCATTTATCAACTCTACTGAGGATTTTTTTCTCTTATAAGTTCTATTGCAATTAATCTTGTTAACACATAAGATAATTCTCTCTTTTTGGGATGAATGTTTCCACTTAAAAATCAGTCACAATGGTGTTTCTTGAGTGACATCTGAAAGTAATGATATAATAATGAAAACTGAGATTTTTGCTTCCTGTTACAATTTCCATGAAAATGTTTATAGCAGACTATATTTATGCACAAATACTTTAGATTTGGCTAACCCCATGGATATGTGGTTCTCTAAAAGTTAAATTTAGCAAAAAGTTTTAGAATCTCATAATCTAATATCAGTGCACTACTTGAAAAATATGTTCACTATGCAGGAATATTTAAAATTCTTATGGAAAAATAATCTAAATTTTTTTTTATAAGACCATATAGTTTTAATTTTGATGTGTTTGTTTTTTTCTTTTTTCTATGAAGTTAATTTATTATGAAGTTAATTTTTCACACTCATTTTTTTCCTTTCAAAAATAAATAATTACTTTTCTGCATGAATTAGTTTTTATAAAGCAATTTTCATTAACAAGTAATAAACATATGAATTAATACAAATTACTGGTAAATTATTAAATTATTTATGTTTGTTGCATAAGATTCATTGAAACAAAAACTAGACAGTTAAGAGACTGATTTAAATTAAAATATAATTTTAAAATTGCAGTAGACAATGGTGTCTCTACTTTTAGCTTACTATATAAACATTTAGTCCACCATAAATGAGTCATAGAAACCAGTTTGTATTGTTAGCTGGTGTCTTATAGCTTATGCAATGTTTATATAATTGGCTAGAGTGAAGCTAGAAGTCACTACTGTCAAGTGCAATGAAGTATGTAGAATAATTTGAAAAGAGATTGATAATTGCTTTAACATGTAGAAATGAGATATTTTAGATTAACCAAATGTCTGAGAAAATTTTATATAGAAATTCAAAAAGAAACAAAATGATATATAATTGGTAGTGAATTGTGATAGCAAGTAAAGTTATTAAAGGGAAAATGGGGTATACAGTATATGTTTTTTTGTGATGAGGAAAGTTAAATTTGGAAAGCTACCGTTTGATTGGGTTATAAGAAGAGGCAACAAAAGCCATAGATAGAAAGACATTAAAATAAGCAAAATTATTAGAAAGAAATTTAGGATATAAATGTATAGAAACTATATTTCAGTTATGAGAATAAAAAAAGATAATAAATAGGCTATTTAAAAAAAAAGTGGAATTATAGAAATTGAATATAAATAAAAAATGTTTTTTAAATTATATAAGAATAAAAAACATATGGAATATGGTATGATAGCAATGGAGGGAGTCTGTTCATAGCAAAACAGGAGCTTTAAATATTAAGGGGGAAAAGCAAAAATGAGATGAGAATTATTATAATTGTGGAAAGAAGATTAAAGTGTAAAATATAGGAAGATAAGAAATTTATGAAGAATAGGAGAAATACAATGTTACTGTCAGAATTTCACAACCCATATGCAAATCACTTGAGAGCAATTCACATGTGCATTCCACATTCTGACATTACAAAATACTAAATTTCTTTTACAACCCACTAATGTCAGAGAGAAAACAATAGGCTTAACTATTTACTTAAGTTGTTGAGTTGCAAATAAAAATTACAAACTGCCAAAAATAATGAGACAACAGTATTTATGTACATACATTACAAAATACACACTGATTCAATTGATTCATAAATTAACTTCAGATAAATAAACCTTTCCAATTTTAATTTTAATTATTATTTACATTTAATTTATGCACAGATATAGTATATGATATAAAAGTTTTAAAAAATTGATGCTAATTATCGTCGAGTAATTCCAATCTACTGCATAGACACCTATCTGTTCTCAACTATCATCACCATTGTTCCAATGCTGATACAAGCTTGTAAACTAAGGCTAATTTTATTAGTTGACCATTGTGATCAATTACAAATTATGATATTAGTACAAAACAAATAATAAAATAATCGTAACATACAGAAAATTGTATCTGTACCACAATGGAATCTATATAAGAGCAAATACATGTGATGATTGTATCTTTACAGTCAGAAGTAATCATCTATCACATGTTTAGCACAGTGACTGACAGTTGCACATGTATTATTATACAACATATATGAAAGTAAAGTGGATGGCATATGGTAGAAATTGATCATCTACTGCACATCCTTGTTTAAATAAGATAATGATTATAAGGGATCAGCAGTCACAAATGATGTTACAATCATTTAATACTAACACATTACATAAAAATGAGAATCAGATGTAACTCATAACCCAAATTGACAGATACCAGCTATATTCAGTAATAATAATTCAAATACAAGACTAGTTACCTAAAATGGACATCTATTTAACTGTACTCCAAGGCAGCTTGTCTATGTAGCAGGCTGGCCTCCATTCATAACTTTAAAATTTTACTGATTTAACATATTATTACTAACTAAATAAAATTGAAATGACTGATTATAATTAATATATATCTTTTGATAGCATGAAAAGAGTTGCAATTATAAGCTAATTGCCTTTTTTATAAAATAATTTGATATCATTAGTGCCGACTAAATTGTGGTATAATATTTAAATAGAACAAACTACAATCTTTTGCCATATCTACTCATAAACAGATTAATTACATAACTATTTATTAACGTATTTCATTAAATCGAAGACAATAATGAACTAAATATGAATTTTAAGTTTATGCTTATTTTTTTGAAATCATAGTTATGATGGATTAAGGTTTAAATCACTATTTCACATTTGTTTTGGATGCATAGATATTAATTAAGTCTTGGTTTGGCAGTGATTCTTCCTCTACACTGGACATCAGACTCTTTCTTATCTCCTGTGGATACATAGTGGATATATGTTTGGATGGTTATTCACATACAGATGGCTTTTCTTTTGGGAATCAGCGATGGTTTTTTGACTTGCTCTCTGCCAGCTTGACAGAGCATGGCAGATAATGGCTTTTCTACTTTTGCATAATAGATTTGTTTGAACTATCAGATAAGAATTAATTAAAGCAGAATAATAATAATGGCTGTATGATAATTACTGGCAGAATAATATTCACTGACAGAATCAGGATAGAATAATAGAAAGATAATAATGAATGTAATTTCCAGGACTATTTATGTGATTTGGAGTTATCTGTAAAATTTGGATCGACCTCTAGTTGTTTGGATTCTTTGGTCTACTATGCCATTATTTTCGCTGAGTCCAAATTTATTTGACCAATACCTTATTTGCATGCTTTTATTTTTGAGTGGGAATAACAGCCTTTTTAATTAAATTATTTTAATCACTTCTAAAATTTAATCTGGTAATTTGTTTACAAGCATTTTAATTACCTTTCCTATTATCATTAAATTTTGAATCAATTTTCTTTTTGAATATTAGATATTTTGTTTTTCTGTGCATTTACAATATACATTAAAACTTCTACTTTGTAAATTTTGTTCATACTTTTTAACATGTGAATATGAAGTGTATATATGTCCATTTACAATAAGAAAAAAAGATGGAACTATTATTAAAAAGAGAGATGTCATCATGAAATGGCTAGAAGTGTTTTATCAAGAATTATATAACAATAAAGAACTAATACCTCTTATATCTATTATATCTTCTGAATTGCCCAGGATTTTAAATGAAGAAGTGAGACATGCAATTAAATTTATGAAGAAGGGAAAAATTCTAGGTAATGATGGAATTATAATCAAAATATTAAAAGAAGCAGGTAAATAGAAATTTTTATGGCTAAATGATAAAGTTGTGCCAGATGATTGGAAGAATATATTATTAATATTATTATTTTATAAAGATGATAAAAGAAGATATTAGAAATTATAGATCTATCGGTCTTTTATCAGTTTTATACAAAAATTTTACAAAGATAATTATACCTTGTCTATAGAAAAACATTGAATTACAACCAACCAAAAGAACAAGCTGGATTTAAATGTAGTTTTAGTAGAGTAGATCAATCCAAATATTGAGAGAAGTTATAGAAAAGACCAATAAATATGAGATATACCATTATGCTTTGGATTTGTAGATTATCAAAAGGCATTTGATTTTATAAGCATTTCTTCATTGATTAAACCATTGGATCATCAAGGTATAGACCAAGAATATTGTCATATTCTGAAGAATATTTATAAAAATGTAATAGCAACAAATAGATTACTTAATGATACTAGAAAGTTTAACATTGAGAAGGGTGAAAGACAGGGTGATACCATATCTCCAAAACTTTTTACAGTAGTGCTGCAAGAAGTATTTTGTGGATTAAAATGGGAAGCTAAAGGAGTAAAAATAAATAGAGATTATTTTTAAATCATTTAGATTTTTCAAATGATGTAATTATTTTTGCAAATAATGCTTCAGAACTTCAGGAAATGTTGCAAGAGTTAACAAATGAAAGTAAGAAAGTAGTACTAAAGATAAATGTTCAACAGATTAAAGGAATGTTCAATGAATTTTCTTAAAAGATGAAAATAAAGATTGGTGAGTTAGAAGAAGTTAACAACTACAAATATCTCAGTCAGATTTTTACTACAGATGGAAACATAATGGATGAAATTAATAATAGAATTAAACTTGGTAAAAATACTTAATATTAAAAGGAAATATTAATATGTCTTTGAAAATAAAGGTTTTTAATAAATGTGTTTACCAGTTCTTACTTATGGATCTGAGACTAGGACACTTAATAGAAAAGCAATACAGATACTTCAGACCACTCAAAGCAGCATGAAAACATGCATGTTAGGAGTAACAAGAAGCAATCAAAAATGTGATACATAGGTAAGAGAACAAACAGGTATTACTGATATCATTGAAAGAATTAAAAGATTGAAGTGGAGTTGGGCTGGACATATTGCTAGAAGAGATGATAATAGATGAACAATTGAAATCTTAAACTGGATTTTAAGAGATTGTAAAAGACCCAGTAAGAGATCACATGTGAGATGGTTGGATGAAATAAGAAAGTGTTGAAGGGTAATGTAGAAAAGAGATGTTAGAGATCGGAAAACATGGATTGAATTTGGGGAGACTTTCATTCTGCAGTTGTAACAGTCAGAATCGTCTATCTCGCTAACACACTGCAGAATTCAAACCCCAGACACAAAACTGAACATTCTAGGAGGGGTTGCCTTCTAGATGTACTAAGTTCGAATCTAAAGTCCAAATTTCACAGCACCATCTACGTGATAACGCATCTGATGCCACTACTAGTATAACCTTTGACCGGTGCCTGGTGGACAGGGAGAAACAAAAGACTCTATACTAAAAGAAGCTTGGGTGGCTAATTAATGTCTATGGATTTACAAAAGGAATGCAGAAAATATATATATATATATAGACCGAGACAGTGATAGGAATCAATAAAATAAGAGATCAAATTTAGTTTAAATAATTTCACAAAATTTATTTATATAAAATATATATATCACGCCACTGTCGGCTTATATGAGACAGGGACGCGTATTAAATAATTGCTGGCATTATATTCCAATAAATGACAAAAAAGTTTTAAAGCAAAGTGATATATTCTATTCCTCGGGTTAATAGCATTACGATAATGTGCTTGATGAGATAGGAACATGTGCGAGGTGCTTTGAGCAATTATACAAGTTTAAGAAAATATTTGAAATTAAGTGTTCTAAAATATTTATTGATTTCGAGAATGGCACGGACAAAAGCTTACTAAGCAACAAAATGGGAATGTGATCAAAGCATTTATTTGAGAATAATAATAACAGAGTTGCATTGGGAGGTCAGCATTGCTGATAATGAATTTATTAAAGTTGGAGGGTGTGACACATTTAAGTCATGGATGCTTTGTAAAATAAATATAAAAATAAAACAATATTGAATATCCGGAATGATTATGGAGGGCATATCGCCGCTAACCCGTAGGAAAGTATTTTATGAACAGCCGAAACTTAGCGACTGGGTGACGATAGCATTTAATTCCCAGGTGTGTCATTTATGGACACACTCTGCCTGGAAACTGCAATAAGCAAAGATAACGAACTTGGCCGTGTAAAGAATCCTTGGAAAAGTAAAACAAAGCGGTCTCAACAACCAATTCACTTACCAGCAATACGAGACTAGTGTATATAAAACATACTGAATGGGGTTTTACTTGGATTAAGAGAAATGCCCAATCAAGTTCCCCAAAATTCATTTAAAAGGATCCGCACATTCTCAATGTCAATGATGAACTTTGTAATTAAAGTAGAACGCGGTAATTAAAATAGGAAAATGCATGCTTGCGGGTTTGAAAAGTAAGTATAGATTTATATACGCAATCATGCATTAGGGACACATTTAATCATTGACCTCGCACATACTATCATATTAGATTAAAATCAATAACATGTAGATTTTAAACTATGTAGAATCGCCCTCGAACGAGTGATTTGCAAGATAATAAAATTGAAAAATTATTTAGAAATTTAAAATATGCCTTCATAGCGGCGTCCTATTTTCATCAAAGGGACTAATTCACTCGGTCAAAGACGATTCTGACACATTATCATAATAAAATAACAGAAAGCTTAATCGATAGAAAATATTAACCCAAGGATAGAGAGCAAAATGTTGAATATATTTAAACACATTAAAGAAATACATAATGAAGTTACGTGAAATATCAGAAAACAATTTAAAATAGCTATAGCATGTTAGTTATCACAAGAACTCTTGGGTTAATTTAGGGTTACCTCTGGAGAAGCATTTTAGGTAGATTGATGGTCAGCAGGTTTTTATATAATTTAACAGCAAAATCTGGAAATGTTCATATTTTTGGCAGCGGCAGCAGTTCCGGGGTTCCTTATGTGATAGCTTCCGATAGTCTGGAGCAGCGGCTGACTATTCCGAGGGTACATAGCCATCTTGACACCTCTATTCTGTCATGTCAAGGTTAGCAAATTATTAGAATAGAACTCAGAATGATTTCTCTTAGAAACATTAGAATGGAGAACAAAAGAAAACCCTCCTTTTTATAGTAGAAATTAACAATAGAACTGCCCTGGAGCGTTACAAAAATATATCGGACTTATCAGCTGTAATTAAATCTATCTGAATGTCTAAAGGAATTCAACATTAATTAATTTCTTTTGTTAATTTCCCTATTGACATTCGAATTACAAACTAGATTTAATTAAAAATTACTTTTATTAATTAAAGAAAACCTTAAGTGGACATCTGCTGTTTTTAGATAAACTTATATAACATTAACTAATTAAACTATTGTCCCTTATTTAACAGAAATATTTGGAATGACTTTTATTAAATTAAACGAAAATTATTTTACTTTTAAATTGCAATATTTGAATCTATTTACTAAACGAATATTTACTAAATGAATTTTATTTTAAATCAAAATATATTATGACGGTAATATATTTGTAAATAGATTCAAACAAAATAACTTTAACAATTTATAATTTTGATATGTTTTAAAATGCAATTACGACTTATATAACCTACTTTTTAATAAATCAAAATTATGTGAACATATACATAATCTATAATCTTTTATTTTATTTGAGAATGAGTTATATATATAATACGAGCATTGTACTCGTGATTTAAAATTAGGCGGGATTTTCGGTATATAAGCGTATTGCAGACACACTATGATAGATTGGGGTTCAAACTAAGGTATGAGGGTAGGAAGTAGGTGAGAAAAGCTGAAATGAATATCTGCAAAGCAGACCTTACTGTTTCACAGTGAATTGATAATAGTTGACAATGATATATAGATTTAATAAAATAAAGAGAATAAAAGATTAAGATTTTGAATTTTTTGTTTAGATCTTTATGTAAAAATGTGGAATATGAGGATAGAGTATCATAATTAACAAAATGGATTTTATTAAAATGGAGTAATAGAAGAAATGCTTCAGTGTTGAAAGAAAGATTATGATTGTAGATTGAAAGAAGGCAATAGGTCATGAGATAGAAATAAATGTTTTTTTTAAATTTTATTAATTGTTTTTTAAGAGTGGATTTTTTTTTTTAAGTGTCATAGCATCGGCCGGGATGCGAACCCGCAACCCAGGCAACTGCCTGCAAGTGCAAGGCAGTCGCGCTGACCTCTCAACCACCAATGCAAGATTGTTAGAGTATTTAGACATACAGGCTATACACAGGAACTTTTAATTTCCTTTAAAGAAAACCATTTTGCAATATATCAAAAAAAGATAAAAATTAAAATTACAGTTTTTATAAAGGAAATGTATTATTTTTTAAGGCTAGAGCAGAATGCCTTAAAACAAAGGAATATATTAAGAAATAGAAGAAAGAATTAAATTTGTCATATGATTTATTGTAAATGTGGGATAGAAAATATTAAACATTGAATAGTAGAATTTAGCAGTTTTAGTAAAGAGAACAAATAATGAAATTGTGAGATATATATAATAAGAAGAAAGATAAAAAAGAATTCAGTTTCTTTTTTGGGAAGCGGGGGGGGGGGAGGAGATCAGACAAATTAATACTAGATAATGTCTGTTATTGATAATTACATTGCAGCACAATGTTTACTTGTTCTCTTGTTAAAAAAAATGCAATAGCAATTTAATTTTGAATTTAGATACATTTAAAAAAAGTGTAATAGTGGTTTTACAATAATTATATAAACATATGCTTTAGAATGAGCATGCTCAATTCAGTAAAGATTGATGAAAATATTTGTTATGATAGTAGTTATTGAATTCTAACCTACTATAATTGTTTATACTCTCCTTATTTTACCTATATCAAGAGAGTTGATTCTTTTGAATATTTCCCCAGTAACATTCCAATTGATCTGTATGCATTTGCTAATTTCTCAATAGGGCACGTTTTAAGTATTAATTAAAAATTTGGACTGATGGTCTTTAAACATTCATTGTTTATTATCATCCACAAATTTCTCATTGATTTTTAAAAATGAATAATCTGCTCCATTAAATTCCTTTTGCTTCTAAAAATAACCATTCTACATATTTTATTTTTTATATCTTTTTATTTTTTACTTCCATGTACATCTGACTTCCAAATTTTATAAAATCTTTTTTAATTCTACCAAATATATGGAAATATTTATATATTAGTCTCTTACTTCTTTATATAATATTCACTTCCTCATAAATACTATTAACTGATATTGTCTGTTTTTCAAGGATATTGAATTTTAGATGTTTTTTTTTGCCATACATTTTAGCTTGGAGTTGGAGGTAAGAACTATAAGAGTTCCTGAATTCAATTCCAAATGAGAAAGAAAAAAACAGCTTGGTCAGTTGAAAGAAATTATTGTATACAGCTTTCTGAATAATTGATCTTATGATAAATAAATAAAGTGTGTACTATATTTTTTATTACTTGCTCTCAATGAAAGTGATTTAAACCAGTGGTCTTCAACCTTTTCACACCTGTGGCCCGGCAAAAATAAGGATAAGATTTCACGGACCAGCAGAAGTTTACAGATAAATTTTCTTAAAGATATAACCTGCTTAGCCTTAGATAAGCATAATTGTTATAACTGACTAAAACAGTACCTTAGTTATTGTATATTGTAATGGTGTTGCTTACCTTCACATGCTGAACACAGAAAACAGTACAATAACAATTATTCTCATTAATGTGCTTGCATTTCTATGTTTATTATTTCATTGTTAAAACATTCAAGAATAAAATGTTATTCACCTGAATGTTGGGAAATATCATAGCTAGTGTAATCACATGGCAATGATCATGATAAATGTAATATCTGTATTTAATGTTAAATATACAAGATGGTTATATATATATATGGAGATTGTCTTTTGATACTTTTGATAGTAGTAAGGGCAAAATAGACTTCGCGTAATTAATCACCATACTGTCAAAAAAAAATTTGCCGTATTTTAAATCTGAAAAAATAAAACGAAACGTGTAAAAGTCTGAAATTTTGATGTTATTGTAATTTTTTTTTTTTTGTGCTGGTGTGTTGAAAGGATCAAAAAATGTAATTAATAGGAAAAGTTTTTTTAAAAAAATGGTAAAATAGATATCGCGTAATAGAAATAAAGCCAAAGAAAAAAAAATCGCAAAGTTATTTTTTGTTTGTTTTTATTTTTTAAAAAAGGTTAACAGAAATTGGTTTTAGAAATAAAAGTTTTAGTATATTAGCAGTATACAAATAAAACTAAAAAATATCGCCTTATAGGCCAAAAAAAAAGTGGGCGTATTTTTAAACAAACAAAAAAAAAAGAAAATGAAACTTGAAAAAGTCAAAAGTTTTGATCTTGTTTTAACACATAAACAATGCCGACAAGCGACCGTGATTGGCTATCAAAAGACAACTGGAGTTGTATAATAAAAAACCCTTTTTTTTTAATTTTGAATTTTTTTAGAAAAATAATAAATTTAATTCTATCTCTCCATAAACATCTGTGATAAATAGAAAAACAAATTAATTTATGTATGATTAGATTTCGTTTTTGTTCTGTTTCTTATTTTTTAACGGTAAAAATGCGATGAAAAAATAAATAAAAACTGTTTATATTAATTAAAAGTTTAAAATCTTATTATTTTGTTATTACTAACTTTCTTGCCAGTCCAGCGCGGCCCAGCAGAAAACTTCTGCGGCCCGGTGGTTGAAGACCACTAGTTTAAACCATATCACCTGCTAAAAAATAAAACTGTACATGCTGGTTGAACATATGCAATATTCCTTTATTTTTATTCTGTAAAATTTTGTAAACATTGATTAACCGTAGGCATAGAGCCTGTTTTTATTGTTATTCTATACTTTTCGATAATATCGCTACTTATAATAGTGTCAGGGAATTAAGAGAAATCACCCATATTGACTAATAAGTGACAATTATAATGACAGTAGTAGTATGTAATAATGATAACAATGACTTCATCAACAAATGGTTACACAATAAAACTATTGGGTTTTTTTTTAAGGAGAGGTGGCAATAATCAACAATTTTTAGTTTACATCATTATTAAAAATTATTGGATTTAATTTTAAATATTGGTTTGCTTCAAAAATGCAATGTTACTATAAAAAATGCATCTCTTCTTTTAACTACTCATGGGTCATTGAGCAGCAATAAATTTTCATTGGCAGGTCAATCTTCTGTAATCTATTTTAATCTCATCCCATGATTTCTATGAGCATTACTATCTGTCATTCTTTCAAAGATTGCTTCTATATTGGTGATTCTACAGTGCTCGCCCATTCACTGCTATCTTTTATATCTAACTGTCATTTGATAGGTTTTTTTGTAGTTTATTAAATATTTTTATTTAACTTAGAATTTATTTTGTTTATTTAGGATAAATTTTGAAATTGAGTTTTAACAGACTGCTATCAAATGACTTCTTCAAATTTGTATATGTAAGAAATTATTGTCAATGTAATATAACAATGGAATATTTTAGGATTGTTAAATAGTTTATACAATCTGAAGGGATTAGGAATCAAATTTCAAACACATTGATATCAGTTCAGTAAGTTTTCTGTGATGCATACCAGGTGATATATTTTTTAAACATTTATTTTCAAAAAAGGTTCCATTAAAAAATGTTAATGATAATTTTAAATTAAAATAAAAACATACTCTAATTTCAATAGATTATAAAATTTTCTTTTTCTAAATTGGATGTAATTTTATTTTCTTTTGATTGTAAAAATTATTTTTTTTAAATTTTAAACAGACTTCTAATTTTCATTCTTCATTTTAAATCTGAATAATTGCAAAAAATATCTGAATACTAAAAAAATTAAAATTAATATCTATATAAAATATTTTCTAATTAATTTTTATTTATTATGCACTGAAAAGCCAATATATCAGGGGTCCCCAACCCTATGCTCATGGGCACCATTTCACTGCAGACCATTTTATGTGTGCCCGCCGCTATCCAAACAAGATAAAAAATTATTTATCTAATACAAATAAATTTAATTATTAAAATTTCTTATAAATTATTGTATTATATGGTAATCAAATTGTAGGGCATATTATAGTTTTACAGCGTAAAAATATAAATCTTAATTATATGTTAAAATTTTATTTTTGAAATAAATATTTTTTGTACATTATGTGTATTATTAACAATATCCAACTATAAATTTACATTGAAAAAATAAATGGTGCCCACCACCTGGTTGAAAAAATAAATGGTACCCACCACCTGGCCGGTATTATAGAATGTGCTCTTAAGTGCAAAAAGGTTGGGGACCCCTGTAATATATATTGTACCATTAATCAAATGTTACATGTTTGCAATAATTTTGTCTAAAATTATTAAAATAAAAAAATTCCATAAGCAATGTAAAGATTTTAAAATTAAAATTTAAGGTAGTTAAAGGTGTAATGTCCTTATTGCGATTTAGAAAATCTTTTATTTCTTTATTTAAACTGATGAAATTTAGTATATATTTTTGAAAGTCTTTTATTTCTTTATTTAAACTGATGAAATTTAGTATATTTTTTTGAAAACTACTCCATCCTCCATTATCAGTAAATGAGGTTCCTTACTGTAACGATATATAAATATATCGTTACATTAATTTAAAATAAAAACTTAAAAGTTCGCAAATAAAAGTAAAAAACTAAACGCTAAAATTAAAATGTTTATTAAACGTATATACATTCGCACAGATGCTAAACTTTAAAAATATTTTTTTCATAAACAAAAAAAAAAAGTATTTGAACGTATTTTTTTTAATAAAAAAATACAAGATTGAAATATAAAAATAATTTAATAAAAAAATAACGTAAGTTAAAATAAAAACAGGTATTAATTAATTCCTGTAATCTATAAATGGAAATGATTGTTTATTAATTATCTAAAAGCTGTTTAATTAAAAAGTCAGATGAAAAGTTAGATAAGAGAAGAAAGAGATTTTAGCTTGACCAATGGAAGAAAATAAAGGCCCGGACCGTAACGAAAAAACAGAACAGTGACGTTTTTGTTCATGGAATCCATAGGAGGACTATAAAAAGAAAAAATATTGAGTTCCAGTCAGTTTTTTCCAACTTGATTTTGGTGAGTCTGGCGACAAGACGCCCTTGTCGTCCTCACTCACTTATTTTAAAAATGCAAAGACTGTGATACCAGAACAGAACCAGCTAATGCTACCTCCAAAATATCAGACCGGTCTTCCAGGAAAGTCTCCGTGGGCATTGCCAACGGGAACAGAGACTCTTCTACCATAAGCAATAGAACTGAACAATTGTTAAAATCATAATATTAATTGAGAACTTTAAAGATTGATAAGTTAATTTAAATTTTATAAAAAGAACTTTTCTCTGACTTATGTGTCAACTCAATTGATAATGTGTAATTTTATATATGTTTGCGTTTGATAAAAAAATCATTTCATTTATTATTTATTTGTATTAATATTTATTGTTTAAATTTTAAATGAGGAAATTTAAGGTTGGGTATAGACGTTGCATAGATTCGTTAGTGGTTGATAATGTTGTGGTTTTCACATTCGATTAGAATATATGTCAACGATATCACTGCAAGCATCTTACGATGAATGCTAATGGGATTTGTATATTCCCTATGCAAGTGACGTTTATCGATGACTTTGTATTTTGATCGGTTGTGTTTAATTTGGAATGTTTTTGACCATGGAATCTGTGCATCTGATCTGTACTCAACATTTTAAAACAAATTTTATAAAATTCATTTGTGCGAACGTATTTAAATGTTAAATTTAAGTCGGGCGTGAATGGCTATATAGATTTGTAAAGTTATATTAGGGGAGGGTAATCTTAGGTTATTTGTGTCATTGTTGAATTGGGTCAATGGATTGGATATATTTGTGTAATTAGTAGATGTAGTATAAGTTTCGCTACATGCAGAATCGCTGAATACACCGCACCAACCCTTTGCCTATGGATGGGATTGTAAGTTGGCAAAAAGGATCGCGGTCCCTTCCTATGGAGTTTTAATTTTATTGTTCTTCTTGCTATACAGACGACATATTCCTGTATTGGACAAGAGTCAATGTTTTCTCTATCCCATTCAGATGTCCATTCCTGACAGTATAGTATATTTGTGCTGTTGTATTTTCATGCTACATTGAATACATAAATGTATCAGATGGATTGATGGCGGTTTGACTGCGAATTTTAGCCTAAGGTTCAATAGGGATAGAATGTTTTATTTTCAAATGCAAATCTATGTAGTCTATTCATACTTGACCATCTAAATAAAATATTAAACTCATTGAAATTTATGTAAATGTACAATTAAAGAGTAATCTAAAAATCTAAAAAAAATGTTAAACCTATTCCTTGAATTTAGAATGATTTTATATGTGCGTAAATAAATATTTTTTATGTGTTAATTTCTGGCAGTGGCTTTTATTCTCTTATATTTAAGATATGAAATTTATATTTTTTATCTCTGCGTCTCCACTGAGCTAGTGACTTGGGCTAACGATCGGAATATTTAAATAAAGTGGAATTTTAACAGCGCGTATCTGCCTACTTTATAAATTTTTCTAGGCTCAAATGCCTAGATGGCGCCCTGGTAGTTGCAGATATTGTTTTTGCAGTTAGATTCGATCTTCACTTTCATTTCAATCGTTATAATTGGCGCCCAACGTGGGGCCCAACCTCAGAGATTGACCCTGAGAAGGGGAATTGATGATGATGAAATTTTCTATCTTTAATAAATTACGAGTGCCCTGAGAATTTTAAAAGTGAATCATGCTCGTAATATTTTTCCTGAAATTAGTATAAATATATTTGTGGTATTGACGTGGAGTTACAGTTTGAATTTTTGGTCTTAAAGATACTGCCAGTAAAAAAAAAATTGCGCATATGTAAAGATAAATTCGAGGAATAAAAACTAATAAATAAAACGTAATAATAAATCTAAATCATTTTTTTTTTTAAAAAAAAAGTCTTGTTAAATTAAAATCTAATCGTTCAAACTTGCCTAAGTAATAGTTAAAGGTAGGAGAAATGAAACTTGGAAGGGAGGGGGCAGAAATTTAGCTGGAAATAAGGAATTAACAGTCAACATTTTTTTTAATCATTATATTTGTGTGTAATTACGGTTTTGTCTTGTAAAAAAAAAAGTTTTGTCTTTTTGAAATTTTCATATATAATCAATTTGTGTAACGTAATTACTAACACTAAGTAAAGTCTTTTTTTTTTTAATGTTTTTTGTTTTTTGAGGAAGTTTACTGATATGTAACGATATATAAATATGTCGTTACATTAATTTAAAATAAAAACTTAAAAGTTCGCAAATAAAAGTAAAAAACTAAACGCTAAAATTAAAATGTTTGTTAAACGTATATACATTCGCACAGATGCTAAACTTTAAAAATATTTTTTTCATAAACAAAAAAAAAGTATTTGAACATATTTTTTTTAATAAAAAAATACAAGATTGAAATATAAAAATAATTTAATAAAAAAATAACGTAAGTTAAAATAAAAACAGGTATTAATTAATTCCTGTAATCTATAAATGGAAATGATTGTTTATTAATTATCTAAAAGCTGTTTAATTAAAAAGTCAGATGAAAAGTTAGATAAGAGAAGAAAGAGATTTTAGCTTGACCAATGGAAGAAAATAAAGGCCCGGACCATAACGAAAAAACAGAACAGTGACGTTTTTGTTCATGGAATCCATAGGAGGACTATAAAAAGAAAAAATATTGAGTTCCAGTCAGTTTTTTCCAACTTGATTTTGGTGAGTCTGGCGACAAGACACCCTTGTCGTCCTCACTCACTTATTTTAAAAATGCAAAGACTGTGATACCAGAACAGAAACAGCTAATGATACCTCCAAAATATCAGACCGGTCTTCCAGGAAAGTCTCCGTGGGAATTGCCAACGGGAACAGGGACTCTTCTACCGTAAGCAATAGAACTGAACAATTGTTAAAATCATAATATTAATTGAGAACTTTAAAGATTGATAAGTTAATTTAAATTTTATAAAAAGAACTTTTCTCTGACTTATGTGTCAACTCAATTGATAATGTGTAATTTTATATATGTTTGCGTTTGATAAAAAAATCATTTCCATTTATTATTTATTTGTATTAATATTTATTGTTTAAATTTTAAATGAGGAAATTTAAGGTTGGGTATAGACGTTGCATAGATTCGTTAGTGGTTGATAATGTTGTGGTTTTCACATTCGATTAGAATATATGTCAACGATATCACTGCAAGCATCTTACGATGAATGCTAATGGGATTTGTATATTCCCTATGCAAGTGACGTTTATCGATGACTTTGTATTTTGATCGGTTGTGTTTAATTTGGAATGTTTTTGACCGTGGAATCTGTGCATCTGATCTGTACTCAACATTTTAAAACAAATTTTATAAAATTCATTTGTGCGAACGTATTTAAATGTTAAATTTAAGTTGGGCATGAATGGCTATATAGATTTGTAAAGTTATATTAGGGGAGGGTAATCTTAGGTTATTTGTGTCGTTGTTGAATTGGGTCAATGGATTGGATATATTTGTGTAATTAGTAGATGTTGTATAAGTTTCGCTACGTGCAGAATTGCTGAATACACCGCACCAACCCTTTGCCTATGGATGGGATTGTAAGTCGGCAAAAAGGATCGCGGTCCCTTCCTATGGAGTTTTAATTTTATTGTTCTTCTTGCTATACAGATGTCATATTCCTGTATTGGACAAGAGTCAATGTTTTCTCTAACTATCCCGTTCAGATGTCCATTCCTGACAGTATAGTATATTTGTGCTGTTGTATTTTCATGCTACATTGAATACATAAATGTATCAGATGGATTGATGCCGGTTTGACTGCGAATTTTAGCCTAAGGTTAAATAGGGATAGAATGTTTTATTTTCAAATGCAAATCTATGTAGTCTATTCATACTTGACCATCTAAATAAAATATTAAACTCATTGAAATTTATGTAAATGTACAATTAAAGAGTAATCTAAAAATCTAAAAAAAATGTTAAACCTATTCCTTGAATTTAGAATGATTTTATATGTGCGTAAATAAATATTTTTTATGTGTTAATTTCTGGCAGTGGCTTTTATTCTCTTATATTTAAGATATGAAATTTATATTTTTTATCTCTGCATCTCCACTGAGCTAGTGACTTGGGCTAACGATCGGAATATTTAAATAAAGTGGAATCTTAACAGCGCGTAGCAGCTACTTTATAAATTTTTCTAGGCTCAAATGCCTAGATGGCGCCCTGGTAGTTGCAGATATTGTTTTTGCGGTTAGATTCGATCTTCACTTTCATTTCGATCGTTATATTACTTTTTTAGACATTTACATTATAGTTTTGCTATTTTTGCTCTAATTCGAATTTCATGGCTTTTTCTTGATTTTTTTTTTTTTAATTTTTTATATTAGAAGGATTTGTGTGATTTAGTCATTTCAATTTGTCCGTTTCAACTACTTTTGGTTAGAAATTCTTTATTGGGGGGGGTGTCATTTATACATTTGCCTTGTTTCAGGGCTTTTTTTTTATTTTTCCAACAATGATTTGAGGGGATTTTATTATTTATTGTTCGATCGATGATTTGAGGTGATTTTTTATTTATTTTTGGTTTCATCATTGTGGGATTTAGTCATTTCAATTTGTCCATTTCGATTTTCCTGCGTTCCTCCGTTGTTCGTTTGATTTAGTCATTTCAATTTGTCTATTTGTTGTTTGTTTTCTATTTTCAACCATTTCTGTTTTTTTAATTTGAATTTTATAGCACTTTGTTGTGCTTTTTTTAAAATATATTTGTTTGATATACATTGCCTCAGAAGTGACGAATTGTTTATTTGAGAGGGGGGGTGTTGTATTTTCACTGATATCTGTTTTTTTTAATTTGAATTTTATGGTATTTTCTTCTTTTTATATATAATTTGTACATTCCATGTATTTGTTTGTTTGCCTCGGGCATTTGTTTTTTATGATTTGAGTATTTTTTTTTTCATTTTTTAATTATTTTTTTTTATAATTTGTACTTTCGATATATTTGTTTGATTGCCTTGGGCATTTTTTTTAATGATTTTAGTGTTTTTTTTCCATTGATGGTTTCAGCCATTTTGGAAAATTTTATTTATCACTTGCAGGCTTCTTACCGGTTGTTGATGGTACTGCAGCGTCACCCCATGGCAACATGTGGTGTAAATCATAACTACCAAATTTAATAAATAGAAATCACTACAGAATCAGTTACCAATAAATGACTAACATAAGTTTCATCAAAAGAAATGATTAAAGGTTCAATAAATAATAGTATAATTTAGAATAAGTTTAAGAAAGGAGTGTTATTTAGAAAGTTGAAGAGTTTTTTTTTAAAAATGCAATTCACTCAGGGGAATCTAAATGCTGCATCATTCATAAAGTTTTTGCAAATTAAAGGGTGATTAGAAGGGGAGAAATTTAATTTAGTAAAATTTAAAAAACTTAAAAACTAAAATCTTTCTTTCCATTTATTTAAGAATGATGAATGTGTGTGTAAAGTAATATTGATTTCGGTTGTCATCAAATAGCTACTATATCCCACTCGATGGCGCAGTTTTCATGCTTAAACTATCAAATATGATCATTCCTGGGCTGTTAATTATAATCATTTTGATGTGTTTTTTGTAGTGTGAAAATAAAAACAAAAGAAAATCGTCTTTTTTAAATATTATTTAATTTTAAATATTATTTTTTATTAATGTATACAAATTAAATGCTAATAATAAATGTAAAATAAAATAAACAAATTACAATTTGATTCATCTTTTTTAGTTTTCTTTTTATTAGAAAATCAATTTTCTATCGGAGATTTTTTTACTGGGGTTACGGCTTTTTTTGTTGTTGTTTACCGCTAGTTTTTATTTCAAATAGAATGACAACTAAAAGTAAAATTTGTTACGGTTAGGTTTAGGGTTAGTTTTAGCGTTATTGTTCTGTTGTTTGTAATGCTAAAATAAAAAATATCAAAATCGTATTTTTGCAAACATTTTTTTTTTACTAACATCTATAAAATAAATGATAACAATAAACGTAAACTATATTCAACAAAGTCTAACAGTAGTCGGAGAAAAGAAAGAAACTAAAACTTTTTTAAACAACGACAAATATATATATAAAATGTTATAATATATGTTTTTTATGACATTTAAAAAAAACGGGGAAAATTCTACTTTTCTTATGGGATATTTTTGTGTTAACGTTCTTTTTTATTTCAAATATATACACACCGTACAACTTCTTTGTCTCGTGGAATGTTACAAACAGTATGTTACTTGACTCGTTACCTACTTTCAACTCACTTTATACATATATCTCATCAACATTTACTACTTAAAGCTTCAAAACACTACGGTGTAAAAAGTCTGTTAATTATTACTTTACAAAATCGGAACATTTCAATACTTTAAAATAAAAAAAAATCAAATGAAAACAACATTTCCATCCAATTAAAAAAAACACACTCTCTCGACAAGCCGTAACTATTTTATAAACTGCGATATTCGGAAAATGTATTTGCTGGGTAAAACATACATGCTGTACTGCGACGCAACATAGTGGCCTGCAATCTGTAGCACAACAAAAAAGTTGTATTATAGAAAATGTAGGTGCGAATCTGTCAGCCGCGGAAATAGCATTTTTATGTGTTTTAGCGTGAAAACACCATCCAGTGGAATATAGGGCTCATCAACGAATACCTTGATTTTAAATACATAAAGAAATAAAGGGACTGTGTGCATGAAAGGGAGAAAGAAAATGAATTTAGCAAAAATTAGATTTATTATGTTATAAAACTAAGGTTCTCTATTTTATTTATTCACATAGAAATAATAAAATGTGTGCAAGTAAGAAAATAAGAAAAATATGAAGATTGAATTAAATAAATAAAGGAAAGCTCATCATATAAATTTTAAAAATCAAAGATTGCTTAATTGATAAGCTGCATAGGAGTAGGATTAGCAGTGGCTACTAAATTAATTAAAATTCACAAACACCAGAACCAAGTAAATGCATCTTATTTAATTTAATCAACCTAATCAGTGGACAGATTTGGAACAATGGGAATAATTAGTGAATCAATATTAATTAAAAGATAAGAATAATAAGATGGTGTCACATAAATAGGCCTGAAAATTGGTCATTTATTCACTTACATATTTAGATTCATTCACTTATCTAGATTCTTATTCTTCAACATGTTAATTTATTTGATTCGTGAGTTTAAATGAATACCATGCCTTGCCAAGCAGAAGTCAGAGCATGCGACCGAGCTCCAGACTTCATCTGCAAAAACATCAGCAGTCTGCCCAATAGAAGCCATACCAATCTAGTAACTAGAAGCTTCCAAGAATGTCTATCTGCCTGAAGTAAGATGCATCCCAGAACCACAATTGTCAGGATATCAGCAGAAACCTAAATTCCAACTGGTTGGTAAACTACACATGCAGCAGCAGAGAACTCAAAGCTCCATGATCCCAGAGGAATGTTTAAAAATCCTATAGATAATATTATGTTTTTATTCCCATTCCTAAGCCTGATATTAAGAGCCATTGCAATTTTTGAGTGTCTTCAGAGTCAGCATAAATGAACTCTATAGCCAGCATAAAATGAACTATAACATGTGCGGGTTCACATGTCTCCTAATGTAGTAGAAGTATAGTTACAGAGCTTTCCAAATCATGAAATAATTAGCTTATAATTCCATGTTTTTGTGCACTCCATATGCATAGTATTGATATTACATTATTATTATATATTTTATTAAGAGTGCGTGTGCCTATCATATATGTAATCATATTTATTTTATTGATGAATGGTTAGTTTATAAATTTTAGTAATAAGTTTATTTAAAGTATTTTAAAATAAAGTATTTGTCTGCTAATTATTGTCTGTCAATTCTTTTAGCAAAGAAGTTATTCATGTAGTTTATTATATTTGTTTCTTTAAGAAATAACGGATAAATGAGGCACTGAATTAGTAGCCGTCAATCAGGGCATGTTAATTACTTTATGTAATTAGCTGGTGTCTGAGATTCTCCTCAAAATAAATAAATGCTTTGGATGGCAGGTGTTTGAATTTAGCAGCTGAGAAGTTCTGTAGTCTGGAAATGTGGCTGTAAGTTATATCTTGTGTAGTCTCAATCTGGCTACAGGTACCTCTGGGTATTTCTTCTCTGCCTGAGGGATCGGTGCTGTAATATGCAGCTGGAGTAGATCGAGATTCAACAAATATAAATTTATTACAATATTTATTTTTATTCATTCAGTTGAAATAATAATCACTAGTTTAGTTTTGTTTATCACCTCAATATAACAGGTAATTTATAAGAT
Source organism: Epiperipatus broadwayi (assembly GCA_028023455.1). Taxonomy (NCBI): domain Eukaryota; kingdom Metazoa; phylum Onychophora; class Udeonychophora; order Euonychophora; family Peripatidae; genus Epiperipatus; species Epiperipatus broadwayi. The sequence goes on along the minus strand of JAQFVV010000136.1, from coordinate 1,101,504 downwards.
CATAGCAATCCAACTTCCATCCAGTTCAATATATATATATATAAATTTTCAACCATAATCCCAATTGTGATTTTTATATTATTGTAATTTTACATTAATCACCACATAATCAAAATACAATGAAGGCATTTGTTGATATATATTTATAGCTTTTGAATTAATTGACGAGTTATTTTGCATGTTTTAATTTTTAGTTGTTTAGTTGTATTTTTAAAGCTTTTTTTTTGTTTTTTTTTAAAAAAAAGACCAACTCACAATCAGTGAAGCAAACATAAGTTAATGGTTATAAAAAATGGTTATTCCAGTATTAGTCATTTTATTATAAAATAGTGTCATCACAACTTCTATCCATGGTTACTATTTTCTCTACTGCTACTTCCATTTAAATTTTAAATGTTTTTAGTTTTTCTTTATTACAGAAAAGCATAGTATGAGCAATGAATTTGTACTAAAAACAATATAAATGAACTTCCCAAGATCTCTTAAAAATGAGTATTATAGACTATTCTCTGCTCAAACATAGATTGAGTAACTAGTTATAGGATTCTATGATCAAAGAATAGTACTTGACAACTACTGGTTGTAATTCAACATTTATTATCATTCCTATAATATGATTTACAATAATATCTCAATCTTTGAACTGCATTGAAGCTCTTTTGGAAAAGAAGTTTCTAAAAACTCTGAATACTCTTTTAAAAACTTACTACTAAATTTTCCATTATTTACTATACAATTATTTGATATAGTTGAGTTATGATCTTTTATACATATATATTTTATGAAGCATGTTTTTGGGAATTTTTATCAATCTTTCAATAAGATAATACTTATTCTCAACTGGGTGAAAAAAATGTATAAAGTAATAATTACATGGATATAGTATGTAGAATTGTTTTACATGGTTGTTATATCACATGGTTTGTGAATAGTTGATTTACATTTAGTATTTTTTTTTTATATTTATTTGTATTAAGAAACTTTTCCAAATAATTGGTAATTTTATTGTTTCATCGCATTTATTAAGGCAGTTTTTGTTTTCAAAAAATTTTTGTGTATCTTCTCTAAATACTTTTTGATCATGGTTATTGCACATGGATATGATTTTGGTATTTGGGAAATCTATGCAATGGCCAGTATCGAAAACATGGAAAGCAAATACTGAAGATGTTGAGAACTTTTTTTTAATGCAATAATGTATTTATCTATTCTAGCATTTATATGTCAGTTGCTTCTCCCTATGTATGTAATTGGACATATCACATATGGGATTTCATAGACTCCTTGGGTTTCTAGAGGGATTATATCCTTAGGTTTGATTAGAATATTAACTTTTTGCTCAGAAGATAACATTTTTATGTCACATTTTAGTACCTTTCCAATTTTATCTGTGGTTGTTTTTATATAAGGAATGCATTTTCTATTAAAATTATTTATTTCTTTTCCTTTTTGTGGGGCTTTTGCTTTGTGCATTGCTTTGTTTATAGTGACGGTATTATAAAAACATTCATTAGCAACACTAATATATATATATTATAACGATCCGGAGAATTTGACTTAATGTCATCTGCACTACAAGGGCGCCATCTAGGCATTTGAACCTAGAAAAATTTATAAAGTAGGCAGATACGTAAGTTCAAAAAAAATTTTTTTATATTGGTTGATTCCGGTCGTTAGCCCATTGTCACTAACTCAGTGGAATAGCAGAGATTTATATTTGATAATAAATTCTTATCTAAGAATATTTTAAAAAAAGAATAAAATAAGCCACTGCCAGTAATTAACATACAAACGTTTATTTACGCACATATATAAACAAAATTTAACATTATTATTTTAGTATGTTTACTTTAACATTATTTTTAACTTTTATTTTTAGATTTTAATTTACATTTTAATTTTTATACTATTATAAGTTTGCATAGATGGATTTATAAAAGTTTGTTTTATAAATGTTGAGTATAGATCGGTTACATAGATTACACGGTCAAAAACATTTCAAAATAAACATAACCGATCAAAATACAAAATCATTGATACCGTCAATTGCATAGGGAATATAAGAAACCCACTGGTATTCATCATAAGATACCGCAGTGACACCAATAACTTAAAAGACATCCGAATAAATACATTTTAGATACTCACCATAAGGTATCATTATTTACCGACTGTCTATATATTTTGATCAAATATGAAAACCAAAAACATAATTAACCAATAACGAATCCATGCAACTTCCATACCCAACTTAAATTTAATGCATTTTTATTTAAAGTGTCGAGTATGAATACTACATAGATTTGCATTTGAAAGAAACTATTCTATCCTTATTTAACCTTAGGCCAAAAGTTCACAGTCAAACTAATGTCAATTCATCTGATATATTGATGCATTCAATGTAATATGAAATATGGCAGCACAAAAGGTTAAGAGAAGAAATGGCCTCTCGTCAGATAGGAATACTACATCTATCTGACAAGAAGAGCAATAAAAAAAAACTCCATAGGAAGGAACTGTAGTCTCTGTCTTATAATTCCTCCCATAGGCAAAACGAGTGTGTGCAGTGTATACAGCGATTCTGCCCATAGCAAATCTCGTACTACATCTACTAATTACACCAATATATCCAATCCATTGACCTAATTCAACTACGAAACAAATAACCTAAGATTACCCTCCCCTAATATAACTTTACAAATCTATATAGCCATTCACGCCCGACTTAAGTTTAACATTTATATAATTTAATTTATCGCAAAACAAAAAATCATAAATAAAACTTAAAGAACAAAAAAAAAAAAAAATGGAAATGATTTTACAAAAAAGAAATACATCAAATAAAATTATAACTAATTAATAAGTAATTTAGTTTGGTCAGATAGGAAATTCTTCTATTTAAAATATTGAAACGTTTAGCATTTAGAGTTCTTTTGTTTAGAAATGTTCATTAATTATATATTTCTTACTGTTTTGAAAAATGTCCATAGTCTCTGATTTCTTGTAATGGAAGATGTTAATTCCCACGAAGTCATAAGGAGATCGGTGTGCAGTTAACCGTTGGTCCTTTATGGTTGATGGTATTCTTCCGGGCCTTGATGTCCTGTGGTCCGCAATATTGGAAAACGATGTTTCATTTTTTTGAACAACTGAAGGAATTGAAAGTGCATCTTTCAATCTCTTCTCCTCCAATCCTCTCCACTTAACACATATCTGTCATCTTGTAATAACTTTCTAATAATTTCCAAACTTTTTATATTAATTTTAAGGATTCAATTGACATTACGTCATCGATGTGATGGTCTTTTAGCTGAGGTCCGATTCCATTGTTTTTCTCTCCTATCTGACCATTGCTTATACATTTAAATGCCCAAGGCTAGTTTACATTTGACTAATTAAATTAATCATTTCCATTTTTTCAATAACATTAATTAATTTGTTTTGTACAAACTTATGATATATTTTTATCTTTAAATCTTTACTGACAATTTAGTTTTAAAATACTTTTTCTTTTTTTTTAATAAAGTTTTATTTTAATAATTTTTTTTTATCTGTGCGATTTTATATATATGAGTTTAGTATAGAATTTTAATTTTCAATTTTTAATTCTTAAAAAGGAAGTTTTATTTGCAAACTTTTATTCTTTTCATGTTTACTAATAAAAAAACAATGTAACGTACATATGTGCCCGTTACAATATATATATACAACCTCCTCTTAACTGTTTTTAGAAAACATTCAGTGAAGATGATATTGATTATCTAAATAGAGTGCAGGAAACAATTTATTGAAGAAAATAATATGAATATTATATAATACATGCAAAGTGTTGTTTTTTTTGTTAACTATACTGATCATAAGTATAATAACATATGTAAACAAATTTACAAATTTCACATCTCATCAATAACTGTGACAAACTAATATAAAATGAGATTAATTTCAGTTATTTATTCAAAAATACCATTGAAGCAAAACATTATTGTGTTTTCATTGAAAGTTTTATCCCATCTTGGTTTGAGTATTGATCTACTAATTAATGTTTTATCAGTTAAAATAACATTGCTTCAGCATGTTAGTTCTAAACAATTACTCCATAAAATGTCTTTTTAGATTTTTGCTTATATTAATCATTCAACCAGACTTGCAGTATATTCCAGATATAAAAAAGGAAAACAATTTGTTTTCTAATACTCACAAAAGATGGTTCAAATTTGAAATCTCTTTTTCTAAAGATTCATTTGCATCATTATCTAATACAAGCAAGCCATGTATGCTGTGGTAAAATGGTCTACACGATATGATGGAAAGATGATGTCTTATGACATTGAAGATTATAAATAATAATAATAATGTAAGAATTAGTTGTTCAGGAGATTGTGATATTAATGTTTCAGAAATGATATGTTGAGCTTTGATTCAGACAGCTTTAGGCTCTCAAATCTGTTGTTTTGCCACTGCACCAAACATTGAGATTTGAATTCTGTTATAACAAATCATATTGAAATTCTATGACTGAATAAACTTTTAAATATTATTTAGTTTAATGTTATCACTGATTGATCATTTGTCACTATGACATGTTTCAATAATAAACAAAATTTATTACCTCCTCCCACTCCCCTCCAAATTATGAATTGTTAATTTAAAGTTTCAAATATAAATATTAAAGGCATTTATTTTTTATTGAATTAATTACTCTTCACTACATGATCAATACTTTATTGTGACAAGTTTCATAAATTCATATTGATCATTCTAATGTATATAGTAGATAGTGATTACTAGAAATGTAATTTAATTAAAAAATTACATATCATTAAAAATCTTTTTAAAAGACACTCTATTTTACTTGATAATCTTCATTGATATAAAGTGTAAGATTTTGACATTCAGAGACAAACTGTTTTAAAAAAATTCATTTAAGTTTCTTACTATCAAAGCTGCTAAATTATGAGGATCCCTCTTTACTGCCTGTAAGAATAAAATAGTCTATTTTGCCAAGTTTCATGATTATAGCTGTGAATAATATATAAAGGTTCTTTTGATAATTTATCAGGAAATTTTGATATCACTTTTTATAACTTAACTTTTATATTTAGAATTATGAAAATATATTTTGATAAGAATAAAATTCAGTTTTTGTTTATTTTCAGTATTTTCTGCTTGTTTCTAAAGCATAATGGATATGTTATGTGATAAAATATATTTAGAGTTGCTATATTAAATGGTCAATTTATTAAATTAGAGGCATTAATGTTTATATTCATAAATATTATGATTGCAAATACAAATAGTAGCAGCTAGATTCTTTTTATTTTTTCTCTACTATTATCAATGAATACATGATTATAAGTGTTTTCATTCATTTTAAAATCTATCAATGCTTAGTTATTCTTGACAAATATCAATGGCAAAATGTATAAATCTATATTTTCTTTTGCCAGTACATAAACATTTGTTTCTTTACTATCATCAGTGATTTTTTGAATAGATACATGATATGATCACTATCTCCTATACTAGCATCCATTCGTTACTCTGGTTGGCACATGATCCAAAAACTTTTCTGATTTTTGAGCATATTGAAATAATCCTTTATATTTTAAAATAAAGATTGGAAATAGTGCTTCAATTTTTTAATGCTTTGGATTCAGAATATTTTCTAGCCTCTCTATAAGATAGCCAATATTATGTCTAAATAATCCTTATTTGACTTATTAGGTACAGTAACATATACTTTTTCTAAGCTTTTTATATCATTCTTTAAATTTTATTCAATTTAAAACTATTTATTCTAGCATTTTTAAAATTAAGTTGTCTGTGTATTAAATTATATCTCTAATTTGTTAATTAATGATTATCACATAAACAGGAGATTGTATGAGTAATCAAGCCAAAATTTTTATTAATAAAATATATTAGAAACAATATTGAGATTATAATTCAGCTTATTATTTAAAATAATATTTGTTTTAATGGGAATAATTAAAATGATATGCTTAAAATTTTTGTATAATTATTTTGAAAATATTGTTTGACAAACTTTAAAAATGTAAATATAAAATCATCATACAAGGTATGAAATAAAAACTTTATTAGCTAAAAAATAAAATATATCATGTTTTTTTTTTCAAATTAGAAACTGAAATAATTATAATATTTTAATTAATTCTGTATGCTTTGTTTAACCTCAAGGTAAAAACATAAATAAATATATTAGATGCATTTAATAAATGCCTTGGTGCTAGAAAAAAATGGAGGGCATAATTTTTATATCATTCTTATACATGCAAGAATATAAGGAATATATAAATATAATTTTATTTTTAAATTAAAAGTATGAATTTTTGTTTTTACATTTCTTACTAACAAATAGAATCAACAATACTTATAGAATGGTCAATTTAGTATTATATGCGGACTGCTCTTAAAAGAATATTAAGATTAAATATTTGGGACATAGCTGAAGATATCAGTATGGATGAAGTTCCATTAATGGTTAAAAATCATCATAATAATAAGATGATGAGATGAGATGAGATGCACTGTGACTTCTCCTTTTTCGAAGTCAGAAATCTCTCAGCTACCATGCCCACAGAAACCTGTTAGCCACTTTAATTTTCCATTCCCTATTCTTCTCTATCCTGCTCCATCCCATTTCCAAAACATAATCTTTGTCAATTCCATGGCCTTTATATCTAAATCCCCCTTATCCGTTTCAAACCCAGCATAAAAACTAAGACCCACTTTCTGTATAATCACTTTGTTTATATTTATTCTCCCACACCTTCATTATTTGTACCTTTCTGCTTGAAAGCATTTACATCCAAATAACAAATAACTAATATTTTCTCTTCCTTCCTTACACAACTTACAGACTAAATCACCCATATTTTTCCATAATTCAGCTCATATTAAAGAGCGCCCTCTATGCTTAATGATTGATTTCAGTGGAGCTTATTATTATAAAGCTATGAAAATGAGACATTCAGATCTGATAAACTGCCACCTGTTGGGCTAAATGTACAATGTATTACTAATTTCACTTTGCAAGCTATAAATGAATTTCTTATATATGAAGAATTTCTGAACTAAACTATGGTTCTAAGATTTGCAATGTAGAGATTATGGCACATAATCTGTGTAGAGATTATGGCACATAATTTCCCTCTATTCTCTTTTAGTTTTATATATTCTTCTAGCTTCCTTAAATATCTAATACATCATTATATTTGTATTCATTTTGTATATTAATAATTCATAATTATATTAATTATTATCACAAAAACATTTGTGTATTTGGATTTTAAACTGATATTTATTAAATTATTAAATGTAAATAAACTTTAATTAAAGAAAAAACTCTGTGTCTAAACAATAAATAATAAAATACTCGCATATATATATATTGTAATGGAATGAATTCACCATTATGAGTACATCTATCTTAAAAATGAATCAAATAACAGATAAACAAATAAAAACATTAATATATTTATTGATGCATAAATAAAACAGTATATTTATTCAATAACTCTACATTTAAAAATGAAATGTCATCTAATTCCTCATCTTGATAGTGCTAAAGTTAAAATAAATTAAGTTGATATAAGAGGAATACTCACTGTGCATGTAAATTATAAGATCAAATATCTCAAATTCTTATGTGTTCATTCAAGAAGAATTCTATAAGATTATATTTATTTATTTTATTAGAAAAGACTTATTGTTTAGCTTTTAAATGAATTTCACTATTATGAATAATTCTATTTTATATACTGATAATATTGCTTATTATTATTTAAACTTTGTAACACTAGCATAAATGTGCACGATATTATGGAGTCCATATACATCTTAATAAGAATGAGATCCTTAGAATGGGTTTAAAACCAATGATTTAGTATGCATGAAGTTGTGGACTATGCTTACAAAGCATCTTGTCATATTATATGTTTTACATACCATAATATCACGTTTATTACCAATAATAATATATATTATAACTTGTTATTCTATATTGAATGTCTCACTTCTCCATAAAGAGGCAACTATAAGATATGCATGTAAAACACATTGTTATAAATCACAACATTTAAAATATGATTAGGCGGATGTGACTGGGATTTTTATCATCAGTGAGTTATAACAATATGAATATCTTAATAGGTCTGTCTGCAATTTAAATGTATGCATAAATAAATGTGCCTTTAAAATGTTGTATTAATATGTAATAATATGTAGTGAATTAATCATTGTACAACAGGATTTCCAATGCAATGTACAAAATATTAAAATATAAATAAATAATGGACATGCTTATAATTATTTTCAATGTAAAAGCATGAATATACATCCGTGAGCATGCATATTATTATGTCAATATAAAAGCAGGAATATCACATTTATGTTTATATATTCTAAACAGTATAAATATAACCCACAATTATTGATAGAAACCTCATTTCAAATTTTTATTAATTCACCAACTTCATGACTGTTACTAATATTGATTATAAACATAAAATATATTAGATACACGCACATCGAATTCCTACATTTGAATTACTTAAGTTGTATTATCATTTTATAACAAGATTTTATAAAGTTATTGTAAACACTTAATATTTAATTATTCAACAGGTATAAAACGAACTTCAAAAATCAATTTAATTTAAGTCATTTTTGTTATCCAACAATCTCAATTGTTCAACCAATCTTGCCTTACACTCATTTATTTATTACAGGTTTATGACATTCAAGATAAAATTGTTTATATATTTTTAACTCCGATAATTTATTTATTAAATGGTAAACAATTTATTCTTTAAATTGTGTCAACCATAAATATATTTATGTGAAGATTTGTTTAATTATTAAAATGAAATTAAAATATATAAACTTTAAATATTTAAAATTATTCAGTTATTACTAAAAATATGCTTTTCTTATAAAACAGTTTAAAATACATGAAATAACAATAAATGGTATATCTATAATATTCCTATATAAAAAGCTCTCTCATAAATTTTAATAGTTTATATTAAGGTTTTTTTTATGAATAGTTTATAGATAAGTTATACATACATAGAAAACTCAATATAGTACTTAGTTTTAATTTGAATTTAGATAAACTTGTGATCATAAATATAAAGTATTGTTTCTTTAATTATTTCAGAGCTGTGATATATATATATATATCCCAATTATTGACTGCTAATCCTTTATTCCTTTTACCTGAATTCTATTTGTGACTTTTAATATTGAATGTAATTTTTTATTTTATTTGTCAAGTTGCTGTAGAGGGTAAGACAATCCATAATATTTTGTTCTTAAGGTATTCTGAAGATTTTCTTGTTCAATGTTGGATACTGTATCCAAGAAGAATCTTGTTAATATCAGCCTAACATTGAAGCTAAATTTAAGTCAAACATTTTAGTAGGTTGACCATTTCAAAAATTTGCAGGTGATCTAATTTTACTATGACAATTTTAGAATATGCAGATGATAAAATTCTTTTCAGATGTGATTTTTTTAAAAATTACTTTTTTTTTTAAGCTAATATCAGTCATAACTTTGGGTCAATGTGTGTATAGGAATTAACTCTTTTTTTATTAAGGTCTTACAAATTTTAAAATATTAATATATTATTATTACCTTTTTAATAAGTAAATTTACAATTATTTTACACAATATTAAAAATTACTTTATACAATATTATAAAGAATTTTAAAATAAATATTTTTATTATTAATGAATAACTAATAAATAATACACACACATGTAGTCATACATATATATGCAAGGCCAATCAGAGGGAGGCAGGAGGAGCAGCTACCCTGGGCCTCACAATATTAGCAGTCTCAATTTGGCAACTCAATATGTTAAACAATAATGTAGGAGAAGGCAAAGAAATGACATGGCTTGTAGAATGGTCTTAATTTTATAGTTTAAATTGCCCCAAAAAATATTCAAGAAAAAATTTTCCAAGCAGGCATACCATGAGTCAAAAATGTAAGCCAGTTTGGAGATGAGGTGCCAATTTGATGATTATGTGACAAAAGTGACTGCAGCGTTTGGCAACCGGAAGAACTAATAGTCTCAGACCCCTGTCAGTCAGTTCTGTGTTAACAGTGTTTTATGATACTAACAGTGCTAGAGTGAATCTACCCTATCCAAGTGCTATCTGAATCTGATTTGCTTGCTCATTTCTGCGACTTGTAACTAGTTGCTCCCAGACTCCTATTTTCGACCCTGTAAGTAAAAACTCTCATTTCTTCTCTCTCTCTCCCCATGTTTTTATTTTAAATTTTGAAGGGTCTCTAAAATATTAGTTGCCCGGGTCTCGCATGTTCTCTGAAAGGTTCAGTATATATACACACACTTGCAACATGCCTTTTTATTAGAGCTATGAGTTATTTGCTTTTTTAAGGTATGTGTTTTTATTATATTCAAATGGCTTTATCCTCCCCTTGCTTTGACTAGCTTGTCTCCAAAGAGTAGATGGTATCTTATGTTGTATTACTCCCCCATATCTCTGCCTGCTATGAAATAATGGTAGATTATAATCGAAATATAACAAAGTGTTAAGCAGAGTAATTATCTTTTTAAAATATTAATAGCCAAAACACATCAGATTTGTGGCAGACAACTATTGGAGGGAAAGACTATTTGAATACCAAATTCAGAGCATTCTCAGTCATGCACTATTAAATCTTTGATTTATAATGTTATTAGAATTTACAAGTTTTTTTAACTTTTCCTATATTTAATTCCTCATACAATGTTAATTTTCTGAGGAATAACAATTATAGGAAACAGAAGTAATTTGAGAATTAGATTTCGATTTTTTAAATGTGCCCTCTCAATGCATAGACAAACTAGCTTTAGCTTCATCTTAATAATAGTTGGATAAATGCTTTTTCCTTTGTTTTTGGTTTTTTAAATATACAGAAAACCTAAAATGAGATATTGAATGAAATTTTTTAAAAGGGAAAATCTGAAATATAATAATAATGATAAAAGCAATTATAAATAGATTAGAAAAAATATTAAATACAATAAATAGGAAAATATATCACTTAGAAGAAGTTTAAATATTTCACCATAAACTCATCAACACTCCTTTAACACTTTAAGCAAATAATTTTATTTATTATAACAGTTTCGACTGTACTAGCAATCTGCTAGTACAGTCGAAACTGTTATAATAAATAAAATTATTTGCTTAAAGTGTTCTGCTAGTACAGTCGAAACTGTTATAATAAATAAAATTATTTGCTTAAAGTGTTAAAGGAGTGTTGATGAGTTTATAGTGAAATATAAAAAGAAGCAAAATATAGAGGGAGAAAGAAGAAAAAGTTTAAATATTGTTGGAAAGGAATATTAAATATTATTCTATAATAAAAGAAGTATTTTTAAGTTTTATATTGAATTTGCTTAGAAAATAAAAACATTCTATAACAGATAAAAAGATATTTATTCATCAATGAGATTTTAAAAGATATTAATAATTTTTACTTACTGGAATAAATTGAATATTTTTGATAGAATTATTTCACTGAAGAATAATTTATAATAAAACAATCATAAATTATTATTGATTATTGACAATTTATACAAATTTTAGTTAATTTTCTATAATCACTTTTAAAATATAATTGTCAAAAATAATTCCAATAATGTGAAAATCAAATATATATATAATGGGTTATAAATGGATTTTTTTAAATTTTTTTTTTTGTATATCTAAACTATAGTTTATAATTATGCTTACTTAGTATTTATAATTTTAAATAAATCAGAATAAAAACCTCAAATAAAAATTATAATAATTAATTATCTGGATGAATTGTGATGACTATGAAGTAATAAATTTAAAAGTTATAGCTAAGCTGGTTTTGATGCTTTGAAAAAATTACAAAACATTATATGCCAATTTAGCTTATAATTTTTGAATTATTTCATAACTATTAGTAGTTGAATTGGACATTTAACTATTTATTATATACTATGTATACTTTGGTAATTATATATACACAATTTTATAATTGTTTTTTTTTTTTTGTTGTTGTTGTTTAGATTGAAACATCCAAATATTGTTCTTCTTGAAGAAACTTATGAAGAGAAAAGTTATGTTTATCTAGTAATGGAATTGTAAGTTTCATTTATTACACTGTAAAGTGGTATTTTCCAAACTTTTTTAATGATGGAGCATTTTTCATTCTCACAATACTAAATAGTTATTAGATCATTATCCATATGCTATTCAAACTTCATAAAATAAGAATTGAGGATGTTAATAATTATGAGTATATATTACAGTTTTGCCACATTTATTTTATGCTAGTAGTTATATTTTTTTCATTGTACATTTATTCATATCTCATTCCTTTAGAATTTTGCATTGTTAGTTTCAATGTACTTTTATACCTGAACTTAAATTTGTAATAATTCTAAATAATTTTTAAAATTATTTTAGTATTCAACAAGATATCATATCATTTCCAACCTTCTTATACACTTAATAGTACTATTTTTTACACCAAAACTTTACTCTTACAGTTTAATTTTGGTGTAAAAAATAGTATTGTTAAGTGTTTAAGAAAGTTGGAAATGGTATATGTAAATATAGAAATCAATACATAAGGAAAGGAGAAAGAAGAAAATTGTATTCAACAATATATGTAATCTAAAGTCATCAATTTCATTTTAATAATATTATTTCCTTTCTATCTCTTTATTTATTTATTTTTTACAGCCAATAGCAAAGCTTCGTTATTTATTCCAGATGCTAAATGGATTTGCATTGTTTGTTTTATTTTGTTAATTCTGGCACCATTACAGTCGAATGTTACTTTAATAATAATCATTCATTCTGTTTGATTTTCACTCACTTATAATAGCTTACTTTTAATGAAAATGAATATAGATGGCAAATCTAATCAGAGAAGTAACAAAATTTTAATTCACTTTCTCTTGAACAGTGCAATGTGGAAACTTTTCATGTTACACCTGTCAAGAAGAAAGATACATTTTAATTTAATTTGAAAGCTTATTTTTACATTTCAAATATATTTTCATTTGTTTCACTGATATTTTTGCTAATAAAAATAAACGAGTGAAATAACATAAATTGGAAGCTCATAGAATAAGTTTTTTATTTAAAAAAAAAAACAAGAATAAATTTTAAAATTATTCTTTCTTTGTAAATACATGTACTATCTTTTAAAATATTAATTATTACAGAAAATAATTTAATTTTTTTCATATTAAATTCAAATTGAAGGCTGTACATATGCATATGAAAAGGTCGATCTTTCTTTTATATTAGAACGTTTATTACACTTACTATGTTATCTTGCTGCAATTCATAACATATTGAAAAATTCTTATGCAATATTATACATATTTTTGTAGTTTGTGTATACCTTAGTGTTGCCTATATTTTTGGGAAGTTGTTTATGTGAGGATAGATATACCAGTGATGAAGAGTGACTTTTTTAGGAACGGAAGTACTCTACATAATCTTTTTTTTATAATGTTTTTATTTTACTTGCTATAACAATTTTTACATAATAAATAATATTGAAATAGTATATTTCCTTCATTATATATGTTTCACCTATTTACCCCTACACCTCAATCTGTGTTACGTTTAAACCTTTAAAGAGTACCCATCTAAAGACGCTAACATGGTTGTATATATGATGCATATGCAAATATGATGTTTGTAATATAATTGATATAGCTATTATACCCTGCCAATAGGATGTAGAAAACATGACAAGTCCTTAAATTGGGCTATACTGTTACCTTCTCTAGGTACAATTTGATGCTCTTATTTATTTTTAAGTTATGTTCAATTACTATTAGCAATTATGGACCCACTTATCCCATTAACAAAATTTCATACCCTTTAGCATTAAACCAATACCCAAGTATTGGTTCAGTGGCATAAGAATATTAAAACACCCCTCCTTATTAAATATCTAAATAATCCCATGACTAACAATAATACTTAAATAAATATAATAAAACATCTATAATTATTAAGTTTAAGTTAACCTAATTAATAAATTAGATTATCATTTTATTGTAAATTGATCTTTTATTATTATTACTTTTATAGGATTATAATTAAGAATAACAATATTAACAATATTATACTAAGGAGATCTCAGGATTATCATTGATTTTAACTTAGCTATTCATTCCATCTATAAGATATCAATAGATATTTTACTTAACTTTATAGGTAGTTTCTTAATGAAGAAAAGATTTACAGCCTTAATCTATAATTAAAATTATATTACTACTTTATATTTATGTTCTTTACTATTTAATAATAAATAACTATTATCTAAATTGCAATCATAATTTATAACTTCAAATAAGAACTAATTCACAGATAAGAACTAATTCACACTCTGATTTCCTATAAATAAATATACTTTAATAAATTTGCCATATATTTTATCAATGACTTATGTGATGAAGGCAATTTGCAATAATTTAAGATCCTATTTAAGAAATATTTTCCCAGATAATTGTTATACATTATCTTGTACTGAGTTATTTTCTCCTCTAAATCTCAAACTGTATATTGTGGTTAACGTGTATATTACAATTCATAGTCTCTGATAATGATGTAGTGATGATGATTCCAACAAAAGAAATGCAACTCTAGATACTTAGTTTAACTTTTCAACATCAACCTTAATAATATCTTAGTTCACATTTTCAATAGTTAATTTTAACTAAGAAACGAATTAACATAAAACAATATAAAAAAATTATATAACAATATAATACAATAATATATATAAAAATTTAAACATTTCTTTTCTTCTTAATTATAGTTAGATATCCAAAATAAAAGAAAACTCCCTGCTCATACAATATGGTATTGTTGTGATATTTAACTTTATTTCTCATATTACAAAATCATGTGTATTTATTAAATAATCGATCCCCTTTTTATGGATTTGATTTACCCTCATTATCCCTTATAGATTATTCTGCAAAATATAAGAAGATTTAAAATATGGATTATTGTTTCATTTCTTAACTACAATAATCTCATTATAATATTATGAAATATATATTTATCTGTGCTTATATTTTATGATATTCACCATTTGATCTCTCTCTTTACCTTGCACTAAGAAGATATTAATACAATAATTATGAAATCATTAATTTGTCTTATAATCTAACACTCAATTTTCCTATGATCTTATTATCAAACCCTATAATAAGATACAACAAATGAAACTTATCTTGTACATTATCAAAGATGACAACTCATTTTTTCCTAGACTAATTTCCATACAATTTATGATATTAAGCTAACTGTTAATAGACCACTCTTTGATGCATCCTAAATAAAAATAATCTTTATCTTCATTTTATCTAAAAACTCAGGTATGAACCTCCTATTTGCAAGCTGTAAACTGTTTCATACATTTCTTTTAAATAATAGCTTATAAAGAATTATAAACTAAAATTAGCTATGACTCTGTTACAATTATATTACAGCATTAATAGTTACATATAAGATCAAACTTTAAATATCATCATTTATCATTTCAATATTATATTCGGACACAGACATTTCCCCACTTTTTATAATACATAGATGTAACTACTTTTGTGGATATATTTTACTAGCTCATTGTTCATACCCATTTATTTTAATTATATAATAATATTAGTAAAATAAAAACTTTAAACAATTAATTGCATGGATAAACAAATCAAATTAATTATTAATTTATTTATCTATTGACTTATCCCCCCATATTGATAATGATTATATTAAAGTAAGAAATTAAACTATATACAAACATTATGTTACAAGTTTTTTTTTTTTAAATGGCATACCAGTTGTTCCCAATGCTTCCAACTCGTTACAGCATCAACATTTCTCCCAATTGTGTTCCTCTTGTCATCATAAGAATATCAGAAAATTATACAATTCCAATATAAACAGATTATTAACAATTTCTCTGTTATTTTTTTTTCTATTGAAAATTTTAATAAATAATTCCTTCATTTTCCAAGCCGACAAGTATAAATATAATTTTCATTTAACATTTTCCTTTTACATTTGCTTTGTATTACATCCATATATCCTTCTAACTTTTAATTCTTCATTTATCATATATATAACTCATCATATAATTTTATTATACATCAAGTTATACTAAAACTAATAATGATCTATTTATATATTTTATCATTGAAATTTTCATTCAAATAAACTTTTTCATGCACAAATATTCCTGTTATTATCCATTCCTAATTTAGTTTTAATTATCTTTGAAAATGTACACTTAACTCTGTCCTGAATAATTTTTTTGTTATTCATCCATCGATTCTGTTTTAACCTTGCATAACTGTTATGATAGTCAAAATGCATAAATATTTTATCTTGCTCATTAATCAAACGTATGTATTAACATAATACTCACAGGGTTTTCCTTATGTTCAGATATTAATTTACCATACTTTAGCATCAATGTATAACTTTCTCTTTTCATTCTTCCAATATTTTTTTCTAATATAATGACTCTAAGAGATTTTGGTAAAATTATTAAATTGTTGAATTAGCCAGCAGAGATTTAGCTTTGTTTTATTTCTTCATGTTAACAAAAAACATACAGTTTAAAATTCTTAAGTAGATCATAATCCATTACTTGCTTTTAAAATGATAATATTTAAAAAATTTAAGCAAACTTTTAGAGACAAACCAATTACTTGTTCTCCCAATCTGTAATCTTTTTTTTATCCATTTTTTTCCCTCCGATTTTTTCTTACAAAAAAACCTCATCTGCATTTTGTTAATTTATTCCAAATTGAGCTTTCTCATTGGTTGAATCTTCCACTCGCTAGTTACTTGTAGTTTAACTATTTTTAAAACAAGTATTATCTCTTTAAAATATTTACTAGTAATAAAAAAAAAACAATACTTTTCATGAACTTAACAAAACTACATTTTAAATCATTTTAATTTTATTTTTTATACAGACTAAATCCAAGACTAATTTTATGAAATCTTAATCACAAAATTCACAAAATAAATAATAATTATTTATTTTGGAACATAAATTAAGACTTCACTGCAAATAGTCATTACTTTAATGCTAGATGCACACAGACATGATTATCTATCTATGTAACACATATTTTTGTTTAGAAGATTAGATTTGAACTTCCCTACAATTTTAAATATTATCAAATGATTACTTCTTATCAAATATTATTAATTTATAGTTTATTATTTTATCTTTTATGTATCTTTGAAAATAAATATTTTACCCAGGATTTATAGCATTTATACTACTTTGATTTAACTAAACCCAAGTTCAAACCCTATGATAATTAAAATGACTTGTTTTTCATAGTTTAATAAGAAAATATTTTTGACTTTATAAAATTTAAAATTATGCCCTTAAAATTTATTCCCAATTTGTTTTATGATGGGTGTACCAATAAAAAGGGCATACTATATTGCAGCAGATATTTATTCCAAATATGTTTTAATTTATTGTTTATTTAAATTTAAAAGTCAATTTATATTTTATACACTTAAAATCGCTAATGGGTAGTTGACTTACCACTATGATACACATATAGCATCATGTTGTTCAATCTTTTCATAAAATCTATAAGTTTGACTTAAAATAAGTTGTAAACAAGAATCACCCATATGCACCTGTTTTAGTGTAGTATGAAGAAGTCCAAATTTTGATTTTGACAATATTTTCTTAAAATTACATTTTTTTTTTGTAAACAAGATTTAGCCACTGGAAGTATCGCTAAATCTTGTGGGGATAGAAATGATCAAATTTAGCCAAAAACATCCTGGTAAAAGAGTAAAACAAAGGATTGAAGTTATTTTAGTAATTAAAAAATATTAAAGTTCGAAGGTGCTAATGGATTTACTCATGAAATATAATTTGTTTATTAAAATTATGAGTTGATCTCAGTCCAGTATAAATAGGCCGGATTTTATATTATAAAAAATACACTGTATAATTTAAAGAAGCATTACTACTATACTCCATGCCTGTTTTAATTTTAATATGTCAGAGTAGGAAATGGTAATCTCTAGTCCCATCCTACAGGTGAAATGGTGTATTATCATTATCATGGAGATGGGATACATTCCTGCCAATGGTCTGCTTCCAGGAGATTGCAACTAAAACCATGCTGCCTATCTGGAAATCAATATTTGCTACCACCTGCCATTCAGAAGTGCTGATGGTCAAACTACTGAGAAGTCAGGTAACAATACCTCAAAACACCACAGAGAGCTCTAAATGTACTTTAAACCTTAGTCTTTAAAGCTATAGTTTATAATTTAAAATGAACGCTCAAAATTTAACTCTTTAATTTCTTGTCTAAAGTAAATATGAAACCTATTATAAATCTTGCCTAAGATTACATTTGTAAACTTTAAATTTACTTATTCTAAAATAGAATAATTATAGCCGTTTTTTTATTTAAAATCTATTTTCTATTTGTACAGCAGTTTTTTATCTCTTTCATTTCTCAAAATTTTATTTTATTACATTTAATTGTATAATTCTTTAGTGAAGATATTATAATTCATATTTTCAACTTAATAAACATAGATAGGAGCTATTTAGCTTATTTTACCCACTGTTTTGAAATCCTATTATATTAAAAATAATAATTGAATGCTCTGCACTCATTATTATGATATTTTTGATTTAGTTTTATATTGATTAAATATTGATTATGGTTTGCACAATTTATTATAAATTAAGTTTAAAAGATTCAACTTATCAAACTTATATCAAAGTAATAGATTAGCCACAGAGATATAGATGGAGGTATATTTTGTAATGTATTATTAATTTTATCCCGCTAAATATACTTTCCTCCCTAGTGAAATCTGACTCTAAATGCAGCTTAAGTATCTATCAAACTAGATTAAGTCTAACACTATTATACTTATGTAATGTAATATAATCACTTAAATAATCTGGCTCTATGGCATACAAAATAATAATGTGATGGCCTACATTCCACTTTGGCACCTTCAGTGGTGGAGATCGCTGGATCACGAAGTCCAACTAGAAGTACAGTGTGTTTTTATTTTACTTGTCACAACAATTTTTACATAATAGCTAATTTATACATATTACATGCATCTAGGAAAATCTCGAACTCTTTTATCTGTTAATCAGACTGTGATTAGTTTTAAATATAGATAATACATAATCATCCAATAATGCATTGATCAAATTCATTCTTTGCCATATATAAAAACAATTCAATTGTCAGTAAAAAAAATTGAAAGTCTATAGAAATTTAATACAAAAAAATAATGAGTTTAAATTGTTAATACTTTTTTTTTTATGTTAATCATACCGTGATTAGTTTAAATATAGATAATACATTATCAATATATTTTTATCTTCACATGCTTTTAACATTCTCAAGTTTTATCTGTAAATTAGATTTTAGCTTTGTTTGAACTTCTTATAATCAACTAATAATGCATTGTCAAACTCATTCTTTGTATATAAAATACTCTACACAACATGATTATTATTTTGTGTAATTGGACAAATAAAATATGTCCTTAATAGTGATTTCTTTTTTAAGTGACAACCTATCAGAAGTAACAACAACAGTAAGACATCAATTTTTCTGTAGAACATTTATGACAAATGTATACATATATGTAAGTTTGTTTTTATCAGTGCTTCTGAACTCTCACTACATCATTCTCAGGCAAGTCAGGGACACTATCCACTATCTTATGGAGGATATTTGGTCATTGCACTATAATATACCTTGTAAGTTTTGTTTTTATCAGTGCATTATGCACTTTATCTCACAACCATTCATCAGCCCAGAAATCAGACTGACCTCCCTCACTATAGATACATATGGGACACACTTTTTCAATACTTGAATTTCATTTATACATTATCTTTTAGAGATATTTAAATTTAATTTTATGTATATATGTTTAAATAGATTTCAACTTCTATTCAATCTTGCATTACCAAAACATGTGATTTAAGATATGTGAAAAAGACAAATGATCCCAAGATGTGCATATCATACTGGACCAGCATGCATCAGTTGGCCCAAATCACAATCTCACATATATCTTTATCATTTGGTATTTCTTTCCTGAAGGTTTGTGATGATGTTTTAATTGTATTTTTATATTGGACTATTTCCATGATCTAATATGAGTATTGAATGTCTTTAGAAAAATTTAATTTAAATATTCCAAATTCATTCAACTGTTACTAATAGCACATCAAACAGCTTGGTATATGCACAGTGTTTTGAGAGGTATTATTCTCCCCTCTTCTTCAGGTGTTGCTGGCCTGACCAGTGATAGTACTATTTGAACCTGAACCTTACATTCTTGAGTATTGAATTTTAAGGTAACTCTCTAACCAACTGAACCATCCTACCAAAGGCAACAGTCAGTAGAAATTTCATATACTTATCTATGAGGTTTCTCCTGATTTCTCCACTTTTTCCTAAAAGCAAAATTGATTAGTGGTTTCCATACATTATATATAGTCACACTAGGTTGGCTTATGGGATTGTTTGACTGTCATGTGAGCAGCTTCTTTAAATTTTTTTCTTTGTACCTTTTCTTCTCGACTTAATAGTTTTGTATTTTCCCAATTAAACATATGTTCATTGTCACATACATGATCTGCTATCTAAGACACATCTGTTTTTTCTCTTTTAATCATCAGTTTGTGTTCTTGCAAGCACTTTTCAATGGGAGGACTGATCTCATCATTATATGTTCTTCCACATTCACATGGTATTTCATAGATGCAGTTTTTTCTTTTCAGCATTTCAAGGTTAGGCTTTGTAGATGTAAGAATTCCTCATAGTGTGATATGGCTCTGGAAAGATGTTCAGATGTTATACTGATTTTTCTTAATTTGTCTGCTTTTTTTGTAACATATGGGTACACTACAGTAACAGTAATTGTTTTTTCTTTTGATGGGTCTTTTTGTTGTCTATTTAAAGTTTTCTTTATAGTAGGTGATAGATAACCATTTTTCATAAGAGTTTGTTCTATATAGATTTTTTTCTTTTCCAAATCACTAGTTTCTGAACAAACTTTTTTTGCTTTGTTCCATAGTGATAGTATAACTCCATGTTTTGTGTTTCTGGTGTGATTTGATGTATAGGCTAGATATTTTCCTGTATGTGTGGGTTTTCGATAAACTGTAGTTTTGATTTTGCCATGAGGAGTTTTGCCAAAAGAACATCTAAGAATGTCTTTTTTTTTTTCTTGTTCTAATTCTATTATGAATTTAATTGAAGGGATATGTTGTTGATGTGTTTCCAGAAAGTTTGTAGCAGTGCTTCACCATGTGGCATACAACAAATGTATCATCCTCTTACCAAAGCCAAACTTTAGGTGGATATGGAGTAGTTTTTATGGCTAAGGTTTCAAGTTCTTCCATGTAAATATTGCTTATCAATGATGAGCCCATAGCCATTTCTTGATTTTGTTGGAAGAATTCTGTGTTATATTGAAAGTAGGTTGTTTTTATGCAGAATGTTAATACTTCCATTATACTATCAATAGGAAGAACTGTTCTGGTGTGTAAACTATTATCATCATTTAATCTTTTCCTTACAATAGACAATGCTTCTTCACATGGGACATTTGTGAATAAACTTTCCAAATCAAAGCTTACCAGTAAGTCAATTCTTTCAATTTTCATGTTCTTGATTTATTCTACAAAGTGTCTAGAATCCCTGACAAAGGACTGGGTCTTGTATGCCAAAGGATTTAGAACTTTGAGAAGTCTTGACATATTTTGGCAAGGTGAATTTCTAGAACTAACAATAGGTCTTAATGGAACATGATCATTATGGATTTTAGGTAGACCATAAAGATGAGAAATTTTGCTGAAATATGATATTTTACTTTTTTCAGAATCAGTGAAGTACTTGCGATACTTTCTGAGTAATGATTGTAACTTTGCTTCCATATTCGGTATTGGATTTTTTTGCCACTTTTCTATATTGCCCTGCTGCGAAAAGTTCTTGTATTTTGGTTTCATAATCAGTTGTATCCATTACAACTGTTACATTGCCATTGTCAGCAGGAAGAATAATTGTAGATTTATCTACTTTGAGAGATTTAATTTCTTTCTTCACACCATAGGATATTTTTTGATTTCAATTTTTGTTGCTTGTCAAGTGTTCTTTTTATTCTCCAGTGTAATTCTGCTACTTCTTCTAAAGGAAATTTTTGAGTGACTTCCTCAGTGGTTGCCATTATATCTAATAAAGGGATATTAGATGGTGTTATGGCAAAGTTTAATTCTCTTTCAAGAACAGAAATTTCAGTATTTGTTAGATATTTAGAGCTGAGATTTTTAACAGATGAAGTTGATACATTGCTTGGTACATTATGATTTTTGATATGCCCATGTAGGTTAGCAAGTTTCTTCTTTTGGCATTCTTTTATTTTTTCATGTAATGTAGAATATGATTTTCTTACTGCTTGAGAAACTCTCATGAAGTCTTCATCAGTAAGTTTATTTTTTAGAAAATATTATACATTATTAGTTGAATGCATTGTTTGATACTTAGAAAACCTTTGAGCATTTATTCTTTCTCTCAACAGATCTTCACTTGCTCTTTGAGTAATTTTCTCAGCTCTCTGAGAGTGAATTGGAGTTTTTAATTGCAAACCTTTAGGAATTATCTCTTCAGATTTACATTTACATAAGAAAGTTAAATGATTTTCTACTTTGGCCAACTTTAGACATAATTTTTCACAATGTCTAAAGTTTGATGTAGTATTGAGTCCATACCATATACTCAGTGTTTTCCTGAAGGTTTGCGATGATGGAGTTTTAGTTGTATTTTATATTAGACTATTTGCATCATCTAATATTAGTGTTGACTATCTTTAGAAAAATTTAATTTTATTTAAATATTCCAAATACATTTAACTGTTAGTAATAGCACATCAAACAGTTTAGTATATGCACCACCTTTTGACAGGTATTATTTTCTCCTCTTCTTCAGGTGTTGCTGACCTGACCAGTGACAGTATTAACATGTGATTTGAATCTGGACCCTTAGATTCTTAAGTATTAAATTTTAAGATAAACGCTCTAATCAAATGAGCCTGCTCAAGGTATCAGTCAATAGAAATTTCATATACTTATCTATGAGGTTCCTCCTGATTTCTCCACTTTTTCCTAAGAGCAAAGTTGATTAGTGGTTTTCATACATTATGTGTAGTCACAATTTTCACAATAACTTCAGTTTTCATAATGTTATAGCAAAAGCTTTATATTGATAGAAACTAGAAAAACTAAGGAAAAAAAGAAATTTCAACATCCGACATAATTATTACTTTATTGTTTGTTCATAATTTCTAATTTATCATTAACTAAGTTTAAATTACATCTTCATTGATAATTTCTTTGTATTCCTCACAAAATTATCTTTCAAACCATATATAATACTTCTTACCTGAGATAATCCATAGCTACAAAATTTCCAAAATAAGTCGCATGTGAATTCTTCATTTTTATCTTGTATCCCAAAAGTGAGAAATCTCAAAGCCGTCTGTAAGAAAAAGGTTCATCCTAATAAAAGATACAAAACAAATCATTTCCAGAAGATGGATATGCATTTATCATCATAGCAATTGGCTTCTTGTCTATCTAAAATTAGAAATTGTAGGTTATTGTCTGTATTACTGGTAAAATGAGTTTCATCCTTTCATTTTATATTTTTTGTGAACATCAGTGATGTTTATATTCTTTATGCACACCAGTGATGCTATCTTGTTATATTTATTATCCCACAGAGATATAATTTATTTGCATATAGCTCATTTGCTAGCTATAGAATTGAAAATAATGTGATGTGGCAAAACTACTGATACCACAGCATGAGTACCAAGCTATAGGCAAAAATCAGAATCTGATTCCTTGTCTGCATACAATTTCATGTGGTATATACATAACTATTGTGGTTATCTCCACACGCACACCATTTGAAATCTTTCTTTGTTGGTTATAAGTGTTTATATTTTCACATGGTACTATGCCCAATAATTTTTGTGATTACTTTGTCAACTGCAAAATTTCTGTATATTTGATAATCAGTCCTAAAATTTACATTGTACTGCTCTATAATACCTTAATTTTATATATATATGTCATATTATTATTACTATTTGCGGGATATTCCGTGTAGTGAAAAAGCTAAATGCTGACGTTTCAGTACAATATCAAGTACCTTCCTCAGAGCGTCCTCTTTCTCAAATCATAAGAATGCATGTGAGATTTAAAATCGTTTTTATCGTTTTCTTTCTCCTCATATTTAAATTCTATTGGTTGAGAAGTTTTAAAATTTTTTTTCTCTTCCAATAGCTTCTTCCAAATGTTGTTAATATTCTTTAATTCACACCTTTCATTTATGCTCTTGGGCCTTTTAAAAATCTCTATAGCTTCTCTTAGCAATCTCTGGTCATATTGTTCAATTTTTGCTAAAATATTTGTTTTTTCAAAATTGATATCATGATTTGTTAATTTTATATATCGTCCTCTTTCTCAAATCATAAGAATGCACGTGGGATTTAAAATCGTTTTTATCATTTTCTTTCTCCTCATATTTAAATTCTATTGGTTGAGAAGTTTTAAAATTTTTTTTTTCTTCCAATAGCTTCTTCCCATTGTTAATCTTCTTTAATTCACACCTTTCATTTATGCTCTTGGGCCTTTTAAAAATCTCTATAGCTTCTCTTAGCAATCTCTGGTCATATTGTTCAATTTTTGCTAAAATATTTGTTTTTTCAAAATTGATATCATGATTTGTTAATTTTATAGGGAAATTATGGGAATTCCCATATATAAAATTAACAAATCATGATATCAATTTTGAAAAAACAAATATTTTAGCAAAAATTGAACAATATGACCAGAGATTGCTAAGAGAAGCTATAGAGATTTTTAAAAGGCCCAAGAGCATAAATGAAAGGTGTGAATTAAAGAATATTAACAACATTTGGAAGAAGCTATTGGAAGAGAAAAAAAATTTTAAAACTTCTCAACCAATAGAATTTAAATATGAGGAGAAAGAAAACGATAAAAACGATTTTAAATCTCACATGCATTCTTATGATTTGAGAAAGAGGACGCTCTGAGGAAGGTACTTGATATTGTACTGAAACGTCAGCATTTAGCTTTTTCACTACACGGAATATCCCGCAAATAGTAATAATATTGTGGCATCTTTTATCCATGAAAATATTAGAATTAACATATATATATAGACATTACTTGTTATATAAACACAACCCTGTAATTGCAGTCATAAACAGAGTAATATAAATATAAACATAGTAATAAATTATTAAACCTTTTGAGAATCATTATGTCTAGAAAATAAGATTGTTTAAACTTAAATCAGAGCCCCAAAATTACATAAACTACTTCTGTTGTATTTGAATACAAATGTTTAAATTTATATACATATATTAAAGAGCATAAATGATATATAATTTATATACTACACAGACATTAATGCAAACACAGACATACCATTTATTAAATAATTTTAAAAAATTTACTATTCAAATAATTAAAAATAAAAATTTTTAATACTTACGATCCGATCTTCTAATTTAAACCCTCAAAATTACATAAACTACTTTTGTTGTATTTGAATACAAATCTTTAATTATATACTACATAGACATCAATACAAACACCAACATAAATTTATCAAATATTTTTAAAAAATTTACTATTCAAATAATTAAACATAAAATTTTTTAATACTTATGACTCGATATTCTAATTATGTTTTGAAGACCTTGACATGCGAAATTATTGGCACATTTTTAATCTGTTTTCGTAAGCTCTTTGGCTATTTAAAAATTTCTGCCTTTATCTTTTCCATGAAAAATAGTAAATTTAGTAAAAAATAAAAAATTAAATGAATGTACAAATAAAAATAGTCATAAAAAATCAATTTTTTTTCAGATTTCAACATAATATATGTCATTCAAAAGAGAATTGAAAAATGAAGCAAATGCTATAATTTCTGTTGATGTCATGGTAGTAGTTTTTATGTCATTTTAAAAAGAACACAAAATTTCAATGACATGCCACCACAGTGCTGCATCACCGCTATAAACGACGAGCCTGTTAAATTTTTCTTCTTGGTATCTTTTCTTCTCAATCCAATATTTTTGTATTTTTACAATTGAACATATACTCATTGGCATATACATGGTCTGCTACCTTAGCCAAATGTTTTCCTCCTCTAATCATCAGTTTGTGTTCTTGCAAGCGCTTTTCAATGGGACGACTGGTCTCACCAATATATGCTCTTTCACATTCACATAGTATTTCAAAGATGCAGTTTTTTCTTTTCAGCATTTCAAGTTTAGGCTTTGTAGATGTTATAATTTCTCATAGTGTGGTATAGCTCTGGAAAGCTGTTCTGATGTTATACTGATTGTAGATTTTTATTAATTTATCTGCTATTTTTGGAATGTATAGGTATACTACAGTATCAGTAATTGTTTTTTCTTTTTATGGTTCTTTTTGTTGTCTATTTAAAGTTTTTTTAGTAACAGCTGATGGATAATTTTTTATAACACTCCTTCATGGCAAAATCAAAACTACAGTTTACCGAAAACCCTCACATACAGGAAAATACCTAGCCTATATGTCCAATCACACCAGGAATACAAAACATGGAGTATACCATCACTATGGAACAGAGCAAAAGAAGTTTGTTCAGTGATTTGGAAAAAGAAAAGATCTATATAGAACAAACTCTTATGAAAAATGGTTATCCATCAACTGTTATTAAGAAAATCTTAAATTGACAATAAAAAAAAACATCAAAAGAAAAAAAAATGATTATTTGTATCATAGTCTACCCTTATATTACAAAAAGAACAGATAAATTAAGGAAAATCTGCAATAAGTATAACATCAGAATAGCTTTCCTGAGCCATACTATACTATGAGGACTTCTAATATCTACAAAGCCTAAACTTGAAATATTGGAGAAAAAAAACTGCATCTATGAAATACCATGTGAATTTGGAAGAATATATATTGGTGAGCACAGTTATCCCATTGAAAAGTGCTTACAAAAGCACAAACTGATGATTAGAAGAAAGAAAACAGATGTGTTTAATGTAGCAGACCATGTATGTGCCAATAAACATATGTTCAATTGGGAAAAATACAAAAAATATTGGATTGAAAAGAAAAGATACAAAGAATAAAATTTTAAAAAGCGGCTCACATGACAATAGCAAACAACCCCATAAGCCAACCTAGTGTGACTGTACATATTATATGGAAACCACTAACCAAGTTTGCTCTTAGGAAAAACTGGATAAATTAGGAGGAATCTCATAGATAAGTATATGAAATTTCTACTGACTGTTGCCTTCATCAGGATGCCTCGGTTGGTTAGGGTGTTACCTTAAAATTCAATATTCAAGAATCTAAGGATCCAGGTTCGAGTCCCATGCTAGTACTGTCTTTGGTTAGGCCAGCAACACCTGAAGAAGAAAAGAGAATAATACTTCTCAAAACTTTGTTCATATACTAACCTCTTTGATGTGCTATTACTAACAGTTGAATATATTTGGAATATTTAAATAAAGTTACATTTTTCTAAAGACATTCAATACTCATGATAGATTATGAAAACAGTCCAATATAAAAATACAATCTTCGTTATTTATTTAGGATATATATATTTATAGCAAATTATTATAATTTAATTGACAATTTTCAAATTTTTTGCACTTACAACTTAGATACAAAACATTTTATGGAAATATATTAATAATTTTACTAATAATTTATTAAACTAGACATTATTTTTAGTCAAATATATCCTTTAAGTGTTGTTTAATGAATAATATATCAATAGTGTTATAGAAGTATCAACACCTGATTTCATTACCATTATTGACAGTTATGATAACTTTCACGTGCCATTCTCAAACAAGGCAGAGACTGGTTTCTACCAGCTTTTAATATTTTGTGAATAGATCTAAGGTGAATGATGCACTGACAAAAACAGAAACATACAATGCATATTATCATGAATTCAGCATATATCTCTTCATAATATATCACAAGTGGGTAGAAGCTTGTCCTACCTTGCATGAGAGTGGCATTATGAGAGTTCAGGTTCATTGATGAAAACAAATAACTTACAAATATTACAGTGCTATGATTGTGCTTTCCTCTCCCAACAAGATATTAAAAGTGGATAGAAATCAGTCCCTGCCTTGTTTGAGAATTGTGTGTGAAAGTTATTACAACTGTCAACATTGACAACGAAGTCAGATGTTGATACTTCTATAACACTGCTGGTTTATTATTCATTAAATAACACTTAAGAGGGTATATTTAACTAAAAATAATGTCTGTCTTAATAAATGATTAGTAAAATTATTAATATATTTCCATAAAGTGAATTGTATCTTAAGTTGTAAATATAAAAAATTTGAAACCTGTCAATTAAATTATAGTAATTTTCTATAAATATATATCCTAAATAAATAGTGAAGATCGATGTTGATACCTCTGTAGCACAGCAGATATATTATTTATTATGTAGGACTTAAAGTATATATTTGGTTAGGAAGAATGTCTAAGAAAACTAATTGGTAAAATTATTTAATATATTTCCATAAAGTGGTTTGTCTCTAAATTGTGAGTGCTTTATCTATCTATATCCTGAACAAATGATGGAGATTAATGTGAGAGATTGTGATCTGGGCCAGTTAATGAATGCTGATTCAGTATGAAATGTACATCTTGGGGATTATTTGTCTTTTTCACATGTCTTGGATCACATATTTTGGTATTGCATAGTTGAATGGAAGTTTAAGATCTATTTAAATATATATACATAAAGTTAAGTTTAAGTATCCCTAAAATATAATGTGTATATGAAGTTAAATTGTGAAAAAGGTTATATTCATTTGTGTCTGTAATGTGGGAGGTTGGTCTGACTTCTGAGCACATGAATGGTTGTGATAAGATTGAGCTAAGATGAATGATGCAGTGATAAAAACAAAAATTTACATATATGTATATATATTTTGTGTGTGTGTGTTTGAATATTTGTGATGATGGCATATGTGTATATATAGAGAGATATGTTGTTTTATTTCCATCTTCTAATATTGAATGTTAAATGTTATTAAATAAATGCAAACTTTATTTAAACTTTCTAAATACATTTAATTATTAGTAATATCACATAGACTAACATATAACCATAATATTTTGAGTCATGATTCATGAATATTGAATTTCAGGTAATGCTCTAACCAACTAGACTATTCTGCCAAATTTAACGGATAATAGAAATTTCGTAAAACTATTTATGAGAGTTTGATTTATCCACTTTTTTCCTCTGACCAAGGTTAATTAGCAGCTTCCAGACTTTATGTATTGTTACATTAAGTTGACTTATAGGATTATTTATCATTGTCATGTGAGCAGTTTTTCTTCTTTCTGGTCTTATTTCTCTATTTCATATTTTTATATTTTCCCAATCGAACATATGTTTCATTGGTACATACATGGTATGCTACTTTAGATATGTCTATTTTCTCTTTTATAATCATCAGTTTGTATTCTTTTAATCATTTTTCAATAGGATGACTTGTCTCACTAATATATAACATCCCACATTTACTTGGTATTTCATAGATGCAGTTTTTGTTTTCAGCATTTCAGATTTAAATTTTGCAGATGTTAGGATTTCTTGTAATCTGATATGGCTTTGGAAGGCTGTTCTGATGTTATATTGATTGCAGATTTCCTTTAGTTTGCCTCCTATTTCTTATATATATATATATATATATATATATATAGAAATAGGAGGCATATATATATATATATATATATATATATATGGATACACTACATCACCAATAATTGTTTTTTTTCTTTTGTTTTTATTGTTGTCTATTTGAGGTTTTCTTAGTGATAGCTAATGGATAACCATTCTTCCACGAGAATTTGTTTTATGTAGATCTTTTCTTTTTCCAAATCATTGGTTTCTGAGCAAACATCTTTTGTTCTATTCCATAGTGATAATATAACTCAATGTTTTGTGTTTTTGGTATGATTGGATGTATATGATAAGTACTTTCCTGTGTTTTTCTGAAGGTTTGTGATGATGGTGTTCTAGCTGTATTTTTATATTGGACTATTTCCATCATCTAATAACCTGTTTTCTGTGATATTACTAACAGTTGAATGCATTTGGAATATTTAACTAAAATTAAACTTTTCTAAAGACATTCAGCACACATATTAGATGATGGAAATAGTCCAATATAAAAATACAACTTTCCTGTGTATTTGGATTTTCTGTAAATTATAGTTTTGATTTTGCCATGAGGGAATTTTGTAACAGGAACATCTAAGAATGCCACTTTTTGTTCTTAGTTTGATTCTATTGTGAATTTATGAATTGAAGTGGATGTGTTATTGATATGTGTCCTGAATGTTTATCATTGATATAACAAATCCAAACTTTAGATAGATATGGAGTAGTATTATGGCTGTGGCTTCAATTTCTTCCATGTAAATATTGCTAATAAGGAATCACAATGGTAAGTTCCATAGTCATTGCTTGACTTTGTTGGAATTCCATGTTGTACTGAAGAGGTGTTGTTACACAGTATGTTAATAGTTACATTATACTATCAATAGGAAGAATTATTTTGTTTGTAAACTATTATTATCATTTAATTTTTATACTTTCAATAGAGAATGCTTTATCATAGAGTACATTTGTGGATAAACTTTCTATATCAAAGGTTAACAATATTTCAGTTTTTTTATTGTCATGGTTTTAATTAATTCTACAAAATGCTTAGAATTTTTGGCAAATGATGATGTCTTGTATCTAAAGGATTAAAAACTTTTAGAGAAATATTGTAAAGTTTTGGCAAGGTAAATTTCTGGATCTAACAATAGAACTTAATGGAACATGTTTTTTATGGATTTTAGATAGGCCATAAAGATGTGGAATTTTACTGAAATATGATTACTTTTTTCTGAATCGGTGAAATATGTATGATGCTTTCGGAATAATACTTGTGTCTTTGTTTTTATACTCGATATCATATTTTTTGCCACTTTTTTGCATTGGTCTGTTGTGAGAAGCTCTCTTATATTTTTATTAGTAGTATCTATTACAACTTTAACATTATCTTTGACCAAAGGGAGAATGATTACGGATTTATTTAGTTTGAAATTTAGCTTTCCTTTCATTATAGGAAATATTTGAATTATTTTGAGATTTTCACACATGCAGAAAAATCCAAAAACTGTATATATTCACATTTTTTGCACATTTAATATATATATCAACATCTATGTCACATCTTTTTTTATATATAAGAATTTAAGATATAATAGGGTGCCATATATAAAATATATAAAATGGAACAAATAAACAATACTTTATATCAATTTAAAAATAGTTTAAAAAGGTTTAAAGGAAATGAAGATTGATAGTAAACAATGGATATCTATTCCATTTATTTCAAATCCACAAGTGAAATTTGTTAAGAATGTATATAAGAACATGTTTAATGTATCATTCTATGTTTCAAACAATGTTAATAAATTAGTCAATAATTCTAAGGATGTCATACCTGTTAAGCAGAAAAGTAATATCATATATCAATTTTTTTGTGACTGTATGTTATCATATATAGGTGAATCGAGGTACAGTATTGAGAAGAGATTAAAGGAGTATGAATTGTTATATAAGCATGTAATAAGTAAGAATAATGGTGATTTAATAACTGCTTCAGTTTTATTTGATCATGAAAAACATGTAAATATACATTTAAATTTGATTTTGAAAGTGTGAAAATTCTTCATGAAGAGAGAAACTATAATAATAAAAAAATTAAGAAGTTAATTTTATATATAGGAATAAAATGCATTTAATAAATAGACAAGCTGCTAACATTAAAATAGGGGATTCAGGGATTTGAATTGATGATGTTTGCTTCCACTTTGGTTTTTTTTTAAATTTAATGGCAATTGAGGCAGGTTTAAGAAATTAACCAAAAGTACTTTTGCAGATTTAAAGATTGTTTTTAATAGTTTATTACAGTTAAATTTATTATTTTTATTATAATTACAATTTTGTTTTAATTAACGGACATTTTATTTTATATTACATATATGCATACATAGATAAATAATCAGAATTGTAATATTTCTTATTATAATATTTATTGCAATATTATGATTTGACTGTTTTAGAGTAACTGGGGGAGAATTATTTGATCGGATAGTTGAAAAAGGCAGCTATACAGAAAAAGATGCTAGTAACCTCATAAGGCAAGTGTTAGAAGCTGTCAATTACATGCACTCTCAAGGTGTGGTCCATAGGGATCTTAAGGTAAGAATAACTTGTTTTGTTCCTGCAATTTCATTTGTTTCACTGTATCTGTTTTTTTTTTTTTTTGATGAATAAACATCTCATCATTGAGAAGAAAAAAACAAAAAACAAATGTGTTAACTATATCTACTAAAGTTATGGTTTCAGGTTGAAGGTGGAATTTTAATTTTTTAGTATTAAAAAACAGTTGATAAATTTTTATTTATTATATTTATAAAAATTAATAGGTTTTTTTTAATGGCGATTAATATATTTATAAAGATTATTGTATATTTAAACATATATACAATATATATATATACTGTTTATAAACAGATTTTTATAAATATGCACATTTCTTTTTTTCAGCCTGAAAACTTATTGTATTATAGTTCTGATGATGACTCTAAAATAATGATTAGCGACTTTGGTTTATCAAAGATGGAAGATTCTGGAATCATGGCCACTGCTTGTGGGACACCAGGATATGTTGGTAAGGCTTTGTTTAAGTTTTAAAAAATTAAATGTAAAAAATATTACATCATATTATATCAGCAATTAATAAAAATATATTGTCTTATGAAATTATATATATTATTAAAAAATGTAATTCTTTATTGAATGAAATTTTCTATGAGAAAACATATCACATAATAGTGTTAATAAATATAAAGTAAAATAAAAAGATATTTACAGAAGCAAAATAAATATTGTTGATAATATAGTGTAGTGATTATATTGGTTATGCCAACTTTACATTATTGTATTTTCAAAAATATAAATTGAGATATTTATTTATTTAATTTTTCCTTTCATAAAAAATAAAATACATTAATTTATTATGGCGATAGCCCCAAAAGATTTACAAAATGCAGTTAAAGTGTTGATATGAAAATCAACTGAAAAAATATTATAATAAGATAGATTTTTTTTTCAATCTTTCTCCTACTCTTCTTTGAAGCAGGATAGGAAAGCAAAAATGAATTAGCTATTAAATAATCCTTTTTATATGTAAGAAGTGGAAATTATTTTTCACTATTCACTTAAAGTGATGGAAAGATTTGTTGTATTAAAGTTTATATGGAAAATGAAATATTAAGGTAATTAAATATAGCTCATTATTTTTAATATTAGTGCAATTGTCTAATCTACATACTACTATCAGTGAATGGAACTCTGTAAATGGATAGTTAAAGAAGAAAGAAGGATATGAATGACTTATATAATTACTTCTAGCTTTTCATTTAATGATATTGAAAAGGGAAAAATATTGAAGAGAAGAAAAGATCTCCAGATAGAAGTAAGACATTTTTTTGAAGCTAGAATTGTTCGTGCTTTAATATTGTCATTGTAAATGACATTAAAGCAAACTGTAATAGATTGAAAGAGACTGTGCAACAATATAAAAAAGAAAATCAAAGTAACACTTTGGTCAAAATGGTTCCAAAAAAACAAAATGATATCAGGAGTTAGAAGCCAACATGGATTTGGTGAAAATATGAAAAACATCAACTAATCTTTGAAAATTGAAACATTTAGAAAAGCTATTTTGAGCTAAATTTACTAATTAAAAAAGAATAAGTAGCCATTGCATATAACAATTTAAATGCACTGGCTAAGAAATGGTCTAATTTGTTGATAAGCAAAGTGACTATTTATCCAGATATAAATAAAAAAATTCTAAGCAACTTCTGGTCAGAAGAAAGACAGGAAATAAAAAAGTATCAGATCATGCAAGAGAAATTTTGGCTCAAAGTTCATGAAACCTATACATGATTCTTTAGAAGACAGGTTGCCAGATTATGAATATTATGTGCAGGTGGAATGACTGGAAGTCAAATAATCAAGATAATAAGTCACAATTTACCTTTCAGGATTGAGCAAATGGTTATTAGTACTAACAGAAAGAGTATTGAAGAGGTGGGAGATTTATTGAATGCTGTAATCAGAATGAAGAAAGCAAATTTCCTACGATAGCCCTTTTTTAATTCATTTTAAAACTACTATTAGTAAATGGAACTCCATAAATGGATAATTAAAGAAGAAAGGATATAACTGCCTTATATAATTACTTCTAGCTTTTTATTTAATGATATTGAAAAGAGAAAAATATTGAAGAAAAGGAAAGTTCTCCAGTTAGTGGTAAGACATTTTTTTGAAGCCAGAATTGTTCGTGCTTTAATATTGTTTTGTTATTTATGGATATTCAAGATAAATTAAGGAAGAATATCTATGAACTTTTAAAGAAAGATTAAAGAATGAAAACTATTTTCAAACTTGTCTAGAAATATTATTTTCTTATGCATAGAAGAATGATAGAAATATTATATTAAACTTGAATTCTTTGGTCTATAAATTGTATTATATTTTGCAATTATAAAATATTTAAAATTATTTTCAGAAAAACTACCTAGAAATAAATAAAGATAATTCTTTTGTATATGAAAAGTTATAATGTGAAAGTGAAAAGCAAGAAAGTACTCAAATTTTTATTGCAGTCTTGAAGCAAAAAATACTCAAGAAAGGAAATTCTCATAGAAGATTCTAAAGACTTATTATTTTACTTATTAATTGATTTATTATTTTATTTTTCTCATTAATAAAATTATTTCTTCCAAACTTATTTATTATTATTATTTCATACATTCACTACTGTAACAATGAACTAAAAATATTTTATTTTATGAAAACACACAAATTGTGTATAGCTTATATATAATGCTAATAAAATAAAGCAATAAATAAAACGCACACAATCTGTAGAATAACTGCCCCCCATAGCTCTGAGAACATACTCTCCTATGTGATATGGCTAGAGTGTACAGTAGCTAAGTGAATGAATATTATGGGAAGTATGAGTTCTAGATAAATACTACTACTTCTGCTGTCATTGACAAAAGTTATTGTTACACTAGAAAATATATAATTCTGAAAGATGTTGTTAAGTGAAGTAAAGAACTATATTTTTTTAGTTTTTTAATGACTATAGCCATCATAATTTTATAACCTGATATATATATATTTACAATGTATGTTGTTATTAGGATTAATTCTTGTATTTGCTTTTGATTTAGCTCCTGAAGTATTAGCTCAAAAGCCTTATGGCAAAGCAGTTGATGTCTGGTCTATAGGAGTGATTGCATATATTTTGTAAGTATTCAAATTTCTTCTGCCTTAGAGATTTAATAACTTCCAAAATTACTTTTTTCTAAAATTTGTAATTATATATATATGTGTGTGTGTGTTTGTTTTTAAGACAAATTAAAAAATAGTTTTCAAGATTATAGGATTTGAAAAATAATCACTATAATAATATAAGTTTTAAAGATAAAATCACCATGATCTTCTTCATCAATTCCACTTAAATGAATAGTGAAGAGAAAGCATTATTCATTAGATTTGTCAATTGTTAAAGGATAAGAATTTAAGAGTTTTTCTTTTCATTTTTTATTTTATTAGTGTAATTTATTTTCTTTAATTCTTTTACAATGCTTCATATAATTACAACTCGCTATTGATGGTTTCGATTGCCGAGAAATCTTCTTCATAATTATAACAAACACAGTACAAATAAACATGAACATATAATTTTATATTATATACATATAATCTCTTATACAATCATTATTCATATACTCATATAAATCTTTATATATCTCTTTATATAATTATTACCTTTTTATATATAATAGATTTGAACCTTTTTTATGTTTTATATTTATCAATCAATACTTTCTATAATCATATATATATATATTATTTTTAGTTCATTAATTTTTTATTCTTATGCCTAGAGAAACCTGTTATCCACATTATTATTTTATATCTAGTGGCTCCCTCTTTCTATTTTTTATATAATTAAATCTATTTTTGTTTTTACTCCCTACTAATATTTTTTTTTTAATGTCAAAAATTTTTTCAGGCCCAAATCTCTGTTCGATACTGGCTTAATATTATTAATATAAATAGCTTTTTTTGTTTTTCTATTTTTTTTTATTCTCTAACTAAATACTTATTTACTTTTGGCTGATTATCTATGGGCAAGCTATCAGGAAGAAAACTCCTAAGCCTGATTCGAAACTGAAAATTTTTTTATTTGGCCAAAATTTAAACTCTGAACATGTTTACACATATTGAGATATTTTTATTTGTAAACTATTTTTTGCACTGCAATAATATTATAAGTAACATATAATAAAGTACTATTTTTATTTTAGTGCTAATAAAAATATAATAAATCAAAAAATATTCAGTATATTTTAGCCTAAATTATTACAGCATAATACCAAGATAGTTTAACACATTACTGTTATATAATATTAAAACAGGCAAAACTCTCCATAGAGTATTGCCACTCAGTGCAAGCCTGTGTGCCTGTTTTAGCAAACATAAGAAATGGTGATCATGTGATGTTTATTGTTATACAATATATTATATTTAGTGATTCAAATTCTTAGAATCCAATATTCAGGATGAAAAATATATCGAGGGTCTTGAAAATGGAATTCTCATGAAAAGTGTTTGATTTTATATAAGATGTTATAAAGGTGGGTTGGAGAACTAATAAAGAAATCTGTTTCCTATATGATCTTCTCTAGTTAGAACGATTATTAAATACATCAAACCACTAATAGCTTGGACATGTTAAAAGAATAGAAGATAATAGAGAATCTAAGAGGCAAATGAAAGGAACCAATGTCAAGAGAATGACTAAGAAAACAGGGTAAGCAACATCTGGAATGATACTAAAGAACAAATGGAAGTAAAAGAATGAAGATTATAAGAGATGGAATGAAATGAGAGAAAATTTTGTTTCTGCTAAAAGAATTTATTGTTATAAAAGAGAAAATGAATCAGATACATTTTTTCCACTTTATTGTAATTCACTCAATATCTACAATATATTTTATTGTTCACTTTTGTCTACATTTTACCAGCTGTTATCTATATGTTAAACTGTTTTCTTAAAGGCAAATTTGAAATATGAAGGCTATATTTTACTATATCTAACAAATAGATATATGCACACATCACATATAATAGTTTTATTACTCTTGCCTAACTCAGTTTATTCTAGAATATCACATTTAGAACTACTTTATAAATTATATGCATTCTAATGTTTAGATTTATAAAGTAATGACACCATTATTATATTGCATACATATAAATAATATATTTAGAAGGGATTTGAACTCAAGTGTTCAAGGTCTCTACAACTATCCACTTCATCTTATATAACCGATGTATATGGTCACATACATGTGGAAAAGATAAATGATCTTCAATATATGTATTTTATGCTGAACCAGCACTTATCATTTGGTCCACATCATCATCTCCCATATATTAGGCTAGCAAATCTTCAAACATTAATGTACAGGCTTTAAGCTTCTCCAGACTTCAACTCTTCAGCTATCCATATCATTAAAAATCTGATGATGAAATACTCAAAGACCTTGTTGATGCCAATATTATTGTTATTCTCATGTTGTCTTTAAATCACTCTGACCCTTCTTTTTCACATATATGTGGTTATGTGTATCAGTTGTATAAGATGGAGTGGATAGCTGTAGGGAGCTTGAAAGTCTGAGTTTAAATTCCTTCTAATTGCATTAAATTCAGAATAGACAATATACTTGTATTTAAATATTATATATAAATACATATATACATATGTGTGTGTGTAAAAATAGATTTTTGTATTGCAGTGAAAGTAATTTGATAAATTAACATTATTAAGAAAATAAAATTAAAAGTCAATTTTTTCTCATCAGTTTGCATTTGTTGAGAATTTACATTACTTGATAAATGATTTAATTTTTTTCTGCTTACATTTGATGTATGCTTTTAGGAATAGCAATTTATTGCATCCCATTCCAAACTCACCTATTGTAAGCTTGAATAAACAAAATACATACTACATAAGAATATTATATTCACTTCTTTTATCTCAGGTTAATGACTTTTGGCAGTGAAGAGCTTTATACTGCATGCCTAGTAATTATTTTAAATCCTTTTATACTATTAATTTAATAATCTGAAATTAAAAAAACATTTCAAGATTTGGAATCAAAGCCAATTTTATTATATATGTTGTAACCCTTGACATAGCAATGCAAAGGCTACATGATATTTTGAGAATAACATATATGTGTTCACTTACACACACACACATATATATATATGATAAACAAAAACAAGTTAAAAAATTTTTAACCTGCCTATAGCTTGCATTTTATGATTAAAAATGGAGCTTTACCAATAGCTCACTCAAGCTTGTTTACAAAAAATGCTGAGAGAGCATCGAAAATTCAATATCTCTTTCAATTTGTCTCCAACCTTTAAACCATGGTTTCAAGCTAATTGGCTATCGTCAGTAAAGGATAGGAGGACTAGAAACTAGATATATATGTGATGGAAGTAAAGAAGGGAAGTGTGAAGTATTCACACTTATAAAATTGTAATGTAAATAAAGATTATAATTTTGTAAATACACCTGGGTCTCGTTTTACGCAGATTTATTTAACGCGATTTTGAAGTTACGCAATTCATGTTTCTTCGGAAGTCGAACTCCGATAATGCGCTATTACTTTAAATAATAAATTTCGCGCACCTACATCATATTGAAAGTAATAGCACATTATTGGAATTCGACTTTCATCTTAGTAATTTCAATATTTTCAGTGCTTTATAATAGTAAAATTTTATGCAATAATGAAATTAAAATCATGATTTCCACATTTTATGTATACACACATTAAATTTTACAAGATTATAATGTAAATTTGTTCAAACATTGTGCGTGTTAATTTTGAATTTTAAATCACATTCTGTTTTTGCTTTTTAAAAAAGAACGTAATCAATTATTAATCATTTAGTGTCCCAAGTTTATTTTTAAAAGGTGAGTAATAGCAGTGGGCACAATTAAATTTGACAATTAAAAATTAAAATCTGATTTTTAATTGTAATTAACAATTTAAAAATTACTTAAGGCGATCTGAAATTAATGTGTTGTGAAAAAGATAATGAAACAGAAGTGGAACCTGTTCCTTTCACTGCAAAAATGATTCGAGAAAGTTTTCAACTTTCTAATCAGTTGGCAAATTATTTTCTTATTAATGACACTAATCATGAACGTGCTCTTAAATTCCAACGAGAGCTAAATAGTTGTATGTCTGGATATCGCGAGCTTCATAAACAATTAATAAAATCATCGTCTCAAAGATTAATTACTAATTATATTGTCACCAGAAAACCATTAACACAACATGAGAGTGAAGTTTGCGCTAGTTGTATTTCCTCTTGTGAAGAATTTGATTTTTTACCAGTTTGCAAACGAACCTGTTTATCAGCAAATAGCGATAATAATTAAAACGTATATAAAAAAATGTATGCATAAAAATACATATTGTTTTGAATAAAATTAAATATTATTGTTAAAAAAAGTTTGTCTTGTATCAATTTTTTTCAAATTTGAAATTTTTTATTAGTCATATTTTATTTCCTTATTTTTTTTTGTGCGAATTTTAAAGTAATTTTACGTTGGTGCTTTGCTTTCATGTAATTTTTGAAAAATCACAGTCCGTATCCCCCCTTTTTCAAGGTAAGTTACGTCTATTTTTGAGTGATTTCTTTTGCGCGTGTTTTTTGAGGAACCTATCTATCGCATAAAACGAGACCCAGGTATACATATGGATATATTCACTTAATTTATATCTTCTTTATTAGAAAAATAGATTACTTGGAAATTCATTTAGATGACAGTCCCAAAAATTCTAGATGAAGTAAAAAATAATTATATGCAAATGAAGCTTGTGATACACAAATGGGATATATTTTTTTTCTCTCACTCCCGTTTGTTGTTGTTGAAAGTTAAACTAGAAAAAGTGTGTTGATTCACAATTATTTAGATTTACTAGCTCATAAAGAAGTTATGAAATATTTATTACACTAGGATACTTTTCAGATATGGAGGGCTAGAAAGAAGAGAATAGAACATTGGTTCCTACTCTAAGCATATTACCCAGTTCTTGATAACAATTGCCATAAGCTGCTAGGAAAGAAAGAAACTGAACTATGCATATAAGTTGCCAAAAATGTTATTTAATGGAAGGATAATTCACTAATACCAAGCACAACTGTGTACAATATTGTTTGATTAGCAATGATACTAAAATCATTAAGAGAAGAAAAGATATCTAAAAGAAGATGGGAGAATTCAAGGACTAAAATAGTAAGATATTCTGAAGGGAGGAAATTCATTATATATATATTTTCTTATATATTAAAAAAAAGAAAATAATACTGGATTATTAAAGAAAAATATTTAAAGTGAAAGTATTCGAGGAATAAATTATGTTTTAATTCCCATATATGAAGATGAATGAAAGTCTTACTATGAAGACTATATAAAATAATGATTTATATATATACATGAGAAAATCTAATAAAGGAATTAGATATAATAAAAAATATCACCATTTGATTATGATATCTGGCTTGATAAGTTTATGCAAGAGGAAATTACAAAATAAGACCTATATATTTTATTTACCTTTTATTGCATTAATAAATTATTTTATTATTTATTAATATCTTTGTTTGTCATTTTATATACATATTAAAACCATGTATTGTTATAACACCATTTTTTTGTATAAAATATGGTAATAAGAAAATATATGCCACATATATTCTGAAAAAGAAAGAAAGCTCCCCACAGCTCTGAGAACATGTACACTGATGAGTGAAGTGTCTGGATGTTACAATGATAGAAATAATTGATATATAATATTATTGTAAATAGTTGTAAATATTACTATAAACATTCTCATTTAAGATGGTTGCCATCTAGTATTCAGTAAATAAAAATATAAAACAAATAAAATACAATAAAATAATTTTGATGGTAAAAGTCATTATTCTTCTGAATTAATTCTATCTTATTCATGGGATTTACAAATACATGTTTCTATATTTGTTACATATTATTGATGAGGATGTAAGCCTGACATAATAAAGCAATACCATCATACATTATCCCAATAAAGAAATGATATCATAAGTACTGATATAATTGGCTGAATACTCATTAGTACCATCAAATAATTGTTTGTACCTTGGTTAGCATTACATTAACTATAGGTATATTTTAAGAGTAGTAATTCACTTTCCTTACTCTATTTCACAGTAATCTTATTATCAATTTGAGTAATAAATGGAAATTATGCAATAGTGCTAATCCACATTCACTGAAGAGTGAAAGCTGCCTGCAGTTAATCTAATATTGAGATAATGGATTTTTGTCAGAAAATTGGCTTGGGTTCAAAATTTTATTATTTTTTAATTTCAGGCTAGTAATATAATAGTATTTGTCAGGCTGTATGATTATGATAACAAATATTATTTTGGATTT
Organism: Epiperipatus broadwayi; assembly: GCA_028023455.1. Taxonomy (NCBI): domain Eukaryota; kingdom Metazoa; phylum Onychophora; class Udeonychophora; order Euonychophora; family Peripatidae; genus Epiperipatus; species Epiperipatus broadwayi. The sequence continues at coordinate 1,059,614 of JAQFVV010000136.1, read as the reverse complement.
TTTTTTAAATATAAATTTTGTTATTTTGTAAAAGTGTTTTACAATTTTTTTTTTTTTTTAAAAAAAAAAAAGATATTTACAACAACATAAGCAATTTATAGGATACACATTTTATAAAACAAGTTTTTCATGACTCAAATACTTGGATAGAGAGCAGAATTTTTTAATTAATTTTATTTAAGTAATATAAGTGGTAATAGCTTAGATTTTTTAATCAACATATTGAAAACAAGCAGGATATGTTTTATACTTGCTTCACATCCAACCTAAAAAAATGTTTTGACTTTGTTATCAATATAATTTCTATAAAATCTGCTTCTTTTGTATATATATATATATGGTTGACATTTTATAGATATATCATTTTGGTGAAAAAAACATTGAAAACATTTGAGAAAAGATATATAGTTATAACTTAATAAATAAATATTATAATCAAAGTATGTTTTTTTTTTACTCATTTTTGTTTTCATTATTTATTTTCTGTAATGGTTTTTAAGAAGTGGAAATTAACAGTTTTCAGTGTTTATTTTCTAGGACAAAATTTACTAGAAATTATGTAGTCAGTTATCAAATTAAAAAAAAACAACTAAAAAACAAACAAAAACAAAATAGAAATATAAGGCTCTTATCATTAAACTTCTTTGTTTATAGATATTTATTGAATTGCATTTATTTTGTTTTAAAATGTATCCATATTGATTTATTTACTATATTAAGTTTTATTTTAATTTTATAAGTTTGTATTTAATATTTTTTTTTAAAAAAAGTACTGTTCTATTAGATCATGTCAGCTGACTGATGGTGTTATTTATATGCAAAACATATAAATATGCCACTTACATTGACACTGGTGGCCTCATCTCTATGCAAAAGCACAAAAGAGGTCGTTTATGCATGCTGTTCTGGCATCTAGCCTGCTGCTTTGTGTTACACACTTTATTCCAATGCTCACACTTCAAAGTTCGCTTCAGTATCATCTGAGGGTGTCTGGACTTCAGCTCACCACAACTCTTCAAATATGCATGTCATAGTAATTAGCTTACAAACCCGTTGCCATGTTTCCGTACTCAATGTGGAACTTTAAAAAAATTCGGAAAGGGTATGTCCAAGCAGGATTTTGATCAGCTCACATTTGTGTGAAAACACATCCACGACAAAATGGCTGACTGCAAAACCGAGCCTTTCAAATTGTGCCAACTTCCTTCCCACAGAAGCTGGCACGGTGGCATTTTTACAGGACAACAACATACTCCTACATGCCAAGAGATGTGTGTGCAGAAAAACAATGATACCAGAGATGTCCAAAACCATCTCGGAGGTCAGATGCAGTTCCTGTCAGCAAAAGTGTTCTCTTCGAAAGGAGATCTGCTTCAACAGCTCCAGAATCCTGTTCATTTTGAAAGCCTTAGTGTGAGCCAAGTTCAGGAATGAAGCATGCTTTGATAGTTTATGTTCATTTTTTTGGTTTGCTCATTTAGAAGGAGTTCACTCTGGGCATCTCCAGTATTTAAGGATTGGCTGATGAAATATTTCAGAAAGCAATAAAAGAACATAGACACATGATACCAAGTAATACCCAGTATTGCAGATACAGTCAAAACAACATTATTAACATTAATATATAGGTATATCATTCCATATGTTACTATGTTACAAAAAAAAACAATCTATTATGAAATGAATAAAAAACCCTTTTTCCTTATAGACATTTAATTAATTTAGAAGCAGGTATTATACCAGCATTTTATTCTTAGCATGAGTAATCATTAATAGCTATCATCATTGAACTATTTATGCACATAGATCTGATTCTTATTGAATATTTAAATCTATGAAAAAGATCACACGGTACCTCTCTATTCCAAATATTAAATTAGCAGATGTGTCTATAACTATTGGCCTTCTAATGTGTAATTAATTAATACATATCTGGTTTGATTAAGTATACATATATAATAAATATAACTTGTCTAATTTATTTACAAACAAGTTCCACCTTACATAACAGAGCAAGAGTAAAATTTTGAGGAAAAAATTGTTTTGAACTTATTTTAATTTCTATCATCCAACTTCTTCTCATTTATATACATATATTCCACACCATCAACTAAATAACAAATCAACAAACTTGTTGATTTTGTAGATATGCTAACATACATTAATATATAAAGATATTAAAAATTAATTTTTATGCTGGTGGCCCGATAACGTTATATTTCTGTGTTTTTGCATAGTATCAACATCATCAAGTGACTGGCACGAGCTAATAGAATAGTACCAAAAAAATCATAATTCATGCTAAAATGATTAAAGTTTGCAAATCATGAATATTTGATGTATTCTAATTAATCTTCATAATTTGTTTCAGTTAAAAGACATGGCAGAATATATATTGCCAAATTAATAATATTGCATAATATTTAGTGTGTCCGCATTTAATTCAGTATTTTAATTTCTGTATTAAAAAATAAAGTTCTTTTATATTAATTGTGTAGATTTTCTGATATTTATAATTAGAACGCTACCTGTGCTATAGTAGAAAGATAAACCTGAGAGCTAAAATTCTTCAAACACAGCTCAAGATGTCACTTCTGGTGTTTGAATGTCACATGACTTCTTTCTGAATGACTACTATTTGAGTATTTTATTATTAGCATTCTGATTTTTAAAATTTGCAATAAAATTGTAGGCTATTTGGATTGAATAATGACAACTTTTTTTCTAACATTATTATCTTCAGAATACCATTTAATTAATAATAAGAAAAAAATTAAAAATATTAATAACCTACATACTTTATTCCATTTTGCAGTCAAAATAACAATATAAACTTTTTCTTATGAAAAATAATTTATCTTTAATTTTTTAGAAACTTATTCATTGTATTTAGAATAAATAGCATTTTATGATAACTGATCTTTCATTTTTAAGAAGGATTCTTGAGAATTGAGAGACATGTAATTTTTTTTTTTATAAAAAAAATAGTTCACATATCTCAAAAGTCATATGTAAATTTATTTTTTATTTCAATGTTTGTGAAATTTTCAAGAACTTTGAGTTGATAAATAGATAAAGCGCATTAATTATACGATATCAATATTTACACTAACATATACATATTTATACAAAATATTAATTATTTATTTATTGCACGCTGACAACAAAATGACTTTAAAAATAATTTTGTAGCAATTGCATCTTTGTTTCAGATTGTGTGGCTACCCCCCATTCTATGATGAAAATGATGCAAATTTATTTGCTCAGATTCTAAAGGGGGAGTTTGAATATGATTCCCCATACTGGGATGACATTTCTGACTCAGGTAAAGTGATTGCTAAAATTTCTGTTTTTTAATTATTTAATTTAATATTTTTTTAGCACCATTATTTTTGTCTTGACAAATAAGTTCAGTATTCAGTATGATTGTCTGTAGAGCACAAGGTACTTGATTTGATTCCTGATTGAGGAAAGTGAAAAAAAACAATTAATTAGCCAGTTACATTCAACCAGATGCTTGAATGTTTAAAATCTCTATCGTGATCTCCATTTTTATATTTCAAATGTATTCTGCAGCTATTAAGAAAAAAAATCATGCTAATGATTCATAAAATGTATTTCAACAGAACAAGTCTCCACTGTAAGGACAAACTTACATTAATGCACTGTAGTTTATAATTATATATTTAGAATAAGATTAATATTAATTTTTAACAAAAAATTATGGTTGTGGCAGATGAGTAGAAAAAGTTGAATAATTAAGAATAGATTATCATGCATGTATATAAAGAATATCATAGATATGTTTGAACTTTTTTAAATTTAAAATCTATATCTAAGATTAAAAGAAATATAATAATTTCTATTCTAAATAATCTAAATGAGAAGATCAGGTTGGTCAAAATACATTCTTAAGAATCATTAATATATTTCTTAGTCCTGCTGTCTACAAATGTATATTTGTTATGTAAGAGCAAGATCCATTGTAATTTCTAGAAAATCTAAATAAAATTATAGTCATGAATAAAGAAATGAGCAGTTAAAATGAAGTTTGTCATTGCACAAATATAAAGTGTATTATAGATATATTAAAATTTTATTAAAATTAAAGGCTTTATCTAAAATTAAATCAAATGTAATATTTTCTAATGTAATAAAAATAAGTAATAATTATTAAATATTTATTGAAAGTGTTTTTTTAGGAATGGGTGATTGCTAATGAATCTGCATTTACAGAGTATATATAAGACTTAATTAAGAAAAATATTACTATTTTTTTGAGAAGAAAATTGATTAATATATGAAAATTGTTATTAGAGTCATTTTATCATTATTATTTTGATAATTAACATTTTATTCTTGATTTTTTATATCAGTTAGACATTAATAAATGATTTTGTGTTTAATTTTATAGCTAAAGATTTCATTAATCATCTAATGTGTGTGGATGCTGAGAAGCGATACACATGTAAACAAGCCCTTTCCCATCCTTGGTGAGTTTCAAACTTTAAGATAATCATATAAAGTAGTAACGTTGTTTAACAATCTGATTAAAAAAGTAATTTTTGAGAATATAAAGAACAGAATTAAGAAAAATAGTGGACCATTTGAAGTATTTGCAGCAAAGATTTATTCTGTTGTGATGGAAAACCAAATTCATTTTTTATGAGGCAAAGTAATTATTTAGCATTATTGATGTAAGTTTAATTATTTTAAATCCATCTAAGAGTATTTATCATCTTATTACAATTTATGTTTATGTGAATTTCTGAGTATTTTTCTTCTTCTAAGAATTAAAAGCAGTTTGTAATTTTTTTTAAATTATTGGACTTTTTGTTTAAACATATTTTGAGTTCATCTTTTTATTACATTTTTTTTTAAAACATGATCATTTATCAATACTTTTCTACAGTTACTAATTTCTAGTCTTTTTTCATTTTTTTACTAGATTGAACTTTTATTCATTTTCTCTACCATGAAATGGAACTTTCAATCTTTTTTTTCGTTTTCTGCAAGATTGAATTTCTGTTTATGGGTAGATGGCTTTTTTTATCAGAATTTTTGTATAATAAAAATTTAAACACTTTTCCAAGAGAAAAATTAAAAGTCTTAAGGGATGAGAACAGCATCAGGTAGAATCAGTGGCAAATTTACCATTAAGCTAAATAAGCTAAAGCTTGGGGTCACAGCCTTTAGGGGTTCTCTAAAGTATAAACTTTACAGTTTGTCCTTTGATAATACCATTTCTAACTTTGTATCTGGAAAATTGTGTAGACAGCATTTTTAGATTTGCTTCATTTTCAACAAATACAATGTTTATGTTAAACATATTTGTATATATTTATTTTATATTATATTTTATTTAATTTATATTGTACATGTCTTAAATTTAAATATTTTAATAACGACTGTTTTAATAATCCATGTAAGCAGACATATGTGTCTTTTTTATACAATTAAAAAAAATTGAGTAAGGGGCCTCAATTTTTTGTTAGCTTAGGGTCTAAAAATATATAAATCTGGCCCTGGATAGAATGCTTATTATGTCACTCATAGATGCTTCCCTTCACTGAATATCAGACTCAAGAATAAAGTTGTTATACTGTAATGGCTTTTGAATACTGCCTAGAAACAAATTTCAATTAGCCACTTATGATTATCAAGCACTTTCTTATTACTTAATTAAAGTTCTTTTTGTCAAGAAGCTCTTTGAAATGAAAAATTTGATTTTGAATGATCACTTGCAATACTTATTATAATTATAAATACAATTAGGCAAGGTGTACTTAAGTTCACATCACGTAAAAAAAAATAAAAAATTTTAAACCAAAACTTTTATTATTTGTTTATTCTTACTTCATCACACAAATTTAATGTTCTATCCAATCAACAAAAAATATCAGAAATATGGAATATATTTAAAATTCATAATTTTATTTGATTAGTCCTAGGCTTTTAAGTTGCCTTTTGTTCCTTTTTAACCTATTTTTTATAAATAAAAGAAATTGATTTTTATTCTTTCTTGTGTAAATTTATTTCATTTTATAATATACATTAATTTTATGATATAGGAAGTTACATTTTTACTTAATAATATCTTAGTGCAAATCTTGGATGGAACAGAATTTGTTCCATAACAGTTTTTTTTATAAGATATTTTTGAAAGAAGAATGCAGCATAAGAGAGAAAGAGAAAGGCTGAGACATTATTAAATTCTGTAGGTATGTAGAAACATATCAATGGAAATTTATGTAGAATTTAAGAGGAAGGCAGATGATTATTAGCAATAGAATAATGTACAGTGTCTTCTTCAGAACCAATCATAAAATTGAATTACTCATGATGATGACTATTTGTTTGGTATTTTAAATATGAAGACATGATCATAATAATATGTAAGAAATTGATTTATTTATATTAGCATTCCTTTCTGAACAATTGGAGATTAATATTTTCTTATTATATATAAGAATTTCTCCATTTTATTAAATAGTAATAATCCATAAAGAATTTTCAAAAGCTTTTAGAAGGCAAAATGGAAATAAAGAATATAAACAGGCTGAGAAAAAATTGAGTGATATTAAAGGAAAAAGAATCTATTAGATGGTCATCAACTTGATCTTGGATAGGATATCATTGAAGTTAAACTGATCAATCATAAGACTTTGGGTTTGACATTTTTATTTTTAGAATATATTAGTAATTGACCATTTCAATCAAAATTTCATCTTTATGGATCTTAACAAAATTATATTCAAACTTGGCGACTAATGTATACATGGGCCAGACTCACCTAAGTCAGTTGCACACTTTTTAATTATGTTTAGAAAATAAATATACAATAAATTTAAACCTAAGAAAAAGAGTTTATTATTCTGAATGTAAAATATAATAGTAAAGTATTAGCAGTTTACTGATTACCTTCACAAATAAAATTGGAACTATAAGTAGAGAATTTTCTCACCTTCACCAACAATTACGATTAACTGGTATATCATTAAATATAAATTTATGCATTCAGCCATACTTCATAATGTTAACTACATTTACTACATTCAATTTCACTGCATATTTTAAGCTCTGCCAACCCTTCACTGTAAAGTCTTTTGCATACTGGATTGCATGTAGGCTCAATAACTCATTTTGCTCTCTGACATTGTTCATTGCTTATATGTGGCACTGATCTACTCAACACCTATGTAGTTCAGCAATTTTCATCTGCTTTTCTAAATTGCATAATTAATTATATTATTGCTTCTCTGCAAATTAGAATATCAATTTACATTTTTCTTTTTGCATAATTTTAAAAATTATGCAATCTAACTTTCTAGAGTTGGCTTATGTCCTTTTATTTCTGACTAATTAAATCCGTGTTGATATACACATTTCTTTATAGTTAGAACATAATAATGACTAAAATTTTTTTACTATATATATATTAATTCTAATATTCTCATGGATAAATGATGAATTTATAGTACTATTTCTGGGAACTTCTGTGTAGCATAATAGCATTGTTAGGATTTGAGAAAGAAGAAGCTCTGAGGAAAGTATTTGTTATTGTACTGAAACATGAGCTATTTACCTATTATATATATATAATTTATTTTTAAACTATTATACAGATTCTAATTTTATAATCAGTCTTCAGTCTGTCTAAAACAATTTTTGAGTGGAAAAATATGGTTTTTTTTTACCAAAATTTTCTAAAATTGTCGATTTGTCAATACAAGGGGAGACTCAAAAATAACTGAAATTGTTTTCTGGTAAGTGCACCTATTATACATGCTTCTGCTTCTAAATACCTTTTGTGGGGACTCTTCTGAATCAAATCTACCAAATGAAATTACCATGGGAAATTGTGGAAACACGTGGCACATTGTTTTGGTAAAGTGCATTTCACGTATTTGTCGATTTTTTGTAATGGCTGAAAAGTTGGAATATTGTGAAATTCTGTTTTCTTTTAGGGAAAATGGCAGGAAAAATAGTTGCTATTCTTGAAACAGATTACAAGAAAGATATTCTGGGGAAAACACAAGTTTACAAATTGTTTAATAAAATTGTCAAATTCACCACATCTCAAGAAAGCATCCGGAGACAGTGCTGATTACAAACAATATTTCTCTCTCAAAATTAATACATAATGGTCAGACATTTTATCTACAAGTTCTGAAATGTTTATGTGATGTGGTAAAATATAAACATCTTATTTTGTGGCAGAGTGAGGTATGCAAGCTTGACCACAATGCCTCTGCAAGTCTTGAGTGTGAAACAATTTTTAATTAAATTCAGCAAGACCCAGTTTATTTATCAGTCATATTCGCTGGATCTCTAATCGTGTGACTTCTTTTTATTCTCTCAAATAAAAAAATACCTCAAAAAAACATTCGTTTTTTTGCAGACTTAGGAGTGGTGAAGAAAAAAATTATGCAGATATTAAAAGGCTTCACCTTGTGTGTCTGGACTAGTTTGAAAAGTGAAAAACATATTGAGACTGGTGTATTGTATTAAATGGATAGTACTTTGAAGTAGATTAAATTTATAACACTTAAAGATAAATAAACATTTTTTTTATTATAAAATTCTCGTTACTTTTGGATATCCCCTCATGTATTTATATTCTGATTTTATTTGTGTTAGTAAATTTGTTCAGTAATTATTTGTTTTGTTAAAATGAATCTAAATCAATACAAATATTTGAAAATCTAAAGATTTTATCTTCCTAGATGTTATTGTTGTTTCATCTGCTTTATAAATGCATTTTAACAATGATTAATCTAAGCCATGTATCATTATAGTCAATGACTGTCAAATCTATGCCTACAGTGGCAGAATTGAAGTTACTTAATAAAATCACTAGTGATTACTTGATTGGAATCTCTAAAAATTTCTTTATAATATTAGTCAGGCTAAAAAAAATCTTCACACTGAATAAATAAATAAATAAACAACTTAAAATTTAAAATTAATTTGTCAAAAAATAATAATAAAATAAATAGGAAAATTAGCATAAAACTTTCATTTAATCCAGATATGACATAGTGTAAAATTTGAATTATTTTTTTTTTAGCAGTTTGATAAGATTTACTTTTCTAATTAGAATTTAAAATTAATTATTTTTATAATTAATATAAAAATCTCACATTCTGTTTAATTTGACATTGCAAATACATGTCAAAAACACAGTGGATTTAAAAACCTATTCAACTATGAAGCAAGGACTAATTAAGGAAATGAAAGTACTAGTTTGGACTGTTTTTTTATAACATACCAATTTGAATGTATTTTGCATATCTTTAGAACTATATGAGGAATTGGAATTATCAACCTAATTCAGTTTTACTATGTAAAGAATGAAATATATTCTTCTTGTTTTTTTTTTCACAAAATCTAGCAGAGGGAATGTCAATATAATTTATCATTAGCAAGCACTCATAAACAAGTATGGCTATTCTAATTCGAGGGAAAAAAAGCACAATAAGTCAAAGACAAAAAAATACAACTGAATAGCTGAGTTTTGTAATGATTATACAAACTAATCTATGAACTATAAATACATTGACATTTTCACATGCTAATCATTTAAAACTATTTATTTGTCATCCTATAATGATTTTATTTAACATTTTCTGCAGAAGATTTTACTTTATGAAATCTTTCAATACATAGCTTATTTTGTAACTTTCCATTATAGTCTGACTTCTGCTATATTCTTTCAATGAAAGTAGTATATATATTGTGCCATTTTATAATGTCTTTGAGATAATTTTTGTAATTGAAATGGATTCTGCTTTTTTGCCCATGAAAACAATATTCATGTTTATCATAAAATACTTTTTTAGGAATTCTCTTATTGTTTATTCATTAATATACCCAATCTAATGAAATTGTGTCATAGTAGAACCAATAGCATCACTGCAACAAGTTGAAGTAGGAATCAGTCTTCTGATTTTGCTGTGGTACTTTTAGAATTTTGTGAAACATTCTTAAATGACATAGAGGAGTTTTTGACTTTAGGCAATGTTATGTCCACTTAAATAAAGCAAGGACAAAATGCTAAGCATAATAGCATGCATTGAAATTAAATTTCAATTTCCATTGGTTTACTTTTTAACCAATTACAATAGAAGTTAGTTTTGATATTAAATTGTTAGAAAAAACAAGTTTTGAATTAAAAAATTGTTTTAGGTGAATTTTTTATAAATATCTGTCATGTGTAAGATTTTATGTGTTACTCTTTTGATATTTACAATATGAATTTTTGCACATGATCACAATTTTTATTTTTTCAGTAGACTAGGTTTTATTTGCAAAGTCATATATAATTGAAATCATCTTTATTCTTCATTGACTTTATACCTTTATTTGTTCCTTCTCTGATTCAAATATCCACTTTCTTAAATAAATATGATGCATGATAATTATTTATCATAATTATTAATCATTAAATTGGATTAAGTAGTTGATAATTAATTAAAATCTTAATCATGGATTTGTTTCCATAAAATAATCAAAATTAAATTTATCTGCTTAAAGCATAAGGCAATATTCTGCTACAATCAAATATTAACATTTGCTTCCTACTTAAAGTTTATATGTATATTTTTGACAAATTAGTAATTCTCAAAATGGATTGAATCAGTTTTTTGGGGATTAAATAGATGAAATTAAAAATATTGTGTAAAATTAACTTATTTGTGATTGCCTCGATTTGAGTCAGTTTTTTTTTTTTTTTTGCAAAATAAATAGATCAAGTTAATTTTATCTAGTAAATTAAAAGTTTGGAATTCTGAAAAAATTAGCAATTAATTGTTAACTATTTTGGATTTTTTTAGTTATCATCTGTATTTTGAGGAATGCTTTTACTAAGATAAAGTTAGATTGGAATATTTAAAAGGCATTAATAAAATCAAAGGAATGAATAATAGTCTAAAAACGTTTGGAAATCACTAGTGTAAATCATTTTAGAATCATTGAAACACTTTTAAGTAAAAGATGATTAAAATTTTATTTTTGATATTTAATCTTTCATACATAAATGATCTTCAAATACTTTATATTTAATTTTGAATGTAAAATGAATTTCAGGATCTCTGGCAATACAGCATTATCAAAGAATATCCATGGATCAGTAAGTGAGCAACTTAAGAAGAATTTTGCAAAAACTAAGTGGAGGGTGAGTAAATTTTTTTTAATGTCATTATTATTATTTAAGTTCAATGATACAAAAAATTTTTTTTACATTTTATTTTAATAAGAAAAAATGAAATTATGAAGCAATAAGTAATTATTTGTCAGGAAGAAAAATTAAATTTCAGTTATTATTAAAATTATTTTTAAACTAAATAGATTTTTAGTTGAAGAAAATTTTTGTTTCAGGAAAATAAATGGCTTGAGTTCTTTTTGACAAAGCATTTAAAAAAAGAAACTTTATATATATTTTCCTGATTTGGTAAAAATGTTTGATATGATGAAAAGAAAGATATTAATTGAAAAGAGTGTTATTAAAAATTTGGGCATGGGTTCAAAAAAACTATACTGAAAATATTCAGATGATGAATTGATGATAATGAGTTTACTAAAAGAATAAAAGTTATCTAGTATGACAGAGTACATATTTAGAAAAAATAAACAATGGATGGTATGTTTTTTGATCAAGAAAGCTCATGAAAAGACATTCAGTATATTAGATTCACAGTTCTTTGAGTTGGTTAGCAATACTAAATTAAATGGAAATACTGTTGAGCAGTATTTGGCAATTTGAAAAACTTTTTATATAGTTTATCAAAATGGGATAGTAATGAAAACTTTAATGTAAGAATTGGGAAGGAACTATTGAAGGTGATTAGCGTTATAAGATGTCACAGTGAAGAAAGTAAAAATAAATGTTAATTTGTATAAAAATAAATTAAATATTAATCAGAAAAAAAGGAAATATCATTTGTAAGAATTTGCTTGGAAATAGGCAAACCATAAATTTATGCTGTATATAATTTTATTATGGTAGTTAACAACAATCACTTAAAAATATATTAAATAGAAAAAGAGCTTATTTTATATATGAAAGAATTAAGAATGTAATTAGTAAAGTTTTTATCTAGAGAAAAGATTTTGAGTTGTGAAAAGAAAAAAATATATAAGTAAAAATAAAGAATTGTTGATTTGTAGCCGAGAAAGTTTCTGAAAAAAATTATCTTAAACATTATGCTTAGTGATTGCAATGTTCCATATGTATATTCCTGACTAGAGACCTGACTGATATGGATAAAGATAATTAAAGATTCATATGGAGATGTGGGGAAAAAAAATGGAGAGGCTTAGGAGAGACTTAACTAAAGATTTTTAATGATTAATAAAATAATTTAATGAATATCAAATATTTTATTATTAGTATACATATATATTTTATATCTGGCTTACTATTAAGTAGTTGTTCAATTAAGAATGTCTGTGCTTATATAGATATAAATTGTAAATAAAATGGATTTCATAATTATATAAATGCATACAGATTGTTCTAAATTAATTATTTTAATATATTCTAGAAAAAATTTACATACAAATAATATTAATAATTTGCAAGTATAATAAGCATACTATTATGTAAATTAACCATTTATATTCAAAATATTGGACTCATATAAAAACCCAGTCTAAAACTAGGATTCACAGAGAAATGATGAATTAGGGCATCAAAAATATGTATGCTAATTAAGCACAAATAATACTTGGAGAGACTATGATTCATTTAGTTGTAATGATAGATTGATGACTAAAGTAAAATATTGAATTATCAGAAGCATGATTGTTCCAGAAAACATATATGTAATGATGACAAGCATGGGTAAAAGTCTTTGTAATTAAAACACATAATGTTGCATATAATATTATCCCATGTGCATGTGAAGCGAAACACACGACTAGAAGATTAATAATAGACTATATTTATTTATTATGGAATTCCAAATTATTCAATTCTTATTTATTCATATTTATTATTGTTAAATAAATTGTTTTATTACTATACTTGTGTTAATTTATTTAGAATTGTTGATGTTCTTCCAAATGGTATCTAATTACTATCCATGATGCATAGCATATACATGCCATGTAGTTAAATGTTTACTTACATAAATAGTTGCCATACATACATATAATAATTTTATAGATTGGAATGATCTCTGTAAGTCACTAAGCTGCTTTTTTGCATCTTTAGAAATAGAATTCTGAAGTTAGGACTTCCACAATGATTTTCCACTACTTCTAATATTGCTGAAGTAGTCTACTACATGAGCTAATCTCTTTTTTGGTTTTGTATTACAGTTTATATAACTTTGGATGCATTATTGACTAATATTAAACTATCCAATTGCTCTCTATAGGTGCAGGAAGAAAATAATAAGTATAAGTTTGATTTATGTCTCTAATTAATTTCCATTGCAAATCTAATAAGGTAGGGCATAGTAAAATTAAGGCATAATTAGAAAATGTAGATTATTAAAATTGTAAAAAAACTCTTTAAATTAAGGTGCATCAGATTAGATTGATTATCCAGCTTACTCATCATTGTTACACCTGTGTGTGTCATTCAATGCACTCTTGTTTATTTTATTTATCATTATTAATTAAAATATATTAAAATTATAATCACTGTATTGTGTATCATTCATAATCCATCCCAAATCTTACCTAAATCTTAATTAAGTTTTTTAATATTAGTATTACTTATTAATGTATGCATTATCTAGCCAGACATAGATGTGTGTGTATTTAAATTAATAGTAATTTAGTTACTATTCCCTGAGTCTCTTGCTCCACCCTTTGCTACTGTCAGCATGCAAACTAAGAAACTCCGAGTGTAGCCTCATATATGTCATTCATAGGGTAGTAAGTCATGGAGTGTTGGTGGAGGAGCTGAGGTGCGATCAGATTCGAGGTCTCAATCCCTCATCTAGATCAGCCTTGGTATAATTTGCCAGGACTCTGGATTTTGTTGTGTGAATATATAAATATGACTGTTACAATAGAGCTGAATGTATGTATGTCTACAGATATCAGATTATTCCCAAAGATGACAATAGGACAGTCTACTGTTTAGAAGGGACCAGCTTATCCAGAGAATCAGTCAGCTTTTTTATATGTATATTGCTTTATCTGTATGCAGAGAAGCACAGATAAAGATACTGCCATATATATAAAATACAGCCAATGAGTTATTTAAAATAATTTCTTTAGTGAAAATGACAGTTGTAATTTTCTTTTAAATTACAATTTTTTTTTAAAATAAACAACTTCATTAAACAAAAAGTAAGATGCATTCCCAGTATTAACAAAGGAAACTACAAAAATCTTTCTAGATTGGGTGGGGGGGGGGAGGCTTGCTGGAGTATTTTTTTAAAAAGACATTTATAATTAATCAAGAGTAACCTTTTAAAAAGAAAAATTTTATGAAGGACTATCAAAAGAGTAAATATTTTTTTAAAGAAAACTTTTACTTACCATGAAAAAAAGAAGCACATTAATAGCTTTAATTTATACTATCTATTTATATATACACACACATCATATGTGTGCATTTATGTATTATTAAAAACAAATTGAATTTTTTATAAATCTATGACAATTTGAGCATGTTAATTTTTAATTATACAGCACATCTGAGTATTTGTATGATTTTATGTTTTTTTTTTGACAGTGAATTAATTGTGTATTAAGAAAATATATGATTTATTAGGTTTATTTTTTTATAAATACCAGTGTATGTACACATTTCTATACGCGCACACATATATGTTAAATCAGTTATTAATTATGTTTTATAAAAAATGAATTTCATTTATAGGTTTATGACAAGTCAAATATATTCATAAATTATTGTACCGCATGGCTGTGTGCATATATATATAAGTGTGTTTCTTAAAAATGTATTGAAACATCTTTATAAATTACAATGTAATAGGTGATTTTGTTTTGTATTATAAAAATCAGAAGGTTTAATTTTTAAGTATAGCCATATTCTGCAGACCTTAAATTCATTTTTATTTTTATTAATAAATTGACATTTCATTGTTAAAGTTATTCCAGTGAAATTACTCAATCCTAAATAGTTTTAGAATAGTATATATTAGAAGTATATCTCTTCATTACAGCAACATTTGTAGAGCTTTTGTTACTGAGATGGATTCATATATAATGGCATATTATATAAAAAGGATTTATATTTAGGGTTTATGAATATCCAGTTGATAATCCTGGATTGATGCAAAGGAGATATCCTTTAAAGTCCATGCATCACATTTAATTTAGTTTAGTATTTATTAGAAATTAAGTTTACAGTTAGCCAATACATTAATGGTACTAAGTGTCCAGAACATTGATGATCATCAGCATATTTTAGCATCACAGCATTATTTTTTTTGTTGTATTCTTATGGATTAGCATTTAAGTTTGGGTATTCAAATTATTGTGTAAATAATCTGCCCCACACTGGCAAGAGATGAATAATTAGTGTCTATAGTAGACCAATTTCAAATCCAGTCACAATATTGACTATTGATTTATTTTTATTGTTGATCATTTATGATGATGAATGGGTATTACTTTTATGGAATTCTGGTGAACTTTATAGTTATTATAATTAGTTTTGCTGATCTCTCATGCTCCTCATATTTATTATAATTTTATATTTAATTTTATATTTTGTTTATTTTGGGGTGATGATGGTTTCCCATCTCCTCATAATTCAGCCCTAATGTGGTGTACTATTATAAATGGCTACCCATTTGTGGAACATTGTAACCTCAGATTCTCTTTTATTTATCCCCTGAATCCATACCACTGCAAAATATATTTTTTATATTAGGATAAGAATAAAGAGAACATAATTGGTTTATCTCCAAAAAATAATAAAAATAATAAAACAAGTCACACATAAATGAATATGACTGCTATAACTCCTGAGCAAATAACATGTATATACAGAAAAACAAAGAATAAAAAGTTAGAAAGAGTAAAAAAAAAAAGGGGGGGGGGGATAAGAATTGTTATGGTGTAACTAATGAATATAAATGTGATTGCATGATTTCATTGCAAAGTTGAGGTAAGGACATGACTTATATCATGAAGAACAACTGAGCATTGTACAACTTAAATAATTGCAATAATAAAATAAAGTGAAGAGAGAATAAGGAAAAAAAAACTAAATAACAATTGTGAAGTAAATATAAAAAACATATACACAATCAGCAAAATATGAATTAATCATAAATGCCATTATCATTAAAATCAAGGAGAAAAAATAAAAAGTTAATCATAGATTTCTGATAAGATTAGATTATTCAATAATGCAAAAAACTGGTAGATTGCTAAGTTATTAAGTAATGATTGGCTACAGAAGATAATATATGTAAATCTTATGGAAGGAAATGAAATCTTCACGCATGTGCTATGGATTGATGTATTAAATTTATATGCACTCAACCATCGATAAAATGTTTTAGAAGCATAAGTGAATCACTTATGCTTAGAGCTTATTCTATATCAGTGTCATAATAAGATCAAGTTCTGATTTAAGCACAGTTATTACGTATTGATTTATATAAGAATAAGCTCTAAGCATAAGTAATTAAAACACGTATTAATGGCTGAATGCATGCAAATTTAATATGTTAATCCAATAGCACATGTGTGAAGATTCATTTCTTTCCACAAGATTTATATATATGTGGGGGGGGGGGAGAGAGAGAGAGAGAGGGAGAGGGAATACAAATAATGCCATATCATAGATATATAATTTTAATCTAATAAAAATTATAATTTTCTCCTATTAAATGACCATTTCTTTATAAAACTCCATAAAATATGAAATAATGAATTCTAGGAAAGTTGATAAAATAACTGAGTAATTTATCATAGAAGTGGACTATTTGAAAATGAACTAGCTGCTTAAAATAAAATTTAGAAAGTGAGCAATCATGAAAAATTATTTTTGTTAATCTCTTCTGTGCTATCAAGAATTTTGAATGATCTGTAATAAATCAGTAAAATACTATCCACAATTATTGATGTAAAAGCATAAATAAACAAAAAAATTCTAAGAGATAATAAATTTGAAACATGCTGCAATATTTGTAAAATCTTCATTAGCTTGAATGGTTCTGTTTGAAATCTATAATGATTGTTTTCATAATTATTGGACAAAAATGAAAATTTGTAATAATCAGAATGCCTTGATTTAAAAGAAAAAGGATAAAACTTAAATAATTTCAAAATTAGTAAAATGATAATTAGTTTATTATAAAGTTTATTAATCCAGTAAATATCCTCTCAGGAAATAAGTCCTAAATAGATAATAGGACTTACTTATAAATAAACAAAAATGCAGTTAAATAAATGATGAAATAGAGCAAAAGTCTTTGTATTTGATGACAGCTGTATCATGAAGTTAGATATAAAATCTGGATTTAAATATTAATTATAACTGATGTTCTAATAGAAACAGTAGTCTGTTAAATTTATATAGATTGTATTCATGAATAAATTTAGTAACAAGCATTCAAAGAGAGTGTGGTAATTCATGTAAAAGTTGAAACAATTGTACTACTAGTAGCGTGGAAATTATACATTATATAGTAATAGATACCACAATGTTCAGTTGAACACTCAATAGCATCATTACGATTGATCCTGTCAAAGATGTATCCTGACTGATGTCTCCAGATTTTTGATCATAGCCTTTTCCCTATATCCCATGGATAATTTGAATTAGAAGATATCTTTCTGAAAAATTTTCATTTGAAATGGTGACAACTTAATAGATAGAACTGTAACCACTGAAAAGACAAGTGATCTAAAATTTACAGTAAGTAAAAATTATCAAGGAAATGAAATAATTTATAAGAAAGCAAAAAAAAACTAAGAATTGAATCGTAAGTATTATAAGAAAGCAAAAACTAAAAATTGAATCTTAAATAACAGTTCCCATGTATATGCATTTATTAGAACAAAAAAATGAATTCACATTAAAATAATTAGAATTATAGGTGAGAATGTTTATATTTATTTATTTTTTCTAATTAAATTTCAAAACTTTTTTTTACTATTATTCTTTTGTTATATTTAAATGACTTATTTCATTTATATATTTAATTATTTGATAATTATTTGATATTTAGTGTTTTATAAGTTTTTGAAATATATATTTTAATATTTAACTATAGTTAGAAGGATCATAAACCTGAACTTAATTGGAAAAAGGAGAAAAAAATTTTGATTCACTGTAGTTTATTTATCTTTATATAAACATTCTATGTCATTATATATATATTGTAGCCTTTTTATTTTGCTACATTATTCTATGTATGTGAATAATAGTCAATTTTTATAGAAATTTTAAATTCTATAGAATAGTTATAACATTTAACATATAAAATAGATTAAGATACATTGTTTTTTCAATATTAAAATTAATCTAGGATAGTATAAAGCAATACGATATAATTTAAGTAATAAAGTTGAGATATAAAATGTTATTTATTTTAAGATAAAAGTGTGTAATTATTAAAATGATATAATTTTATATCAATAATCTTAGTGATTAAAGTTAATATTTTGTAATTATTATCAGTCTAATTTTAAAATTACTATTTTTTTTTTGTTTAATTACTTAATAATGATGAAATAAATGCAATCTGAAATGTGTGTTAATATATGTGCAAACACATTTATGTAATAATTTATTGAATTTTACTTCCTTGTCCTTAAAGTAAATTTATTACTTGTGTAAATTAGATGTTGCATTTTTTTTTATTGTATCAATTTTATAATAGTATCAAAAATAATTATTATAGTAACATAAATGATATTGTAGTAACATAAATGATATTGTAATAAAAAGTGTTTTTATTAAAAGATGTATTTAAATATTGTATTAGAATAAAATTTAAAAATATAATATTTATTGTTAAATTATTTTAAAAATTTAGACAGAAATAACTGATATGTAAATTTTAGCAAGTGTCTATGATAATTAACCAGTCATGTGGGGGTAGATTTTTATTATAAATACAGATGAGTAGAGGTGAAGGGAGACAAATCAAGAAATTCTAAGGAGAAATCAAATAATTTTTATAGAAATAGAACTGTATTCCTTATAATTTTAAAATTTGTTTAAATTTATTTTAAATTTAATTATTTTCTTCTTTAAAAGTACTAACAGTAACTGATAAAACTACAGAAAATATTTTAAAAAGTTTAGACATGTATATGGAATAGAAAAACAAAATCTTCCTCATTGGTACTATACAAACCAACTAAGAAGCTATAATAATTAAAGGGAAAAATATGTTTCAAAAGAGAAAAATGTCTTTCGTTAAAAAACTTTGCCAAATATCAAACCATTTTGCCCACAGAACAATGTGAAGGATATGTAAGGAATTTATATTTATTCATATTCATATGTTGAGCAATAAAGAACATTTTTTATTAATTTTATCAAGTAACAGTAAGAAAAATAGACTTTTATTCAGAAAAGCTATTTAAATTTCCTATTTTAAAATTTTACGAGAGATTTTAGTAGAGCGTTAATAATTTTAAGAAGGAGAAAATGCTGATTAATTACTTTTTTGTGAAAATGTATTTACTAACTGGTATTCAGTTTAAGTAGTAATTTATGAGTGTTTTCGTGTAATGAATATATACTAACCAGGAGGATAACTTTAAAATTCGTTATTGAAATTCTAACTACAAAGAATAAGTTTATAAGTCTACTAATAACATTATTGGAATTAAATATGAATGAATTGAAGAACTTTCTAAAGCTAGATAATTCTGCACTGCTTAATTGAATGCTGAAAGAAAGAAAACTTAAATTTTGATAAATGTTTCATTAAATAATAATTGCCTATTTATTAACTTGGATGAATTTGTTGTTATCAATAAAGTAGGAAGAATGAACTTTTAATTATAAAGACTTATTATTCATTATTGATAAGCAATATTTTCCTAGGATTTTTTTTTATGTTTTAATTATGTAAGGAGCAGGAAATAGTGTGGGGGAGGGGAGGAAGAAGGAAAAATCTCTCTGATTAAGTTAACTGGTTGTTATGGATATTAGTGCATCCCCGGTGATTCAGTTCAAGGAATGAAAGAAAACCTTTATCATTTTTTTTTTTTAATTTTTGAAATTTTAAAATTAATATGTTTATAATTATTCTTAATATGTAGTAATTTTAAGATTTAAAATATTTTAGGATTTTATATTTGATATTAAAAAAAGGAAGAAAAATAAAAATTTTCTTACTTTTATTTATAATGATTCTATAATGTCAAGAAGTTATGTCAACTAGAGGATTGCCAATAATAATCATAGTAATATAAGATAACTTTCATTTACTATATTTAATATAAGATATTGGTATTTAATAATGCAAACTAAAATTCAGGTAAAATGAATATCATATTTGTTATGTTTATATTCATGTGATAATAATTTACAAAAGGTAATAATATAGTTATTATAATCTATATATGATTATATACTGTATGAATAATTGATCTCTGAAGAAGTAAATAATTAAATGAATGTACTTATGATAAGTTGAATATCATAGATCATTTATTTGTTGTATTTTTATCTTCTTGGTATTTAAGGTATATGTTTAGAAGTTTGAATATTATTTTTATGGAAAGGTGTGTAGTATTTATTTGCAATGTTTTTAGGATTTATAGAGTATTTCGATAGACAATTAGTGGTTCAGGAAAGTAGTTATTAGGAAATCTTGTAGTGATAAGGATATATTTAATATTAAGTGTAATACAGTTAAAGTAAGTCTGTATGCTTTGTGATATATGGACAGTAGCATTTTTTCATAAATCTGTAAGTGTTTAAAGAGAAGCCAAGATAAAAATTAAGGTAGACAAGAAAAATGTGGCCTAAAAGTTACATATCCATGCTATCATTATTCCTCATAGTTCTAGATGTTAATCCAGCACTTTTAATAACAGCTATCATGCTGGTCCATACATTGTATTTGATAATTATAAAGTTGAGTAAAAAATAATAGCTAGACTCTCAAGTAATGTTAAGAATATAGTTAATGCAAGAAAAGTTAAATATTAAACAAATGAGATATTAAAGAGTGTTTTTAAATTAAGATTTGAGAAATGTTTTATTATATTCCAAAATTTTTAGAGATCAAATTATAAAGGGTATGTGGGTATGACATGAAATGTAATAATGGAAAATAAAACCTGATAGTAATGCATATTGTTAGAAATAATATAACTTAATACCATCTCTTACTTATTATTGAAATAATTATATGTTTATTTTATGAATAAAAATAATCTTAGAATATATAACAATTTATAGAATTATAATGAGGTTATTTTTGTTATGGAATGTTTAAGTAAATAAATCATAGTAGAAGAATATTTTTTATGAAAATGTAAAACATAACATGTAAGTTGTTGACATTATTAACATGTTTAGTATAGAAATATGATGGAATGTTTTATTTGTATTAAGTTTAAAGTGAAAGATATTATCTCATAATAGTAAATAATTTTAAGATGTAAATTATTTACTTCTTGTATAAATATTTTCTATTGTTATTTTTTTTAAAATGTTATAATGTTTAAATATTTTTAAAAATATAATAACTGTAAATTTTAAATTTTTATATTGCTGTTCTAATAAATTATTAATGTTGTTTTATAATTAAACAAGTGTCTAGAGGTTCTTTTCTTGTTATATTCAAGTCATTATATATATCATCCTAACCACACATGCATTATAATGATTAAATGTATTTGGGTATTGTTGCACTTAATCTAAATGAAATAGTGAATAATAAATGTATAATTATCATGAAAAATATTTTATCTTGGATATAAAAATTGAATAACGCAAATTTTATTTATTTGATTCAATGGTTCTAATAAAGGTTGATGCTTAAAATGGTATATGAAAAATAAAAATGATTATATATAATACATAATACTAAGAGATGATTTAAAATTTATTTATGATAATAAATATTGATTATTATTATTAATTCATAATTTTAATTTAGTTTTAGATTAGTTTACAAGTAAATTAATTAATGAGTTTAAATGGAAGAATTAGTAATTATATTTATTTTCTAGATTATTATTATTTTATATAGCTAGATGTACATAAAATCTCTCATTACATGTAGTTATATCAATTAATGTATTTATTTCAAGAAATAATAATAATGACCTGAGATTGTAATTGTGTTATAAAATATTATTCAAAGAGAGTTAGAATTATTTTATTAAATAAAAGAATATAAAATAATTTGATAATTCAATTTAATTTTGTAAATGTTAATGTTATATGTAAGTTATTTTCTTTAGTACGAGTCATGGGAGTATCACCGATTTTTAGGAAAGTAATATGTAGTGATATTCCTATGTCATTGGGGATATACCTGTTTGTGTATTCTTAATGTTAAAAAAATATGATTGTTTCTTACTAATGCTTTGAAGGATGTGTCTCGTGCATTTTGATAAGTTATTGAATCATTTATATTAAAATAAATTATATAAAATGTGAAGACTGAGCTAGAGAGGATTTATCTTATATATTGTCAGTTGTCTGGTATGGGTACAGTATATATATATATGATTGTTTGATCTTTTATAAAAATTTATATATTTTTTGGGATTGAGTAATGTCTTATAAGAAGTATAGAACTAATAAGAATATTTAAATGATAAGAATATAATTTAAAATTGTTATTTGGGGCTCTGTTTATTAATCATCTAATTTAAGAAATGCTTATTTGAACTATACTTAAATTCTATTTAATATTTCATTAAATTATATATTTTATGTTTATATCTTCTGTAATTCTTTATACTTCATTTTATTCTGTATTGGAAGTATTCAATATTAATAGGTGTCTGTGATAATTAGATTTTATTTTCTGTATATACATATATATATATACACATACACACAAAAAAAATTAAATGTGTAAAGTCCGTTAATGTGCAATAAGAATTAATAATTTAAAATTTTTCAACAAATAATTTTTAGTATTTTTAATATTATTTAGGTATTTTTTTTTATTGATGATGGATTTTTCTTCTTTTTTTTTTAGCAAGCGTACAATGCTACTGCCGTTATCCGACAAATGAGAAAGTTAGCAATGAATAGTAATACAGAAACTAATGGGAGCCGGTAAGGCGAGTTGTTACAAATTGTAATGGCAATAAATTCCTATCAAGCATTTTACATTGTAAGATAAACTTGTTATTTCTTCTTACATTTTTACTGTTATTTTTGGCAGAACTGATTTCTATCTTCATTTTTTTACAACATTAATAGACACTAGCTGAAGATCTGTTTCATATTTTTTAAATTTTATTTCATTAAAAATGAAACAAAACTATTTCATCATTATTTCAATTTTTCAAGACTTGGGCTGTTAAACTAGCTGGAGAAGGCTTCTGTTTCTGCGCTGTGGTAGAAGATCATCGTTGTGCATCGGTAGTCTGGAAAAAAAAAACATCTGTAACTTTATTTATATCAATTTTCAGAATAAAATCTTCCATTATTTTAATATGTGTTGTTTAAAATTTTATTATAAATACACTAAGAAAATTCTAAATTAAAGATTTACAAAAACTCATCAGCATAATTTTACTGAAATTTTAATAAGAATATTACTGAAAAATGATTAACATTTTAATGATAGTTACATGATTCATGTAAAATATCTGATTATTTATGATTGAAATATAAGAATATGAATTGTAGTTTCTAGAAATATGTACATGTATTGTCAAAATAATAGAATTCCAAATAACTGAAGTCATGATCACTTGAATAATATTTGTTGAAAATATCAAAATGTTGACACCTTCAGTTTTAGATAATAGATAATATCCTGTGCATGAGTACCGTATTAATATTTGCTCCAAAAGATACCTAAGGGCTTATTTTTAGGGAATATCTTATTTTTTCATATACAAAAATCTACATTTATTCAAGTACAGAAATCTACATTTATATTTATTTATACATTCATTACTTTATAATTGAATACATCTGTTGGGTGTTTCAATGGATAAACAAAACCCATCCATTTGATTGACAATCTTAACTAGGACTTACATTTAGGGTCACACTTATATAATGAGCAGCCTGAAAAATCATGTTAGGGCTTATTTTCAGATTAAGTTATATATTCTGGAAATCATGGTAGTAGAGATGGATTCAGAACTTAATGGTTACTGAACAACTTTCAGTTGTGTGCTCATTTCATCATTTGTGTGCTATTATACCATTAAAATATCATTATGAACACATTTTCTTTAAATTTACACAAATTATTAAAGCACTAGAATTTTTTTCCCAAATCTGTCTGACTACACAGGCAAATTAGTTTGAATTGAAAATATTAGTGTATTTTTCAATTTGGGTTATTAATTTTATATTCAAGTTAAGCAAGAAGGTAAAAAATGGGTACTGGAGAAGGAATGCTTTAGATCCAAAGACTCAGATGCACTCCTCTCAGATTCAAGGCTTCCTTCTCACTGATAAAAGCCATAAGCTAGAATCTAGTCTAGGGATATTAGATGAGAAAGCACTGGATAGAGATTAAAAGACCCTACCACCTAAAACCTATTGGTTACTAAAGCTTGCATTAGATTGTTGGGAAAAAATTTGATATGAAGGTTTCTTTTCATCGATGAAAGCCATAATCTAGACACTACTCTGGGGATATTATATGGGAAAATATTGTATAGGGATTAAAAAGCAGTACCACCTAGCATCTATTAATTATTAAAATTTGCACTAGGTGGCCCTATTGTGAGGGAAAAAATTGCAACAAATGTTTCTTAATCTCCCACTTTTAAATAATTATTTAGAATAAAACAATAATTCATACAGTTGTTTCATTTTTATGTAAATTTAATACAATTGGTGTAGCTTATCAAATTAATTATGATATTCATGCTTTGCTTCATCACTTATGATCTGTGGCATAGTTGGAGAAGTGATACCTGTGTGAAATTCTGGATTTTGTGCTATGTGAGCACCATAGATTGGCAGAAATCTGGAAAGTCTTTTTTTTTCCTCATGTAATCGTGTTAATGAGCAATTTCTTTATTGTTCACAATTAAATTCATGTAGGTAGATGAATTTTGGTTTGTTAAAGGAGATGATATAAGATATCTCTTTTTTAATACTAAATCATCCATGCACTTTACTACTGTTACATAATGCTTTATTTACCACCCTTTTTTACCCTTTACAGTTTTGATTGGCCCAGCAATCTTCTTCAGAACTTTTATATTGAAACTGTAACTGTAAAAGAGGGTGGTAAATAAAGCATTGTGTTAACAGTAGTAAAGTGCATGGATGATTTAGTATTACATGGTATACATTTGGCAATGCAATAAGAAAGAGTAGTTATTATATCTCTTTTTTGTTGTGAATATTTTTCTATTATATGAAAGAATACTTACATATCAATCATTTCATCACCATCATTTTTTTCATTGATACTTGGTTTGGAAATCTCACTAGTTTCTATATGGTAACTTTTGGAAGAATTTGTTTGATCTTCAAGCTACCCATACTACTTTTCTACATTATACTAATGACTGAAACAATTGTATGATTGAATATCCAGAAAAAAAATTGTTCTATGTAGAAATATAAGTCATTCACAATTATATATAAGTTTGTCAAAAACGTATATTTATTTAAAATGTTAATTATTAAAGAGTAATAAAATTGAAATAATTGAGAAAAATATTTTTCATAAATGCTATTCTTTGATAATACCTACCAAATTATTAATTTATGATGGAACTTTAAACTTGTGGTGTTTGATTAAACTATGTTAATAAGTGGGCAAACAATGGCAAACTTCCAGTTATAATTATAAAGTATTTGCATGTGTTGAATTTCTCTATTGCTAGTTAATTTCATCTGCCTTTAAGCAGAGAACTTATGCATACGCTTAATATGTGAATTCAAAAAAATACATTTTTGCTACTTTTTGTAAATATATCACATGTTTATCATTTATACATTAAATATGCAGTATTAAAAATAAATTTATTTCCCCAGGATGTTGTTATTCTGAAAATATTTTATATATTTTGTTGAATATATTTTTGGTTATGTGGAACTGTGATTGCTTTTAATTAAATAAATATATATAGTATTCTTTATATAAAAATGCATATATAACAGTATGAATTTATTATAACAAGTTATTCTAAATTTTTTGCAGATATTGCTCTAGTAATGATTAACATCAATACTAAAGATCCCATGATTTTCTCTTCTTGTTTGTGATACTCCAAAAGAATAAGAGTTAATAAAATCTATGGTTATTGATTTATGTTGAACATTTATAATTAGATAATTATGTAGACTGCTATTCAAAATTGTAATGTATTTAAAAATGTAAAGCTTTTAATCTGAATAGAAAGATAAGAATAAAAGATAACTACTGGATGTATACAGTGCCTCTTATATGAAGGCTAATCAACAGAAAATCATCACAGAAACGGATTCTTTATTAAATAGTGATTAATGTTTTGTCATCAGTAACTGGTTTTAGACTTTTAAAGTGAAGAGAAATATGTTACTACATGTTATTGCTTAACAAAATAGTCTTTTTTTTTAATTTGTTAATTGTATCATGAAATTCAGTAATGCATTTTTTTTCATTTTGTTATATATATATTACTGCAATAAGAATTTTGCTATTAACAGAGAGAAGACCCTTTGATTCCTTTTTGAAATTTTAAAGAAGATAATCAGGACAAATTTCCATTGTTCACTCCATATGTTTTGTTATTGCAGTTGTTTTATTATATGATTATTCGTATGAAAAATGAAAATGAATGGATTGTTACCAATATCCATCAATCAGCATAGTGAGTTTATCTTTGAGTTTAAGACTAAGAAACATTTATTATCTTTCTTCTCAGTTAACTGATAATTCTTAACTGGAATATCAGTTGAATTTTTTTGAAGGTAAGATAAATATTTGTACAAATGATCTATTTTTAGATTATTTATGAATTATGTCGGGCAAAATTAAATTATTTCTTTAAGTCTAGTATACTGTAAAGGCATCAACCAATTTAGCATATAGAAGTCAAAAGTAGAATGTATTTATAATCTGTTGATTGTGAACCCAGACTGCTATTAAATGATATTTTATTTAACTATCTATAACTCTCAAATCACTTTTATATGAATGAAGATTTTATGAACTGGAAGAATAATTGTCTAATATTAAATGGGACATTGTTAGATTTTGTAAAATTAAAAGAAAAAGTTGAACATTTACTTTACTATAAAGTCACAAATATTTGAAACATAAATGGGGCAATATTTATTACAAATAGAAAATGGAACAACAGTATTGTAAAGATTGATGGTATATTGGAGATAATGGCAAGATTAATTATTTAACTAAATAGAAGATACCCAAATTCAGATAATTTAGGTTTCTACTCATTCCAAATAAGTTCTCATATCGATGAAGAAATAGAGGATTTTTATATAGATGCATAATATGATTTTGATTATATCAAACAATATTTTAAAATTATCATGGAATATTTTAATGCTAGAATTAGTAAATGATTGAAAGATGAAAACATTATGGTTAAATTTAGCTATGTAAAAGAAATGAGAGAGGACACAGACTAGTGGAATTTGCAGAAGCAGGAAAGTTGTATATCATGAATACTTTCTTTACAAAAACTTATAAATAGACATAAAACATCCAAATAAAAATGCAGCAAAAGAAGATATTTTGACTTCTAGAAAATATATGTTTTAAGATTGTAATGTTCTTAATAGATTCCAACACATGAGATTTTAATGCTAGAATTAAAAATGCCTACAAACTAGTGAAATTTTCAGAAAAAAAAAAAAGAATTGTATATTATGAATTATTTTTTTGAGAAAATTCTAAATGGATTTGGAAATATCCAAATGAAAGTATAGCAGAATTGGATTATATTTTTATTACTAGAAAATATGGATTTCAAAATTATAACATTCTTAAAAGATTCAACACAGAAAGTGATAATCACTTAATGAGAACTACCAGATATATTCTGCCTTGTCTTAATTTTATTTTAAAATGCCAACTTTTATTTATCATTTCTGTTATTATCTCATCCATTCCTGTCAATGCTATTTTTTATTTTCCTATAAATTCTATTATTTCTCTACACTACTTTCATTCTCCTCTGCTGAATAAAACTCCTATTGTTTTATTCCAAATTCTTGAATTCTGATCCATGTTTTATTGAAAATTTTAAGATCATTTTCTTCTATTTTTTTCTTTGCCATTTCCATCTTCAATTTATTTTTATTTCTTTTATTTTTATATGTTTCCAAAATTTCTTACTCTTCTTTTTTATTTTCTTAATTCCCTCTACAATTTTTTTTGAGCATTTGTAACTTTTATTTACCTCTATTTGTATGTATATGAATATATTTCACTTCTGATTTCTGTTTTTATTTATCTCTTCCAATAGTTAATTTATTCTCAACATGCTTACTGTCTTAATATTACCACTATTTGTATTTGTTTATTATACTTCACTTTCTTTGTAGTATACACTTATGCCCTTCCTAGCTATTTCTTGAAAAAATTTGTTATTCAATAGATAGAAGAGTATCAAGTTATAAGTAACTGAAAAATTTTGGAAGATTATGGATATAATAAGAGCCTCTTGGTATAATAGCAGATATATATTAATTTACCTATCATACTCGTAACCTGAAATTCAAATCCAGGTAAACCATTTTTCTTTCAAGTTTCAAACAGGCCTAGTATTTTTTTTTTTCAAATAGTCATCTAAAATTGGTTGGTAAATGGATATCTAGTTATCTGGAGGATTAAACAAGAATAAAAAAATATTGAACCCTCATCACAAGGTAAATGGTAAGCCTGTTGAGTAATGTCTTTTCTTTCACAATTTCTTTTTAGAGAATTGTTGGTCTGCAGTGAGTGATCTAAAAGCTCTTTTGTCTTAACAAATATGATGGCAGATCTCTCTCTTCTTAGCTTTTATATTCTTCACAAGTCCAAAAAAACCTCTATTTTTTCTCTATCATTTATTTCCATCTCTTTCTATTATATCTACTTAATCCTAATGTTTGGAACACACTTTCTCTAATGTTAATTTTAGCAAAGTTATGATCTCTATTTTCTATTTATTTTTCTTAACAATAAAATTTGATCTTTCTAATTTTGTGCTTCAATTCTATCAATAAATACAAAATTTGCACTATATTTAAAATCATATCATACTCAGGTATACTGGCCATTGTATACATCCATTATATTGATTTATAATTCTCTTATAAAAGTCTTGTATTTTCCCCTTTATCACAATTCATTCATCTATTTTTTCTTTACAAGCACTAAAATTTTTTATTATGAGAATACTATTATTCTTTAATTTTATTAATATCCTTTTTAAAACATTCTCATATTATGCTATTCCATTTTTCTCCTTTCTGACTTGACTCAGCAGCATATTCACTATATCTATTTTATATCTTTTTAATAATCTGTTTTTATATATATATATGGACATTAAATTTCAAATATTCACTATATCTATTTTATATCTTTTTAATAATCTGTTTATATATATATATATGGACATTAAATTTCCTATTGTGAAGTATTCTTTTTTAAAAAAATTTAATAACATACTTTTTAAAACATCTCCATATTTTATCATATTGTTTCACTTTTTGATTATCTTCTATAGTTATACTACTAATATATCTTTCTTATATTCTTTCATTCCACATATGTTCAAACATTTTGTATTATATCATCAAAACTTTTCAATTTTCATATCTTTTTTTTTTCTTTTACAATTCTATTTACTCCTTCTTAATTATAAATTTTTAATATTGATGTCTCTATATCATCAGTGATTATTTTCTCTGCTTAGTGATTATTTTTTTCTCAATTAATAATATACTGCCATTTATCACATTGCCTTCTTTTTTGCATATTCCATAAACCTGTACTAATAAATCTTTTCTACATATTTTTATTTAATGAATTTATATATTTTTTATTTTTTCAACATTTTACATTTCTTTCTTACATTTGAATTATTCAAATAAATACAAATTTAATTGTCTGACTTGTTGAATATGCTGCCATGCAAATTTCAAATGTCATAATGAAAATTCTGAGCATAATGGCTTAATTCAGTTAGCAATTGATCCATAATTTTTTTATCTTGATTCCACTGCTTCATTGCATGCTATTATGCTATAACACATCAAGTACTAACTAATGATAACATTGATGAGGTGCAAAAAGTTCTCTATGATGTAAGAAGAAATCACATTTACCTTGGGGCCATTGGAATTGATTGCATTCTATTAAAAAAAATTCAGAAAATTGAAAATAATTGATAAAAATGCTGAGCAAATTATGCCAATTAATATGAAAATTTCTCTATGGCCACAGATTGGAAAAAAATATATTTTCTGTATTAAAGAAAAAAATCTTGAAAAAATATGAAAATTATCATATAATTTCTTCAAACCACAAATAAGTAAAATTATGCTAAAAACCTTCAAAATAGATTATTATATTACCAATAGAACTTTCAAATGTATAAGCCAAAAAGATCAAGGAACTAAAGATTTAAGTGCTGATATAAATGGTTTTTGCCTTGAGAAAGAAGTTTGACAGAATTACATATATTCATTCTATAAAAAAAAAAAATCATTTTGGATTCAGCATTAACAATCTAAAATATGCAATTTATCTAAACCATTTCAAACACTTTTTAGCAAAACCCCTTATTTGTACATATATACATACAAATAAAGGATTTTGCTAAAAAGTGTTTGTAGTGGTTTGAATAAATTGTATTTATATGAGACATTACAGCAAAATAAAGAAAAGAGTGATTTTGGTAATATTTCTGAATCTTTGATATGATGATGAGATGACATTCAGAAAATAAATGTCAAGTTTTATTGAGAAAGTTAAAGAATAAAGTAAAAAAAAAGAAGTTTACAGCTAAATTCAAAACAACAAAGATTACAATATCATAGACAACAACTGATTTTAAAATTTATGAAGATGTAAAATTTATTGAATGATCCATTATTACTATTGTTTCTCCTTTAAATGTAGTTAAAATATGAATTATATATGTATTTTAAAGGATAATTGTAACATAATATATTGTTTCTTTTTAGGCATGTATATTTAAATATTTTGTTGCTCTGATGAAATATAAAAAGGTTTAATTAATTGTAATCTAATACAGTTGAATGAATGGGAGTTAAAGATTGTGTAACTGCTAAAATTTATGGAGCACCAAAAATTTATAAAGAAGGGATGCCATTGAGACCAATTATTAATAGTTCTAATTTTTATTTCAATAAAGTTTCTAAATGATTGGCAAATAATGTTTTAAACAATATGTTAATACTAATTATAAGTCATATATTAAGAATAATAAGGTTTTAATAAATGAAATTAAGGATATAGTGAATGAATATAATAATTATAAATTAACAATGGTAAAAATAAATGTCATTTCAATGTATACAAATATCAATGTAGAAAAAGCTATTGATTTAGTGATTAATAGGTATAAAAGGATGAGTAAAAATATAGATTTACCTATAGAACAATTAAAAGAGATTATTAAGATTTGTTGCAAGGAAATAACATTTGAATGACTTATTTATAGGAGGAGTGTTGAGCAGTATTTGTATGAAAGATTTAGAAGAAGCTAAAATAAAAAATTAAAATACTCCAATTTTTATGAAAAGATATGCAGACAATTATCTAATAATATTTAATAGAAGTCAAAGACAAACATATTTTTTATTGAAAATATTAATGATTTTAAAAATATTAAATTTACTGTTGAAAAAGAAAATAATAAGCTTGCATATTTGGATATAATGTTAATTAAATCTTATATAAGGTAGTTTAGAAACATCAATATATATATAAAATGAATAGGAATAATAATATTACTAATTGGCACTTCAATATAGATAAGAAATATAAAGTTAATACTGTAAATTCTAGAGTTAAAAGGGCTATAAATTATTGTTCAAATAAGGATGATTATAATAGACAAAGTTAATAAAGGAAAAGTGTTTAAATGATGATTACCCAATTAGGTTTATAAATAATATAAGATTGAAAGAAAGTAAATTTATTTGTAAAAATAATGAAGAAATTTTTTTTAATAATGTTAATAGTAATAATAAAATTATGTATATGGGTATAAAAACTTGTAATAATAATATAGTTAAAAATTTGAATAAAATTATTACTAAAATCAATAAAAAGTTTAATAATATAATAAATTTTAAAATAAATAAAAGAAGAAAAAAAATAAAATTATAGATAACAAATATATTTAAAAATATAAGGAAAATACAAATGTTATAAATGGCGCCTATGAAATTAAATGCAAAGAATGCTGGAATAATAATATTACAACTAATTTTGTTGGACAAACAAAAAATTCAATTCATAAAAAATAACACAACAAAAATATAAAAATTCACCAGTTTATTTACATTTAAAGGAGACAGGGCATTTGTTTGAAAAAGGTAATATTAAAATAATTCAATATACAAATGATAAAAGAAAAAAATGAAAAAAGTTACCTGTATATATAATATCAAACTCATATTAAATAGAGATTTTGGAATAAAAACTCTTGATTTAATTAAGATTGAAAATTTCAAATAATAAATTTAGAAAAGATGAAATTTAATTATATAAAGAGGGAGCTATTATATAACATCAAAAGAAGCAAATTTAAATTCAAATTAGTGACGGAAAAGCTGAATAATAAGGAAGAGATTGTTGGAATTGATTAAGTAATAATAAAATAAAGTTAAAATTTATATGGTAGTATTTAGATTGATAATAAATAAATAAGTTGACTATTAATTGATATAAAATAATTAATAAATATTAAATACTTACTGATTTGATTTATGTAATAATAATAATGATATAGGTCTAGTATAAGTTTGGATTAGTTTAGTGTGTGTATTTATGTTTAAGCTATACTGTACCGGTCAAAATTGTATGCTCATACAACAAGTCCAAGCAACTACCTCAAATCCATTCATGCTCAAGATATATGAGTCAGGAGCAGTCCTGGATTCTAACCTATTGCCCATTCTTCAAGTCTATGACTATGAACAACAGTCCTGGTAATACAGCATGATTATCTTAAGTCCTGTCCTGGTAGTACAGAGAAACATGAAACCATAAATAATGATGATGATGTCAACTAAAAATAGCCCAACATTTATTACTCAGATTTTTTGTCATAAATATTTGATTAATAATGAAAGATTCGAACTCAGGAAATATTTTAAACATAGTAATTTAATATAACCAAATGAGAAATTCATATATATGTATTACACAATTATTTCACGCTTGTTAATTACAGTATTTATTATAAAGTGGGGATTTTGTTATGACACTATTCCATTAAACAAATTACATCATTATAGGTGGGTTACAGTAGAAGGTTATAGCTCCTGTGGCTTAATATGTCAATTTTCCAATAGGTACATATTTTATAATAATGATATGGATGTTTAAATTGATTGTGATAGAGTTGAATAACATTACAATATATAGTTGTATTCTACATTTTGCCAAGAAGTGGTTGGCATATTAATAGATTTCATGTTATATTGGTTATTTACAATAAAATAAGTTAACACACTTTAAGTAGTGGCACTGATAAGATCTCTTTAGAACATTTACATGAGGGTGAATAGCAATTTGAGCAGCATTAATGCATTATTATTTATTACAGAAATAACATTTGTGTACATTTCACATTACAGAAATAATACTTACGAATATGGGATTCATTTATTATTTAAAAAAGGGAGAATGGCATGAATAAATCTTCCATGCTCATGTTTTTTCGAATGATTATTCATGTAATGATTCATTATTATAAACACCTCATCATGGCCTATTTGGGTCGAGTAAGCGATATATAACAATAATAATAGTAGTGGTACCGGCATAATGGAGGAAGGCACTTTGCTCATTCGATCATTTGGTTATTCCATCACTTGGCATTTCACGTGGATAAAATTTTGGTATGTCTGCATATTTTAGTGGAACAATACCGAATGGAGAGATTGGGCTACAAGATTCGGTGCCAGTGTATGGTCTCCCACAGAGCTCTCAGTCCACAAACCCTGCATTCCACAGGGAATAGCTTTTATCCCTGATTACAAATGATTAAGAACAGTAAGATGAGTGGCTTCAGACTTCCAAAGTTCCCAAATGATAAAGCAATAGTAAAATATAAATATCAGAATGAAACAATCATAATATGCCCATAACACTAAAACTAGGATAATGTAATTGAAACAGTAACATTTACAGCATATTGTGCACCATGATCCTATCGGAATAATGAATCATTGATGGAATTAAAACTAATAATTATCAATGGACATTATGTTTAATAATTATTTATGCACTTCTTATATTAAATAACTTAAGACTTAGGTTGAACTTTGATTCCCATATATGTTTTAACATAGTATATGTATAGCTCTCCCCCCAAAACAATGGCAAGTGATGATGATCACAATTAGAAATTTCACGATCTTTTAATAATATATATATCAATAGAGAACATCCATGAATAAAAGATTAAAAAAAAAGAAAACAACTCAACCTGGTGACCGATTGATTACCTTCAAGATAAATAATAGCTTTGATTATAATTTTTAGACAGCCCCCTTTCAAACTCTTGTGATTGGGTTAT
The DNA here is from genome assembly GCA_028023455.1 of Epiperipatus broadwayi. Classification (NCBI taxonomy): domain Eukaryota; kingdom Metazoa; phylum Onychophora; class Udeonychophora; order Euonychophora; family Peripatidae; genus Epiperipatus; species Epiperipatus broadwayi. The sequence goes on along the minus strand of JAQFVV010000136.1, from coordinate 1,024,760 downwards.
ATTGGCACATCAAATAAAACATATATATGGAACGAAATAAGATAAATACTAAATAAAGCTGCATAGATATATATATATACCTAGATTCTCATGTGAAATAGATGTTGGAAAATACATTAAGATAATATTGAGTTATAAAGAATTAGCAAACATACAAAAGAAAATGGTAGACTGATGCAGTTGGAAAATTAAGATATAAAAGCTTTGCTAAACATTTAAAATTATAGTGGGGATTTACAGATTAAAGCAGCTCTATGCAGTTGTAGGTTACTTCTGGATCTTATGGATGGCATTCATGGACAGATCTACTCTCTGGTGCTTTTTCATGTTACAGGCAGGGAGCAATATTGAGTAGTTGAAGTCGGCAGTCAGATGGTCATCTTGTGTGACTGGTCAAATGGAAAGGGCATTACGGCAGCAGACAGCTTCCGAGAGGTCTGGGAAAAGGTGCTTGACTTCCCTCTACTTGTTATGCATGTTCAGGATCTACTTGATTTAGTTTAGATTGAACTCTCTCCTAAATTTTTTTAATAACTAACTTTCTCTTGTTTTTGTCCCCCTTTTATGTCTTTCCTTAATTCTTTTAGGAATATATCCTCTTTACTTGCCTGCGGCTAGCCCAGTAATATATTAGTTTTTGTTTAATGCAATATAAAAAGCTGATAAGGCCTGAGATTCTTTTTTTTTTTTAAATATATTTTAGATTTTGAAATAGATTTGCAGATAGAAATAAACAAAGAAATTCATTAATGGTTTAATTAAAATCTTATTTTTTTTCTTTTTTAAATTAGTGAAAGTAATTTGAATTAGATAATGGATTACTTCCACTTGGTAACAACCTCTTAAGAGTATCTCGAACCTTCTAAGCCCATTATATAATAAATAGGATTAATTGTATATATAAAAACATTTTTTACCAAAATTTTAATAAGATTATTGATTCATACACGTTTATAAATGTCGCACACGTGACTGTTAGCTTTTACAATATGCATTAAATCACATTCATATCGGCTTTTTCAAACCAAATTGTGCAAACGCTTTTTGCGAGTATTAAATAATAAATGAATACCCTCTGACCCATACAAGATATAGAATTTATGCAGCAATAAAAGGAATCCTCTTATTACTACGACTCAAATATTTATATATGAGCAAATCTGAAGTACTGGCACAGAGGGTGTGACTATAGAACAGTCACTTTAAATTACTATATATAACTTATGAATGAATGACGCCGATGAAATTTACTAGAATTTACTGAACATCATTCCAACTGAAATTAATCATATATATAAATCAGCATTTATTTTTTATAGCGTCTGTATACAATTGTAATCACATTCATATCGGCCTTTTCAAACCAAATTGTGCAAACGCTTTTTGCGAGTGTTAAATAATAAATGAATACCCTCTGACCCATACAAGATATAGAATTTATGCAGCAATAAAAGGAATCCTCTTATTACTACGACTCAAATATTTATATATGAGCAAATCTGAAGTACTGGCACAGAAGATGTGACTATAGAACAGTCACTTTGAATTACTGTACTTCAGATTTGCTCATATATAAATATTTGAGTCGTAGTAATAAGAGGATTCCTTTTATTGCTGCATAAATTCTATATCTTGTATGGGTCAGAGGGTATTCATTTATTATTTAACACTCGCAAAAAGCGTTTGCACAATTTGGTTTGAAAAAGCTGATATGAATGTGATTACAATTGTATACAGACGCTATAAAAAATAAATGCTGATTTATATATATGATTAATTTCAGTTGGAATGACGTTCAGTAAATTCTAGTAAATTTCATCGGCGTCATTCATTCATAAGTTATATATAGTAATTCAAAGTGACTGTTCTATAGTCACACCTTCTGTGCCAGTACTTCAGATTTGCTCATATATAAATATTTGAGTCGTAGTAATAAGAGGATTCCTTTTATTGCTGCATAAATTCTATATCTTGTATGGGTCAGAGGGTATTCATTTATTATTTAACACTCGCAAAAAGCGTTTGCACAATTTGGTTTGAAAAAGCCGATATGAATGTGATTACAATTGTATACAGACGCTATAAAAAATAAATGCTGATTTATAAATATGCATTAAAATAATTTGTTAATTATTATAATCAAAGTGTGTGTGTATCAACACATACATACAACGAATGCTGCATTTCAAACCCCATAGGTGGTTAGCATGGATGGTTAAGCATGAAGCTTGATGTGATTAGACATTGACTGCTTCAATATATGTGTATATATTTGGTATAGATATACTGAAGATGGTATTTATGTATTGTATATAAATAGGGATAGTATATGTATGTGTAATATAATTGATGAATATATATATTTGGTATGTATGTATGTATATATAGATAATAAGAAATGTAAAAAAAAAAAAGAGTCATTTATAAGTAGATATAATGTAGTATGCTTATATCATTATTATTTGTGTATTTATATATGTTTTGTAGTCTGAGGAAGATTACTTGGCTATGAAAACTGTCAGATGGATTAATTTTAATAAAATAAAGCATTGAAAAAGTAAAAAGAAAGGTGGATTTGATTGTCTGATGAAGATTGTAGAGCAGTCAAAATTGTTAAGAAAAAGAAATAAAATTTATTTGTAAATCCAATATGTTTGCATTGAATAGAGTATAAATGAAAGGAGTTATTAATCATATTTGACTGATCCATTGTAAATCATTTATCAAAATCAAAGAATCTGGAAATCCAAGATTTGTCACAGACTGTTAGTATGCAGAATTGCAATAAAAAGAGTGAAAAGATTTTTAGTTAAAGGAAGATATTTTTAAAAACAAAGATCATATTAGTTTTGGGATATGGTATTGTGGTAACTATAGAAAACAATCTATTAAAATATATCTACATACTGTATATCAAATGCTTTTGTTTAGATTGTGTTATATTTTGTGATTCTGTTTTTTAATCCATTCCAAAGAATTTTTTTTCTTTTAAAAGAACTCAATCTCTTATTATCCTATTCCACATCTTATCAATGTGAATATTTGATATGGACCTTTTTAGAATGCTTTTAATATAATCCTTATAAGTAAAAAAAAAAAAAAAACTTTTCCCACAAAATTCATGATCACATTCATAATAAAATACTTTTTTTTATTTTTATAAAATCATTTTCTCTTTATCCATTTTCTATAATCATTTTAATGAAGATAGGATCTTATTATGTAGATTCAATAACACAAGATTCAAAAAACTGATAAACACTGATTATCTGGGGATTTGGGTATTGTATTTTCAGATTATTAGAGCATCCTTAAAAAAAAAATTCAAAGCCTTTATTTTATATAGAGGTTTTATACTTTATTTTCATATAGCAAATTTCACAGAAGAATCTTATATATAGCTAATTTAATTGAAAAGTTACACCACTGAAATGAAATATTCTCCTTATTAAATGAATTATTAATTCACTGGGATTTGTGCTACATCTCAATAGCCACATTGTCTTCCTATTTAAAACAGATATTTGATATTTATTTATATTTTCAAGATGATAACTACTCAAACCATTTGTTATTAAATATTTTTCTCTCACTATTGAATGATAAAGCATTAAAGTTTTTTAAATATTAATTACCCAAACATTTTTTTTTAGTAGATAGCATTTAAAAATTTTAAAAACATATTATGGAGCCAAGAAGATGGTATTTTTGGTTTTCAATTGAAAAGTCTCATTCTGATATGGAAATCATATCTTCATTCATTTAAAGATTATTATAATAAAAATCAAGTTAATATATATGCCCATTAAACATCAATTTTAATTTTAATATTTTTTTCCTGCCAAACATGTGACAACTGCAAAATATAAACAATTCCATATTTATAAATATATATAAATATCTATCCCCTACAAATACTACATCTTCTGAATTGCCCAAAATTTTAAAGAGGAAATGAGAAATGCAATTAATTCTATAAAGAAAGGAAAAGTTCCAGTCAATGATGGAATTATAATAGATATCTTAAAAGAAGCAGGTAAAAAAATAGAAAAACTATTGGCAAATCAAATGTCTAAATAATAAAAATTTACCAGATGATTGAAAGAGTGCAAGATATTGGAAATTACAAATCTTTATCAGTTTTATACAAAGTTTTTACCAAGATAATTAAAACTAATCTATGATGAACTTTGAATTTTAACCAATCAAAAGAACAACTAGATTAAAAAATGATTTAACACAGTGGATCTTACCTAAGCAATGAAAGATGATATAAAAAAGACTAATAAATATGAGTTGCCATAATGCTTTGGATTTATAATTATGAAAAAGTATTTAATTCCACAAGCATTTCTTCAGTAATTAAAGTATTAGATCATCAAGATGTAGACCATAATATTGTCAAAATGAAAAAATACTTGTTGAAATTCAACAATTTATAAATAGATTACATAGTGATACTAGGAAAATTAACATTGAGAAGGGTGCATGACAGGGGGATTCCTTATCTTCAAATCTTTTTACAGCATTTTTTCAAGAAGTATTTTGTGGATTGAAATGGGAAATTAAAGAAATAAAAGTAAATGAAGATTTTTTAAATCATCTAGATTTTGCATCAAAGTTAAAGGTTGAAAAACTAAAGTAATGTTCAAGAGATTTTCTCAAAAGAAGAAAATGAATTACTGATAATGATGAATTAGAAAGAGTTAACAATTACAATTATCTTGATCAGATTATAATAATGGATGAAAGTAGACAAAGAATTAAACTTGAATGGAATGCTTTTGGTAGAAATAACTTAAAATAAAATTTAGCTGTTTGAAAAAAAAGATTTAATAGATGGGTTTTGCAAGTTATTACTTATGGATCTGAGACTTGAAAACTTAACAAGAGAGCAGTCATATCATTTAACGAAATATGGAGAAATGTATGTTAGGAGTAACAAAAAGGATTGAAAATGAAATACATAGGCAAAGAATAAACAGGTGTTGCTGACATCCTTAAAAGAATTAAGAAATCGAAATGGAGTTGGAGATATTTCTAGATGAGGTAGTACTAGATAGACAGTTGAAATCTTAAATTAAATTCCAAAAGACTATGCAAGACCTAAAAAAAAACCCACATGTGAGATAGATGAATGAAATAAAGAAATGTGCTGGAATAATGTGGAATGTGGAGAAAAGAGGTTAGAGATTAGAGAAACTAGATTAAACTTGGAGAGACCCTCATTCTGTAGCGAATCGATAATTATTGAAAATGATAATGATGATAGTGTAGCAGTGGCACAATTTTTCTATGTTGTTTGTCATTATATTTGAAGTGGATTATTATTCTGAAAATTAAATATCATTAAAATAAGTTAAGGATGGCCTTTTTGTAAATGGAAAAATTAACTATTATTAATATGAATATTATTTTCTGCAGCAAAAATCAATTGATCAATAATTTAAAGTCCAAAGCTTAGATCTTAAATAGTATCTGGTAAGTCACTTCCCGATCACATGTTTAATTGTCATTACATACAAACTTTTGAAAAGAAACAAGATATTAAGATATAGAGAAATGCTGTTTCATTAATCGTATATTTTATATATAATTTATAAATAAAATGTCATCATTATAAACATTACAATCATTACTATACAAACCGTTTTTTAAATATTAACTGTTATTTTAAAATACATTTCTTTGCATATATAAAATTGTATGTAAATATAAAAATCACAATTATAAATAACTGCCAGAAATGAAGGAAGTTCTAATGTTTAGTTTGTTTTGATCAATAGAGTGCAGCATAATCTGTAATTTAAGTGAAAACGTGTTTACATTTACAGTATTTATTTTATGATTGATTTTTCCGTGAAATTAGATAACTGATTTTATATTGTTGCTAACATTATTGTGAAAGTTATTATGTGAACTTTGTACAAATAATGCAGAATATTAATTAAATTAAATAGGTACATTAAGAATCATTATTAAATTTCATATAACGAAGGATTAAAAATAAATCTATTTTTAATTACGGTCTAAATAAATGTAATTATTATTAGGTGTTGTTTTTTTGTATTCATTATTAATAAATAAAGTGAACAAATGTTTAGGATACTTACGCGAAGAGAATACTATAGCTTTTTCAACTATGTATCACACCAACTTTGGTTTAATATGATTGTGAGTCTTGCCTTGAAGAAGGTTCAAACTCTTACTCCACATTCAGTAAATATTAAGTAATAGAAAAGTTGAGGCTAAGGAGCATTATTGTTGTGCTGTGCTTAGAATATTCACTTTGTTTTAATTAGGAATTGTTTTGAATAAATTTATAATTATGACTATATTTCATAATAAAAGCAATCATATACATATACAATGATTTGTACACTGAATTAAATAATCTAACAAATGTAAAGAATTCAAACAGATGATTTGGCATTAACATACTACGAACACTTGGTTATTCTTGTTGGGGATAGTTTGCCATTGCTTGATATTTTTGCCACATAATTTATTCAAGAATTTAAAATTTAAGAAGCTCCTATTAATACATATAGATAACAGATGAAAATATTAAATGTCATATTAGGAAAAAAAAATAGCAGAACGGTTACTGCATTAAAAAAATAAAATAACTGAAATAAAAAAATAAAACACTATTTAGTGAAAAAATAAAATATAAAACTAAATGGATAGAAATAGCATGCTTGTGTTGTTTGAAGAAGATGATATACTAGAAGTTTCCGAAAAGAAAAAAAGATTGATTATTATAAGAAGTTGATAAATGTTGCTTTAAAGTAAACTTAGAATATCAAGAATTTTAACAGTATTTAATGATTAAAGGTTTTTTAAGTAGAATGTGTTTAATAAATCGTTGTTTGTATAGATTGCGTAGATATGAGAAGGTAGATTTTTGAAATAGAAATAATGGAATATTTAAACAGAATAAATTGCATTTAACAATGAAAATGACAAACCTTCAGTTATTTTATTTCATTGAAAGATTCTTTAGTAAAAAAAAAAAATCAAAGAAGGGGAACTAAAGCTTAAGAAATAAAGAATTGATATGAAAAACATAATAAAAAAAACCCTTAAACAGTTGTAGAGAAAATAATAATACTGTATGTATAAAAATAAAAAAAGGTATATACTAAAGTGAAAAAGTAACTGAAAATGTCAGAATTATTATTATTTTTTAATATCTATGGGATAAAAATGTAATCAAAGATGTCATAATTGATCATTCTAATAGAAATACTTCTAAGAAATGAAGAACTGGTTTTAGAAGAATTTCTATAGGAAGGATTAAATGAGAAAAAAGGAGAAAGTAATATTATTAAAAATATATGTGGAATTTTTTAAATGGGGGAATAAATTAATAAATGACCATAGAAAAAGAAAATATGATTTGTATTGAAAACAATTGTTAAGAAATGTGATTACTTTGAGAAAACTGAAGTATGAATATAAAAGTAGCATGTTCAAAGTATTGGCAGATAATAGCTTTTCTTTTTTTGAAATTGCAAATAAAAGCAAGAAAATAGGTTCAAGATGAATGCTAAAAAGAGTAAAGTAATGCTTATTAATTGTTACAGAAAAAAATAAAAACTGATAATCATTAATTAGAAAAAGTTAACTACTACAAATGTCATGATTAAGATTATTTATACAAATGGAATCATAATGGATGAAATTAAATCATAAAATTAAACTCGAATGGAGTGCTTTTGGTATAAATTCCAAATTTAAAAGAAAATAATGTGTTAGAAAAGGATTTTCAATAGACTTATAGTTTTATTTTCGAGAATAACTATGATAATAGTTAAGATATTATGTTAATTGCATATTTTTAATATTATTCAGGAATAAAATAAATTTTTTTACAAGAATGTGGGATATCAATTTCTTTAAATATACTGCATCGAGATAACAATAAGAAATCCTTTTTATATACTTATATATATTATTAATTTAAATTTAATATGTGATCCATCCGAGTACAGTAAAGAAAATGAATATTTATTAGTAGAATGAAGCAGTTTTATAAAGTAGAGAGTAAATGATAAAACTTTGAGTATATATAATGAGGATTAAAAAGATGACAAAAAAAAGAATTGATTTTCTTTAGGATATAAAAATTAGAATTAAAATAGTGAAAATATAACAAAAATATTTGAGAATGGTATAACAAATATTAGTGATACATAATGTAATGGTAGGAAGAATTGAAAACATGGAAATGTATATTTGTTTATAATTTCTGCATATTGGCACAGGATTTTTTTCTTCTTCTTTTTTTTTTTCCATATGTCATAGCATCGGCCGGGAGGCGAACTCGCAACAACCATCTGCAACCAAATGCTTGCTTGCACGACGGCTGTGCTGACCTCTCGGCTAACAACGCTCGACTACACAGCATTTTTATTAAGATAACAAATATGCACATTTGTGTAGCAGAAAAAGTTAAAAAGAATGAAAGAATTTAAGGAAAACTTTTTGTAAATATGTAACTTTAATTACAAATACCAATTCAAATCATGCTTATATATTAGGATAATTTATAAATAACACTTCCTTCAACAATAATTAATTTGTACATTGATTTTCTCATTTATATAATACTTTTAATTAACATTTAAGATTAAAATAATAAACAAACCATGTATTCCAATTTTGTAAAGCTCAGACTGAAAACTCTAAAACAGGGTTTGGTAAATACAGGCTTGTGAACCAAATGTGGCCATTTGATCCCAATCTTGTGTCTCCTTTTATCATGAGGAACATAAACACATTCCCCCCCCCCCCCGTATATATGTTGTAGATAAATATTTTGATGACTAGGAGAGGAAAAATACACATTACAATGTTGTTTTTATTTATTTAAGAAAATGTTTATTTTTGTTAGAATGTATATGGATCCTATTATGATTTACTATTAAAATCAATGTTCAAATATATCCATAGCTATTCAGAAATTTGTATTTTTCAGGGATACATATTTTCATCTCTTTCCTTTTGACTCTTTATTGGAGGGGTGGGGGAGATATCTCTCCAGGCAACTCTTTAATGGGGAAACAATGGAGATATTCATGTTAAAAAAAATTGCTGACCCAGGTTCTAGAAAATACATAAATTACATCTTCTGACTTATATGAGGATCAGTCTGAAAGCACACCATTTAATAGCTTTATTTATAATGAGAGTGTTGTGTTTGGTCTGGATTGCAGACTCCAACCAACCTTAATAAAAAATATGAACACTCCCAAAATTAATGTGCATAATTTATTAGAACCTACATATACATAGTATAACTTAATCAATAATGAGCTGGTCATGCCTGAATGACTCACACTTCCAGCTGTATATTTAATTTGCCTCATGAGTTCAAGACTCTTCTGGCTATATTTGACAGCTTACCAAAAGTTCTAGTTAAGACTCTTCCGGTTGTATTGGACAGCTTACCTTGAGTCAGTGTAATCTTAGCAGCTTCCAGTCCTATCATGGACTTGCCTCACTGTGTAGATGTATCGGTAATGATTATAGTAAAACACCTTTGCTGTTGGAAGTGGTGTCAATTGAAAGCACGTTCAGTTGTTCAGGTTAGACAGATGTAATCTCTCTCTATATATGGCTTGCCTCCAAAAGGGCTGGCTATTTATTTCCAGATTTCCTACATTACTGGCAGCAATCAGATTCAGAGAGCACCATTGCCTAATGGCCTGTACTAACCAATGGTAGGATTTTATATGCATGTTTACACATTATCCAAACTTATGTTCTATCCTTTGGCTATGTTTATACATTGGCTATCCACATGTTTACACAGTGTTTAGTGGCAGTGAGTGCTCAATCCAATTAGATAAGGAAGGAATCTGGACTAGTTCACTTCTGAAGGTAAAGTCAGATATGACATCCTTACTTTTGGCTAAATTTAGCCCTGAAGAATGTAGTCATTGAGAGAAGTTGGGCAACATGTTGTCTGCTTTGTTGTTTTCTCAGATTTATTGCTGTTATGTCTTTCTCTTGATGTACTGCCAGAAATAGTGGACTTTGGCCTTAATTTCAGTATTTAAGGTAGCCACCACATGTATGATCTTGCTAGCATCTTCATATTGACTATCCCTGGATGCCCATTATGTAACAGACTGAGCATCTGGGAATGTTCAGCTGGTGGAAATCATCACTCTGGATCCCCAGACAATGTGGCCATGTTTAGTTGAAAGGTTCATCCTATGTATCCATTAAGCTGAATGTAACTCAACTAGTTTTTTATTTGGCTAACCCTGTTGAATCCATTTTTGTAAAATTTTGAAATCCAGGGTCATTAATAGTCCATACAGCCACTATCTTTCTGTTCAGTGGTATGGTTGAGTCCAAATAAATCATGTTAATTGATTGACTTGATGTTGTTAGATTGTTTGCAGCCTCTGCAGGCAATCGGCTTAATGCATCTACATGGGGAATAGATTTTCATTTTTTCTTCATAAGAAGTACCAATTTTAATATTTTATTTTTGTGAGTTACCACTCTTAATTTTAAATTTTGACAGCAACTAATTGTAGCTGTTCAAAAATTGATAGTGGAAAAGCTAATAGCTCACTAGGGCAAGCTTCTCTCACTTTGTTACAAGTAAAACTCTCATGGTTGGTTGAAGCTTTTAATTGACACATCTATACATTTGTGGTCAATTTTTTAAATTTGAACAGTTCTAAGTGATTTTAATAATCACTATAATGTAAATACAATGAATGTCTTTAGCCACACTCACATATTTACCTTATTTTTCCACTCTTAGGAAAAAATTTCCTTTTGTCTGACTGAAACAAATCTGATGTATTTGGCATCTGACTGCACCAAATCTGTTAGATTTGATCTGGCTTGAAAGACTCCAATCAACAGTAACAAAAAATATGAACCCTCACATAGTTAATATGTAAAATTTATTAGAACAAATATACATATGTATAACTTAGTCAATAATAAGCTAGTCATTGCCAAATGACTCTCTCACTTCCAGTTGTATATTTAGCTTGCCTCATGAGTTCTAGTCAAGACTCTTACAGCTGTACTAGATAGCTTATATTGAGTCAGTCATAATCTTAGCAATTTCCAGTCCTATCGTAGACTTGCCTCACTGTGTGGATGTATCAGTAATGACTATAGTAAAAACACCATCACTGTTGGAAGTGTTTTCAATTGAGAGCATGTTCAGTTTAGACAAATGTTATCTCTCTCTCTATACAGCTTGCCTCCAAAAAGGCTGACTATTTATTGCCAGATCTTCTACCTTACTGCAGCAATTGGATTCAGAGAACACCATTGCCTAATGGCCTGTACTAACCAATGGTAGTTTTTATACATACACATGTTTACACATTGGCCATACTTATCTTTTATCCGTTGACTATGTTTATATATTGGCTATACACATGTTTATATATTGTTTCATGGCAATAAGTGCTCAATCTGATTAGATATGGAAGGAATCTGGATTAGTCCATTTCTGAAGGCAAGGTCAGATATTTCATGGGATATACAAAATAGGTTGAGCACCATTTCTGTTATGGAAGACTAGCTATTTATGAATAAATATCTTAAGTCATAACTTTTTTAATTTCTTCTCTTTTAACATTCTAACATATTCTCACCTTAAAGCATAAGCATACTCAGAATTATGAAGAAACTACCTTAAATAAACAATGGAAAAGGGACAAAATTTAAATAATAATGGCTTGGACAACAAAAATACTTCATTTGAAAATGATTTGATTAATTAAAAAACTAGTTTTGGTTATGTGAATATAGATATAATAACTGATATATCAGAAAGATATTAGCTTGCATTTTTCAACTAATGAGTGGGAAAAAATTAATTTATAAGGGGTTGCAATTTCTAGTCTTTGTTAACTCATTTAACTTTCCACATCTTTACTGATACCTCAATTCATTATACATTAACATTAGTCTTGACTTACGATTAGTCCGACAGTGATGAAAAACACTGGCACAAACAAATGTGTAAATAAAGACTGAATTAAACACATTTACAATCTTCCAAAAATGAAAACAATTTTTTAAGTGAATATTATATAATATCCCGAACAGGAAAAAGTTTTTGTCAAAATGTTGGTTTATTATCTAATATTCACTTAAAAAATTAATTTGTTTTCCTCTCTAGAAGATTGTAAATATGTTTAATTCGGACTTTATTTACACATTTGTTTGTTCCAGCGATATAATACAAATGCGTAATTTTCTCTATGTACAAAATGTTTTCTTTTATCATTTAATACGTACGTGAAAGCTCATTATCGGACTAATATGAAAATATTGTACTGATACATATCCATTTCAGAGTAATTAAGTAGAAAATAGTTTTTTTCTCATAACTTCCTAATTGAATGCAGTCTTAATCTTTAAATCACATGAGAAATAAAAAAATAATTTAAATAAAAATTCCAAAATATCATATCACTATACAATAACTTATTAAGTAATAAGAATAAAAATTATTTTACAAATATAAGATAAAAAATAATAATTTTAAACTAAGTAGATACACATATACTAAAATTATTTAAATTTACTGATTCAGGTACTTCTGTAAAATTATAGATTTGTCTTCTGCATAGCAATCTTTTAAATTTTTTTTTTTTATCATTCTTTGGTTTCTTTATCAGGCATACTTGAGATTAATCATTAACTTTAGGGCCTCAAAATTCTTGATCGATATACCCTTCAGCAAACTAAAAAAACTTTAGAGCAACAGGGACAAATTTCTACCAGGGACAAGCAAAAGTCATGGAATGACATCATTTCTTTGTAGATTTTATCGTGGAAGAATTATTGATTCACTGATTGCAAGCACTCATCATATTGAAAACCGACCAAAAATAAAGTTAGCACTAAAAAATACTTTCTAACTAGATAGAGTTAGTTATTACTAGATTGACATGACTTGTCATAAGTATGCTCGTTTCTTATTTTCTCTAACTTCCGGTTTACACTGTACAATAATTACACTTAGACAGTTTTATGACACTATATAAAAAAAATTGAATGCATGAATGAACTCGTTACAACTATTTTAATTCCTTAAATAGTCTTCATGACACCTGATAAACTTGCTTATAAAAAACTTGTTTTCTTTAACACTAATTACTAGTTGTTGTTTTTTTTTTTGTGAGAATCCATTTGACACAGACTATAGTTAATTACTAAACATTAATTAAAAGGGATCTGAATTCAGACTTTCAGGCTCTCCACAGTCACCCCTTTTATCTTATACAACTCATATACATGACTACAGACATGTGAAAAGGGTAAATGCTCTCCAATAGATATATTATGTGCTGAACACTCATCAGTTGGTTCAGATCATCATCTCCCATACATATATATATAATTAGAGCTCAGTTTATATTAAGATAGCAACTTTACAAATTTTAATGGACAGGCCTTAATCTTCATCACCCTCCAACTCTGCAACAATCCATATCATTGAAAATCAAACGATGGAACATCTCAAAGCCCTTGTTGATGCCAATATTATTGTCATACCCATGTTGACCTTGTCACTCTGATCCCTCACATATAGGACCTTAATATGACCATTCAAATACACAAAAGAGAGATGGATAAAATACAGGCTTAATACATAATATTTAAATACAAGTATATTGTCTATTCTTAACTCAATTTAATTAGATGGGATTTGAAGTCAGATTTTTAAGATCTAATAAACATCACATGATCACCACTTCTTATGCTTGCTTATAACTGTTATTAAAATGCAAAAACTCATTATACATATTGCCACACTGCAAGCTAGAGTAATCATTGGATGTCAGAAGGCTTGTGCTAGTGCTTACTCATCCAATATCCCCAGACTAGTTTCTGGCTTGTGGCCTTCATCTGTGAGGAGCCTTGGATCTGAGAGCACTGCACCTAGAATAGTGGTGGCTATGGATATTAAAAAACCAAAAAAAAAAAAAAGAAATCATGCCAACATTTAATATTTTTCCTTTTCATATAATTAATTATACATAAAATATACTTTTAAAAAAAAAAAAATCATGCCAACATTTCAATATTAGCTTATATTATGTTCTTTAGTTTCACATCTTTTTTATAGTATAGATTTACCATCTTCCTGTTCCTATAAAAAGATATAAATTTTCAAATCTAAAATATTTTCAGATTAAGAAATGAAAGCAACATCCCTGAAACACAATAACTGTATATATTTGCAATTATAAATTTACAGGATTATTTTGTCATTTTATTTATTTTAAAATCATTATACATTCAGTATTACTTGTTTGATTTTTTGTTCACAATTATTTTATTTGTATTTTAGTACTTAGTATAAAGTTTTTAATTACTTTAAACTCCAACTGTTCATTTATATTTTTGAATGAATCCACTGGTAACATTATACAATCACAATAAATATACATATGCAATACATACACATACATAATAATGCTCAAGGCTAGATAGGTTTATAATTGTAAATACATGAAAGCAGTCTACATCTTGACAACGGATTGAGATTGTTGATTGTTATTGATGTTGGTATTGTCTAGGAATGAACTACTTTCATGTAATACCTGTATAGACAGTAATTGTAGCAAACACCTTTTACAGATAATTTCACGTAAACAGAAATTACTTTACATTGTATAGTGAATAGTCAAAATAAGAGTCATAGATTACATGGCCCAATTCTCTTAAGCTTGTAAGATATAAACAATGAGCATTGCCAATTGCTCAACAAGCTTTGTGATAAATGCTTAGTCAGAGAAAGCATTTAAAATATCTCTGTCAGGAACCCCCTCCCCTCAACCTCTGATCATGGTTTCATGCTTTGGCACTTCTCAGAAAGGTGCTAGGATAGCTTCAGACACTATATCTTATTGTATAGTGATTTTTATAGAATTGCGTATAAAAATCGGGTTCTCAGCAGTCTTTATTTTATAAACATGCATTTTCAGCCATTATATTATCCATTACAGGATTAAGGTCTCTCCATGTTTAATCCAGTGAATAATAGCATTTTCCAAATGGATTTTTCTTTTTAAAAAATATACATTGATATTTTTCTCAAGGGTATCAATATCGTGGTAATAAAAAAAAACTTACTCATCAACTGGTATCATTGGGCTATAGTAACCTATGATCTAAATATCTAAACCTACATTCAGACTGAAAACTCAATTTACATATAAATAATATTCAATGCTAGTAGAAAGTAATGTTTCAATAAAAAGGTAAAGAGATCTTTTTGATAAATAATCCATTGTAACATAAAGGCATCTTTTATAGTTATAAAGAAGCAGTGAAAGAAAAGATAGTATTCCTCAGGTTTACCAATTATTGAAGGTAGAGTAGTATTCCATTTTTATTTTACATTTTACCTAATGATAGCTAGATATCCATTTATTGATCAGTGTTAGATGATAAAAAACTCATCTATAAATGTATGATAAATAATTGAATTCATATGATGTCTGAGTGCCAGAATGTTGAGTTCATTCTGGGAACTTTTAGCTCTTAAATCAATTATTTTGCCACTAAAACATACAACCAACATAACTTAAAAAGAAATTAAGAAAAAAATATATATCTTAGAATTCTAATCCACTTTCTTGCTTAGAAATTTTTTTCTTGATAGGAATCAGCTTTCTAATTCACTTTTCGCCAAGGTTCTGAAATATCTTGTACATGAACAATTAATGGCATTCATAATAGCATTAATAATAATAATATTTTGTTTTTATTAACAATTTATAGTTCTTTCACTTGGATTTACACAACAACAATAATCTTTTTTCTCAGATTTTGAGACTTACAGTCAAAATTATTATATATTTGCAACAGAATAAATAAAAACTAAAATATACCATATACAAAGTTGCAAATAAACAGGTAAATAAATTAAACTGATAATTTAAGCCTTACATACAAAAAGGTGTCTGACGTATTCTAATGTCCTTTGCCCATACTTGCATTTGTTGTACTAATCCTAATTTAGGGAGAATAGTGTATATTATATTACAAATTTTCATCACAAGCCTTTGTTGTAGTAGACCTCATAATACATGTACAGGTGATATTATGTAATATTATAAAACATATTTTATATAGCTAGAGTCTAGATGTAATATAGGGGATTGAACACAGATTTTCAAGTTTCCTTCAGCCTTGAACTCTATCTCATATAACCTATACACATGTGAAAAAGATAAATGATGTATTTCATACTGAACCAGCACTCATCAGTTGGTCCACATTACCATCTCCCACACACATATATAATCAGTGCTTAGATTTATATTAAGATAGCAAATCTTCACACTTTAATGGGCAGGCTTCAATCTGCTTCACCCTCCAACTCTAGACTGAAACCTGTCCATTAAAATGTGAAGATTTCTTATCTTAATTTAAAACTAAGCACTGATTATATATATATATATTTATATATATGGGCGATGGTAATCTGGACCAACTGATGGGTGCTGGTTCAGAATATTAGTTGCATGAGATAGAGTGGATGGCTGAAGGGAGCTTGAAAGATGATATTATGTGCATATTATTTCTCACAAATAAAAAATATTTTACTTAAAAAGAAAATAAAATCATTATTAATTTGATTACTCAAATATACAAAAATATTAATATAATTAGGAAAGATTTAAACTCAGACTTTCAAGCTCTCTACATCTACCCATTTATACAATCGATACACATTAACACATACATGTGAAAAAGATAAGTGATCTCCAATATACATTTTTCATGTGGAACCAGCACTCATCAGTTAGTCCAGTTCATGATCTCCCATAAATATATATAATTAATACTCACTTTATATTAAGATAACAAATCTTCTAACTTTAATGGATAATAATATTCTCCATCCCCAACTCTTTGGCTATCTATTTAATTGAAAATCTTATGATGGAATGCTCAAAGTCCTTGTTGATGCAAATATTATTATCATACCCATGTTGATCTTAAGTTATTCTGAATGGAAGTCTGAGTTCAAATCCCTTTTAATTACATTAAGTTCAGGCTTTTTAAAATTAAATACTGCCTAACACTCTACTAGTAATGATGAATAAAATAGAAAATTATATAATATTATAAAACTAGCCAAAAAAATATATAAAATAAATAAAATTCTTTCTTAACCATAGTTTCATGTATTAACAAACAGACCTCCTCAAGTGAAATTCAGCAAAATACAAACAACATATATATATATATATTGTACCGGGTCGAACCGCTGAAACCACCTACTTATACGTATATATAAGTTTTGGCCGGTTTCAAACTCCTTCACAATACATTTATAATATTATAAAGGTTAGGTGAACGAACCGGCACGTTCGAGCAAAATGGGAGATCTTATTAATAGCTTTAACTATCAACAATGGCCCATCTTGGCTGCTAGATTCAAACCCCTACCATCCAAATACTTTATTTGTTTCGGGGTAAACCCCGGGGCGCCAGCTAGTCTGAAGACTAACATATTCGGGTGGTAGGCTCATAATCCAGCGCTCGACACAATTCCCTTAACCAGCCCAGTCTAATTTTAATCAATGATATTTATTGTTAATATGAGATTGATAAAAAGAATTGACCGCCAGATCAAGTTTAATTTTAAAGATAATTTATTTCAATCAACATCAATTAAGTTAAATATAATTTACTAACCAACATAAACGCATTCTAAACATTTTATAAATCCAAATTTCACACACGCACATTTTTTTTTTTAATTAACATATGATAGGATATTTCATGAAACGAAGCAACATAATCTTAGACATTTAAATTAACTCTCATTCGCAAAAATAATAATAAAGCATTAATAACATCTGAAACTCACGCACACACATCAATAGTTCCTTTTATGTATGATAGAGTTCATATAATGTTATTCTTCAATATTTACGGATTACAGTGGTGACTACTACTTGTAAATAATAATAAAACAGATACCTAGGATTTTTTTCTTGTCGGTGGCTACTTCTGCTGCTTCTGATGGATTGTATCTAACCGGTTAGATTTTGTTTATGGACGAGAATTTATGGTAATCCGTTGGTTTCTTCTTGGAGACAGCTGCACGTTTTGACGGAGGGTTTCTGTGTTGTTATCCAGACATTATTTCTCAGGCAGGTTTTGATGATCTTATTGGACTAAAAGGGCTGGAGCACAAGCGTATATTTCCAAAAGCTTTTCAGCACTGCATTTCTGTAAACTGACACAGTAAAACTAGACTGAATTTCAAACTCCAACTGAATGTCCGATAAAACGAAAAAAAAGTCTATTTATACCTGCGACGTGTTTTTGTTTTAATATCCTCCGGCAATACGTGTTGTCGAAATTCCTTTAGATTAATTATATGACGTGTTTTTCGATTGAATATTTGATTAGTAGTAGCTATTTTAAAATGTGTTGTTTTCATATCTTTAATTAGCAGTCCACCACTGTGTTTCTTTTAAAATACATTTCATTTCTTTTTTTTTTTTTTTTATATATCTTACATGCTTACTTTTGTTTACATTCGCACGCACTAATATAATCTATTATAACAAACTGGAATGAAAAGAGATTTTTTTTTTTTATATTTTAATAATTTTAACTTTTTATGAAACTCTTAGTTTGTTTGTTTTTTTTTTTATAGGAAAACTCCCTCTCCCCTCTTTAAAGTAATTAATTGTAACTTCCAAATTCTTTTTTCCGAAAGATTTTGATAATAATTTTTATCCAAAATTATTTTATATACATGTGCCAATTTGGCATTGGCACATTACACCCCCCTCCGTTTTAGAGTAAAATGCGTCATTTTTGACCATTTTATCTCTTGCAATTTTAATTGTTGACTATAAAGATTTATTAATTTTTTTTTTATTTTAGATAATTCCTACACATGTGTATACGTGCAGCATAATTCTACACCTACTAATATTCTAGATATCGAGTTATTACTGGACTTGCTTACAGGGAATCTATAATAAATAAGTCCCTTTTTGCACTCAATCATAAGGTGCAGCAGTACCAAGAAAATAACCTAAAAGGATATCTGGATAAATACATTTAAGATACTCAACATAAGGTATCGTATTTACCGAATATTACCAGTGTATGTGCGCATATATACCCATGTATACTTACACACTCTTAATACACATTAGATTGATTTTATATTTTTATTACTAATCTTATAATATTATTTGTAAATCATTATGAACATCTTTATTTAACATGCGTGTAAAAAAAAAAAAAAATCGATTAGTTTATTACGAGTCATTCTTCATTATTATTTACTATAGATTTATTTACGCTTATTTATTTATCTTGATTTTATCGAGTTTATTTTAACTATTTGACCTACTTATTTATTTACGAACATTTTTCTTGATTAACATGTGCGTTGATCACTTTTCCTAAGTATTGACCATTTCAAATTCTTATTTTTCTAGAGTGCATTTTTAGTTTTTATTTTCATCATTAGGTAATAAATGTAATATTAAGAGAAGTAGGCAGCAAAGTATAAGGCAATTCAACACACAGATCGACTTTGTGCTGATTTAAACCAACTTTTAATTTCTTGCGGAAGTCGTGACTACAGCATGGGCAACTGTTGTGCACAACGGATCATGAAAAGGGACTTTAAGATTGCGAATGGCAGGACTATCTCTACTGCACATTCGACTTACTAAAATATTTATTTTATTTGGTTACTGGGAATTTTTCCTCCAGATTTATTAATTTTTATATGCCAGGACTTTTCTACTGGCGCATCATCATCAATATTAATTATTTTTCGCACTACCCATCTGTAGAACAAAGTCACCGTAAGACAAGGCTTAATCCAACAAAAGTCAGGCCTGGAATTTATCTCCTTGCCCAAATACTCACACACACCTCAATCCTAATTTAATACACTTTTCTTTTTTTTCTTTTTTTTAACTTTATTTGATAATGTTTTATTTCCATTAATACGTTCATTATACACTTATTTATTTCGTTTTTTTAAAAAAAAACATTTTCATTTCGTTTGTCTATTTTGATTTTACACATTTATTTTGTGTATGTCACGCTCCGCTATGTTCTAGACTTATGAGCTGGGATATCAATATAATCGATAAGACATAATCGAGGGTTTTGACATTCTAAAAACTCTAAGATTATTATATATTTACTATTATTAACTTTACTCTTTCTTAATTATCCGAACTACCTTGATACTCATTTATTTTTATTTTTATTTTTTTTTAAATTTTAGCAAACATTGTCCATTTTTCCGAGTCCATGGTCGATAATAATTGGTCAAGCCGGCAAATCCGTCAGATTACATATTTTTAATTTTTGTCTGGCAGTTCTCTATTTGATTTTCTACTTGTTTTTTAATTTCTTGTATTTCTTCCCTAATTTCTTCTTTTATTTTATTCTGGCCCATTTCGATCTGGTCCTTTAACTTTTCAAGCATTTCAGCTTGCCCTTCCAATTTACTCTTCATTTCATTATTTTGGTCTTTAAGCTCTTCAGCTATTTTTTTATATTCTTCTGCTGTTTCTTTTTGTTTTTCAAACATGCTGTTTAGTAAAGCTATGATTTCTCTTTTCTCTTCTTTTTGCTCAACCTCTTTTTTGTCTTCCTCTTTTTGTTTCTCACTTGACGCATTCTCTACTTCTTTTGCTTGAATTTCTATTTTTTCTTCACTGGGGACCTTTTCTATTTCATTAGTTTCGGTTTTATTTTGTTCCTCGCTGGGAACATTGTCTGTTTTTTTACCTTGAGTTTCCATTTTAGGTTTATTTCTTGTCATCCTTATAATTTTAAACTTTACTTTTTTATATTATTTTTGATACCGTATTTTCTTTTAATAAGTTTACTAACTACTATTTTATTTATTTCTTTCTAAACTAGAAATACACGCTGGCTCCGTTCTCCTTTGTCCGTTTATCCTACCCGATCTTAATGCTTTAACTCCACCCAAACACCCAACTGTCATTTATTTAACAGAACGTAAATAGCACAAAATCTCTTTTCATTTAAAGAAATAAGAAAAAAAAATTTCGGTCAATTCTTTTTTTTTTTTATTTTTAATTTACTACATTTTTACTTACGTAATTTAGATTTCTTTAAGGTTTTTATCTTTAAACAAGAAACACAACATTTATTTACTGTTATTTCTTAGGTTCAGCCCCAAACGTTGGGTAAAGCCATTTATGTACCGGGTCGTACATATATAAACTTATATATACGTATAAGTAGGTGGTTTCAGCGGTTCGACCCGGTACATAAATGGCCCCATGTTGGGCGCCATTTATGTACCGGGTCGAACCGCTGAAACCACCTACTTATACGTATATATAAGTTTTGGCCGGTTTCAAACTCCTTCACAATACATTTATAATATTATAAAGGTTAGGTGAACGAACCGGCACGTTCGAGCAAAATGGGAGATCTTATTAATAGCTTTAACTATCAACAATGGCCCATCTCGGCTGCTAGATTCAAACCCCTACCATCCAAATACTTTATTTGTTTCGGGGTAAACCCCGGGGCGCCAGCTAGTCTGAAGACTAACATATTCGGGTGGTAGGCTCATAATCCAGCGCTCGACACAATTCCCTTAACCAGCCCAGTCTAATTTTAATCAATGATATTTATTGTTAATATGAGATTGATAAAAAGAATTGACCGACAGATCAAGTTTAATTTTAAAGATAATTTATTTCAATCAACATCAATTAAGTTAAATATAATTTACTAACCAACATAAACGCATTCTAAACATTTTATAAATCCAAATTTCACACACGCACATTTTTTTTTTAATTAACATATGATAGGATATTTCATGAAACGAAGCAACATAATCTTAGACATTTAAATTAACTCTCATTCGCAAAAATAATAATAAAGCATTAATAACATCTGAAACTCACGCACACACATCAATAGTTCCTTTTATGTATGATAGAGTTCATATAATGTTATTCTTCAATATTTACGGATTACAGTGGTGACTACTACTTGTAAATAATAATAAAACAGATACCTAGGATTTTTTTCTTGTCGGTGGCTACTTCTGCTGCTTCTGATGGATTGTATCTAACCGATTAGATTTTGTTTATGGACGAGAATTTATGGTAATCCGTTGGTTTCTTCTTGGAGACAGCTGCACGTTTTGACGGAGGGTTTCTGTGTTGTTATCCAGACATTATTTCTCAGGCAGGTTTTGATGACTTTATTGGACTAAAAGGGCTGGAGCACAAGCGTATATTTCCAAAAGCTTTTCAGCACTGCATTTCTGTAAACTGACACAGTAAAACTAGACTGAATTTCAAACTCCAACTGAATGTCCGATAAAACGAAAAAAAAAGTCTATTTATACCTGCGACGTGTTTTTGTTTTAATATCCTCCGGCAATACGTGTTGTCGAAATTCCTTTAGATTAATTATATGACAACGTGTTTTTCGATTGAATATTTGATTAGTAGTAGCTATTTTAAAATGTGTTGTTTTCATATCTTTAATTAGCAGTCCACCACTGTGTTTCTTTTAAAATACATTTCATTTCTTTTTTTTTTTTTATATATATATCTTACATGCTTACTTTTGTTTACATTCGCACGCACTAATATAATCTATTATAACAAACTGGAATGAAAAGAGATTTTTTTTTTTATATATTTTAATAATTTTAACTTTTTATGAAACTCTTAGTTTGTTTTTTTTTTTTTTATAGGAAAACTCCCTCTCCCCTCTTTAAAGTAATTAATTGTAACTTCCAAATTCTTTTTTCCGAAAGATTTTGATAATAATTTTTATCCAAAATTATTTTATATACATGTGCCAATTTGGCATTGGCACAATATATATATATATAAACAATATAGCTATCCCATAATTCACTTCAAACACTAACCACATTTAATATCAAAGATTATCTTCATGAGAATGATTGCCTCAGATAGAAAAAGATTTATCAACAGTTTTTCTTTGACAATTCATTTTTTTCATAAAAGATAATGGCTTATTGTGAAATAATATTTTATGATCTGCATTAAGTTCATGAATATACAAAGCTGAACTATTATACCTATTTTTAACTCTACTCATATGAACTTTAACTTTTTCATTAATTTAGTTTGACCTATATAAATTTTACAATTGCAAAAAATCTTATAAACTGTACCAGGAATAGATGTATTATCAACTGACTGTTTGGAATTATTTAATAATGAATATATATCAATGCCTTTCTTCTAGGTTACTTTCATATGACCCAATAAATGACTATTTTTATAAACCAATAGATAAATTGGTGACTTGAAGAGTAAAGAAATAAACTCTTTATTCTCACTAGTCTGATCATAACAAAAAATTTAATTGTTAGTGAGAATAAAGAGTTTATTTCTTTACTCTTCAAGTCACCAATTTATCTATTTCTAATCAATTCATGATTATAACCTAAATCAATGTAATCAGAAACAAATTGACTCATCTGAATGTAAGCATTATTTTAAAAATTATTAAGCCTTCTATTTCAAATAGGATCAACTTTTTTTTAACTCATAGGAAATTTTTTTTATTGAATTTTTAATATAGAAATAGAAGGATTTAATAATTTTGCAAATAATGCTTATATTCAAAGAAATCAATTTGCTTCTGATTATTTTGGTTTAGGTTGTAATCATTAGTTTATTAGAAATATTATATTTAATAAACATATCTATAGGATTGATAATAATAAAAATTTAATTAACAGTAGCTAACTCTCCATACAGTAGTGCTGCCCAATGCAAGCCTTGGTAAGCAATGGTTGAAGCTCCTAGTTTTATAGTTAACTAAATATGTAAAAGAGAACTGCTGGAGGGTTGCATTAAATTCTTAGATCTGGATGTAGTGCTCTCAGATCCAAAGCTCCTCACTGATGAAAGCCACAAGCGAGTAAAATAGTCTGAGGATATTGAATGAGTAGGCACTAGGTGGGGATTTTTTTACACAAATATTCCCACATCCATTGATTACTAAGATTTGCAGTGGGTAACACTATTGTATGGAAAGTTTGCTACTGTTAATAGCAGCTTGTATAAGCATAGGAAATGGTGATAATGTGATTTTTTTTTGGTTTTATACCATTCCTGCCTATGGGATGATGGTGACTGGTTTTTGATAAATCAACGACACCAAAATCTATATTTTCTGAACTGGATTCAGATCTATATGATTATATAAGCGAATTAGCTCGGATTGAAAACATTAAGGTAATTTCATCTTGAGTTCCTAGCTTTATAGTTAACTAAATAGGTAAAAGGTGGCTGCTGGGGAGTTGCATTTGATTCTTAAATCTAGGTGCAGTGTTCTCAGACCCAAAGATTCTTACTGATGAAAGCCACAAGCTAAAAACTAGTCTGGAGATATTAGATTAGTAGATACTAGATGGGGATTATATATAAAAAAACTTCCTAAGGCTTGTACTGGGTGGTAATTTGCTGTTAACCATTGCTTGGGTAAGCAAAGAAAATGGTGATCATTGATGGTTTGTTAGTTTTTAAAAATTTAACTGCTAGTGAGAATAAAGTATTTATTACTTTAACAAGTCATCAATTTATAGATTGGTTTATAAGAATAGTCACTTATTGGGTAGGATGAAAGTGGCCTGGAAGAAAGACCTTGATTTAAATTCATTATTAAATAGAGCAAAATAGTCAATAGATAGTAAGTCTTTTTCTAATATGGTGTTAAAGTTCATAAGAGTAGAGTTAAAAATAGGTATCATAGATGAGCTTTGTATATTCATGAAGTGAATACAGGTCATAAAATATTACTTGACAATGCAGAGGTCATATTTATGGAAAAAATGAATTAAAAAATAGAGTCAAAAAAACATGGATGATAAAGCTTTTGGAATCTGAGGCCATTATTCTCATGAAGATTTAAAGATGATTGGTTTTTGAAGTGAATTATGGGAAGGCTATGTTTTATCTTATATATATATATATATATATATATATATATAATATATATATATATATATATATATATATATATATATATATGTTGTTTGTATCTTGTTGAATTTCACTTTGAAAAGGTTTATTTGTTAATAGAAGAAACTGTGGTCATGAAAGAATTTCAGTAAAATTTTGTTTATTGATTAGTTTCATTATGTTATATGATTTTCTATTTTAAATATATTAATGTGAATTTATTTCAGTAAATTTAATTATTAGAATAAAAACCCAATAAATGGCAAATCATTCAGAAGAAATATTATTTTTATGATCTTCAAGAGTTAATACAAACAAAAACATAACCATAAGCTTCTCCCTCACCAGTAGTAAAATGACACAATATTACACTAAATATTTATTTCTATAGTTATTTAAATGATACCTATCTGATTAATTCAAAATAATTTTGGACATTTTTAAACTAAAAATAATTAGATACTTTACTTACAATTAATGAATGAGCAGAAAGGATGGTTATCAGCCATCTATTATAAAATTTACTTAACTTGAACTTAATTCCAAAACATGATAAGCAAAAGTGCAAGCTATTATCTTATAAGACTGTTTTTTTTCTTTTTCTAACAATAAGAACAATAATGTTAATCACTATCATTATCATAATCAGTTTAATGATTAGCTAATATACATATTATTGTCAAAATTATTGATTGTCAAACATTGAACTATTTTGTTCTACTATATATTAATTGAAATATATTTTTCTTTATAGAGTTGGCTGAGAACTACGTTATATTCTGTTCCAATCCTCCTCTCATTCAAACATTTATTCCACATAATAGTTCATATTTTGTGAATAAACATTGATTGGAATAGAAATACATATTGTTTATTGAATTGCAAGTATACTGTATTTTTCAACATGACATGATCACCATTTCTTATGCTTGCTCAAACTGTTAAAACAGAAAAAACTCTCCATACAGTAGTTGATTACTCTGGCTTACACTGAGTGGCATTACTATATGGAGATTTACCAATTTTCAACAGGGATATAACAAAAGTTAAAAAAATATAGTTATTAATAATCAATTGAAAAAACATATTTATATATATTTTACAGAATGGATGTTTACTCATGCATTCACTGAAACAATAAGAATAAGAAAAAATAGTTAACTATATTTTTTATTTTTAAAATAAAGTAAATAAAGAATAATGTGATTTTATCCCATTAAATATGCTGTGGGTCAATGTTTCTCAAACATTTTCTGTCTGCCGACTGCTTAGATTCCAGAAAGTTTCCATGGACTGGGAACAATTAAAATAAATTAGCTTCACATTTTTTCCTGATATTTTATATATATTGTGGCCTGTGATCAATTCTGGCCATGCCAATATTACAAGCTTTTTAAATTTAGAATGTATTTAATTAATGGTGAAATAATATTTAGTTTTTTCATCTTCTTTTCATAATAATAATAATAATATTTAATTTTATCATATTCTTATAATAAGTTTTGATTTTGATATTTACCATTACTAAATTATGATATGAAAATTTTCAAACATCATTTTTTTAAATAATAATATTATTCTAATGGGTATAAATATTTGTAAAAGAGTGAAAAGTATAAAATCACATAAATAATTTCTTTTTTATCTCTTCAGTAATTTTAATTACCTTCAAATTTTAATTTTGAAATAGTATTAAGAGAAGACATTTTTCTCTTCAGTAAATTACTTTGTATATTTTAATTCTAACTTTTAAGAGAGATAAATAAATAAAGTTCTAAAAGAAAAGAGAAAAAGTAAAAGATTAACATTTTTGTTAAATTTTATTTTAAATAATTAAAGATGTTTTTTTCTTTTTCCTTTATATAGGCAGTGTTAGTCTGATTATCTAGTTTTATTGTTGGAAAAAAGGAATTAAAAAGGAATTTCAAAACTATGATTGATTTTTTTTTAAAAATGAGAGAAATATCTAAACAATCTTAATGAAATTAATTATTAATAAAAATATATAATGCGCTTATCACATTTTGTGCCATTGAACAAAAATTTTATACATAACATTGAGTGAAATTTATCATGCAATTCTATTTTTTAAGGTTAATAATAAAGTATTAAGACTATTATTTTGGCAACAAAAATATTAAATATGTACAATCAAAATCAAAAAATTTATAAATATAATTTATTTCCTTCCCATTTACTTAATTAACAATCAATATTCTTCAGTGTAATGATCATAGGGGTTTTGTTTTCTTTATATCTTATATCTAATATCAATACTTATGCGCTTATAATGCTCATTAATGAAGTTATATATATTATTAAATTTATTTAGTAATTTTTAAATTTTTTACAAGAAATATATTATAATAGTCACAATCAAGAATTGGGTTGTAGTTTTATGGACAAAGATGCCGCTCAGTGGTGCTGTTTATCTGCTAATGGTATTACAGATTGCTCTCATTACATTTTTCAGTTTATTATTTTATCCTTTCTTTTAATTTTATCAAATATAACTATTATTTCTAAATAAGAACTTCACACCAGCCATTTTGTGTGACATTGGCACTTTTGATTCATATGGAATATGACCTCTTTTTACTATTGGTTTAATAGTCATACAGTAATCCAGCATGCATTGATTTCTAGTTATTTTAAGATCAAGAAACTGAATGCACATTAAATCTTTATCTGTTTTTATCCATTCTAGGTCTTTTAAACAATTTAATTCTTTTAACAACTCACTAATTGTTTTTGGTTTGCCACATACAAAAACATCATCAACATATCGATAATATACAGTAATATTTTTTTGATAATATTCCTTTTTCAAAATATTTTCTTCATATGTAGAAATTATAAAATTACATATTTGAGCAATAGTAGGTAAACCCATGGGCCACCCATTACACATTTTATAAAAATTCTTCTTAAAAACTGCATAAATATTTTTATGAATAAAATTTAATGTTTTAATTATAAATTTTATTATTTTCACGTTAACATTTTTTAAACTTAATGCGTTGGAAATAATTTATAGTCTTTGCAAATATTCATCAGATAAAGGCAAACATATTGAAATATATTAGAATAAATTGTTAAATGTTGGCTACAGTTATAATCACATATATAATGTTATTAGAGATTTTAATACAAAATATAAAAATAAAAAACTTAATAATAATATTGATTCTCCTGCTAATAAAAAATATGGATATCAATTCCATATATTTCAAATGATCAAGTAAAGTTTATAAGGAAAATTTATAATGATATATGTGATATTGCATTTTACACACCTCCTACATTAAACAAATTAATAAATAACTCCAAAGATAAGACCTCATTTATAAATAAAAATTGTGTCATTTATAAATGGATATGTAGGTGTGTCAGTGGATATATAGATGAATCTAGGTGTACGTTGGAAAAAAGAACTAAGGAACACTTGCTATTAGTAAAACGAGTTCAGAAATCAAGACAAAATTGCATAGTTGATAATAATATTTCAGCATCTGTTTTTTACGACCATAATAACCCATGTATTTATGGTTTTGACTTCAATTTTAACAGTGTAAAAATATTGCAAATTGGAAAAAATAATAAAAGACAAATAAAAGAAGCTATGCTAATATACAAATATAAACATGACTTAATTAACAGGCGAGCAGCAAATGTTAAGATCACGGAATTGTGGGGAAGTTAACATTTCAAAACTTTAGTTGACAAAGATTACTGGGATAATCGAAAGTGTTCCTAAGTGGATAAAATTTTTAATTATTTAGTTACTGTATTTACAAATATTCAGTTATATAATTACTTATATTGCTTTAAAAATACAGACATTGAATAATAATATTATATATATATTGTAATGGATGCTTAAAACACCATTACAAAAATTGAAGTTTTATAGGGGTGAAAAAAGTAAAATAAATTTTTATAAGATTTTGTTTGTAAAACTTGATTAAAAGTTTTTTTTAATGTTTGTACAAATATATATGTATGTATGTGGGAATTATATTTTAATACCACAGCTATATTTGTTTTTTAATTTTTTTTTTTTTAAAAACTAAGATTACTTTTTTTATTTATTTGTGTAAAAGTAAATTGTATAAATAAATTGCTTCTCAGATTTGGAATTTATATTGATAAGAATAATTAAAAAGAAAAAAAAACAATAAGAAAAGAATTTTTCATTAGTTAATTCCTAGATCTGTAATGGGTAATTTATTTTCGTTAATTAGATAACTATTGTTGGCTAGATGGAGAATTTTATAAATTTTTAATTAAAAAAAGTTTTGTAATTGGTTCAGATATGAGATATGATTCAGCTATAAAAGCTTAAAGAGGCCATTGTATTATTTTTCACTAACTCTGAGATACTTCCACCAACTCTGAGAGATACTTGCACAAACTATTCCTGCCAAAAATATAAGAATGATTCCTGCATATTCTGAAAGCTGATCTGGTAATTATTTTACCTAGAATGAACATTAAACCTACTGTAGGGATATTTTCTTCTACCATGATGCGCTAAGCTTTTTGCCAGGACAGATTTGTGCTTCCTGTGTCTCCATTAACTGCCTATAATGCCATAAGAACCAGCTACAAAGAAACCACTAACCGACTCACCCAAGCCTACCATCAGGGAATCCAGATTAATGGACCATATTCAAGAAGTCTATTGCATTAGCGTATAATTAAATTATTAAGGTACCTTAGGGTCTACAATTTAAATAATTTTATTGTATTAAATTTGTTTTCTTTTTTTTTAAAAAAATGTGTTTCAAGTTTTATCTTATGCAATTCAGTTTCTGTGCATTTGATATATATTTTTAATGAGTGCTAGTTTCAAACCTATACTGTATGTCCCATTTAAGTCTTAGTAAGTATGGTAGTATAAAGTTATTTATAATCTCACATTCCTTTTTATTATTTAGAGCAGTCTCGATATTACAGACTATTTTAATTAGCTTCTGACTCATGACCCATTTTATTAGTCCTACTTATGTCGTGAAACTTTAATAATTTATAATAGAGTATCATAAAATATAATAGTCTTTAGTTTTATTTCTTCAAGCTTCCAATTCATTTATTAGGGGCACGCAACCCTCTCAATAGGTAGATCATGAGCTTCTAGCTTGTCTCACTCAGAGGGAGGTCAATTGATTGAAAGTAATAACTTTCAACACCCTTTTTTTGTTGTTAATGTTTTGGAAGCTGCCTTCACATTTTTCCTGTTTTGGCATGAACTCTCATAAATATCAAATATGGAGATTCAGTCTTTTCATAACTATGGGTTATAAGCAGGAAGCTAACCTCCCTTGTTTTGTGTGAGATCACTGTATACTTACTAATACTTCTGCTACTGCCAGCATTTTGCATTCTTTCATGCACAGGAAATTGCTCTCTAAGCCATATAAAATATTTTAGTTTAATTTTGATGAATGTATGAGTAGTACATTTTAAGTGTATTTTAAAGCTTATTATTTAGATTTATGTTTATTTAACCATGTTACTAATAAAATAATTATTCCTTTTTACTTAGTTGATTTTGTTTTCTGTTGCTACCTTTCCAACTTTCTGAACAAAACATAAGATCTCATTTGCTTGATTGAGCTAATCCGGCACATTCAGTTCGCATATTCTGTCCACCCTTCAAAATAAATGTCTAGTTCTGATTTTCGGACTAGTGGCACCCTTGTGGTCAGTATATGCGAATCCAAAAGCTTTTGCCTGGTACAATATATATATATATATATATGAGAGCATTACATCACACCCCTCATGGTGTGAAAGGTAAAATGGCATCAATTAAATATTGACCAATTTTAACTCTAATGATTTCAGTTTTTCTTAAATCAATGTTAATAATGATGGAATACTATAAAATTACAGAGAGTGAAATTTTTTTTGACTATCATACTTGCTAATGTCAGATTCTATACTGATTAAACCTACTTTAATTTCTATTGTTGTGACCACACCAGACCAAATTTCATCACTGTGGATGTAGAACATAGGATTTGGGCACTGCAAATGGCAGGATATTTCTACTGACCATTCAACTTAAACAAGTTTTATAATACTGATATGTTGAGAATTTTCTTCCAGTATATAGGTTTACCACCATAAGTTGGGAATTTTCTTCCAGCGCATTTAATTTGTGACCATAAACTGTGAATTTCTCTTCCAGCATGCTGATTTATGATAATGGGTTCAGAATTTCTCCACCAGTTCATTGAATGGTCCCAGGACATTTTCTATTGGATAACTCATCCTTAAAAATAACTGCATGTTCCCGATCCAATTTATCGGCCACTGTTTTTCACATTGAAAACAAACATATATTGAGTCTGTGAATTTTTCATTATCCTTTCATGCACACACACACACTTCAAATAACTCTATTCCCACACAACTGTCATTTATGTATGATTACTATTCACTTATTCTTATGATCATGATATGTTGCCTTATTGGCAATTCTAAGCTGGGTTGTTTTATTACTCTCCTTCTGTTTGTCAGTTTGACATATGGTGCTGCTTTATTTTAGCATTCTCATAAACTGGGTAATTTTATTTATTATCTCCCTTTTTTTATTCTACTTAAATTTTACTTTTCATTACTCTTTAATCATTTCTGATTTTCAAAGTCTGAGGATGAGTTTTTTTATTACTTTTTGAGGTACTAGTTGTTTAGCCCATACAAGTCGCTTGATGTGTTGTTTATGTGCAAAAACACATAATGCCATTTACGAGGCCCAACTTACATCTAATCGAACATTCTCTTCAGATTAACCATTGCAGCCTGCCTAATATGATGCACCACCCCACTATATGCTTTGTGACAATTTATGCAAATATGCACACTTCACAGAATGCTACTGCATCATGTGAGGGTGTCTGGAATTCAACTGACCCTAACTCTTAAAATCTTCATTCCAAGTAATGATATTACACCCTATCTGACATAGTATTACATAGTAATAATTATAAGCCTTGCGCCATGGTTCCCTACACAGATTGGAAGATGAAAACAAATTCAAAATGGTATGCCCAAACACAATTTCATATAACTCACAGGAAAAGTCACGTTTGCATGAGAACAGTTGCAAGACAAATCAAATGTCTGAGATTGCAGCTCATTTTGGAAATTGTAAGGTTTGTTTGCTTAGACTAGTGCATCTTTTGGCCAATCTTTCAGATCAGCAAAACCATTGGGAACACCCTCCTGCACATTTCAGCATTATGCGCTGACATATTCCCCCCTCCCTGAGACCCTATTGTATTTTTCGATGCTGTCTTTGACAAGTTGTTGTCAAAAATACTATTTTGTTTACAATCAAAAATAATTCATTAATCCAAGTTTTTTTGTTTGATATAAAAATAATACCAGAAATCGGACAATAAAGAAAAAAATTTCTTAAAAGCCAAAAAAATAAAGAAGTACTTTTTTCAGAATCAAAGAAAATTAGACCATCTTCCCCCACATTGCTGCACTTCATGGTGTTGTATTTGGACAAGTTGTTGTTTGAAATAAATGTGTGTTGTTAAAACAAAATAAAAAAAAACAACTAGTTTGTTTACAATCTAAAATAATTAATTAATACATGTACTTTTTTTATATGTATAAAAATAAAAACAGAAATCAGATAAATAAAAAAAAAACAGAAATTGGATAAATCAAAAAAAGATTGGCCTGGTAACTTTACGGCTTGGTATCATTATATTTGTGTATTTTCACATAAACAATGCCATCAAGCAGTTTGTATTGGCTAAAGAACTAGTACCCTTTTTAATTGTTTTCTGATCTCAAAGTCTGAGGATGATTTTTTTTTATTATCACCTGAGAGCTCATCCAATTATTCTGACTCACCTAAATTTTGTCAGGCAGTTCTTTTAACTAATTTTAGAGACTGGGTATTGTAAGTTCCTTTCTCCACATTGTCTTTTGCCATGGCAAATGCATTA
Organism: Epiperipatus broadwayi; assembly: GCA_028023455.1. NCBI lineage: Eukaryota > Metazoa > Onychophora > Udeonychophora > Euonychophora > Peripatidae > Epiperipatus > Epiperipatus broadwayi. The sequence goes on along the minus strand of JAQFVV010000136.1, from coordinate 991,774 downwards.
TTATCATATTGGCACACTAATATATGGGCCATCGTAGATCTGCTAAAACTTTTTGTATATATGTTTCTCTGAGTGACTGACAGGGCTAACACTTATCATGATGCTATTATTCAGTATAAAATAACTATTGACTTTCCTTGAAGCTGTGAGTTGTGTTTAATGTGAAATATTGCTCCAAACTCCCCCAAATGTTCATTTGAGAATTCTCCCACATGACCATTAAACATGTGAATCTTTAAAATTTGTCCTACGATGCCTCGATTATTTTAGTCTGATATGCTTACACTCATGCCATCACTCTCATGGCTGGACAAACCAATCCAACTGTCTTCTTTTTCCCCAAATTTAAAATCTATTTGCGCTATCTTATCGACTAGGTCATTTGTTTCTATTTTAGCTTTATTTTCTATTATCGCTTCTCATCCTAGTTTTATGTTCTTTTCCTGTATTATTTTTATGTCTTCTATTTCTTTATCTCTAACTGGCCCTCTACTAGCTCCATATTTTCTTTGCTTTCTAGACTAATCTTATCTTGTATCGTAGTTCATCTAGACTGAAACTTTTTGTTTTCTCGATTTCATTTGCCTGGCTTTCCATTACCACCTTTTTTTCTATTCCTTCATCTAATTTGTCATTTACCTCTTTCTTATTTTGTTCCATTATTTTATTTAATACTTTCATTATTTCGTTTTTTTCTACTTTGTTCTTTTCTATCAGTTTTTCAATATTACCTTATGATTTTTTAAACTCCATTTTTGTTTTAGATTGTCTGCATTTACTTCTCTATTTATTTGAATTTGAACAAAGTGTACAGCTAACTTCGAAAACTCATGGTCCTCTCTACTTACCCCTGTTGACTTATCTAAACCCCTATAATACTAATAAACCAAACAAAATTTCTTTATTTCTCTGCTCTCCCTTTTTCATTTCATTCTTGTTGCCCTTTATTATGTATTTTATTATATTTACTTTGGTCATCTCTCCATTTACACTGCTTACCAACTTCAACTTTTTATTATTACGCATTTTAGATGTTTATACTAATTTGATCTCAAACAATATTATTTATTTACGCTGGGCCATTTATGGCACATGGGCACCCACACTAGACAACATTTGTAATGATCATGGAGCACTATTACAAAATGAAATTAATTTTATAATTGTTTAAAAATGGTTTAATCATTGGTTAATGGTATTACAGATTACGCTCATTACATTTTGCAGTTTATTTATTTTTTGCCCTTTCTTTACTTTTAATTTTATCAAATATAACTATATAATCATTTGTAAGTTTATGACAGCTTTAACCCAGCTATCGCACACTCAAGCAGAGGAGTAGAATATTATTGATAGATTATAAACATACAATACAGACTCTTTTTCCTGTTCATAGCACCCTCCATAAACTGCTGGGATAACAACAATTCTCCTAGGCAATATATTTGTTTTGAGACAAATTTCAGGCACCAACTGTCCATATAAATTTTATATAACCAAGATGCCCGAATGAAAGGCAAACAAACTCAGTGCTTGAAAATTTACCCAGACTAGCTCCATCATTTTAAACAGGGGACACAGCACATTAATAAAGATTACATATCAACAATCATATAATCATAGTGATGCAGGTAAAGGAAAGAGAACAGACCAAGTAATATTTAGTAAACAATTTTATTCCTCACACAAACACCAGTAGGTTAATCCTTCAATGACACATATACATTTAACACAGTAAGATAAATATACATTATTAAACAAACTAAGTATAATTTAACAAGAATTAGTTCACCACATATTTCTCTTATAATCTTTGTAGATTTGCAATATTAATAGTCCTTTCTTATAACAGTCCATTTTCTCTTAAATAATGTCCAGACATTTTTCAACAACTTTAATATTTTATATTTACCTAGGTTTTCTTTAACTGGGAGATGATGTCATCTACTTTGACAACTTGAACAGTTCTGTATGGTTCTGATCCTTTAAGTTTTGGATGTTCCTCATAGCTGGCCATTTGGTCATCAGTGATGATCTTTTTTCTTCTTCTGTGCTTCTAAGTGACAATAGGAGAGTTGCAGCAGAGTCTTATACTATGGGTGAGACATTGATAGCATGAGACTGATGATGCTGGGGATTAGAGCATGAAACCCAGATGGACACTCATGTAGTTCTTAGTAATGCATGTTGTTGCTTTTCTGACTCTTCAACTTTTACAAAATTTTGAAATAACTGATAAAACTAAATAATGGCTATACTGATAACTGCCTCCCAACTATCAAGCTGCTGTTGTTATACCTTCCTCTTTTATAACATTTATTCTTTAATTATAAAAAGAAAGCAGGTTCTGAATCTTAATTTAAACCGGATTGTCTCTCCCCTCTCTTATCATTCACAAAAAAAAACAAATCTACTAATGGATCTGATCACTATTATTTTTTAAAATTTATTTTTTTTTATCTATTTTTCTTTCAAATTATAAAACATACATGTAACACATATATATGTGTGTTTTATATCATCTATTTATGAGAGCTTTACATAAGATATCTACATTTTATAAAACATGAACTATGTATGTTAGTGCCATTGTTATCTTTATGAAATAGAAAGTTAAATTGATTTCAATAAATATGCATTAAAATAAGGTCATATCCAGAAATGATAATTTTTAATATATAATATTCTATAGTTTAATTATAATTGTTATTTTTGATAGCCACTTCTTAGTATGGTTATATAATTTTCTTTTTCTTCTTCCTTTTCCTATTTATCATAAAATTTACAACTTTTAAGAAAATTGTAAATGTTATGATGTATAATTATATACAGTATGTGGAGTACGTGTATATATTTATTAAATTGGAAACATTCTTTATTCAGCATGTGTATTATATATAAATTAGCTTTCAAAAGAAATGAACTAAAATGGAAAGATGAATAAAATTGCTAACTTTCACATTTGTAATAAAATTGTTTTTACAGATAAACAATTTCCATCATCTAATATTAGCTGTAAAATGTTCCAAGAAAAATTCAAACTTTATTTAAAAATTTTAAATACACTCAACTGTTAGTAATAGCACACAATTAGTTTATAACATGTTCAAGTGATATTCCTCCTTAGATATATCTGATCAAAATTAGTATTAGCATGGAAAAGAAACCAGGGACTCTTAGGTTTGTGAATACAGAATTTAAAATAATGCTCTAACCGACTAAGCTATCCTGTTAAAAGCAATACTCACTAAAAATTTCATAAATTTAAGTAGAAGGGCTTTTCTTATTTTTCGATTTTTTTCTTATTGTCAAAGTTTGTGAATGATTTCCAAATAAAAATTATTACATTAGGTTGAATTATGGGATTATTTGCCAATGTCATGTGAACGACTTCTTGAAATTTTCTACTTTATAGTTTTTTCTCTTTGTCCATTATTTTTGTCTTTTCATAATCGAAAATATGTTCATTGTTAGAGGTATGATCTATTCCATTAGTTTATTTTCTAAACATTTTTAATGAGATAACTGTTTTACCAATATACTATCTTTCCATATTCACATGGTATTTCATAATTGTAGTTTTTATTTTTCATCATTGTAAGCTTAGATTTTGTAGAGATTATGATTCGTCAGAGTGCTATGGCTTCGGAAGTCTGTTCGTTTGTTGATTTGCTTGTTATTTTGCCATTCCCAATATATATAGATACATTACAGTACCTGTAATTATTTTGTCTTTTAATGCTTCTTTTTGTTGTCTATTTAAGATGGATCTTATGTCAGTTGATGGATAACCATTCTTCATAAGAGTTTGTTCTATGTACTCATTTTCTTTTTCCTTTTTTCAAATCACTGATTAATGAACAAACTTATTTTTGCTCTGTTCCACAGTAATAGTATAATTTTACATTTTGTGTTTCTGTCATAATTTGATGTATATGCTCAATATTTTCCTGGATGTGTGGGTTTCTGTAAACTATTTGTTTTTACCATGGTGGATTCTTAACACAATATCCAAAAATATCAATTTTTTCCCTGTTCTGATTCTATTGTGAATTTAATCTCAAGGAGATATATTATTGTTATATGTCTAGAATGTTTGTAATAGTGCTTCACTCTGTGACTACAAGTTTCATAGTGAAAGTCAGACTTTAGGTGGGAATGTAGTAGTATTTATGGCAAGGGATTTCAATTCTGTTGCTAGTCAGGGATGACATGGAAAACTCATAGCCATCTTGTGATTTTGTTGGAGGAATTTTGCATGAAATTGAAATCTTGCTATTATGCAGAATTTTAGTAATTCTATTATGCTATTAGTAGGATCAATTATAACAATTTATAAAGTTTTACCTTCATTTAATCTTTTTCTTATATCAGATAATCTTCATCAAAGCATATATTTGTGAATATTTTTCATAAAATTTGGAGTTTAGAAAAAGACTTATTTTCAATTCTAATGGAATCATTTGACATAATTAAGAAGATTAGAAATTGGTTGTTAAAAATGGATGCCATGAAGAATTGTATTTAATATAAAATTTAGATTGGAACTGCCCAAGTTGCTATTAAACGATTTTTAAACTTCTGATGAGTTTGGTATTCAATAATTAATTCTCATTTCAGAAAAAAAAGTGTGCATATTTAGTATTAAATGTGAACTCTAAATATTAATTTTATTTCTTGATCTGTCTTAGTACAGAATATAAAATGGATTGTTTTAGTCACTTATTAAAACTAAACGTGTGATAAAATTCTATTATCTTAAAAGCCGTAGAATATATATATGTTGAGAGAGAAATTACAAAATATATTAAAAAAAAACAAAAACATAATTGTTCTTTCAGATTATGCCTGATTTATAGTTTTTTAAATTGATTTAAATATAATAATTTAATTTTGATCTTAAGACACTTTGTACAAAATTTGTTAACGTTTTTTTGATAGTAATTCATTGTTAATTTTAATGTGATTAGAAAGATGACATATACATTATAGATTAAAAAAAAACATCAAATACTTTGTAGAAAATATACCAATTTTCTTAAATTAAAAGTTATTAATAAGCAATAAAATGGAATGTACAAAAATCCATCGATATGATTGATTTTGTATTCTGTAAATGACTCAAATCACTAGTGAAGTTTTAAAAACTGTATTGTATAAAATATTGATTCATTGATATATGTTGATTCAAAGTATATAATCTTCAATGAATACTTTTTTAGTATTATTTTGTTATATTATTTTATAGAAAATTTTTAATGATACATTTTCCCCATTACAATTAAATATTTTCCTTAATACTGTTTCCAAGGATACTAATGGCACTCAGGATATGAATAGAGGTTAATAGAATGACCTTCAGATATGAGTTCATTGTGAATAACTAATAAACAGTAATCTGATTACGAGTAGAATATGTACAATATTTTATACACTTTTCATGAGACTTTTTTTATAGAAAATATATTTGTCTATTAAAATAGAAACTATTGTATATCTATCTAAAGATATAATGTAAGAAAAATGATTTTTTTGGATCTGAAGAAGGCTGCTAGGCTATTAAAACTTAAAAGTTACATTAGAACTGTAGTTTTTTTTAAAAGATTTATTGGTAACATTTATTTCTTATACAGTTTTAATGCAAAGACAATTAGATTGGTGAAATCTTTTATTGATGTATTCCAAATATTATTTTACATATAATCATCTTTAAATAATATTAAAATCATCTCTTTATTCTTACAGCATCATTTATATTACAACTAATAGGAATTTAAGTTGCTGCAAAATAGAATCTTAATAATTATAACTTAGTTCTTTAACCCAATGTTTCTCAATCAGCGGACTGATGGTTGAGGAAAATTTTATCAGTCCATAAAAAATATAATTTGATAATCCCAAAATAAATTTCAAAACTAATTTTCATTAAAAATAAATCTACTTTAATGTGTCTCTGATCTCATGCAGGTTCTGCCATATCGTACAATTTGCAGTTAGGCAGACTTCACAAAATGATCCATTTTAAAATAACTAATAATTCTGATCTTTTGTTTCTTTTTTAATTTTATAAAAATGCAGTAAAATAAAAAAAGAAATAAAATGCAATGGTATATTTATTATAATGAGATTAAAGTAAAATAGAGAAATAGTAAAATAAAAAGCTTAAATACGATTAAAAAATTTTTTTAAAAATAATTTGTAATGATAAAAAAATTAAACTGGAATATTTAGTAATTCTTTAAATAAATTATTTTGTTTCTTTAAGTAAACCAAAAAAAAGTTTCTTTTGCTGTATTAAAAAGTTATGCTGAAAACAAAATAAGACAACCTTAAAACTGTTAGAGCAAAGCTGCAGAAATAGCATTTTAAATTGTTTGGAAGGAAGCTTTTGCATGCATGTTTGTATTTATTATAAAGTTACATACTGAACATCAATCACATGATCACCATTTCTTATGCTTCCATTGATTACTCTGGCTTGCACTGAATGGCACTACTATATGGAGAGTTTTGACTGCTTAAAAAAGTTATATATTTAATAAGGATTTGGTGAATCTCAAGGTTAGGCAAAAAAAAAAAAAATATTAATACAAATTTGAAATGTAATAAATATTTTTAGTTTTAAACAAAACGAACACAAAAAGGCAAGGTACATTACTTCATTTTTGTAAAGAAGAGTTCAACTTCTCAAAAAAAAAAAAATTGACACTGAAAGTGGGAGCCCTCATGCAAAAAATATTTTAACATTATCTTTATAATATAGTTTGTGATTCTATAAATGTCATTTTTGTAGATAATCAATATTTCTTATACTCATTATCTGTGATTTTTTTTGTAATTCTATTGTATGAATAATAAGACTACATACTTGAGTAGTTTTTTGTATTAACTATTGACTTTATGTGAATGATGAGTAAAAAAAGCAGCATGAATTTCAGGAATCAAAACAGTAATATATATCTATATTGAAACCATACAAGATAAGACCGGCTGTGACATTATAATTTCGGTTGAGATGACTGAGATTGATAATGTGAAAAAAGTGCGATTACTTTCCTCACTTGACTGTAATTCACTATGCATACAAGTCTTTATATATTTCTTCATAAGCTAAAACTATTCTATACTTTAATAATTGATTCCTATTTAATAAAATAATAAATAAATTTCTCAGGGTTTATAATACGTATAATTTTATTCGATTTAATAATAAAAATCTTAACAAATATATTGTTTCTTATTATAGGAACTAACTAAGAATAACTCAATCACTGTTTTAAAACTGAGACTAGCAATTTAAATATAATGTTAATTAATGATTTATCTCAGGTTTTTGTAAAGAAAATAAATGCATAGATATAAAGTGTGTTTATGCATTTTAGGATATGACAATGTAAAAGGGATTTTATGTATATCATATACTGCCCAATACTTTCATATTTCAGATAGCATTAATATAATAATAATGCATTTAATCAAGATAGATTTTATGTAATTAATATCTCAAATATGATCTTTTACATTGCGAATATGCTATAATGATGTTTCTTTAATAATGACAAAAGAGAAATATTAAAAATTTAGCATTACTTTATTATACAATATAAAATAAATGATAAAAATGAATAGTAACAATAAAAAAATCATATAAGATGTTTAATAAATATTACCATGTTTCATAATCTAATTTGAACTTGGGCTATGAAAAGTGTGTTATCACAGTATTGTGAAGACACTAACATTAAATAGGAATAGTTGTTTATTATTTTTAAAAAAAAAATCCCCAATTTAAATACTGGAGGATAATAATTGTTATCATTATCATAAAATAGGTTTTATAGTTGTCCTTAATTAATATGTTTCACTAATTAATTAATTATCAATCAACCTCACTTAATAATGCTGGAGAAGTTTTCACTCTTTCAAGAGAAACAAGTACAAAACATTGCTTAACATATCTAGATGATATTTACCACATTGGGCTTATTTATTTTGCCTAAAGATCTTTTACTGTAGTCAATTGCAGGCTTAAACATTAGGAGTGCTACTCTACTAACAAAATATAATTAAATCATTAAGCTGCCTTGTTTCATACTATATAATAGTGAAAAATTAATACTAACATGTAAGAGTAATACATAAAATATTCCTTACAGATTTACTCACTTACATAAGAATGATTAACTCCATTTTAATTTTGAGGTTGAACTTAAGAAGCCATAAAACTTACAATTATATTATAGCAATTTTATAAGTTTAATAGTTACTTACATTTATACAACCTAAAACCTAAGATAAATCACATTTAATCTCATCCAATATCATTTATAATATTACATGTACATTAATAATAATAATTACATTATTAATAATAATGATTACCTCATTACTTTAATAATAATAATATAAACTAAGAAAGAAACAATTATGAGAAAATGCATTAAATAATCTTCAAACAGTTATGGTGATTTGAAAACTAACCCAATGAAATACAGATACTTGCAAAATACTGCAGAGTTCTTGGGAATTTATAAACACTTTTAAAATAAAAGCATCGCAGAATGATATAAAGCACAAATAATTTCATTTTGTAATATAATCCTTTATGGACACAGCATATAGATTAATAAATACTATTTATCATATTTGTTGATTCAAAGTAAGTTACATTCAATACATTAATTCGTTTTAAGATTATTTATCACTTGGATGTTAATCATATTTAATATTTGTTGTGATAATCCACAATCAGGAGTGACATTTAAATATTTAGCTTCCTTACTCCATTATCCATTGAATGATACTTAAATATTTAGCATTGATAGTCCATAATGCTATTGCTTAAGCATTGAATATAAGTTCGTAGTTGATTCCAGTTTATTCTATGTGACAATATAATTTATTTAAACAGATGCAATAATTTTATCCAAAAAAGTAACATTCATTACTTCTTTAATTTGAGATATAAAATTAATCTATTCATTTATAGATCTTTAATCCATGATGCTAGTAATTCTAATTGTATCACTGATAAAACAAATAGATTATTATTCATAACAAAGTGATTTGTATTATTTTCTGAATCAAAATTCGTTTCCCTAAGCTAGAAGTTTATGGAGGGATATTTGAGCCAATAAACATCACATGATCACCATTTCTTATGCTTGCTTATGACTGTTATTAAAACCGGCAAAACTCTCTAAACGTACTGCCACTCAATACAAGCCAGAATACGTATAGAGAGTTTTGCCTGTTTTAATGAGGGATATTTGAGTTGAGCAAATTATTGTTTAAAGTTTTTTTGTCCTTACATAATTAAAGATAAGACAATTTACAACATTGAGATGAATATGTGTCCTTTCTTGTAGTGAAAAAAATAATTATTTTTACAATAGTTTGAAAATAAACATCAGCTACTTATTTGAAGTTAATAAATATAATTTTTCATTTATATCAACTATTTACCATTACTTTCAATTGAAGAAATCCAGCTAATTTATTGCTGAAGTAATGCAACAGCATTCCAAAAGTCAATTTGTTCATTTTCTCACTAACAATTGACTGTAATAGATAAGATTTCTTGAAATAAAAAATTAATGATGATTTTTGCATTATCCATTATTGTTGATCTTTCTCCTAAATGATGAGGTCATTTGCCTAGCTGTTTAGTCCGAATATCATGTAGATGACAAACAAAATGGCTATTTAAAAATTTAACCTGACTAGATCCTGAATGCAATGAAAATTTGTAAAAACTGTCGGGATTTTCCAAACTTGTTTTTATACCAGTTATCACATGATGTCTAGATTATAGAATATTCTTCAACATACAGTGGGGTTTCATTTGTCCATGAAATATTGAAAGAGGTCGTCATGGTTACTATTGGGCAAAATATTTTGTAGTTAAGATCTTTGAATCAAGGTAGTAAAACCTAAGAAACACCATTCAAAGATGAAGAGAAAAAAGAAAATAATAATTTCAGTTGCTTCACTTTCATTTCAAGATTTTGAAATAATTCTTCAAGCATTTATTCAAATTAAATTATAAAACTACAAAGTTCTCAGACATTTATTTCACTTAAATTTAAATTGACTTTTTTAATAAATAATTTATTATTTAATATTCTAGCAAGTAAATCAATCTGCTTCTGCTTCCACACACACAAAATATAAAATGTAAGAAGTGTTTGTTCTATCCCTTATTAAAATATTTTAGTGTTGTAATGTTGGATTTATAATTCTATTTTTGAATTATTTATTTGATATGTGAGCATTTCTATCCGGTTATACCATTCGATAACTTTATTCCTTAATAAGAATAACAATAAAATATGAGCAAAATTTCTTCATACAAATATAGAAGTCTATCAAAAAAAAAATCTGGAAAGCCATTGAAAAATGCTTTATAAAATTATATATTTTTTATGAACATTAGTGAGACGAATAAACTTGACAATTATACAACCGATGAATATATTTGTTTAACTATAAAAATTAAAGCCAATACATTCTTTAGTTTTAAACTTACAATAGCCAATTTACAGTGATATTGTAAGATTACAATATATATGTCACAGATAAAAATTATGAAAATTTCGTTTTAATTATGCTACCGATCTGTGGAATTTTTTCCAGGAATCTAAGTAATCCGCAGGAAAAAAGGCTGAGAAACACTCCTTTAATCCATTTAGTTTTTAATATTTCTAGGATGCAGATTACTTTAGATTGACTTTATGTACTAGACTTGAGAGTTGTGTTTATTTCACTGGATTGAAGATTAACTGCTTTATTTTTTATATTATTATAGCATTTTTATAACTAATTTTAATAATTTTTGTGTTAACATTTTATCTAGAACAATTATTTGTGAATAATGAATGGGTGATATTAAACTGCTGCAAATTCTTTTCAACTCAATATTGAATCCATAAATGACAACTCTAATTATTTTAGTCCTTTATACCAATTAATTTACATAGTGTACATCCATATTTTAATTATATATATATACCAATAAATTTTTATAAAATATATTAAGGAATATTATTTCAAATATTATCTCTTCCATGGTGTTTGCAACTGATAAGTGGGTTTATCACTAAATAACTGTACATATAATTTTTATTAAATTTCAAAGAATTTATAGCCATGATTAACTTTCATATTATTTTAAGTAGATATATTACATATCTTTGTGGCAGAGAAAGATTCTAAGTAAAGTTAAAAAACAACATGAGTAGTCTTTCAGAATGGTATACAATGCTTTTAATGAATGAGAAGATTAAACAAGTTGATTTGGATATTATTATAATGGATCAAAAACCTGTTTAGGGATAAAGTAACATTGGAATAAAATTATATGGAGGAAAATAAAAACAAATCCTACAAGCAAATAATTACTATATTTTATAGAAACCACTTTAAATAATTGTTAGTATAATTTGATGTTTCTTGATGGCATTTTTAAAGAAAATGTAATCTGATTTGCAGGCACAAAATAAATAACTATTGTAATTCTGATTTCAAATAATTCTCATAACAAAGCGATTATTATATTAAATTGTATTTCCGCATTAAAAAAAAAATTGCATTTTTAATAGTGACCTAATAACCTAACTGACAATTCAATAAATCCATTTCTTAAGTGCAATTTTGTCGTTGCCAGAGTAATACGAAATTTCCTGGCAGAGTAAAATTTTTTAATAAATACTATGGTATATTGTTAGACCGTTAAAAAAAATGAAGCTTTAGTTAACTAACTTTCATTGTTTTGAAAATTATTTAAGTATTCAACAAATACATTACTCATTCTTTGACTTCTATTGGAAGGAAAAAATAGAACAATTGTAATATTTTAGCATGGCTCCAGTTAAAAAAAAAAACGAATCTTCTTTGCTGTAGGCAGTTATTTCATGTTTAACCCCTTAAAAATCCTATTTATGAAAGATCAGATTTGAAATTAATTTGATCGATAATGTTGCATTTTTGGTAACTAATCCGAGTTCATTAACAATTATTCTTAATATGTTTATTAGTTTAAATCGCAAAACATTTTTAAATAAATTTATAACGAAATGATAGGGAAATCAGAAATTGCATGACTCCAATATTTTATTGCTAAGTGGCGCTGTTTGCTATTTTGTAGCGCCGCCTAATGATTTGTATTAAATAACATGGTTACTGCAGAGAGTAGGTATTTTGGAGTATTACATTTTGGTAAGCGGAACAGTTTTTTATTTATTTTTAAATGCGTAGACTTGATATTTGAATGTATTTATTTTTAATACTTATTCCCAACATATGTATTTTGTTGAAATGTATTTTTTACTTAATTAGATTTTAATTAAAAAACAAGATGCCTATTTAAATTGATGCAAACCCAGTTTGAAAGTTATAACAGTTTGACTATACGTTAGGGTTACACACTGATTGTTTCAAAAACTATCATAACGTTTTTGTATAACCTCGTAATATTGATATGAGAAAGAAATTGAATTGAAATAAGTTGTGACTTTATTTATGTTTAGCGTGGGCGAATTAATATTTTTTTAATATCTTCTAAATTTCTTATTTTATTTTGTAAATTTTGTCTTCATGTTAATAGATTGGTACTTCAAATTAGTTGAGATTGTACAGTTATTTAAGTAAGCAATATTGGATAAAAGTAAATACCAAATATTGTTTAATAAGGAATGAATTTGAAACTTTTTTATATTTATAAGTATATTAATTTTCTGGAGATAGATAACTAAATTACTAGTATCTCTGGTCTTCGGACAAATTATTTGTGCATTTTTTCTAATATAAAAAACATCATATCAAGTCCCAACAGTAACAAGTGTTTGCCATTTCCTTAACACAATTTAAGCCAATAAACATCACATGATCACCATTTCCTTTGCTTGCTTATAACTGTTATTAAAACAGGCAAAACTCTCTATACGTATTGCCACTCAATGCAAGCCAGAGTAATAAATGGATGCCAGACGGCTTGTGCATAAAATCCCCATCTAGTGCCTACTCATCCAATATCCGAAGGCCACAAGGCAGAAACTAGTCTGGGGATATTGGATGAGTAGGGACTAGATGGGAATTTTATGCACAAGCCTTCTGGCATCCATTGATTATTCTGGCTTGCATTGAGTGGCAATACGTATAGAGAGTTTAACCTGAAACTTTTTTATATTTATAAGTATATTAATTTTCTGGAGATAGATAACTAAATTACTAGTATCTCTGGTCTTCGGACAAATTATTTGTGCATTTTTTCTAATATAAAAAACATCATATCAAGTCCCAACAGTAACAAGTGTTTGCCATTTCCTTAACACAATTTAAGCCAATAAACATCACATGATCACCATTTCCTTTGCTTGCTTATAACTGTTATTAAAACAGGCAAAACTCTCTATACGTATTGCCACTCAATGCAAGCCAGAGTAATAAATGGATGCTAGACGGCTTGTGCATAAAATCCCCATCTAGTGCCTACTCATCCAATATCCGAAGGCCACAAGGCAGAAACTAGTCTGGGGATATTGGATGAGTAGGGACTAGATGGGAATTTTATGCACAAGCCTTCTGGCATCCATTGAGTGGCAATACGTATAGAGAGTTTAACCTGTTTTTATTAACACAATTTACTTTAACATTCTAATAAAGTTTAATGATCCCTTTTATTCAAGTGCTATTGAAACTTGTAATGCATATGAGAAATTTGAAGAGCATTTCAACAATAAAATGTAATTCTAGTCTTGGAATAATTTGAGACATCACCTGAGAAGAGAAAATATATACACTGAGGTATTATAAGTTGAATAAAATAAATGTTATATATATATTGTTAAGAAGCATTCTTTATTTTGACAGTATAAAAGTGATCCATTCTTTGTAATAGATAAAGAATTATCTTATTGTCAAAAGTACACATCACAACAATCAGATTAATAGCAATTACAAAAGAATGTGCTGATGAATCAATGGGTGTTTTTAAAATAACATTTGGTAGGATGATAAGACAAATATTATTACTCCAGAAGCCATTAAATATTACATGATCACCATGTTGGGTGATATGATATGGGGAATTTAACTTCCAGAAACCATTTACAAGCGTTAGTGAGAAGACAACCCATTCATGATTATAACACTAGAGGCAATTAATTCTTCATTCTAATTTTGATAAAATTGTTTTTCTTCAAATTCATTAGGTGGGTATTTAAGGCCCAGAGAAATCAATTCAAGATGGATAAGAAATCAGAAAAGAAGACGGTTAACTTTTTCAAAATCACAGTTTTTATAGGTAATAAAAGTAGCCTTGTATGACACAAGTTGTATGAATCTTATTATTATTATTTTTGTAAGCCTTATCTAATATTAATATTACATAATATGAAATATTAATATTACAAGTTACAAAATCTATCTTTTTATATTAGTTATAACTAATCAATTTCTTAATTGAATATGTCTATTTAATTTAACAAATATTAATCTTGATTTAATTTCAATAGATATCAGGATGCTGCTATTTTAAATGAAACATTTTAATGATCTAAAGTCTCATTAAAAAATATGATATAGTTGTAAAATTGAGATATTAAAATATAACTAATCAATTTCTTAATTGAATATGTCTATTTAATTTAACAAATATTAATCTTGATTTAATTTCAATAGATATCAGGATGCTGCTATTTTAAATGAAACATTTTAATGATCTAAAGTCTCATTAAAAAATATGATATAGTTGTAAAATTGAGATATTAAAATAAATTGTGTTGAGGCTGGCAAGCAATGAAAAATTGTCACTGGTAAGTTTAAGTATTATTTAATACTTGGTCATAATTTTCTATTTCCAGTTTCTTAAACTTTCTTCCGTCTGACAACATATATATTAAGCATATTTAGCAAGCGATATTTTATCCAGAGACATAAAAATATGTTTCACCATTTCAACCATTGTAACTACTGTGAATAAAAGTCTTTGAATGTAATCTAATTTCTCTGAGGTATAGTTTTTTTTTCATCATTACAGCAAATATTTTAGCTATTTATTTAATATGTGATTTCTTTCTAAGTTTTATATAATAATTTCTTGGGATCAGGCACAAGGTTTTAGTTATTCACTTATTGTCATATTTTCTATCACAACATGTGCAGCTCTGCTTCATTTCAGTATTTGAGTTCATTTATTGTCAGTGATATCTGTTTGTTTCTCATCTGTGTACTTCATTTTCACTTCATTCTTATTAATCTTAACATACATCTCTCTATGCTTAGGTTTACAATTAAATATCAAAGCTTTAGATCCATAAGTAAGCATTGGTAAAAACTGTTCCTTTTTAAGCACATAAGCATCTTTTCTTTTAATATTGTTTTTACCAAAAACACAAAATTCATTTTAGATTAATTTCATCCATCATGTTTACATTTGTTTTACTAATCTTATCAAAATATCTGTAATTGTTATCTTCTAATTAATTTATTACTATCAATTCTTACTTTCTCTTATTTTGAAAAGCCATTGAACACAAATTTTTTTAGCATTTATTTTTATTGCTACTTCTTTGTTTTTATTTGATAGATTTTCTAACATTTTATGCAGCTGTAAAGTATTAATAATGTCAAAAAAAAAAAAGTGTATTAAATCTAAATGATTTAAATAATTTCCATATATTTTATACTGATGCCTTTTCTTAAAAGAACTAAAAAGTTTTGAAAGACAGAATTATTTTGTCATATCTGTAGGAAACGTTTATATTTATTGAAATTTGACAATGATACATCTTAGCTCCAGATTATTAAGAAAAAACCAAATATTCTAGAAAGAATAACAATTAATATATGTAATATAAGTGGATGGCCCAATAAGCTCAATATGTCTTATAATTCTATTAATTTAATACATTCAATATTTACAATATATATATTCATAAAATACTATTTTTTACTTCACCTCATGTAAATGTTCTGGACATTTATACAGAAAAGGTAGTTTATATATATTAAATGTAGCTATTATTCATGCTTAGCATGCTTTTGATATATAACGTATCATAATCATAGCATGTTAAGCATGAATAAAAGCTGAATTTAAAATATATAGACTACCTTTTCTGTATAAATGTCCAGAATATTTATGTGAATATTACAATTACCCAGAAAAGAGGGAAAAAAATCTTAGATATTAATATATATACACATACACTATTCTTAGCACAGATTTCAGCAATTAATTTTTTGTATTTGACTATATGCTAATTCTTTTGCATATGTATGTACATATGCAAACAAAGTGATTTCTTTCTTATCTTTATATCATAAAGCTAAGTGCACCTTCGCTAATGACCACCATAATTATAGCCCTCATGTTATTTGTTGCTGCTGCTACACTTTTATCTAATTATGCATGTTATGTAAATACATACTATGTATATTAAATCATTTATGTGTTACATAGCATCTTTCTTCTTAAATTGTATAATTAGGTTGAAATGTAAATACAGCAGCAACAACAGATAACATGAAAGTTATGATTATGGTGCTTATCATCAAAAGTGCACTCAGCTCTATGATATATGGATAAGAAAGAAACCTCTTCATTATGCAGATGTTGATACATTTGCAAAAGAATTAGCATATAAAAATGAAGGAGATATTGTTGACTATATGCTAGTATTATTTCCCATATTATTTACAATCTAATATCTAATATACTTATAGTATAATATAAAATTTTCTGTCTTTTTTTATTTTATATGGCCCTTGATTTATAAAATTCATAATAAGATAGGGGCAGTCTATTTAATTTCCTAATGGTCTTAATGGTTTTCAGGAGAGATCCTGGGAAAGAAGATGTTCTCTGTTGTTTTTTCCATTTCTTCACATTGTCTGCTTTTAAGCTGTAGTTTATATATTTTCCTGTTCTATTCTTTTTGGAATATTTCAATTAATGGGATGGTTGAAAATATTTTAAATGGATTATCAATTTAATTAGTTTAGACATAACTTTTATAAATTTAATTAGTATATATAATGTGCATTAAATTTCTTTTGTTATCAGAAATGTTTTCCTTTTGACAACAACAGATCTCTCATTCTTGTAAAACTTTTATTTGTAAAGCATTTTAAAACTAAGAGTAATTAATTCAAAGTCTATTTTTACTTTACTTTGATTTTAATTCCTCAAAATATTTACTCTTTCTTTAGTCATATTTGAAATACAAGCATTTTTCATATACCTGGAGCTTAATTGTAAATATAGGGGATTTGAGCACAGACTTTCAAGCACCCTTCAACTATCCACACTATCTCATACCACTGATACACATTACCATGTACAAAATATAAATAATCACCGATATACATATTTCATGCTGAATCTGCACACTACAGTTGGTCCAGATATCGTCTCCCACATATATATATAATCAGTGTTCAGTTTATATTAAGATAGCAAATCTTCATGCTTTAATGGACAGGCTTTAATCTACTCCTCCAACTCTTCAGTCATCCGTACCATTGAAAATCTGATGATGGACAGCCCAAATCTCATGCTGATGCCAATATTATTGCCACACCATGTTTACCTCAAATCACTCTGAACCCCTCATATATAGTAGGACCATATCTATTTAAATACATAGAAGAGGGATGGGCACATTGCAGGCTTAATGTGTAATATTTGAAATACAGGCATTCTTTATATACCTGGAGCTTAATTGATTATATATATATGTGGGAGATGATAATCTTGACCAACTGATGAGTGCTGGTTCAGCATAAAATACATATATTGGTGATTATTTATCTTTTCTACATGTATGTGGTCATGGTGTATTAGTGGTATGAGATAGTGTGGATAGTTGAAGGATGCTTGAAAGTCTGTGTTCAAATCCCCTATATTTACAATTATCCATTTAAATACATAGAAGAGGGATGGGCATGATGCAGGCTTAATGTGTAATATTTGAAATAAAATATAGGGGATTTGAACACAGACTTTCATGCACCCTTCAACTATCCACACTATCTCATATCACTGATACACATGACCTCATACATGTAAAAAACATAAATAATTACCAATATATGTGTTTTATGCTGAACCCGACTTTCATGCACTCTTCAACTATCCACACTATCTCATATCACTGATATACATGACCACATTCATGTAAAAAACATAAATAATCACCAATATACATATTTTATGCTGAACCAGCACTCATCAATTGGTCCAGATTATCATCTCCCATATATATAATCAATTAAGCTCCAGGTTTATGAAAAATGCCTGTATTTCAAATATTACACATTAAGCTTGCATCCTGCCCACTCCTCTTCTATATATTTAAATGGATAACATCCTATACATAAGGAGTTCAGTATGTATGAGATCAACATGGGCATGGCATTAATATTGGCATCAGCATGGGATTTGGGCTATCCATCAGCAGATTTTCAATGGTACGAATGGCTGAAGAGTTGGAGTAGATTGAAGCCTGTCCATTAAGGTATGAAGATTTGCTATCTTAATATAAACTGAGCACTGATTATATATATGCGTGGGAGATGATAATCTGGACCAACTGATGAGTGCTGGTACAGCACGAAATATGTATATTGGTATTACCTTTTCTACATGTATGTGGTCACGTGTATCAGTGGTATGAGATAGTGTGGATACCTTGAAGGATGCTTGAAAGTCTGTGTTCAAATCCCCTATCTTTAGTTTTAAATTTATTCAATATTACAAATATTTCATTAATCCCCTTATTCCAAAAAAAAATGGGTCACCATGTCTTCTATAAAAACTCTTGCAATTTTTTTGGTCTTCATCTTTGTTTTTGAGATCTCTATGATCTATGCCATTTCTGAGGTTGGGTTTGTTACATGAGTACTTCTTTATGCTGAGTTTCCACCATTTCATCAGATTCCATACATTCTGTTTTAGTGCGATTTTTATTTGAAATAATTATTTAACTTGACTATTTCTTGTTTTTTTACAAGAGTTATTTGTTTCATTCTTAGTGCTACTTTTATATTGAGATACTCCATTTCTTCTATTTGCTATTGTCAAACATGATTTAAATCTCTCCAATATTCTGTGCCAATATTTACTCACATTGTTACTATTTGTTTGGATAACTTACCTATGATTATTCCTCTAACTATTTTCTTTTAAGCAAGTCTCATACCCTAACAATGTTAATCTATTATGGATTTGTCTTTATTACCACCATATCTGAATTGTTCATCCTCTTTTGGGATTGATATTGTCAATTTAATTCACAATTTTCTGCCCATCAATAGTTTCTGGTTGCAGTATATAAAGCTTCCTGCATATTTCTCATTATTAGTTTTTTTAAATGCCTTTTATTTGTTGAATGACATTTTCAGCCAACCTATTTGATTCTAGATGATATGGTGGTGTACAGATGTATTTGATGCCTTTCTTCGTGAAGCCGTCTTCAATTTTTGTGTAGTAATTCCTGCACCATTATCTGTAATAATCGTTTCTGACAATTCATGACAGTTTTTTCAGCATTTATATTCTTTATGATGTGATACTTTGCCTAGAGTAAACATCTATGAGTATGAAAAGCATTTGACCTTTAATGGAGTCTGTGTAGTCCATGTCAACTCTTTGTCAAGGTTTAGTTGCCATTACCCATGCTATTTATGCTTTAGTTTGCATATTCACTGCAAAATGACAAGCTATACTTATTTTTATATATTTTTTTCCAATATCCACTGTTATATTTGACCACTAGACATATTCACACATTAACACTTTAGTGCATACAATTCCTTGTCTTCTTCATGTAGTACTTTTAAAGCTTTTTGTCTAAGATGGTATTACAACTCTATACCCTTTGTTGACCAATTAATTTCCACAAATCTGGAACAAGGTACTCCAGTTTATTAGTTGGCTGCCCTTGTTTATTTTGCTACTGTATTGCTGTTAAGTGTCTTTGATTTTTCTATATAGTTTATTTCTATTTCATTGCTCTATGGTTCATTTTTATATTGGATTTTTTGACAAAGCATCTGCCTGTGAACTTTCCTTTTTCTCTATATTTTAACTGATGGTGATATATTTCTCTATCACAACATATGCAGGCTCAGATGATCCAGAGCTAGCTTAATGCTCACTAATATTCTTAATAATAGTTTGAAGTCAGTCACTATTTGAAAAAGCTGACCAAAGAAATAGATAATGGTGAAACTTTTTCAGACTTTCCTGTTTGCCATTCTGTTTATAATTTCTCTAAGCTTTTGAAGACATTTCAGATGCATAAGTTATAGGTTATTCATCATTGTAATGGATGATGTATAAATGCTCCCACTCTCCATTCTGAAACATCTGTCATTTACTGTACTTCTTAAATTTTTGTCAAAATAGACTCAATTTTTTATGATGATAGCAGTGATTTAGTTTATATTAACCCTCTTCATGAATTTGTAATCAATTCTATTTCTGATTTTTTTTAGTAATTCATAAAATGGCTTTGCGATCTTAACCTTATTTTGTAAAAAACTTTCCAAATAATTTATCAGACCGAGAAACACCTAGGGATCCTTTAACAATTTTGGTTCTCACCACATTTTCTCTGCTTGCACTTTCTCAGTCAATGATCACTTAACCTTGTCTGAAATTATATGCTCAAGGAATGCAACATTTTTTGTCCTAGTTGTAGTAAGTATATTTTCAAAATATGGTATCATGCCATCTAATCCATGTAATAAAGTATTAATTTTTCCCTGAAAAATCTTTGTTGCTGTTATATTACTGAACAGTAGCATTACATTTAAACCAGGGATCGTCAAAATTAATATTTCCATTTATCTATATAGCAAGTATTTGATAAAAAGTGGAATTAAGATTCAGTATTGTGAAATATAGCTAATACTTCTCTCACATTTGATACTAGATAAATCCTTTTGTTTAAGGATTTATTTACTTTTATGTTATAATCACAATATATCTGAATTTAATCATTTGATTTTGTTGTTACTACTATATGCATGGCACATTCTGACTTTTGATTGGCATCAATACACCCTTATTAAAATCCCAGAATTTTATCTTTTATTTTTTCTGTGTAAATGGAATGTTATGTGGGTTGCATACAACCATATAGGCATTTTCAAGTAGTTCAATCTCTAGCAGGCTAATTAATATTATACCTAATTTTTCATTAGACAAATCCAGATATTTCTTTTGGATTTCCTATTTCAACAGTTTTTTATTCTCTCAATTTTAGAACTAATTTTTCCTTTTACTATATATAATGATAAGTTAATTATTTTCATACAATGTTTTATCAATGCTTTTATTTGAGTACTAATTTCAACATATGACCACTCACATCTTTAATGTTTGCCTTTTCTATTGGAATTTTCTTATGGTTAACTGATAATATACTCCAATCTTTCTCAGACATTAGAGATTATTTCTATACTAACATCTTTCCTATAGATTTGCAATTTTTAACAAATTGCTTAATGGTTATTTTGCCTACCCTATTTTTTTGCAACTGAATTTTTTTCATTGCTTTTTATCAGTTTATTTACATACATGGGCAAAATGTCCTTTAAATTTACATTTAAAGCATTTCTTCTTTTTCTACTTGCAATATTTATTCTGTATCCTGGTTTTCCATAGTAATATCAAATAGCTTTATCCTTATTCAAATGTATTAATTTTTGCTATTAGTAATTTGCTTGCATGTCTTATAAACTCCCATACTTTGACTATTGTCTGTTTTATATTGAAAAACATGCCTTTTTTGTAATATTCACTTGTAAATTATTCTTTTTTTAATAGCCATCTCATATGTTAATCTGACTCAGTTAAAAACTGTTGTTTGAGCCTGTTATAGACATACACTATAGCTGTTCATTGATAAGTATTTCATCTACAAACTCCCAATACTTCCAATTTTTAACCAATTCTTTAGAGGTTGCATTATATTTTTTAATTTTCTCAACCGTTGCTTGCTTTTTGTTTCATAAATTCAAACGAGCTAGATTGCAAGACAGTTGAGACCTAAAGTATTCATTAACTTTTTATTATTCCCTCATAAGGTACATAATTCTAGAAAATTTTTTTAACCTGTTTTTCTGAAATAATTGGAATGATTTAGAAAATTTTTAAACATTTAACAACAAAACAGGTTTGAATTTGTGATAAAGAAAATTTATTTAAAACTGAGCACTTTCAATACTGTATAGTATCATAATCATTGCATAATATGACTAAAGGAAGATGAGATCTAAATTTAAAATCTCTTGAATATTAAAGAATAAATTATCATAAAATTGAATTTTTAGGAATAGATTTACATACTAATGATGAAACAAGAAGCTACAAGTACTATTTTTTAGAAAGAAGAATGCTAGAGCCTTTTTTATTGATAGTATTATTATCGCTATTGACCACATCTCCACCTTTCTCCTTTTGTCATCTTTCTTGGAACAAATGATGTCAGCCTCAGAGAGGTCAAAGTTATGGTCTGACTGCAACATGTGATCCAAGAAAGTAGAAGAATGGTCTGACTGCAACATGTGATCCAAGAAAGTAGAAGAATATTCATTGCTTTTTTTGGCCCCGTTGTAAAGATAATTATGTTGGCAAGTCTTGTAGATAAGTTAGCTCGGTTCTCACTATAGTAAGTCTTTGCAATTAGGATCTTTGCAATTAATTTTGTAAACAATTTGATTTGAAGCCTCTCTAGTAATTTTGTCTTTTGAATTATTAATAATTTATTTGGTCCTTTTAACGTAATCGGGCTTGGCCACTTGATGGCATTCTGGCTCGCCAAAACACCTAACAAATGCCGTTTACAAGGTCTAAACTAACCCTAAAACTAACCCTAAATCTAACCCTAAACCTAACCCTACACAGTTGTTTTGTTATGTAGAAAGCAATAATTAAGCGAAAGACATTGCTAAATAGACATTGATGATAATTTGTCCAAAAACAGCGATTTAAAAATAAAAAAAAGGTTGTGGTTTACTAAATACAAAATTAAAATTAAAAAGGCTTGAAAAAAAAAAGTTATAGCAATCAATAAATTAATAACCAAAAAAAAAAAACAGCGATTTAAAAATCACATGGCCCCAAAAAGCGTACATTGTATTGTTTTTGACTGCCAACAATGCCATCAAGTGGCCAAACCCGATTACGTTATAATAACCATTTATTTAAAGCTGGAAGCAAGCGAAAACTGATATTGTATTTATTGGTACAAATATTTTTTAATTTACATGCAACTTTTGAAACATAAGGTGGATTAGATCATTTTTTATTGTCAAGTTCAGTGTTTGTAGGATGTAAGATTTTATTATAAAAATTAGTGATAATTGCATTAATTTTTTAGAATTGTATCCAATGTTCATTAGATCTTTAGTATATATATATATCAATGTTTCTTCTCCGATCTGCCTAGAATTTGCACAGCTTTAGTTTCTATGGAGAAAATCTTTCAGACTAATGTATTTATGGGAGAAGGGAGTATTAGATCTAAAGTGTATTGTATTTCTTACATTTATTGGTTTTAAAATCATTTTATAAATTAAAACATTATCCTATCTGATGATATCTAAATCTAAACATTTTATGTTGTGAAGAAGCTCATCTTCCTTCTCAGTGGTCGAAGTTAGAGTGATTGTAGATGCTAACTCTATATGAATTTTATT
This sequence comes from Epiperipatus broadwayi, assembly GCA_028023455.1. Taxonomy (NCBI): domain Eukaryota; kingdom Metazoa; phylum Onychophora; class Udeonychophora; order Euonychophora; family Peripatidae; genus Epiperipatus; species Epiperipatus broadwayi. The sequence continues at coordinate 968,065 of JAQFVV010000136.1, read as the reverse complement.
AATGGTTTCTTCATTTGCACATACTGAAGTATCATCCATGTATCTGGAGTATTGGATTGAATTCGACAAACACTCAAATTTTGGAAGAATCATATATTCTCAAAACTGGATAAATACAAACTACAGACAACTCCACCAAAAAGAAGCCACATAGGCCAGCCATAGTGTTTTGTAGTTAATTGAAGTGATTATTTCATTACTAATCCAATTTAATGTTTCTATAATAAATTGTTTTTTCTCGATGTTATAATTGACTTGCTGCAAAAGTTATACGATTTTAATAGATTCATAACGAGGGGCAGACCCGTACAATTCCTTGACATCCAGAGAGGCAATTTTGCAGTTATTATTAATTTTAAGATTTTTAATCTTTTCAATAAATTCATATGAAGATTTCAAGCTGTATGAGCTGATCCAAGAGCATCTATGAACTAAGAAGCAATAAATTTAGCTGTATAGTAAAAGTACAAGCCATCAAAGTCAAGAAGAAGACGAAGTGGAGATTTACCTTAAACAGCTTTATGTTTATGAAAATTTTAGGAACAATGTCAGCAGATATATGAAAATGTGCCAGAGAAAGGAAGAGTCATTGAAAAGACTTCTAATATTTTGAAATAAAAAAAAAAAGAAGCTAAGAATAACATTTGGTCTTCTAATATTAATTGTATTAGAAATTTTATTTCTGAGAAAAACCTTGTCTGTCTGAAAGAAGATAAGGGCACTAGGTTTGTGTTTTTAAAACGACAAGATTTTGACTTTTAAAATTAGATAGCAAATTGGTAGTTTGCATTTTGCTGGAGTAAAAAATTATAATTTAAAGGCTAGAAAAGATAAATTTGTTGTTTTAATTCTTAGAAATTATCGAGGCAAAGCACTGTTAAGTCCTGAATACTTTAGTATACCTGTTTGTTATTATTGTTCGTAGAATTTTTCCAAATATAAAGCTGCTCAAGGAAAACTTTCCATTTTGCCATCTTCTTGGCTTTGGTGGCTTGCACTTTTACTAAACAACTAAACTATTGTTTCTTGGCTCATAGATGCCCTTGGTTTCAGCTCATACAGCTTGAAATCTTCATATGAATTTATTGAAAAGATTAAAAATCTTAAAATTGATAATAGTTGCAAAATTGCCTCTCTTGATGTCAAGGAATTGTATAGTCTGTCCCTCATTATGAATCTGTTAAAATCGTAGAACTTTTACAGCATGTCAGTTGTAATATTGAGAAAAAAACTATTATAGAAGCAATAAATTGGATTAGTAATGAAATAATCACATCAATTAACTACAAAACATGTAAAATGAACCGTGGCTGGCCTATGAGACTCCCTTTCAATGGAGTTGTCTGTAATTTGAATTTGTTCAGATTTGAGAATTTGATTCTTCCAAAATTTGAGTATTGTATTGAATTCATTCATTCTTATATTTCAGATACATGGATGACACTTTAATATATGCAAACAAAGAAACTATTAGTAAAATTCATACTGAATTAGCATCTACAGCCACTGTAACTTGAACCTTTGAGAAGAAAGACGAGCTTTTTCACAACATAAAATTTTTAGACCTCCATCAGACTGGATAATGTTTTAGATTATGAGATGATTTTAAAACCATTAAATGTAAGAGGTACAATACTCCCCAGATCTAATACTCTCTTCTGTCAATACACCAGTCCAAAGGGTTTTCTTCATAGAAACTTAAATCTGTGCAAATTCTAGGCTGATTGGAGAAGAAACATTGATTTATACTAAAGATCTAATCAACATTGGGTACAATTCTAAAAAAATAAATGCAATTATCACTAATTTTTATAACAAAATCTTGGACCCTATATTTGCTCAACCTGATAATTTTCGAAAGTTACACATAAATTAAAAAATATTTATACAAATAAATATAAGTTTTCGCTTGCCTCCATCTTTAAATAAATTAGTAACTAATTCAAAAGACAAAAAAACTACAAAGGCTTCACATTAAATTGTATACAAAATTAATTGCAAAAATCCTAATTGCTCAAAGGGTTTTCTTGAAGGTTTGTAATGATGATATTCTAGTTGTATTTATATATTGGATTATTTCCATCATCTAATATAACTATTGAATATCTTTAGAAATATTTAACTTTATTTAAATATTCCAAATACATTCAACTGTTTGTTTAACACACAAGAAACTGCTCACATGATAATGGCAAACAATTCCATAAGTCAACCTAGTGTGACTATACATAACATATGGAAACCACTAATCAACTTTGCTTTTAGGAAAAAATGGAGAAACTGGGGAACCTCATAGATAAGTATATGAAACTTCTGTTAACTGTTACCTTTGCCGGGATGGCTCAATTGGTTAGAGTGTTACCTTAAAATTTTAATACTCAAGAATCTACGATTCCATGTTCGATTCCCTAGCTATTACTGTCACTAGTCGGACCAACAACAACTGAAGCAGAGGGGAGAATAATACCTCGAAACATGCATATACTAAGCTGTGTGCTATTGCTAACACTTGAATGTATTTTGAATATTTAAATAAAGTAAAAATTTTTTTTAAAGACATTCAATACTTATATTAGATGATGGAAATAGTCCACTATATATAAATAAGTAATTGCTCAAAGGCTTATTATGGTGAGATCTGAGCTACCTTATCTACAAGACTTGTCAGCATAATTATCTTTACAGCTGGACCAAGAAAAGCAATGAATACTCTTCCGTTTTCTTGAATCACAAGTTGCAGTCAGGCCACAACTTTTACCTCTTTATAGCTAACATCAATTATTCTGAGAGAGATAACAGAAAGAGAAAGGTGAAGGAGACATGGTCAATAGCTAAAGGTGATAATCATCAATAAAAAGGACTAGCACCTCTCTTTCTAAAAAATGGCACTTGTAGCTTCCTGTTTTGTCATTAGTATGTAAATCTACTCCTAAAAATTCAATTTTATGATAACCTATTATTTAATATTTAAAAGTGACTTTAAATTTAGATCTCAACTTCTTTTAGTCATATGATTATGATACTATTCAGTATTGAAAGCGCTTAGCTTTAAATAAATTTTCTTTATTACAAATTCAAACCCGTTCTATTGTTAAATGTTTTAACATTTTCTAAATCATGATAAGATACATATATCTGGTAAAACAAGTATGCTGCTGCTTTACAATGATTGTCCTCCTCAATTGTGTTTAACTAAAAGAAAATTATGTAATGGCCATTTGTGCACTTTGCTTAATTGAATTTGATAATGCAGGTTTGCCCAAATGAGGCCATTATTTTTTTTTCACTTTCACAATTTTTTTATAACTTGTACTAATTTTGCTTTACACAGCCTTTTTTTAACACAGCTCTACTACGACTAACTAATTTTACTATGACCAGGTTAAAAATTTGTATGCAATTATACCAGCAAAATATTCCAGGAATAAGCCTAACAATTAAAATTTGTCATATAAATGGAGAACATAATAATTTAATCACTCAATATGCTTTATAATTCTATTAATTTAATATATTCAGTACATTCATTATTTACAAAATACTTCTTTGTTGCTGAGAGTATTGGACACCTTGTAGAAGTTGACCTGGAAGTATCTGTAACTGAAGAACTGTTATAGCAGAGTGATTGAAGACCATCAGCAAAATATTTGGAGCCAATATTAGTAATTGACTGTTCCTTGTCAGCAATTGAAAATGACCAATTTTATTAGGAAAATGAAATCTGAAAGAATGCACTGTTAAAACCCTGGTGTATGTCAGTCTTGGAGATGATCACTTGTTGCCTGACTTGTGAGAGAAGTGGAGATTACTAATTCATAAGACCTATCTGTTATTCTGTCATAATGAGAAGTACCCCTCTACCCATCATAAGGAATCAAAAACTGAATAATTATTAAAAATCTCATGCATATGCATTTATAATACTAAAAATTTCATAAACATGAGACCATGATTTTATAAAGACTGGTCTAATTAATTTTGGTAAGATAAAATTTAATTTATTATTATTAATATAAATCCATACATATTTTTTCTTTTTAATTAAATCTAGAAAATATTCATTTTTCTTTATATTTGTTTTATAATGTTAATTTATAATATCAGATGTGTTTGAATATATATTGCTTAGATATGCAGTTAAATAATTTTTTTTTTATGTTTATTGTTAAAATCTTGTTGGGTATGATTTGATCTTATTCTAAGCAAATAGTTTTAAACTTCATAACTATTAAACTTCATAACTATTTCTTTTAAGTTCAAGCTTGCTGATGAGAAAGTATTGGGATGTAAGGAAACAATCGACAAAGGAGAGGTGTATAGAAAACGATCTTTAGTCAAATAATATCATTTCTTAATTTGAAATAGTGCTTTGGAGTGAGTGATCTGGATGATTAGACTAATCTAAATAGCTACATGACACTATTTAAAATTACAGTATTTAAAATTGTAGATAGAATTCATTTACATATTGAGATCCAAGAAGTTTAGAAATCTGGATTGTTTTAATAGTATATCATGGACCATATTATATGATGATTTGTATCAGGTTGTTCCATAAAATATAAGCAAAGAAAAAGTAAAGTTGTGAATAAATAAATATATATTTTAATCAAATGGGCAAGCCAGCACATAATTGATTAGGTGTAAATGATTCCATTTCATATCCTGTGGTCATTTGCATTCCGTTACATAATGGTCACACTATTACTTTTGATGAGGCTAAAGTTGTCTTTTTTGAAAGAAATGAAATGAAAAGAATTAAAATTTTTTATTACTAAAACTTAATATTCTGAAGCAATTAATTTGTTTAAGAGCTCTTTTATTAAGAATGTGTGAGGTTAATCGAGAATTGTGAGTAATAGTATATATTTGATATGTTTTTAGTTCTTTGCATGTGAAAAATCTGCTTTAAAGAGAAACTAATATTTATTTATAGAGTTTATTTTTTTTGGATAGCCCTGTTTAGTTATGAATTTGGAGTAATTTTAATTATTTTATTGACTGGTTTAGCTTTAGGCTTTTAATATTTATATATTATTCACATATATTTTGTACTTACCATAGAATTTAGCAATTAATTTTCTGTACTTGACTGTATGCTATTATATTTCCCATACTATTTAGTCTAATATTTAATGTACTTATATGATAGCATATAATTTCCTACTATCTTTAAAGTTTTTTCCTTTAGTCCAAAGGTCAGCAAACTTTTTCTTCAAAGAACTGGATAACAAATTTAAAGAGTCTTTGTGGTTCAGTTTACCTCAATGGCTATACAAAATTTTTTAATACAATTGCTATACATAGTAAATTTATACTGCTCATTAGAAAAGTATTATTTTATGGTATAATTATGATTCTAAATACGCATTTAAAAGAAGTAAAATAAAAATAATTACCTTATTATCTGCATTGTTGTCATTATCATTATTAGTATTTTCAGATCTCCTAATGCTCTTAAAATATGGATTTGTAAGCAATTTCATTAATGTTTTTAAAAAATCCAAGCATTTAATTTTCTTTGGCTGCTTAAATTTTTTATATAAAATGAATGTGATGATAGTTAAAATATTTAACATTTGGAAGAAAATTGCTGTTGACCAATGTCTTATTCAAGTTATAAAGTGCAATCAGCTCAGGTTTTCCAATGCAGCAAAAAACAATATCACAACATTTTTTTATCGAGTTCAATTACAATCACATTATAATAAATTAAATTTGATTTTTTATTATTCTAAGAATTATTTACAAAAAATATTATAATATTTATATAAAAAAGTAGAAAACAAACCCACCATAGATCACAAAAAATGAAGGAGTAATATTACTTGAGTGTGAACTATTACACATAGTAAGACATTGGTATACTTAAAAAAAAAGTGGCTTAAAACCTAGACTATGCAGGATAAACTCAAACTAATTTGATTTTTGTAAGATAGAGACATATTTAGAAAAGTACTGAAATGGTCAGCTATTCATTTTTAAAAAATATCAAATTAGAGCATTTGAAAATTGATAGCAATAAAATTTGCCACAAGTAATTATTGCAAGTTAATTACTAGAAGTGCTATGATCATATTACTAAAATATTGTAAAGTTTATAAAATTGTATGAAAGCTTTTAATTTGTTTGAAATTTTTTATAAAATTACAAGATAATTAAGGTTTTTATTCTTAATTTTGATGTTTTCTACTGTTTGCACACAGTTTTTAATTTTTTTTTATAAAAAATAATTTTCTTTCTATTATTTCTATTATAAAATGTTTCAATCATTCAGCTTTTGACAAAAAAAAAAAAAAAAATCAAGTTATTCATCTTTTGAGGAAAAATAAGATGATTTTTATGTATTTCTATATAAAAATGAAAAAAATTATCCCATTTGGGTTAATATGTAGAGTTTTTAAGTTTGACTTTCTAGTTGTGAAAATTATATAATTGAAAAATAACTTTTCTTCATTTGTTAATTATAGTGATCAAAAAATAACATTTTCATTCGAGCTAGCCAAAAGTGGCTTGGAAGCCATAATTTTCCAATCTCTTGCTTTAATTTATATAACCTGTGAGGCTTATAAAATCATAATTAGATTGGGGTGACTTGTTGAATTCCCTAGTTGGCTTGAAGAGCTGAGATTCAGGAAAGAAAATGTCCTCCGCTGTTTTTTCTGCTGTTCACGTCATCTTCTTCTAAACTAGTCTTGAAAATGAAGATGAATAGAATGTTTTCTGTTTTGCTACAGATTATATATCATCTTGGAGTATTTTAGCCAGTAGAGTGGTTATAGACATCTTCAGCAAATTATCAATTTAATTTGATCAGTTCCAACTTTTATATATTAATTAATATATTTGGTTTGCATTAATTAAATTTCATTTGTTATCAGAAATATTTCCTTTTGATAACAATAGATATCTCATTTTTGTAAGACTTATATGGTCAAAGCATTTTAAAACTAAGAATAATTAATTCAAAGTCTATTTTTACTTTACTTTGTGTTTAATCCCCAAAATATTTACTCTTTCTTTAGTCTTAAATTTGTTGAGTACTACACATATTTTAGACAATATTCAGGATTTATTAAAGATTATCTAAAGTTTTAATCATAATAGAAATAATTAGAGAGTCAAATACCTTATAAATAATCACAATTACATCCATTTGTTATCTTGATCCCATGTAGACATTCAATATTTATTTTTTCCCATAACTTGGTCCTTCATGAGCTTCCTTTAAAATATTGATGATTCTGTCAATTTCTTTAGTCTATTATTCATACATTTAATTATATGTCTTACATTTTTATTTAAAACATGAGATTTACTTGACATTATAGTTATGTAAACTATTTTATTTTTCTGTTATTTATTACTACAATATATATATATTGTAGCATTCTCTTGTACACATGTTATGATATCGTCATTTTTTTAAAAATAGTATATTACTACCTTTTCTTCTTGTTACAATATTATTTTTTAATACTCAACATACTATCTTATATCAGAAATTTTTATTATTTATATAGATTTCCTTGCAATTTTTCAGTTATATTTATGTCATCATTAATTTTTTTTTTTAAAAGTAAATCATATTTTGATTATTTACAAATTCGTTTTATATATATATCAATTTAGTTTAAATCTATTGAGGTATTTTTAAAGAATTAGAAAAAATTACTGTTAATAAATATAAATCCAATATAATAGTAGTCCTTTGTCTTTTCAGTCTTGAATTTTTTATTTTTCTGAATCAAAATTTATATTAATTTAATTTTTCATAAAATTTCTAACATGTTATTATAGACTTTTTATCAAGTTATTTAATTAAATATATATTATATATAGATTTATATATGCATGTATATATTATACTTACATTTATGTTAAAAAAATAGGAGGAAAAAAAAATTACAAATAATATTTCAATTTAAATGCCTAAAGTTTTTAAAACAAAATTAGGATATTCTAGGGAAAATTAAAAATATCACAACAAAACAAGAAACAGCACTTTATTTTGTGATATTGAAATTAAAGTTTTATAAATTTATATTTACAAATTAATATTTTTACTATTGTAAAGAAAAGGAATTTTGGGAAATGCCTGAACCTGAGCAACCAGTGACTTTTATCAAATTTCAGACAGCAAAATTACATCAGTCATCATGAACATATCAAGATCATTCATGATATCATCTGATGAAATGTCAACAACATTTAAAATCTTTAAGCACTGTGCAGCCATTTCAGAATTAAGAATAATGAATTATTACCTTTTCTATAGAATAAAAAGACAGAAGACCATCAGTTTTTTTAAATGGCTTTATTTGTTAATTAAAAGTAGTTTCGAATGTAATATGGTATAACCTAATCTCTGGAAGGGTGAGATGTGACATTTTTATTCTGTCTTTTAAATATTGCACTACATGAATGGCAGATTCTGGACTTAAAAAGTACATGGATTGCAGTTCATTCCAGTGGTTAAACTTTTTACGAACTCTGGAATAATAAAACTATTTGATTATTTAATTAAATATATATTCTGATGGAAATATGTGGCTTAACAATGGCTAAATCAAATAACTCTCAAACTTCACATTGGCTACCCATGTGATAGGGCTAATAGCCTGGTTTATCTTTTGTCTGATGATTTAGCTTTATTTTATAGAAATATTCTAATCTGGTTCTTTAGATTACCACAGCTTTATGAACAGAAAGAGAAAGGAGGGGGACAATAGGAGTGGGGCATTCATATTTCTTATGAACTTTTGACAATAAAGCCATTCGATTATTTTCTTATTTTCTTTAGTTTCAATATTGAGCAATAATCTACTGTAACCAGTAACCAAAGAATAATATGGGGATATTGATATATCACCTGTCGCATTGTGTCAATTGATTAGTCAAGTTTATAGTACACTGCTCTGGAATAGATTAAATATTGAATTACCACCACTAATAAGCCAATAAACATAAAATAATCACCATAGTGGTGGCTATGGTTATTAAACAACCGAAGACACCAAAATGTTTAGATACTGAACTGAGTTCAGACCTATATGACTATAAGCTAATGAGCTTGGGTTGAAAATATTATTGTGTTTTCAATTTAAGACTCGTAGTTTTGTAGTTAAGTAGAGATAAAAGGCAGCTGCTAGAGGATTGCATTAGATCCTAAGTTTTAGGTGCAATGCTATCAGGTCCAAGACCTCTCACTGATGAAGGCCACAATTCAGAAACTAGTCTGGAGATATTGGATAAGTAGACACTAGATGGGGATTTTATGTACAAGCCTTCTGCCATCCATTGATTACTCTGGCTTGCACTGAGTGGCAATGCTGTATGGAGAGTTTTTGCTTGTTTTAATACCACTACTCATACTTTTCAATTTAATTTTTTTTGATAAACTATTACAGTTATAAATTCAAAGAAATCATATTAGTTTTGTCCTTTGGAAAATATTTTGCTAATAGATAATGTTTTATTACATATCAGTTAACTGTATTACAATTACAACTTATACTGTTTATATTAAGATATAAAATGCTATATTTTAATAATATAAATACTTTAAATGATCAAATTTTATTGTTAAAATTTGTCCATAATGTTACCTTCTATATATAAAATTAAAAATAATCAGTTTAAAATAAATTGAAATAGACAACTCACTATAAATAAAAATATTATGTAATACATTTTGAAAAGATTCTATTAAGGAATGAAAGCCAGATTGATGTATTAAATAATAATATTATTTATAGTGAGTTGACTATTTCAATTTTATTTCAAATTGATTATTTTTAATTTAGTTATATAATATGGAGTTATATATATTTTTATTCTGATCTCATTATTAATATACAAAGTTTGAAGAATGCATACAATTTTTTTTGTAGATGGAGCTATGTAGCAAAAAATGCAATATATTTTTCGGAGAATGGGAGGTAAGTTATTTTTTAAATATAGTGATTAATTAGATAAGTTACTTGGTTAAGCAAAAGTTTAGATGGGGGATAAGGGAAGAAATTTTGTTATTCATACATTAAAAATATACATTACATAAGCATTTGCACTTATTTATAGTACATACTATAGCTTTTAAACTAGTGAGCAGAAAATAAAAAATATTATTATAAGTAAAAATGTCATAGTGTTGGGTTAAATGCTGTATTAACAAAAAAATTTATAATATTGACAACTGACAAATTATAACAATAATCTTGACTAAATAATAATAATAAAAAAAAAAACAATAAGAAAAAAAAAACTTGATGATGGTATTTAACTTCTTTCATCAATAAATCTGTCTCTTTTATTCATATTTTATAAGATTTAAAAATATATGTCAATGAATACATTAAACTTCTTTTTAAAACTTGTTTTTATATGACTATAATAAAAATAAAATACATTCAACATTTCGACTATTTTATATAGTCTTTTTCAAGGAACACTAAAAAATAAAAAAAATAAAAATACAAATATATAATAATAAATATCACATATTCCAAACAAATGCAAAAATATTAAAAAATACTTAAAATTCTCTTTACCTCAACACCTTTTTCTATTACAAACAATCTCAACCTAATCAAATTTTTATATTTATATACCCATCCAAAAAAATACCTTAAAACATTTAATTAACAAATCTATTATTTTTTTTTTCTTTTCTATTAACATTCTGCTTAATTCAGGTTTAATTTCACTAATGTAAATTGTTTTCTTTATCATTCTTTCATGGGATGATTTTATACATTGTAAAGGTTTTATTTCAAAATTTTTATGTTTAAATTCACCTAAATGCTGTTTTAATCTAGTTTCCAATTTATTCTTTATAGTTCCAACATATGACATCTCTATATTCTTTCTAAAACAATTCAAACATTTTATTATGTAAACTGAATTCATAATCTCTAAATTATTATATTTCCTCTTATTATTAATTAAAAAATTTAAACTTTTTTCCTTTTTATAAACTGGATATATGAAAACATTATATTTCTTATTAATCATTTAAAATAATTTTCTAACTTTAACAAACAAATCTGTTGAAATCAATATAATTTAACTTTTTTTTTTTCTTATTCTTATTTAATCTTATTCTATTTTTTATTTTATCAATATTTTTATTAGAAAATAAAAATAAAATAAAAATATTGATAAAAATTGATAAAATAAAGAATAGAATAAGATTAAATAAGAATAAGAATGAAAAAAAGGTAATTTATATTGGTTTCAATATACCCAAAGATTTGTTTGTTAAAGTTAGAAAATTATTTAAAATGATTAATAAGAAATATAATGTTTTCATTTATCTTGTTTATAAAAAGAAAAAAAGTTTAAATTTTAATAATTTAGAAATTATGAATTCAGTTTACATAATAAAATGTTTGATTTGTTTTAGAAAGAATATAGAGATGTCATATGTTGGGACTACAAAAAATAAATTGGAAACTAGATTAAAACAGCATTTAAGTGATAAAAATTCTGCTATTTACAATCATATGAATAAATTTAAACATAAAGATTTTGAAATAAAACTTTTAGAATGCATAAAATAATACCACGAGAGAATGATAATGGAAGCAATTTACATTAGTGAAATTAAATCTCAATTAAACAGATTGTTAATAGAAAAGAAAAAAGAAAATAATAGGTTTGTTAATTAAATGTTTTAAGGTATTTTTTTGGATGGGTATATAAATGTAAAAATTTGATTAAGTTGAGATTGTTTGTAATAGAAAAAGGTGTTGAGGTAAAGAGAATTTTTAGTATTTTTTAATATTTTTGCATTTGTTTGGAATATGTGATATTTATTATTATATATTTGTATTTTTATTTTTTAGTGTTCTTTAAAAAGACTATATAGAATAGTCGAAACATTGGATGTATTTTATTTTTATTATAGTCATATAAAAACAAATTTTAAAAAGAAGTTTGATGTATTTATTGACATATATGGAAATTATGAACTATTTTGAAAAGAAAAAATGTATTGATGATATTTTAAATTCAAGATTTAAAAATGTATACAATTTAAAATTTTTTAATATTAAAAGTGCCCAATTGTTTTGAATTTTCAGTAACAAAACAAAATTGTGTTAAATAGTTTAACTGAACACCACATATCTTCATTCATATACTTGTAAGATGATTAATTATAATGTATGTATAATGATAATTAATATCATCTTAAAATATATATTCATTTCTCATTGACATTTACTTTTTTCACTATATATTTATCTGCAAAAATGTGATAAAATTGGGCAAATATCTTGAATGATTTTTTTTTTTTAAATCAGTACTAGTGTTAACCTTACTCATTCTTAAATTTTCCTGTGTAGAATAGAAACTATAGATGATTCTAAGATAAGAATCAATTTATTTAGCCAGTCTATGGTTCAGATAGATTTGGGAAAAACATATAAGATGGAAGAATTGTAATCAGACCTTCCATTATGCAATTTAAAGTGGAATTATCTAATGATGATTCCTAAGATATTCACAGTTAGGTTTTTTATGACTATAATGATGGTTTCACAATGTAATAAAATTTTGAAATATATGGTAAAGTCAGGGATATCTATATTCATGTAATAGTTATGTGGCATGTGATCAAACACAAGATATTAGACATTTATTAATAATTTTTATTAATCATTTATTAGATTACACTGAAGAAATATTAGACATTTATATTTATATCTGTTAAGAAAATGGGATAGTTCACCAATGTTTTGAGAACTTTATAGCCAAAGATTTATTTGAAAAACTTGCATAGTTATTAAAAGATATTAAAAAAGTCTGTTCTGTAGTATAAAAAATAGGTCTGCAACAAAGATTAAACATTACTTTTTATTGCAGTTGAATCATTTTGCAACAGTAACAGGAAAATACTATTTAGAAAAGTACAAAAAAATTTTCTTGTAATAATAAATTGTACAGAGAATATAATTGTTTTTAATGCAATAAATGACTGATGGCAAACATTACATTTAAAATCTAAAAAGTCATTTGAGTTTAAATTTGTAAATATACAACAAAAAATTACTTTCATGGAAAACAATGATAATGACCTCTGAATAGAGATGAAAAATTCTGAAAACATTGCTGAATTTATTATTAAAATAAACTCAACAATAAATTTGCAAATAAATGTGTAATTTGTATGAGGGTTCATTTTAAATCAAGAAAAAGAAAGATCAAAATATTATTATAAAAGATAGAAAGTATATATAAACTTAGAACAAAGGAAATTAACAAAGGGAGGAGAAGAACAGAAAAGTAAAAAAAGTAGCACAGAAATGTATAGTAGCTACTTTAATAAAATAAAGTATTTTAGTTTCTTTAGTTTTTTTTTTTTGATGTGAAGTATGAAAATATGAGACTATAAGCTCAAGATGGTTATTTTAATAAATTAGAAAAAAAAAAAAACACTAATAAACAGTATTAGTCAATTAATAATATAAATAGATATACATTCATAGAATTGACATTTAATGATAACTATTTATATGTGAATAAATGTAAAACTCACATCCTAAACAATACATTTATTTGTTTTATAGTAATAGTAACAACATAAACAAATCTAAATAATTAAAATAATGATAAATATTTCTGAAAATCATATTAATATTTAAGAGGAATCATAAAAGAGCTTTTATATTTATGTTTCATTTTATTAATTAAAAAAAAACAAATACGTTTTAAAGTTGAATGAACTCTGGACTTGAAATTACATCTTCAATGGGGAAGCTTTTGTTATTTTCAGTGATCAGCTATCCTTAATTGATTTATTTATTAAATGTAATTATGTAGAATATTGCAGGACATAGGGAAAATTTTTTCTTTGTCAATTGGATTTCCTCCAAGGAGAACTAGATATATTAAATAACAACAAAAGAATAGTTTACATTTTCATTTCTCTATTAACCAATTTAGCATGTTGAGATTTACATCTTGTATCGTTAAGATATAATAAGAATTTTTTTGAACAAAATTCATTAGTTTGTGCACTTTTTTTAAGAGACTAATGCTTTCAACATTTGTAACCATCACTATTGTCAGTTTATTATTTATGTGATTTTTTTCTTCAACTGTTCAAATATAAGTGCAGAAATGTATATCCCAAATATAGACAAGTCAATTTTTTTTTAAAAAAAAAAGAGGAAATTACTGGCTTATTTTTTATTTATAAGATTGAATTGATCACTTATGCGGTTTGTTGAGACAAATACATAGGTATTTTTTATGACGTAATTTTTTATGTAAATCTGCTGATATCAGTTTCATGTTTCTTGAGTGTGTATGAACATTTTCCAACTCAGAATGATCTACTATAAGCTTAAGAAAAAATAATTTGAGGAACCATATTTTTACATAGAAAAATGTGAACTTTAAGATAAGTAGAAGGTCCTGAAATTATTGAGATTCAATTATCCATAAATCTGAACTTTTTAATTGTTATAAAGAAAAAACTTTGTAATTTCTAAGCAAAAAAAAATGATTAAATTTTTTGAAAGAATTGTAGAAGAAAATTTTGATTGCAAAAATAGAAAATTACTTTTTAGAATAATAAGTTAGAATGACCTTGTTTTATATTTAAATATCCCTAGTAATATTATTCATCTTAATGACTAATAAAGTTATTATGAATAAATTCATCTTTATTTTGTAATTATTTATATTTGATTAATTTAATGGATGTTCATTTGCTTGATTTATTTTATTAAATTTTATTATATTATTACCTCTTATAGGTAGGACCATTTATGTTGCCATTTTATAATGCATGTTTTATAAATATATATCTTCATATAATTGATGTATTTGTATACTTGTGTTAAATATTTATTAATATATTTAGTTATAATTAAAGTATTATTGTTAGAGAGAATTTAATTAAGATTATGTATTAAATTTATTTTAAACTATAAGCTTTATTCTGATTTTCAAAAATGTTATTAGTTCTTGAAAGTAAGTCATACATATGTCTAAACTAAAAGATTTAAGAGCACAATTTTTAATATGAATTTTTTGTGCACTATTTCTTATATATGTATTGAAAAGGAAAACTGTATTTGTCATGATATTATATTTATATGTCTTAGATTTGCACAAAATTTCAAGTGGTAGCATGATTCATTGTATATTTGTATTTTGAAATTTTTTTTGTCTACAACTGGAGTACATTTTAAAAATTCCTATTGGATGATATATGTAGTAAATTTCAATTACTATGTCATGAGAAAAAAGAATGTATGTATACCGACTGTCTATATTATTTTCCCCTAATTTTTGTGTCTAATATAAAAACTACATTTTTATTCTCTTTAGGCATGTAGTTTATTAATATGTATTATACCTGGACACATATATATATTCTCATGTAATGCCTCTTTTTTTTTTTTCATTATTAGAATAATTTTTAATTCAATAATTTACATAGATTCAATAAAGTTCCATTATTTTAACATATGCTTTTTCTTGATAATTTTAAAGCTTACAATTTATATGCAATAACAAATAATGTAATTTGTTGAAATATTGTATAACAGTCATAATCTTCCATATTCCATTTAATTTAATTAAAAATAAAAACTGACTTCCAAGTAAAGTAAAAAAATAAATATTCAAAAATAAAAGCTTTATATTATAAAGTAAAATAAAGGTAGCAAAAATCCTTATATAGTTCTTGCGTGACTCATATAACAATCATAATCTTCCATATATAATTTAATTTAATTGAAAATAAAAACTGACTTCCAAATAAAGTAAAAAACAAATATTCAAAAATGAAAACATTACATTATAAAGTAAAATAAAAATAAAGATAATTCTTTTAATATAGTCCTTGAATATCTCAAGATAATATTGTTCCCTATATAAATTAAATATATTATTCAGAGAACATCACCTTGGCTTCAGAATACTTTTTTGACATGTGAATCATCAATTCCTGCATCCAAATACCTTTCAATATAATGAATAAATCCAAAAACAACCTCTACAAAAATAAGTATTATAATCATCCATTCCAATCAAAGTGGTGTTTATCATTTAAATGATCACTTAGAAGTTCAATTAATTCACAACAGTGGTTTAACTTCTCATTCATTACCTTTGTCCCCCTAGCTTATGTTTAAATAATTACAAGTTTTATTATATAAAGTTTCCAAATTCTCTTGATCCCAGTAAAAATCAGGAGTATCTAGAAAACCAGAACTTAAATTAAGTAAATGTCTCAGAGTAAATAGTTCTTCACTTTTTTGAAGAACTTGATGCCTTGTCATTTTTATTCCTTTTCTCATTGCCTCTAAAACCCATTCAATAGAATCCATATAAGTATCCAAAGAGGATTCCCAAATGGCAAGTTTTACTGATAAAGCTAAGGCATTAGAAAAAGCATATTTTTCTAAATCTGTTGTTCCTTCTTCATTTAATAAAATAGAACCATTGATTAGACGAGTTGGATTTGGATTATATGTATGTTCCATTAATTCATTTTCTCATACACTAACATCTTTATTATAAGAATTAAGTTCAGAGGTTTGCAATGTTTGAAGTACACTTTGAATCTCAGATTCCTGAAAATTCCAAACACAACTGAGCCTTCCCTAAAAAAATAAATTTCTCTAGGAATTTTCCCCACTTGATATTTTGCAAAAACATGAAGGACATCATGCATATCTTCAGAAATTGCGGTAATTTGGTATAAGCTTTGCATAATCAAAGTCTTATTAAGGAGCTCCAAATTATATTTCTCAGCTGTTGAAAATGCTATAATTTTAACATTTCCTGTCCCGGAAGTGAGGTCTCCGAATTGACAGTGGACTAACAGTCTGTTGAATGCTTAATGTGGAAATATTAGGTAATGTTTGACTATTCCATCTTAATTATAAATATTTCAAATTTGGATTAGAAGTTATTTTTTTAATAAAATTAAAATAAGACTTTGCTGTAAAAGGAACAGCATTATGCTTTAAATTCAAATGAAATTGCCTTATGTATTGAAATGTCCTAATACTTTTAGAACTCTGATAACCAGCCGTACAGATAAGGTTATTCATTTTTTTAATTATTAAATCTAATTAAAAATTTACTTCATTTTGCAGATATGAATCATATTGCAATTACATCAGTTGTGCGGCCATGTAATGCATCTTTGATGAATATTATTAAAAACAGTGAATATATTGATAAGCAGCCACAATCTAATGAATGTGATATTGACTTAGCATTAAAATTACTTTTATAATTGAATATAATCTGTTGATTTTGTTGATATGACTTTAGAATATTAGTAATTCATAAGAGTACTATAAATTTGAAAGCAGTCCCTTAAAATATGATAAGGTTTGAAAATGAAATGGCTTTCATGAATAAAGTCTTGATTTTTTCCGCTAGTAATTATTATACAAACGTAGTTAAATTCATTTTTATTAGATTTATTTTAACGTATTTTTTAGGTTAACTGCCAGTTTTAATAGCATAAAAGGTATTTTATATATTCACACTTCAATTTCATCCTCTGACATTATTAACTTGATTGGGATTCATGTAAGCAGCTACATTTTTTTCTATAACTATCTCACTATTAGAAGTATATCATAATCATGAAAATGAAGGAAGTATCTATATAGATGATTTTGAGGAATCATGAGAATTTTTTTTTTTTTGATTGTGTATATCTTTTTTTTAATATCTCTTCCCTACTTTTTTTATAATATATTTTTGTATTATTTTTCTTTAATCTTTTAGCATTTTTTAATTCAAGCCCCCATCCCATAAAAAATGCACCTTGTTCATTAAACCCATTAAAATTCCATTATGATTTGATGAAATTTGCAGCAGAATATATCAATCTATATACAAATTTATATAATATATAAACAAAAGTCTCTTTTCCAGAAACAAAAAAAAAGTTTTCTAATGGATCTGTAATTGTTTTCATCTTAATTAACATATTAATGTTATTGCTATTTTTTTTAATTATTTCTAGCAAATTGGGATTATGTAAGAGTACTCTATTCAGCCAAAATAACTTTCTACAGTCTTTCTTAAAAGATTTTATGTATAAGTATAAATACCATTCAGCAAACTATCAAGCACCCACCTTAACCCAATAAGACAAAAGCAGCTCTCCACTTTATTGCCATGCAGTGTAAGAATAGAGTAATCAGTGATTACCAAATTTACACAAAATCCTTATTCTTAATATTTAAAACCCAATACTCAAGTTGATTTCTGACATTTACTTTTATTACTGAGGCCAAGGATTCAAAGTTGGAAGGAATTCATATATGCATACAACAACCACCTTTATCTCTACTTTATGCTTAAAACTTAATCTAAGGGTTTGAACACAAGCCAACTTGTTAAACAGTTATATAGATCTGAAACCAATTCAATAACTATATTTTAGTACCTTCAATTCTTTATTAATTGCAGATATCTTGTTCCTCTGGTTAGAAATATAACAACAAACCAAATACCCAGCATACTCAATGAGATACAAGCAGCTCTCCACTTTATTACTTTCTAGTTTTAAGAATAAAGTAAATAAAAATAATAAACAAAAGAATGTATAATGATTATATATATATCACAATTATGATCATTAATTAATATAGAATCAAGTATTTAATAAAAATATGTGTAATTATATATATAAGAAATGTCAAAAAGAATTGGATACAAGTACCATATTCTGAAGAACTATAATCATAATAAAATTAACAAAATAAAAAGTTATGGAATTGTATGGGAAATAATGATAATAAACTTAATTGATGTAAAAAACAAAACAAAATTAGCTATAAAAGAAAGAAATATATGTCAGGATTATAAACTAATGTGACACAAAATCTGAAAATAAAATGAATTGGTAAAATAATACAAAAATACATATAAGAAGATATCAAAACTGTGAGAAAATATTTTGAGTCACTATATATATTACCTAAGTCATATACAAATGCATTAACATCATGTAAAATTTAGATATATATACTTGCATTTTGAAGGAATACATATTTATGCATACATTGATACATATCATCTCACAACAATGGCTTCTGCTTGCTAGGCAGTAATAAAACTAAATATTATTAAAAAAACTACCGTTTCTGTGTGTATTTTCATTTTACCAGATATTAATGTCTTTTACTATAATAGCACTGTTTTAAAATTATGCATGCATGCACTTCTTAGAAATATTTATTTATTTACATTTTGGTACTCTGTCATTATAATGTAAAAAATACTAAAACAGAGTTTAAATATAAAATTTAGTAACATTTATTGTACCAAGTATATTTTCAATGCTTTTGTGTGATATTTATGTCATGGTTGGTCTGCTGAGAACATTAATTTTTAGCTGATTTGAATGCTATTTGATTTTTGGTTCATTACATATTCATTTTGTGTAATGAACCACACCTCTTTTATTTTACATTTACTATTGTTTCTTTCTTCGTACGAAACTTTAACAACACTCGGATCACAATTATGGCTATGCTCTTTTTCATGATTATAAAAGACAGAGGAATTAAAGACTTTGGTCTTAATCTTAGATTTTTTTTTATACATTAATAAATGTTGAGTCATTCAAGTTCTAAGATTTTCCTTTATAACAGAATTAAGAGAATTATTAAGCATTAATCAATTTACAGCATTTTTATGTATCTCTAACTACACTAAGTTTAATATCTTTATGTGAACTGTTTAATATTATTATGTTTATTAATTGATATCTAATGCATGTAATAAAAATATGTTTAAGTGTCTTTTTTATTTAGTTATTTTATTATAATATATTTTTAAAAATTTCATTTTGAGTTACAGTATTTAATATATATGGCATATGTATAAAGAAGCTGTTCAAACCATTATGAATGAGAGTTTCGTGCAGTATAAAAAAAAATTGCAATTTTCAATTAAAATGAAACTGATTTACAGATAATTAGTAGTTGATCAATCAATAGATTGACTATCATCAAATTACTAACACTTCCATTTGTAGTTTTTTTTATAATTATACATGAAATGTTGCCTACCTTATAATGACATTTATCGATACCTAATTTCTTACACTATTTCTTTACTGGTTGGTCTAGGAGTAATATGATAATGATGGTTTGAATTTATTGTAAGTGCCACAGTAACTTTAAAAGTTTATCATCATAATTATCACATATTCAATCAATCCCTCATTTTTTATCTGTTATATTTCATTGTGCTAGCTGCTTAACATGTAATTAGTTATGACACCTGTAACTAACAAATTATTTATTATTGTATACACCAAAGAATGAACATAATCGGCTTTAATATGCGAATTATATATATATCCCACTACGTAAATAAAAATGTAAAATATTTAATAGAAAAATATATATACTATAACAGGATGATCCTTTTCAGGACTCGAGGAAGTCACATCTAACTATAATCAGACTTTGAGTCTTCTTATAGAATGCCATGGATGAAATGATGTAAAATATAATCCAACTTACTCCTCTATTAATGATCTCGTTATGCTCAGAATTTGAGCTCAGGGCAGAAATTCCAGTTGACTCTCTTCAGGCATTTCCACAAATATTCCATAGTAATGATAAATTTAGTATAAGCTATATATAACTTCTTTATAATATTAAAATATTAAGTTGATTTAACATATATATGCATGAGTAGGTGTACTTATCATTGTTTGTTTTATAAAATAACTAAATGAAATAAACAACTGAGACCTATTTAATTTTAAAATCAAGTTTAACACATTTTATTAATTAGTAACAGAAATAAAAATATTATTTAAACAATAGAAAATATTAAAATTTTAATTATAACCTGTGCTTATGTATAATATAATAATAAACAATTTAAAATCCAAAAGCTATAATGTAGTTATCTACATAAATATAAATTAAAAATTATGTGTAAAATAAAAAATAATAATACATATCATAAACCTATGTGTAGTGTCATTAAAATTAAAAACGATTCTGTGTATGTTACATGTTATGAAATAAACAAAATTTCATACAAGATATTACCCATTAACAGAATATTACTTTATTAATTACATTAGTAATTAACAAACTACGAAAAATGTCAGGTAATGTTCAATTTGGAAAATAATAAACTTACTTCCAAATTGAAATGGTTTACATTTTTTTACCTTAGTTAACGTCGCTTTGATCAGTATATATATAAACATCAACACTTAGATTTTATTAAATAAATAAAAATAGTGTTCATCTTATCGGTTTTTTACTTATCCTGTTAAGATCAATTTTTCAAAATGAAGTAAGTTTTCCATGTAAATAATCATTATCCACAAAGGAAATAAAGTTTAGAAGTTGATATTAAATTACACAATCATGTATTCCAAGAAACTGGATAGAATAATGGTTTTATGTTTCCTCCTTAGATGAAATAAAATGATAATGAATATTGAAAGTTAAAGTTCATTGATGGTAATTCTTTGAAGAGATAATCCAAATATTCATCCTTTGAGATCTTTTATGTAGTAAGTAATTAATATCTTCTTCACCAAAATACTCCATTATTAAGCAGCCTTTCATTAGAAATTATGACGATTGTATTTTAAGCATTAAGTAGGAAATAAATTTACATTATTAGATTTTAAACATCAGCAGAAATCCTTGGCATTAATTGACTAGCCAGAAAACATCTTCATAAATTTTTGACTTTTTAAACATCTAGTTTGAATAATCATTTTGAAGAAGTTTCTTTCTCTTAAAACTTTGTCAAATTAAATGATCTTTCAGATCTTTATAAATATTAAGAAAAAAAATAATTAAAAACTACTTTTTAAAAAGAACATACAATAAAGTTTATAAGTAGATTAATTCTTTTTTTAATTTGAAGAAAGTTTTGAAATAGTGAATCTTCTTTTTTCTTAAATGTATTCTTAATTCAAACACATTTATATTTACCAACATAATTATTAGTTCAATAATTAAATAGATTAATATATTGAAATTTGAGTTTGTTTTTATACTTGGATTCATTTCTGAAAGCATATCACATAATCAAGCTCATGCTCTGGTACTTTATTGTTGTACATGTAATTACAGTTTGTAATGGATTCTAAACACTTATTTCCTTTGTTTCAATTGATAAAATGTGATGTTGACTTAAGGTATCATCAGTGTCAAGTCTTGATTAGTAAAAATACCATTAGTTGAAAACAATTATTTATATGTGTGTATAAATAAATTAGTATAATTCATTTTAGAATTATTCTTTTCATATTCAATTAGTTTATATATATATGATGCGACATGAAAAACTTAAGATAGATGTATGTTATTTATATCTTTTGTAAAAATGATTTGATATAGGCACAATTAAATTTATAAACAAACATAAAGTGTTTTGCATGAAGCTCATATGGTAGTCTCACAATACTATAACTTATCAAAATAATGAAAATAATTAAATTAATGGCTGGGAGAAAAATGAGAGAAAATAATGAAGTAGTGAAATTTTAAGCATTTTATATCATTTTCTAAGTGAATATATGGTCTATCAGAGCACCACTAGGCTATCTAAACCTAGACAAAGTTATCTACTTATACGTATCTAGTTTGAAACCATTTGGCACATTATTTATAGCAAGATATAGGATTTTGTATTTTAGAACCATATCACATTAGCATTAATATTAAGGAAAACAAAACGTCCTTATGCTTTAGTTGTGCATATAAAATCAGATAAAATTATTACTTAAGATTTTAATATCATAAGTGTATAGTTAACACTCTCATAGGTCTTTCTAGCTCATATTAAGATTTATCGGTCACTACGTCTCAGTGACATTTGATAATCTTCGATGGTAGTCATTGTCTAATAATGGCTCACAAATAATACACAAATGCTGGTGAACCATCATTTAGATCTGGCCATTAAACACTCTTAAGACTATTGATTAGTAAGATGATGATGATAATGATACATCCAGCCACAGCTATAGAAGTAACTCACAACATAAATTTTATCCTTTATAAACTTATAATTGCTTGCCTAAACATTATTATATTTAAATTGTAACCTAACCATTAATATTCACCGGTGATGATGAATGATCATAATTAGTAAGACAATGAATAACTTAATGAAGATATACACCTCTTTTAATAAAAACAAATTAACATTTATTACTGATTGATAAAATATACATAATATTAAAAGACTTATATGAAAATTTATATCAATAATAATGATGAATTGTTTACCTTTTAAATAACAATATTAATGATACTAAAAATCTTCCCCCTTTCCCTCAATGACACTACTCAATGTTCATATCATATAAGATAATGTGTAATTTCTATAGTGAATAACTAAAAATCTTATATCCAAAAGAAAAATATTTCATTAAAAAATAAACACTATGCACACACATACTTGGCTATTGCGTATGACATATATTTTTACTTTTATAAATTTAAACATAATATATAAAAAAACTAATTAGAGAAGGTTACTTAGACTAAAGAGATAAGAGCATTTACTGAAATAAGCTTCAAATTATCTATCTCCCTTTTTACCAATGGAGGTCACTAACCATTTTTAAAAATCCAACTCTTAATGTTAAACTTTCTACCAATTTTAACATTCAGACTCAACAACTATATGTGAGTAAGCATAATTATATTACTACGTGTGTATGTGTTGATCCTCATTATGAATAAAATATTATTAAACCCTTTTGACATAGAATAAATAACATATTTCATAATTTTGAAATTAATATACAATAATACATTTTATAAAATAAATACATACATAAATGAATACATATAATAATTTCAGATACACAATATCAATCGAGCAATATTTATTGTCATTGAAACACTTTTTTAATTGGTTTTGTTTTAAGGTTCAAAGATTAAAAAAAAGATAAAGGATTTGTTATTAAAAGATTTGTTAATAGTCACTGATAATAAAAAAAATTAAAATTCATATTACCAGCTCTTTTGAGGCACACCAATTTCACAGAGTCCCATGATTTTAAATTCAGCATGTTGAAGATTTAAATTTTGACAGCAGCCACTCACCAATTTGTAACGTGTATATTTACCAATTATAGTGGTTTACTGAAACAGTCCTATTTGTTTCTTGGCTTGAGCTTGCAATTCTTTTACTGCAATGATGATGGTGAAATTACGTGCTTCTATAGGAACCATTTGGCACTGGAAACATTTCTTCATTCTTTCTCAGCATAGTTATTTTTAATAGACTATGGATATTGCTATTTTTTTATATATTTAGCATTTTGATTTGGGTTTAAATTCAGTAAATAGTATAAATGACATAGCATGATTTCACAAATTTCAGCATTTTTACTTTTTAGCTCCATTTAGATTTAAAAACACAAATGAGCAATCCATTTCTTCTTTCTTATTTTTCACAATCAGTTATAAGATGTTTAATATTCTGATTTCAAACTTTTCAGATGTGCATGGTTTAATGGGTGGCCTGGGGTCATTTGACAAAACAAATATTTTTTAGCCGACCAATTTTGATATAAAACTTAAAAAAAAAACAAAGTCTGATTTCTCTCTTCAGCAGTTTACTTCTTCCCAACAATTTAGTTTATTCTCCCCTTTAACAGACTAATTGCCAACTCTTTATACAAGTTAGTCTTTCTCTTGACCTCTCAAATAGAAAAAAACCTGGTTTTCATTAATTAAACCATCTAATCAAAGTCTTCCAAAATTGACAATTTTTCTAAAATTGATTGTTGAGTCTGGTTCCCAAAATGATCTTTATTTCTTATTAATTCCAATGGCTGATTAATGGCTCTTTGTTTTTACCCTTCCACATGGTCCCTTAAAATGGAACTCTTATCTTTTCCTTAATTAACCTTTGATCTAAGAATGTCAGCTGGACAAGTCAAGTGAAATTTTAGTTTTTTCAGACAAAATAAAAGGCTTAAATAATTTAACTTTTTTAAACAATATAGCTTTTTTTCATAAAACCTATAAAAATAATTTTAATAAAACCTTTTTTTAAAAATGTGTCTGTAAATGTTTTAAGTCTATGTTTGAAAATACAGGCACACACTTGTTCCTACAAATAAAACTTGCCTATTAAAATAATCTGAATGATTATAAAAAAAAACTATAACTTAATATTCAGAAACTAAATTAGTAAGACTATTAAAGAAAATGTAGTAGAATTTATTATGTATGAATTAATTTTGAAGAAAGTTAATAATCAAAATCAGAAAATGATTAATTGAATAGTTTTTGTCCACAGACAACTGTTTATATGTGTTTTAATTCTAACTTTTTAAACACAACTATTAAATGATTCAAAGTATATACTACTCTTCGTGTTTTACCAATACTAAAATAAATAGAGAGAGCATAAATATTTCTTCTTCTGAGGCTTTTGGGATATTTGATCATATAGGGTTTGAACTTGGATGCACTACAGCTCTTCTTCCTATACAAGAAAATGTGATGATGATTTTTTTTGTTATTTTATGCACACTATTTCAATTTAGTCACAGGCTAAATTGGAATGTGCACAATACATAACAGAAATAAAAAATATTTATTAGATAAAATAAAATTCCTATCCAGGTATACCTTTGATCTTAACTTTTGAGCTCCCCCACTCCCAAATATATATGTGCACACAGGAAGTTGCTTATTGGTTTTTCAGAATATTCAATTCAGTGTTCCCCTGAATAAATCAGTGTGGTCTTCTTCCTTGAATAGATGTATTCAATTCTTTTCAGGGTACTTTTTTATATCGTCTTTTAATATTACTATTTTTTTACTTTATATAATAAATCAGATATATGCTTAATATAAAAAGTCTTTTTTGTTGATCAAGTACATCTATAAATGGAGAGATATTTTGACTGAATTGGTCATTGGCAGGTTCAACAGTTAAAGAGATTCATTCATGTAGGTTTCACAGCAAGCTTACATCCAAATGGATTAATCGAGCTGGTATAGTGATTTAAGTTTAGTACTCCATTTTTAAATAACAAAGTGAAGTTTTCCTATAATGCTATGATAGTAAGTTTCTTTTCATTCTGTTTAAAATATCATAGATTTTTTTAACTTTGTAGAGCTTAGCAATTCAATTGCAGAATATAGTTTAGTTTGCTGCAAATTGAACCACTAAAACAACTTGCGAGGAGTTGTTAAGGCAATTGCTTTTTTTCAAACCATTGATTTCCTCTTCTGTTTGAAATGAAATCCTAAATACTTTATCAACTCATGACACAAATAACATCCAACAACAAATCCTGTTTTTTAAACAAATAGTTAATTTTACTGCACCTGGTTGTTTATATTCCCGGAATCATTATTAAGCCCGTGACTGAATTATGCTAATCCACATCTCTCCAGCAATCTGAAAAAGCTTCTGCGGCATGAGCAAATTATCACAGAACACTGACTTTGGTATATGGCTGCAAACCCGAGTCATCTATTACTAGTAATCTGCTAATTAAGGAGTTTCTCAACTGATAATAACTACATGTAAACCTTCTTTGTAGATAAATATTACTTTCGACCGATTAATCATAGTTGAAGAGAGACACATATGATGCTAAAAATCTATCATTTTTCTTAACTGGTATAGTCTCCAGGTGCCATACTGAATTTTTAAAAAAAAACTGATCTGAGACATAATTTTCACAATAACTTCAGTTTTAATAATGTTAGAACAAAAAACTTTACATTGATAGAAACTAGAAAACTAAGGAAAACAATAAGTCTAAGACAAATAGTGATAACCATTTAAAAAATAAGGAAAAAAGAAATTTCAACATCTGACATCATTATTACTTTATTGTTTGTTCATAATTTCTAATTTACCATTAATTAAGTTTAAATTACACCTTCATTGACAATTTCTTTGTATTCCTCACAAAATTATCTTTCAAACCATATATAATACTTCTTACCTGAGATAATCCATAGCTTCAGAATATCCAAAAGTATTCGCATAAGAATTCTTCATTTTTATCTTGTACCCCAAAAATTGACAAATCTCAAAGGCATCTATAAGAAAAAAATTCTTCCTAATAAAAGATAAAAAATCATTTCCAGAAGGTGCATATGCATTTGTCATCATAGCAATTAGCTTCTTGTCTATCTAAAACTAGAAATTGTAGACTACTGTCTGTATCACTGATACAGTTTCATTTCTTCATTTTATATTTTTTGCGTACATCAGTGATGTTTATATTCTTTATGCACACCAATGATGCTATCTTGTTATATTTATTGCCCCACAGCTATATAATTTATTTGCATATAGCTCATTTGCTAGCTATAGACTTGAAAATAATGTGATGCAAGATGTGGCAAAACTACTGACTCCACAGCATGAGTATCAAGGCATAGGCAAGAATCAAATTAGCAACTAGCTTCTTGTCTATCTAAAACTAGAAATTGTAGACTACTGTCTGTATCACTGATACAGTTTCATTGCTTCATTTTATATTTTTTGCGTACATCAGTGATATTTATATTCTTTATGCACACCAATGATGCTATCTTGTTATATTTATTATCCCACAGATATATAATTTATTTGCATATAGCTCATTGGCTAGCTATAGACTTGAAAATAATGTGATGCAAGATGTGGCAAAACTACTGACTCCACAGCATGAGTATCAAGGCATAGGCAAGAATCAGAATTTGAGCTTTGCCTGCATATAATTCCATGTGGTATATGCATAACCATTGTGGCTACCACTACACATACACCATTTGAAATCTCTCTTTATTGGTTTTAAGTGTTTATATTTTCACATGATACTATGCCCAGTAAATTTGGTGATTGCTTTATCAACTGCAATCTTTCTGTACATTTGATTATCAATTCTTAAAATTTACAATGCACTGCTCTATATATGTAAATCATTACTTATTATATAAACACGCAAGAGAAAACACAAACAAATCAATACATAGTAATAAATTATTAAATCTTTTGAGAATCATTATATCTATAAAATAAGGTTGCCTCAAATTTGAATCAGAGACACAAAATTACACTGTACAAAAACCACTTTTGTTATATTTGAATACAAATTTATATACTGTATAATAAACAGCATTAATGATTTAATATTATATATATATAGTACACAGACACAAAAATACAAATGCAACAACCATAACTGTATAAAAAAGCAGTAATTGACCAATAAAATTTCAACTGAGATAAGTTGATTTATAAGAAAAGATGCATTAAGAAGGGTTAAATATCTAGAATTTTATAAAATGGTGCGAAAAAGAGCTGATAAGGGTATAAGAAAGTCTAATTGCGAATTAGGAAGGAAAGCTATAGAAGACAATAAAAGTCTCAAAAGTGTAAAACAATATCTTGGTATAGGTAGGAAATTTCTCCAATAAGAAAAAAAGGATGACATCATGAAGAGTTCTATCAATAATTATATAGCAATAAAGAACAAGGAAAAGTGCCTCCTATAATTACTACATCTTCTGAATTATCCAGGATTTTAAATGAAGAAATGAGAAATGCAATTAAATCTATGAAAAAAGAAAAGCTCCAGGTAATGATGTAATTATAATCAATATCTTAAAAGAAGCAGGTGAAGAAATAGAAATTTTTTTGGCAAAGTTATATACCAAATGTCTAAATGATAAAGATGTACCAGATGATTGGAAGAATAAGTATTATTATTAAAATTTAAAAAAAGTGATAAAACATATTAGAAATTACAGATCTGTCAGTCTTTTATTAGTTCTATACAAATTTTTGACAAGATAATTACAACTTATCTACAATGAACTTTGGGTTTTAACTTATCAAAAGTATAATCTGAATAAAAATGGTTTTGGTACAGTGAATCATATCCAAGTATTGAGAGAAGTTTTAGACAGGACCAATCACCTATGAGTTGCACAATTCTTTGGATTTGTATATTATGAAAAGGCATTTGATTTCATAAGTATTTCTTTAGAGCACAGAGGCTAAACTCCATACAATAGGGCTACTAGTGCAAGCCAGAGTAATCAATAGTTGCAAGAAAATTTGTGTATAAAATCCCTATCTAGTGCCTACTCATCAATGTCCCCAGACTAGTTTCCAGTATGTGGCTTTCATCATTGAGGAGTCTTGAATCATCAAGGGTATAAATACAAGATATTGTCATATTCTAAAGAATATTTATAAAAATGCAACAGCAATAATTAAATTTCATAACGATACTAGGAAGATTAATATTAAGAAAAATGATGACAGGGTGACTCCATATCCTCAAAACTTTTTATGATGGCAGTTTTGCAAGAAGTATTTTGTGGAATAAAATGGGGAATTAAGGAAGTAAAATTAAATGGAGATTATTTAAGTCATTTAAAGTTTGCAGATAATGTGATGGTTTTTGCAAATAATGCATTAGAGATTCAGGAAATGTTGTAAGAGTTATCAGATGAAAGTATGAAAGTAGGACTAAAGGTAAATGTTAAAAAGAATAAAGTAATGTTGAACTTTGCATAATTTGCATATAATTACTTCACTCAGAGCTATGAAGATGAGAGCATGTCTCTTGAAAGTGCTTGCAGAATAATAGATTTTATTTTGTTTTTAAGTAAAAAGTAGCTTTGCGGTCAGGTGCAATAGCGCCTATATTATTTTACAAATATATTTTTGCACGCAGTTTTTGATTTAGATTTGAATTAAGGAAGAAAGTAAAGATTGGTAATGATGAATTAGAAGTCAACACCTACATATACTTTGGTTAGATTATTATTACAAATGGAAACATAATGGATGAAATTAATCATAGAATTAAACTTGGTTGAAGTACTTTTGGTAAAAATAATTTAATATTAAAAGGAAAAATGCCTGTGTGTTTGAAAAGAAATTTTTTAATAAATGTGTTTTACTAGTTCTTACTTATGGATCTGAAATTTGGACACTTAACAGAAGAGCAGTACAGGGATTTCAGACCATTTAACAAAGTATGGAGAGATACATGTTAGGAGTAATAAGAAGAGATTGAAAATAAAATACAGAGTGAGAGAACAAACAATTGTTACTGCCATCATTGAAAGGATTAAGAGATTGAAGTGGAGTTGGGCTGGACATATTGCTAGATGAGATGACAATAGATGGACAGTTGAAATCTTAAACTGGATTCCAAAAGCATATAAAAAGATCTAGAAAGAGGCCACATATGAGATGGATTGATGAAGTAAGGGTACGTGGATTAACAAAATAAGGAAGTATGCTGAGGTGATATAGAGAAGAGAAACTTGAGATCAGTGAAGATGGATCGAACTCGGAGAGACATTCATCCTGCAGTGAGTTGATAATAATTGAAAATGATGATGATGAAGAAGTTTGAGCATATAAATAACAACTGAACTGTGATCCATGGATTTTGAACTTTATATACTGTCGTTTTACTACTGTACTAACTTTACAGGCAAAATAATATTCAATTATTAGAAATAACACAATTTTCTCCTTATTTAGTATTAGCTAATTTTAAAATTCAATCATGTAGTATGAATCCAAGATGGCTACTTGAAGTTTTTATACTTTATAAACTACACATATTTATTTATTTGGTAATGTGTGCTAATTTATTAATATGAACATATTATTAACATTTTTTTTTTTTTAGAGAGCTTTCCCAAAATGCTGATGAAAATGTTTTGTCACATTATAGTTTTTACATAGAATAAACTTAGGACAGTTCGAATTGTGTTTTCATTAAAAAGAAAAATGAATATTTACATATTTTTGTTGTTATCCACATATTAGAGCATACACTATCTGTTAAAATGGATAAAGGTTAACAAGTTGAATTTCATTTAATATATTAGTGCCCACATAAAACAATATATTATTTATATTATTATATGTGTATTCACATAAATTAGATCATCAAAGACAAATTGAACAACTAGAATATATTGTATAAATAGTAACAAAACATTTCAAAATATATTTGTAAATATATGAAGTGTTAATATGTTTACATTTATACTTTTTAAATTAAAAACTCACAAATAATTTTTGTTTATTTCTTTTATAGTTATGAAAAGGCTAATTATTGCTGGAGGGATTGTCCTTTGTATTTTTTACATTATTCAGTCATATATTTTCTCGAAAGGTAAAATTTTATTTTAGTATGCTCATTTATTAATTACTGTTAAATCATTTAAAAATATGAATATTATCACAAAAAAAATGTAGGATTTTGCTTTGCAATTAATATTTCATTTAAACAAAATATTTTATTGTAAATAAACTCTTTGTAATAAAGAATTTCCTTTCATTGTTTGGAAAATACTTTTGATGTAAAGAATTTTATTATTGTATTCTCTTTATTTTATATTGTTATGCTATGGCTTATAAATTAAGTAATGAAAAATTATTGTTCTTATATAGAAAGGGATAATATTAACTAATCCAGAACAATAGATGATCAAAGCAGATCATTGTATTAGAATTTGCTACAAGTATTCAGAGTCATGTATAGGTCAAATAAAACAAATAGACAGAAGAAAATGTAGCTAATTAGAACACTCAATTTAATTTATTTAGTAAATTGCTTGTAGAAACTGATTTTTTTGATACTACATATATAAAATATGTATAGATTTATAAGTCAATTTTAAATATTTATCATCCTGTTCAAAGAAATTTTAAAAATTAATTTTACCAATGATATATATGTTTAACATTAAATACAAAAAAAACCCCTAAGATGTGTTAAATATTTTAAAATAACTTTGGACACAGAATTTATACATCAGAATTCCACATGATTGTTTTTTTTTTTTGTATTTTAATGAATTTTGCAGTCCTGCCATCATCTCTTCAGTAATAATGGTATAATTTTTTTTTTTTACCACACATCTATGATAAGAAGATTAGCAGAATAAGTTTTGTCAATTTTCTATCTTAGCAACTCCAAACAAGTGACAGAAGGTATTACCTTTTGCAACAACTCTGAAAATAATATCGGATGTTTTTTTAGACTTTCATTTTATGGATGGATACTCATTCTATAAAGGAACAGTTTACTGACAGGAAATAATTGCATTTTCTGAACATCAAATATGACTGTTAGTTAACATATCAGTTTCTCAAGGGAAATAAAATATTTAATTTAAGTTGTACATGATTCTTAGAACTCAGTGGTAAACCATATTGAATGATAATATTTAGAAATAAATTCAAAAGTCTCTTACAACTAAATTATGATCTCATGATTTAATTGTAAATTTTCAGCAAAATTATTTCAAACAAAATTGTAAATAAAAATAAAATAAACAGGCAAAAACCTCTATACATATTGCCACTCAGTGCAAGCCAGAATAATCATTGGATGCCAGAAGGGTTGTGCATAAAATCCCCATCTAGTGCTTACTCATCCAATATCCCCAGACTAGTTTCTGGCTTGTGGCCTTCGTTAGTGAGGAGCTTTGGATCTGAGAGCACTGCACCTAGATCTTAGGATCTAATGCAACCCTCCACCAGCCACCTTTTATCTTTATTTAACTACAAAACTATGAGTCTTAAATTGAAAACACTAATATTTTCAATCCAAGTTCATCAGCTTATATAGTCATATAGGTCTGAACTCAGTTCAGTACCTATACATTTTGGTGGCTTTGGTTCTTTAGTAACCATAGCCACCACTATTTTATTAAGCAGGATTGGTTTTAAGCCAATAAACATCACATGATCACTATTTCTGATGCCCGCTTATAACCTATTAATAAACTCTCTATACATATTGCCACTCAGTGCAATCCAAAGTAATCAATGAATGCCAGAAGGCTTGTGCATAAAATCCCCATCTAGTGCCTACTCATCCAATATCCCTAGACTAGTTTCTGGCTTGTGACCTTCATCACTGAGGAACCTTGGATTTAAGAGCACACCTAGATATAACTATATAAGCTAATGAGCTTGGATTGAAAATATTAAAGTTTTATAGTTAAATAGCGATTGCCGGAGGGTTGCATTAGATCCTAAGATCTAGGTGCAGTGCTCTCCTCACTGATGAAGGCCACAAGCCAAAACTAGTCTGGGGATATTGGATGAGTAGGCACTAGATGGGGATTTTATGCACAAGCCTTCTGGCATCCATTGATTACTCTGGCTTACACACTGAGTGGCAATACGGATAGGGAGTTTTGCCTGTTTTCATAACAGTTTTAAGCAAGCATAAGAAATGGTGATCATGTGATGTTTATTGGCTTAAAACTAATTCTGTCTAATAAGATACTGGTGATATGGTTATTAAAGAACCAAAGTCAACAAATTGCATAGGTATTGAACTGAGTTCAGACCTATATGACATTATAAGATAATGAGCTTGGATTGAAAATATTATAGTGTTTTCAATTTAAGACTCATAGTTTTGTAGTTAAGTAGAGATAAAAGGTGGCTGCTGGAGGGTTGCATTAGATCCTAAGATCTAGGTGCAATGCTCTCAGATCCAAGGCTCCTCATTGACGAAGGCCACAAGCCAGAAACTAGTCTGGGGATATTGGATGAGTAGGCACTAGATGGGGATTTTATGCACAAGCCTTCTGGCATCCATTGATTACTCTGGCTTGCACTGACTGGCAATACGTATAGAGTTTTGCTTGTTTTAATAACAGTTATAAGCAAGCATAAGAAATGGTGATCATGTGATATTTATTGACTAAAAAATAAAATAAACTATAGAGTCAACATTCATAGGAGTATGAAACTTTCATAATAGTGAAGACTACATCATTTAACAATCATATTTAATTTTACAATCATTTCATTGACATATGACCAACCTAGAAAAACCCTAAGTTGGACATAATTATCTAGCTAAGAATTAGCTAGATATCAATTTACTGATTTCTGTTTGATATTATAACTAGGTTTTTATCAACTATCTAGTTAAAAAAAACACTAAGTCTGTTTATGGTTTGAAAAAACTTCAAAATTCATCCAATTCAAACTTTAAATTTAAGTTGTGAGCCTGTCAGATAGTTATGCTAACAACATTACTTATTGCTTGGTTATATACTATTTAATAGTCAAATTGTTCCACCCACTTTTGAGCAAAAAATCTAACGGATGAACATACTTTTTTGAATAATTTTGTAAGTATATGTATTATGATATTAGATGGCAAACAAAGGCAGTCTATCATTTAATCATTCACTATTATTTGTCACTTTTTAATACAATATATTCTAATATCTCGGTCTTCTCATATCTGCAATTTCACTTACCACCAATTTAAACAAAATATTATATATAGAAAATTAATAATTTTTTTTTTAATTATCTTAAATTGTAATTTTTTAGTTCACAGTGCAAAAATTAGATACTGCATTTGCAAATCATCACAAGCAAATAGCTGATGTAATCTTTTTTTTCTGAAAAATTAGTTTGAATTTTTTAATTTAATATTTCTAATGTTTTCTATTTTATCAATGATTTTTATACAAGAAAAGTGGAAAAAAAAAAAGGATTTTACAGTTCTTGCCTATTCAAAAGAAAAAGATGATGGGATACAGTTTTTAACTTTTAATTAATTTATTTGTCTATTTACTAAAGAAGATATTCTTTCAATTATTAATATGAAAGATAGAAAGGATTTTTTTTTTTTTTAAAAGATAAATTTTTTTATATTATGGTATACCTATTATTATTTTAATTACTTTTATTGATATCTTCATAAAATAAAATTAGGAGAGAGAAGCTATAAAGTTACGACTATAAGACTATAAAATAATCAACAGCTTAGCGCTTTCGAGGCGAGTTGCTTTATATTCATAGCAATAATAATAGGTAGTGTAAAACAGAATGTTAATGTCAATATGCAAAACACATGCAAATTCTTTATATAGCCCAGTGTTTGGAGATATCGAAGTAGGTGTCATGTCGATGGAATTTTTATTACCAGTAATAAAATATGCTTCTTTAATTTTTCGCTTGCTGTCATTTTTCTCTATATACACTATTTTTGGGTTAAATGGTTTAAATGTATGACCGGTCTTCTTTGAATGTTCTTAAAATGTTGATGAATTGTCATTATTTTTCTGTGTTCTATTGTATGTGTATCTATGTTGAGCAGTCCTGTTAATTATACTGGGT
The DNA here is from genome assembly GCA_028023455.1 of Epiperipatus broadwayi. Taxonomy (NCBI): domain Eukaryota; kingdom Metazoa; phylum Onychophora; class Udeonychophora; order Euonychophora; family Peripatidae; genus Epiperipatus; species Epiperipatus broadwayi. The sequence continues at coordinate 932,917 of JAQFVV010000136.1, read as the reverse complement.
TTGGTCTCACCATAATAAATGGCTCAGCATCCGGGTTGAGGGCATGAGATGCTATAAACGACATGGTGGGTTTGGGAATGGTCAATTTTATCTTTGGAATTGTTAATAAGACGATTAGTGTAGAGGGGTGTATGAAAACTGATTTTAAATTTGTTAGAAAAGACTTTAATCAGTTGGTTAGAAATTTTAGGGATGTGTAGGAAGGTAATACATGGAAGGTTGAGGTCTTTATTATTGTTTGAAATTTTTTTGTAGAATTGTTTAATTTTGTTAATGATGGTATTGTGTTTGAAGCCTGCCTGTAATAAATCCTTGGCATAGAGATAGATGTTTTCTTTTCTGTCTGATTCAAATTTGAACAATTGCATATTTCTATATAAGAACGCATTTAAGCCTACGAATTTGTGAGAGCTTGAGGAATTGGACTTAGGGTAGATAAAGCTTCTGATTTGAGGGGCTTTACAATCATGGAGTAATTTATGGTTCTTTCTGTTCGAAGTAGCCATAGGTCCAGATATGTTAGACTCTTAGAGTCATTTTCAGCTGTAGAATTGATGGTTAGATTGGTGAGTTGTTGGATTTCTTATATAATGCATGCGGTGGTATGTTTAGTGGCTGTAATGAATATGTCATCTACTTACCACGTATATATAATATCAGGGAAGTCAGCTTGATGTTTCAGTACGATTTTTTTTTCAAAGTGATTCAGGAAGATGCTGGTAACAATTCCACTAAGAGGAAGATACCCATCAGCCAACCATTTTTCATGGTGTACTATTTGCATTCAAATGTAATATATATGTGGTTGTCCATCCAAGATAAAAATGACACAATGAAGTTAATGCGGTTGGTTGGGAAATGAATGTTTGTGAGTTCGTGATGGATGATCTGAATAGATTAATTTTAAATAAAATTGTATTATGGACATGCATACATATTATATATAAATGTAGAAAATTATCTATATTTTTATATAATTATCTTAAAAGAATATTATTTAGAGTTTGTTATTATCAATAAATTTTAGTTTTTGTATCAATGCTTAGTCTCAAACATTATGAAATATGGGAAAACTATAGTATGATTAGAATTTTTTTATTAAAGATTAAAATGGAAAGTAATACGTAATAAACAACAATAGGTATGAATCAAGAGTTTCTTAAGTTAGATGTTAGTACTTAACAATTTCCATCAATGTCTGCATATATCATTTGGCATAAATAATATCAAGAAGGAAAGGTATATATTATTATTAACAAAAACCAACTCTAATATACATGTATTATATATATGCAAACTATATTATCAATTATATATAACTATAAAACAGTTGAATCTTTAAATCAAGTTTTTATTTTTATATTATCTTTTTCCCAAAATGTGAATTATGCTTATGGATCTGGTTTTGGAAATATAGAATTAACAAAATCTTTATTAAACTTAATTAGTTTGTAAATTGATAAGACTAAAAGAATAACTCATTAGAAATTAAACTTTTTGATAATTTAATCAATTGGGTGGTATCTTCTAAAGACAGATAAACTCAAAACATTCTATAAAAATATGAATTCTTGCTCCTATTAATTTAGAACATCAGCATATTATATTATAGGCTTCTTCCAAATATTAATTCAAATAATTGTTATTACAGTTTATCCTTTTAGCAATCTCTTAGGTAATATAAATAAAAATCATTCACAATATTATTACAGTACAAATAATCAGTAACAAAAATTACAGTTCAATTTAAGATTGCAAATTCTAGTATCTCTTTCTAAATAAAATTACTTGAATAATATTGCATCATTATTAAAATGTTATAATAGTTTTATTTCAGGTCTATAATCATTCAGGGTGCTGTGTTTACAATAATATTTACATTGTAAAATTGTTTAATTTTATTTAAAAATAGTATTGAGAAAAAATATGAAAGAATGTGTTATTAGAAAGAATTGCATTGGCTGCAATAATCCATTTTAAAGTACTTATAACACCATCTAAGCTACTTATTGTTTACTCACCAATACATGAATAATCATTGAAAATCAAAATGATGCTGACAATAAGATCCCTGATTAGTTTTTGGCTATTAATCTTTATTACTGAAGATCATTAGATTGTAACAATTAATTATCTTCTATTTTATTTAAACCAATAATTTGAAAATATTTAGAACAGTAAGGGCTTAATCTAAGCCAACCTGCCCTTCCTGCTATTATGTTTGATATTAGGTTAGCAATATATATATATATTTGTATCAGATATATGCTAACTTTTGATCCTTTGATGGAAGAATAGTATATACCACAACAGAGTATAATTTAAAGTCTGCATTGACAGCAATAATCCAAACGTATCAGTTTACTATATCTATTTTAGCATAAGTAATTAATGGATGCCAAATGATAGTATCATCTAGACCTAGAGATTAATTTTTGTCTATTGTTTTTAATTAATGCACATTTTAAATATAAACTAAGAGAGTCATATGGGTACTTGTTTTATTTAATGTATTATACCAGTCTTTCGCTAAAAATCAAAGGTGCTAAGAATTTATGATTGATGCATATAATTGCTGACTTTTGGATAGCAAAATCTTACATATTATATTGAATAGCATAATAGTATGTGGATGTTGGACAGATCCTTGAAATTCAATCGTCTTTACTGAAGAAGATCACACTCTGAAACTAGTTTGGGGGATTTGGATAGTACTATCATCTTGTGTCCATATATGTTTTCGTAATTGTCTTGAGAATAGAGTGTATTACTCAGTTAATTCAGGTTTAAATTGTAATTGGAGTATTGCAGCATTTTATTTTGCTATATAAAAAAAGAAATAACTTGAATTGATAACTGAATATCATCTCTCATTTGTATGCTAATAGATTAATTCTGTAATCACCGATTTATGTACCTTATTATCTTGCAAACCATTGACAAATTGTGATTTATAATTAGTTATTACTTTCAGTGATTTGTATTGGTTATTACCTTAAGTGGTACTTTAGTTACCCAATATCTTTAAGATACAAAATTTACTGAATCTTCTCCTGGACTCAATATATCACTAATTACATTGAAATCAAAGAAACCTGGAATAAGTGCATAAGAAGCTATTAGAAGTAAAGCAAACTAATGGATATCATAGAAGAGCCCTATTTCCCATTTTCTAATCACAGACTTACATTAGATTATTTAATATTTTTGGTCTCTAGATCCAAATATTTTAGATCATCTGGGAGAACAACGAAGGTCATTTAATTGCAAGAAACTTTGATTGGAAAGCACTAGAAGCAGTTAGAATCTTTTCAATATTTTCAGTATTAAAATAGTTTTTCATTTTATAAAGTGAAATGTAAAAAAAAAATCACCTGTATATCCACTTTTCTAAATATTATAGCCATATGCTGAAATTATATTGTATTGCAAAAACATCTTAATGTCAAGTTTTCATTTCTTCTTTGTGGAAAAAAAAATCATTTTATTTTTTTTTCACTATAAGGTCAGTGCACTATAAGTTCAATGATTATTGCTTTTTACTCTCACAATATATTCGGAGAAACACAAGTGCATAAGCACATTTCTATATTGTTAGTAAATCAAAATTATTTCATGTTAATAACATTAACAAAATATATTGTATTCTAATTGTAACATTTCTGCAATTAAAGTGATGTTACTATTACTATACTAAATTTCTATAATACATAATAAATTACGTATATTTTATGCTGCACTTGAAAACTTTTCTTAATCTCTAACTTTTTATTTAAATCTCATTATATTTATTACTGGAAGCCAGCTTACATTTAATATAATATAAACAAATTGTTAGATTCTCATAATTCATAAAATCTTTCAAGTCAGTTTACTATTGCAAAAATTATATTGCATTTAAAACATTTCTGAATATGAGATTAATGAACTGGTCCAGGGCTTTTGACTCCAAGTAAATTCATATATTTTTTGGGAAAGTCTTGTTGCGAGACTGTGATTTTTTAGACATAAAAGAAAGAGTTTTAAAAAAATAAGACTGATTATATACATGTAATGGACAAAATAAGAATGCTTGTCATATTAGCTCTATATTTTTGAAATCATATGCTTATAGATGAAAATACACCATAATTTATAATTTTTTCATAATATAGATAGAATTCTTGGGAGATATAAGAGATATAAGGAGAATTTGATAAGAAATTGAAATTATTTTCAGGCTGTTGCCAAGAAATGTAAATCCAAGTTTAAAAGATTCAAGTTACTGTTGCTCAATTGTGTAGAGCATCACTATCTAAAACTATTGAATTATTTGACATTTTAAAATTAACAATCTTAAAGGTGATATCTATATTCAGTAAAAATAGAAAATGAAACTTGTTAAAATCTATTACAGTTGAAAATTAGGTTTAGTTAAAGATCCAGAAAAGTTTACAAAAAGTTATAACCAAATAAAATCATAGAATCTCAGTAAAACAAATTATGTTTGTGAATGCTCCAGTTTCTCTTCCAAACACAATTTATATGACTATTTTAAACACAATATGTATAGCCGAACTGCAATTATGAGTGTACAATAAAGAAACAGTAATGGCGCAAACATAAGAACTGGATAATAGGTAATGGTATAATGTCATGACTGGATGAAGATGCTTTTCTCAATTACTGGAAATGTTTACAATTGGCAATTTTAAAAAAAAATATTAACCAAAGAACTGGATAATAGTTGATGGAATAATGTCATGACTGGATGAAAGTTTATGCTTTTCTTTATTAAGCCAATAAATATCATATGATAACCAATATGTATAGAGAGTTTTGCCTGTTTTAATAATCTTTTCTTTATTACTGAAAATATTTGTGACTGGAAATTTTCCAAAAGAAATATCAACCAGCATTACTTTCGAGCAAATGGCAAACATGGGCATGAAATTGTTGTGATTTGGCCAATCATATCATTATACTTTTTAAAATCCATTCATTATTCATTGTATGGATACATTACAGTCATGACTATTTGGATATTTGGGAGACACTTCTCCATATTGCTAAATATTGATTTGAAGAATATGAAGATGTATTACACATTTTCTCTTAGTTTTTCAATTATTTGATTTGACTATTAAGCCTCTGTAGACCATTTAAATATTGAGTTAGAAGTTGATATTTTCCATCAACATTTATAAGAAACTTTGAAGCATTTCTCAATGAGAAATAACCTAATATTACTCTAAATACACTATATGCTTCATTGTTATATAATTCCAGTCAGCATAAAATAATAGTAGCTCTTGGTGTAAGTGATGGGTCCTTTATTATAATTACAATGATATAGATGTTCTTGATTTTTATCCAACACTTTTATGTAATTATTTTTAAAGATGTTGATTGATTTGTTATGAAATCTGAAGGTTTATATTAAATGTGATATTATGTTGGACTATTTCTATCATCTATCAGTAAATGTTGATGTATAGAAAATTTTAAACTTTATTTAAACTTCTCATATAGAAACAACTTGTTAGTAATAACATACAAATATATAACACAGGTTAGTAATTACACAATGTTTTGAGTATTATTATTCTCCACTTTTTTTCAGGTGTTGTTGGTGAGCTATTACAGAATAGCTCAATTGGTTAGAGTGTTGCCTTAAAATGCAATATTTGAGAATCTAAAGTTGTAGATTTTGACTCCTATGCTAATATTATCATTGGTTAGGTCAGCAACACCTGAAGAAAAATGGAGAATAATACTACTCGAAAAGTTGTGTAATTACTAATCTGTGTTGTCTATTTGTGTGTTATTATTAATAAATTGTTTGTATTTGAGAAGTTTAAATAAAATTTAAGATTTTCTATACATTCAACATTTACTGATAGATGATGGAAATAATCCAACATAATCACACATGGATTGGTTTGTATAGTCATCTCAAAAGTCATTTATTGTATATTATCATTTTTTGTCTTTCTGCCTTTTTTTTAATATTTATTATTGTAGTTAGAATGAATCATATTTGTTTCTGAGTGGCTGCTATTACTGCTGGATGACTTCACAAAGTGCAAGAAATATTTTGATTTCTATTAAATAACTTATGATAGTTGTTTACTTTTTATAAACAGGCAATCCTCAACTTTCGTACCTGATTGATTCCTGAAATGTGTACAAAACTTGAAATATATGAAAATAGAGCAATGTAAAAATAAATAAATCAAAAAGTGGTTTTAAAATATTTATTTTTTAATGAGGTATATTAGCATACATTTAGGTGGCTTGTTACTTTTTTAATTTATTACATTAAATTTGATTATATTGTTAATGAAATAATTAAAGTGATAGAAATAGGTTAAATTATTTAAAAGTTTAAAAGTTATACAAATGTAGAATAACACACACACGCACATTAAAAATATAAACAGTTTATGCAAAAGAAATCAGTCAAAAATAAGAATAAGATAAAAGATTAATATTTATAAAATTATTAAAAATGTATAAGGATATATAGTTACTGCGTTCATTAAAAAAATTGTATGGTAAAAATATAAGTAAATTGCTTCGCTTATTTTTCAGAAAGTGTAAAATTCAATACTCTTTTCATTCGGTTTATTACTCTTTACCATTATATAAATAAAGTGACATGTTAATTGTTTGAAAATATTTTTAAATTTGCAGAGGCTTTTATTTCTATTTATAATTATATTTTCGATTTTATGTTTTCTGAAGCAAGATTTACTGTATGAGAATGATCGATCAGGAGAATTCTTTAAAAATAAAAGTAATCTTGCAAGACATCTCAAATTAATAAAAACAAATTTATTATAGTAAAAATAAAAGTAATCTTGCAAGATATCTCAAATTAACCACATGCCACTCTTTTAACACTTTAAAACAAAATTATTTATTAATATTACAGTTTCGACTGCTCCTGGCAGTTTTCATCAGTTCGCAGTCATAATTGTTTTAAAAACAAAAATGTGATCTGATGAAGACTGCTAGGAACAGTTGAAACTGTAATATTAATAAATAATTTTGCTTTAAAGTGTTAAAAGAGTGGAATGTGGTTATTATATGTTATATATTAGAAAAGCAAAAATAAAGAAGGAAAGAGGACGAGAAATTATTGAAGATTACATCTGAAATTAATAAAAATAAATTTATTATGACTTTAAAAATAAAATTAATAATACTAAACAGTTACAACTTAATATTATATAAAACTGTAATTCATTATTCTGTATATATATTGTACCCTTACTACTGGGAAGAGGCTCACTTACTTAAGTGACTTTCACAAGCTAATCAAGGAAACTCAAATAACTATCAATTCATGGTGGATTTATCTCACTACCTTAAAATATATTAATATAATAAAACTAGCTCATCTTAATATAATAATGATTTAGGTTACATCTAGTATACTACTAAGTTAAATAATCTATCACTTAACTAATCAATTTAACTACAAATTAACTAAAGATTTAATTTAAGATACACAGTTAGTTTAACATTAAGAATATACCCACAAAAAGATATATCCTCACTCACATGGGAAATAACCACTACCTACTTCATAAACTATTAGTAATACTCCCATGACTCGTGTATTAAAATAAATGATAATTAATATTTTTAAAATTGAAGTATTAACCTATTCCACATTTATTTACTTAATAAAATAGTTCATCTTTATTTAAATAAAATCCATAACATAACTCTAATCTTAATCTCAGGTTCTTGGTATTATTTTTTATAATTAACACATTAATTAATTCAGCTATATTTAATGAGGGATTTCATTTACACTTAGCTATATAAAATACAATAACAATCAATAAAAATAAAACTACTAATAATTCTTATTTTAAAAACTCATCTAACTAATTTACTAGTTAGCTAAAGCAAATTAAAATTATGAAATACTAACAATAATATTTATTATTTCAAATAAACTCCAGATAATTTTATCTTATTAAGCATTACAGTTATAATTATATACTCCATATGACATATTAAAAAATATCAAACTTTGTTATAACCATTACATCAGATAATGAAAAATTTGCATTATACAATTCTTAAAATTCAACGAGTAATATCTTCAATAATCATAATATAATAATCATACTTTATTTTCTGTAAATTATGTGCAATTATACCAAGATATAATTAATTCTTATAATGAATGTGTGTGGTTAGGATGATTCATAATAACTTGGACATAACAAGAAAAGAAACTCTCAAGACATTAAGTTAATTCAAAACAACATTAACAATTTATTATAACAAATATAAACTTTTAAAATTTACAAATATGATATTTACAAAATTAAATCATTTTAAAATTTCAAAATAATTACATTAAAAAAAAAAAAATTTCCATAAAAAAAAAAGTAATTCTCACTTCCAAATATTTTCTATCATGAAGTAATGATATCTATTACTTGAAACTGACACTTATTAAAATACTCTAGCATTTTTTTTTTAGATTACATATTTAAATAATTTAAACATTTTCAGAGAATCAGAAGTATTTTTCTATGATAATCCTAATATCTTTTTCTAGATTTATAAGCATTAATACAATTTAGCACTATTACTGTAGTAAACATATTTATAAATAATTGCAGGTTCATAAATAAAATGTTCTTTGATAGTGAAACATCTAAATATTTCTATGAAATTTTCATATTCATTATATAAATATCTTATATGTTATATTATGCATTACACAAAATATTCTTCAATAATAAGTTCTTTACTCCAACATTCCATCATAATATAATTTTATAATAACTCTATAATTCATAGGTGTTCTTATGTTTATTTTATCAAAAAGAAACATATGCTTATTTTAATAATATAAAAAAATAAATATATGGTATTTATTTACCTCATGTTTCATAATGTTCATCATATTCAGGTTTCACTTTCATTCATACCTTTTATATGACTTTAACATACACTCTATAACTTTTTTGATCTCTTAGAATATTTTTGGAATATCAAAACATTCCACAAAATTATTTAACACTATACATCATTTGTTATATATTTTGCTCTTCTTGCCTTACAAAATTTCTAACATCATTTAAGCATCTAGCTATTATTCTTCATACATTTTTAACAATACTAATCATGATGTAAGAATCAGTGATGATAGTAGTAATTAAAAGTGAGGAATTAAAAATTACAAAAACTAGTAAAACAATGAAAACATGGATGCTGAGCTTAAGACCACATATTTTTGTGTCTATCTTAAATTACTATCATGGCTTTTTTGAACACTTAACGATTTACAGAAAGAAACGTTACTGTCCACAAATCATAAAAAAACTTACAGACTTATGTTAACTGTATTATACTTAATATTCAAAAGATCCCTTGCACTACAGGATTTCCAAATACTACTCTCCTGAACCACTAATTGTCTATCGTAAATACTCTGTATATCTCCTAACAACATCACAAAGAAATTCTTAAACATCTTTTTAAAAAATAATTTCTAAACTTCAGTACATAGCATTCATTAGAACATCAAGAAGATTAAATACAGCATAAACAAATGATTTCAGATATTTAACTTATCATCAATACATTCATTTAAAATTCTTTATAAAAACCATTCAGAGATTAGTTATGCATATAATATCTAAACAGATACTGCTTATAACATTTTTATTCATATATTTCATATAGTATCTAAATAGATTCAGCATATAACATGTATATTTATACTTCTAAAACAAATTATTTTAATATAAATAAACAGAATAAATATAATATTCAGTTTATCTGATTTATCACTCACATAAATAAATAGCAAGATTGAAATTTAAATATGTTAATAAAATTTTATCTTAATCATATCACTATGATTATTATGGCAATCCTCTCTAGTTATGTTAACTCCAATGAAGTTATAGATTTATTATTATTATTAAGGAAAAATATTAATTTTTCTTCCTTTTTTTTTTTTTTAACCAAATATTAAACATAAAATTCATATATATAAACCTTAGAATTACATCTTAAATCTAATAATATATATAACTATTAAATTACCTAAATATATTTCTTAACTAAGAAAGAAAAAAATAATAAAAATAATGAGCTTGAAGCAGAAATTCTGGAAGAAGCGCTTGTTATTATAACAACATTTATTTAACTAAAAAATTTTTTTCCTTCTCTCTCCTCACCACACTTTTAACTCCATGCAACATAAAAACAAAGAAATATTAAAGAAAAATCCAATGGAAATATTGTTCACCAATACAGGATAAAATGTACTTATAATAAAGTTTGTTCATTTTAATTCCTTGAAGCAAATTTCATGAAAAGTTAATAATGAGCATTTATTACTAAATTTAATAATTATCACATTTTTAAAAGTTTCTTCTTCAATTCACATTTAATAACTTATTGCAGAAATATTTCATTTTAAAACAAAATCTCCAAGTTTTCACATAGAAGCATTATAAATAAATTTAACTATATCACTAGAAAGTTTATCCAATTTTATAATTGTTCTTTCATGTATACACATTTGCAAAACAATTATTTGCAATAATATTTTTTTAATCACATTATACATTTAGAATGTATTCCTCCAGGTTAGTATACATTTTAAACAATATTTATAGTTGACTTATAACTTATATAGATCTTTTTATACTAGTTCATATTTATTCTTCTAATAACTTGTACAATACTTGATAAACATTATTCAAATACCAAGGACAAAATACCCTTTGATCAAATAGCCAAGCAGTTTACAAAATTTCATGCCCAACCAATGGATGTAGAGCAGCATATTATGAGAGACCTGTGCCAACATCATCACAAGAACATATCAACATCATTGTTTATAAGGAGAGCTCTAAACAATACTGAAAACAAATGCATATTCTTCGAGCACCAAAAAACAACAGGCCATGTGTTCGAACCCACTTTGGCAAGGGCACTGTGCACTCAGCATAATGATACAAAATGAAAAATAAAGGAGGCGTGTTTTATTGCAAATGACAACTATGCAATAAACTGAAAAGAATCGTGCTTTGCAATCTCCAGAAAATGGTCTACATGAAAGAAAACTTTGAATAAATTTTGCATAAATTACTGCCTTGCTTCGCTTAAAATCTCAATGTAAGCCGACACTCCCAAGATAGGCTATGAATATGGAGACCTAAGTTCTCCAAAAGCGCTAAACCATATAATTGTTTTTCTAATAATACTAAGTTTCACTTTTTTGCGAAAAATGCAATTTAAAACTTACCACTTGAAGGTGAAGTAAAATCAAAGATTTTATTATTCAATTATACAATTCTTCAGGTTAATATATATTTCTTATATTAAAAACATTTGTGAAATACACATAATGGACCAGTAGATAATAAATTCATTTTCACTAAATAATTAATTAGTATTCAGTCTTTCTTCTTAAACTGAATAAAAATTTTGAAAAAGTTTTTAATAAATTTTTGATAGCAAAGATTAATATCTTTATCAAATGAAAGTCTATTCTCATTTTTGTTATTTATTAAAACTAAATAAGATTATTTTTTAATATACAACATATGAATATGATTAAAAAGAAATTCTTTACAAATTTTTCCCGTTGCTCTTTAGTCTAAATGACATGCTCTCTGGCATAGTTCTCTGATTAACAGCATTTCTGTCTAATAACACATATTTTTACCATTTATCATCATAATTTCTAGTGGATTTTGTTTAGCACTGACAAGACAAGGAATATTGCTTGTTTTATTTCATATTAAAACAATTCAAATAAACTTCTTAAATTATTATTCATAATTTTATAAATTATTTTTAACACTTTAGTAACAAAATAATAAAAATTAAAGAAATTTATAACTTAAAATTTAGATTTTAAGGAATACAGTTTTATTCCATAAAATTTACTTGATTGATTAAAATTTTTTTAACAGATAACTATGACAACGACTGATTTTCTCAATCATCATCTGTATTTATGCCGATATTTGACCCCTATCTGATTGGTCAATTAAATCCCAGACACCAAAACATGTACACAATAATTATTTCTGTCTGTTTTTTTAAAAAATAATTTAATTATAAATCTTATTAAATAATATATTTTCAACTTATTTACATACTATCTTTAAATATACTTTTAATAACAAACATTTTATTACACTTAAATTTGAAATATAAAAACTTGTTTTATATAATTACAATAACCAATTTTGATACATTTTATAAATGGATACAAAATAAATTGTAATCTAAAATTGATACAAATAATAAATTAATTTTAGCAATAAGGAAGTAAACTTAATTAATTTTAGCAAGATGTGTGTGCACTCAAATTAACACACATTGCATACCACAATAATTATATCATTATTTAATATAATTTAAAATAACTAAATAAGAGTTTTTTAAATTAGATTGTTAATAATTATAATATTGATTTTTATTACTAAGATTATTATTTTAGCATAATATTACACAATTTTAATAATTATTTTTATTAAACTATAAATACTGTTCTATACTTTAACTTTATTATTAAATTTAAATACTACTACTTTAAAATAACTTAGCTTCACTTTATATCAAATAAACAGGGTATTTTAAACTATTTTAAATACAAAAATACTATATTAAAAGCAACTGTTATATAATATTTAAATTTTTCTATAAAATTGACTGTTTTACACACTTATAAAGCAATGTAGCAAAATAGAAAGGCTACAGTATGTATAACGAATGTACACACACTTTATTGATTAGTATCTGGTGTTTTCTTTATAAATTTATCAAAAAATAGTTGAATTGTACTTCTCTTTTTTTTTTCTTGATAAAAATTTCCATAACATGCTGTCTTTTTCTAGTGTCCTTTGTAGGAAATAGTGAATTATATAAAAGTAGAGGCCCCGTCTGTATACTAATAATTTTTTTTTTATTTGTATTTTAGAATAATTTTATTTTTATTTTTTTTTAGGACAAAAAGATGGACAGTCATTACCCTCGGAAGATAAGCAAGTCAAAAACTCTTTGATGCAGTTTATTAAACGTAAGTTGGATTCACTATTGTTGTTGTTTTTTTTTATTACAAACTCTTAGCATTTCTTTTATAATGATTAACAAGAATCATCTAATATTTTCTCAGAATACAGATTCTTACCACCATTTTCTCAATAGTGAACAGTTTGGGTTTTTTTTTGTTAGCCTTCCTTAGCAGATTTCAAATTTAGATAAATATTTAAATATTCTGTAAAAGAAAAAAAGTTAAATAGAAAATTTATATTTTTTTTTGCAAATTTTATCTAGATAAGAAAAGTAGAGAGAATAGCAGAAAACTTGTAATTTAAGCAGATGTATTATATGAACAAAGATACATTGTCGTTGGCTTCAATTTCAAAATTTAAACCATTAGTCACAAAAAAAAAAAAAACACTTGGAAGAGTTTGCCATAATTATTCCTTATTCTACAAATCAGTATACGTGGAGGTTAAAATAAAAACTGCAACCACATGTGATTCCTGAAAATTAGCCCATAAATTTAACATGTCGGGCTTTTATCATTCTTCAGATGTTATTCCAGAAAATTTGTTCTCAAATTCAACATGTCAGAATTTTATCATTCTTTATCTGAGAGAAATCAACTATTTGCTTTCTTTGAAAAAATAAAGTAATAGCAAGTCATCCGTATCTTATGAACACATTCTCCAATGCCAAGAACTTGTTAAAGAGCAGAATCTTTTAAAAAATGATCACTTATTATCAGGGAGCATGAAGTTTTAGATGGTTGCAAAAATAATCCTAAGCAAAGACTCATTATTATTAGTTCTATGCAAAAAACTGACTCATCATTATCTTGAATCCCTATCAAATCATTGGCATCATATTAGCAAATATCAAAAGAGCATTCTTTATTCATAAAAATACAATTTTAATATTGTAAAACATTTCCATTTACTATTTCTGTTATCTTTTTTTGCTAGAAATCAGATATTTTTTTTGGTTGATTGTGGATAAAATACTATTTTTCTGTTAAATTAAACTTTGTGGTTTTTATTTTTTTAGCATTCAAAATATTTGTGATTTTTATAGTCATTACTAATTTGCTACTACTAGTCTTATAATATATCATATTATATCATAATTTTTAATACTTCATTGGTTAATATTAATACTTGTGATTATCAGTATCTCTCTGTACACCAATCTTTCTTCTGCTTTAACAGTACCTTTATAATAGTTATAGACATGCTCAATCATCAAAAGAAACAAACTTCTGCAAAATATTAACTTTCATAAAAGAAAATTAAATTGACTAGAATTATAGTCAACAGAAATACTACTATTATTCTTTGTTGCATTTTAGACTTTGTGTGATTATTAATAAAATAATACTGCTAAAATTACTGTATAGTATTTGTAAATCTTTCCATATCAATCAATATATGCACAACTGCAAATAGTAGCTTTAGTTCAGACTTTATTTATATTTAATTATTTTTTTAATATTTTTATGATTTATATATATATATTATTTGATATTATTATTTATTTAAATTTCTTTATTATTATTTTTTTACAGTTATCTAAATCAATATTATCAATTTTATTTATTTATAAAATATTTAAAAAAAATATTATTGATGAATTCATTTTACATGTAGTTTGATTTTCTTTTATATTAATAATTATTCACAAAAACAATTTTGGTTTTTTATTTATCATTGATGGTCTGCATATGCACTTTCTATTAAATGAATAGTTTGCTCCCACAAAATATAAAATAATTGCATTTTGAATTACAAGTGTCAAACTACCTCAACCCACTTCAAAACTAGAGATTATTTCTGGCACACATATAAACTTTAAAACTCAGTTAAAGATTAATATATTTGATTTTTTAAAATTAAGCACACACATACATGGAGTTATTCACATTTCTCTTTCCCATGTGTGATATCTTTATAAATATATTAAATAACCTCAATAATTTCACATATTCTTGTAAATTCATATAAATAAAGATACAATAAAAGACAAATGACTCCCAAGATGCATTTCGTGCTGAACCAGCACACATTAGTTGACCCAGGTCATCATCTCACATATGTATCTCTATTATATGAAAATTATTTATATATATTATATAATTACATATTGAATTACAAGAGAGTAACCTGGGCCTTCTGATAAGTGCTGGTTCAGCATGAAATGCATCTTGGTTGTTATTTGTCTTTTATTATATCTTTATTTATAAGAATTTAAAAGAATATGTGGAAGTATTGAGATTATTTAATATATTTATAAAGATATTACATGTGGAAAAGAGAAATGTGAATAACTCCATGTGTGTGTGCGTAATTTAAAAAAATCAGATATATTAATCTTTAACTGAGTTTTAAAGTTTCTATCTGTGCTAGAGACAATCTCTAGTTTAGTAAATAATTAGTAATAATCATTATTGTATTTGTCTAAAGTGGACGGTGTCAAAGATGTGGGTTGAGTTAGTTTGACACTTCTAATTCAAAATGTAATTGTTTAGTATAGATAATATTTTTCATATTTATATGTGAGATGGTGACCTGGGTCAACTAATGAGTGCTGATTCAGCATTAAATGCATCTTGAAGGTCATTTGTCTTTTATTATATCTTTATTTATATGAATTTAAAAGAAATATAAAATGCTGTAGTATCATTTTTATAAGTCTTATTATTTGTGAACACTCATGAAATACACTTTACCTGTATTTAACTTGAAAAATATATGCCTTATAAAAAAGCACATGATTGAATATAAATTATCATATTCTTATTTTAAGTTAATAATAATTATTAATAATAGTTATAACTAAATTAGTCATTATTATTCATTCTCTCATTCTTTTTGCATTTTCTTTGACTTTAGTCTGTTTAGTATTAGATGGATCAATTATCATGAGCCTTTCATGACATTAATCATTTACAGTGGGATAGCATGTTTGTAAAAGCCTATTTTTTATTTATTAATTATGATCACAATAATTTTAACTTGAATCTGTTTTTTTTGTCTTCATTGTGTTAATTTTTTATTCTTTATTTTTCTATTTTTTTTTTTTTTGTTTTTA
Organism: Epiperipatus broadwayi; assembly: GCA_028023455.1. Classification (NCBI taxonomy): domain Eukaryota; kingdom Metazoa; phylum Onychophora; class Udeonychophora; order Euonychophora; family Peripatidae; genus Epiperipatus; species Epiperipatus broadwayi. Next base: position 916,804 of record JAQFVV010000136.1, on the reverse strand, counting down.
TTGTTTGGAGTCATACTCATTTATGAGTGGTTATTAATAATAATGATGAATTGTCTTTTAGTCATAAGCCTTATATAATTTTTGCATAAATACAAAACTACATTCTTGTACCTTTGTTTACTTTAATACAGATGTTTTTATAAAATAATATGTTATCAGATCATTAAAGGTTATTTTTTTAAAATGAGTTAAATTACTTTTGAAGTTATATAAAAAAATTGATCACAGATATTTCTATATAATATATAATGAGCATGTACATACGGAATAGTGTTTTTTATTTATTCAACAATTAGTTATTCTAACTTATTGGTCTTGAGTCTACTTGTTTTATATTGAATGCTGGCCACTCTTAAATACATTTGTGTATTTATGACTTTTTTGATCATTTTGAATTTCAAGGATTTACAATTATTTATATATAAAATATTTGAAGGAATTGGAATAGATGCACTATTTGCTACACCATGAGGCCTAACTATTATTTTCCACTTTCTGTGCTCTTGATCTGGATTTTGAATCTGAATGAAACTGGAGTTTTTTTTTTTTTTTGGTAACTGAAGATTATTAAGAGTTTAGAATATTTTTCATATATTCAGTTCATAACCTATGAACTGACCATTAAATTATTGTGTGATAAACATCTATCTTGCCTGTCTTAGCTAAGATGTAAATAAGGAGGGAAAATCTTAAAAAATGCTCACCAACCAGCAGTTAACTTGTCTAGTAAGTAATGTCTTTTCTATTACTGTTGCTTGATGTATGGATGCAAAAGAGACCTTTGCGCTCTAATAGGAAGATTGTTTTATCTTTTATTATAAATAATAAAGAATGAAACTGAAAATTAATATATATATTTATCTGTGCACAGCAACTCTAAGATGAGACATAGATGAAATAAAAAAATGCAAACAGAGATGAGAAGAAAAGGAATTCAGATATTCAAACTGTTAAAATTTGTGACATTGATTCATTGCAAGATGTTATATACGTAAGCCAATAAACATCACATGATCCCCATTTCTTATGCTTGCTCTTAACTGTTATTAAAACAGGCAAAACTCTCTATAAGTATTGAGTGGCAATACATATAGAATTTTGCCTATTTTAATGTTTTATATATATACGTACCTTCTTGAACCTTTATTCTGAATTCAGTATGGTGTGTATTGATAGAGATTTACATTTTACAAAGTTGATCAGTTATAGTTAAATATTATTCATTTGAGTTCTACCAGATTCACAGAGAACTTAAGATGGTTTAGATCAACCAATTGTCCATCATCAACACTTATTCCATTATATATAACTTACGAAGGTCAACATGATAAAATGTTTAACAAAAATTTGAATAGTACATACCCATTCTTCATAGTACATACCCATTCTTCATGGATGAATAAGTTACCATATTCATAACCCTAATTTTATTTCTCTGTAATGAGTATTTAACTGATATTAATATAGATATCTTTGTGCCAAAACTTATGGCTAGAATAAAATCTATTTAGCTGAACTTAAATATATAATTAATTCTTTTATTAATTATTTCTAAAATAATATTTAAGCATTTTTGAAAATTAAAAACAAATAATTTTACTGTAATATTAAATTAACAGATGAATTCTAAATTGTAATACAATATTTACAATTAGTTCTTTTCTCTTTTATATATTCTCTTTCTTCACTATTATCTTTCCTGAAATACAGTAAATCCCCACATATTCCATATTTTTTTTTGAGACTTCTTAGTGGTTCAATATGAATAGCAAATAAAGCTCATGTTTTGTTTAATTACAATCTTGTAAATGATTGTAAGTGAATTTCCATAAATAAGAATATTTAAAACAGACACTCATATATATAGTTATGGTAAGAAGGTGATACGAAGGAATATTGACTGAGATGAATAATATTAAAGAAGAGCCTTTGAAAGAGAAACTGAATTTAAATACTTAATAATTATACTTAAATGTGATGATGGATATTTACTATGACTAATACAGACTATTACAGACTATAAACGATTCTCATTTGTGATGATAATCAAGATAAATACTTTTCAAACTTAAATCATTTGTAGTGTTTTTCTGAAGGTTTGTGATGATGATATTTTAGTTGTATTTATACAATGGACTATTTCCAATGTCTAATATTAATTATTGAATGTCTTTAGAAAAAATTAACTTTATTTAATTATTCCAATTACATTCAATTGTTAATAATAGCACACAGATTAGTATATGCATAATGTTTCGAGAGGTATTATTTATCTCTCTTCTTCAGGTGTTGTTGGCCTAACCAATGACAGTATTAGCATGGGAATCAAATCTGGCTTTTAGATTTTTGAATATTAGAATTTTGAGGTAACATTCTAACCAATTAAGGGTTATCTTAAAATTCAATATTAAATTTTGAGGTAACATTCTAATCAATTATGGGTTACCTTAAAATTCAATATTCAAGAATTTAAGAGTTCAGGTTCGATTTTCATTCACTGGTCATGCCAGCAATCCCTGAAGAAGAGGGAGAATAATGCTCTTGAAACATTGTGCATATACTAATCCATGTCTATTACTAACAATTGAATGTCATTGGAATATTTATGTAAAGTTAAATCTTTCTAAAAACACACTACTTAACATTAGATGATGGAAATAGTCCAATATATAAATACAATTAAATCACTTGTAATTAAATTTTTTAGAGAGTGTTGGTTACATTTCCAGATCATCATTACTTCTCAAAAAATAGTAAAAGAAAATAATACCAATGTTGAGAAGAGACCTAATCTAATAAGATAGCTTTTATTTATTTTGACCTAATGATTACCTTGAGAGTTACATCTTGGTTTAGAGACTACCTTGCATGTATCCAGGTTTGACTCCTTCATCTGGTTTTAAATTTTTGTCATTTAGCATAAATTTCAAAATCACAGAAGAAAAGACCCTAAATATGATATCATACAAAGTAACTATTGCTAATTTAGTAATTATCTTAAATATTATGGAATGTGAGAATGAAAATATAATGATGATAGGCTATGTTTAAATTTAACAACAGGTTTATTAAGCTGTCATATAAGAATGGCAAATATATCAATTCTTCTGAAATAGTCAAAATTACAAATTCAAACTGAACTAGAATCAATACATTAAGTATCAGTAATTTTATAAGCTTCACTTTTAAATGTGGAATTATAATTTAGAAATATCACATTTAGAATTGTGTAGGATTGATAATTGTACTTCAATATTTTAAATAACACATAAATACCAATAATAACTCTAAAATCTTAACCTACCTCACTTTCACTTGTTTATGGAACAATAAGATGGTTCTCCCTCTTTACATATGATTTCAATATAGATTGAAAGAAATTTACAAAATTATTATATTGAACACTAAAATAAGAAATTTAATTTTAGATTATGAAAATAGTTCAATGTATAATTACTACTAAAATACTGTCATCACAGACTTTAAGACAAACAGTAACTATCCTATTATTTCAAACTTTAGTCATTATGAAAAATTATATCTAAAATTGGCTAGAGTAGAAAATCAATTAACTTTCCTCTCTTTATGTAAATCTGAAGGGTTGTTCTTAAAGCTTTTTAACTTAAACCTTCAATTTATCCCAGAGAACTGAGAAAATTATTCATAGAGCAAGTGGGGCTCTATTAAGAGAAATACCAAATTCTCAAAGGTTTTCCAAATATCTCTTGTGTTTTTTTAGCAATATAGAATAGTAGGGTAGAATGTTTTTTTTTAAAAAAATTATATGAAGATTTTGCAAAAGTTTTTCAAGCAGTAAGAAAATAAATATTCTAAATTGCATGAAAAATAAAAGAATGTTTAGAAAAAGACAATTTATTTACCTACATAGCAAATGTCATAATATACCAAACAACCTACCAGCTTCATCAGTTAAAAATCTTAATTTCAAGCATCTAACAGATGCTGATCTTTCTGTTCTGGAAAAAGACTAAACTTTTCCATCACCCCATCTAATATTCCTTTATTAGATATAATGAAAGAAACGTGCTTTTTGAAGAAACAGCAGAATTATGCTTGAGAATGAAAAGAAAACTGAGAGATACTGTACCAGTCAAAACATGTTTATCCATTTAACATGAGCTGGAACTCACAAAATGTACTTCAAACCCAGTCAAGCCCAAGATTTAGGTCAGGGACCAGCCTGAATTCAAACCCACTCTCTAAGCCCCAGATCAAACACCTAATGAATAACATAATAATGATGGCACATGAGAATTAATTTTAATCTGGCCGACTAGCAAAGCTGAGCAAAACAATGAGACATCTATTAACTATGACTATATTAAAATATACATAAGCATGGCTGTAATATGTGGAAGTGGAGGAAAAGGAATTCGAACTACTCAAATAAGTTAGACAATAAAAATATAGTTTAATATACTGACAAATTATTATACATTTATAAATTAATTATATACATTAGTGTGTGCGTGAATGAGCAAGCGGTCTACCAAGCGATAGAGGATTACATAGTGTCATTCACGCTATTATTTCTCATATGCTCTTTATTAGCTAAAAAATATATTATAAATAAGCACACATCTTTGGTGGGTCTAATATTAAAATGCCAATCTATTATTAGAAAGAAGAATTCACATAAAATTGTTATTAACGCTTTGGATTACGGTTCTGAAACATGGTGACTAACATTATTTAGGGGAGCATTCTGAGATTCATTATACATATGATATAAACTATTTTCATGCCATTGAGGTCGTGAAAATAAACAAAAGACAGTTGAAAGATTATATTTGAAACTATGACAAAATATTTAATGAAAAATTATTTTAACAATAGTAAGACGAACGCTTTATTTTTCCCAAGGCATATACTCTTAAATATAGAAATAAGTTACGATGGTGGGATTGTATGATAAGATTGAAATAACATTAGAAATTAATCTGGCTATTAATATTTGGCATTGATATATATTTTGAGCAGAGCACATTTTAATATTAGAGCATTAAAACTGGGTCATGAAGCAAAAGAAATAAATATACGAAGAAGTTTGCGGTACTGACATTATAACCAAGAAATAACAGGAAAAGTCATGCTTCTGGACGAAAGACGAAGTGGATGGGCATAGCGTCTGCCAGACTTAGGGGTCACCGCCAGAGGTCTTTTGATACGAAGACAGTGGATGTGCATAGCGTGTGCCAAACTTACGGGATCACCGCCAGAGGCATTTTATACAAAATAAATGTTTCAGATAGCTGAACTATCTATGGAACGAGATATGAGAAGAAATCTATGGGTTCGATCTTGTCGCAACCCCCAGATTAAGAAGCACATATATATATCTATATATGAAGATAGGCTAAATGTCAGTAACTCAGTAATGATACATGTCTCTAATGACATTGAATAAATTTTACTGCTTTTAAAATAAACGACCCTAGTTTGAATACTATAATTTAGACAAATAATACGCTATGCAGTTATATATATATAGAGAGAGAGATTTTACTTAGAATATACTTGGAGATTTTATTTAGAAAAAGTAACATTAAGATTTACCCCCATCCCTTTTCTACTATTTAAAATAATTCAATCCCACCTTCGTGGTTTTTATAGTAACTGGAATATTTAAGCTTATATTTTAAGAGTAAATAAAAAAAAACAGTTATATAGAAAATAATTAATGGGTCACTCTTTCAGAATTTAATAAAAAAAAAAACATTTTAAAAGATTTCAAAGCGTTAATTAGCTTAAATTCTGGATTTACCCCGGGTAGAAAATCCAGAGTTAAACAAATATATTTTTATAATAAACCAACATAAATAAAATGTTAACTCGTAAAAACAATCTGGCGAGTATATTAATTAATAATGCATTGCTTTAAATGGACGTTAAAAACCTTAATTCATGAAGGTTTACTTACAAGAAAGAAAAGATTTTACAAAATTCAACTCGTCAGATTGTTAGAGATTGGCAGAATAATAATAATAAAAGCATATATATAAAATCAAGTAATAAATAACTATAAATAATTGACCGCACCAAAGTTAAGGAAAGTTAAGAGCATATGAGAGAGAATTAAATAAAATAAATTACTTAAGAGCAAATTACATATTAAAACAAAAACAAAGTTAAATACATTAGAAGACATATTGATAGATGAGTTAGGCTAGATTTAGTTTGAGGTGACGGCTTGAAAAGTTACCTGGCAATTTTAAGAGTCCAATTTAAAATATTGCACGTGCACGGCAATTGAAATGAAAGTTCTTAAATAACTGCAAGCTTCTATTAGCATTAAAGTTCTTAGGTCAGGCTTTTACTTCCTCTTGGGCAGCAGAATGAGATGGCCGCTGAAGATGATGACCCAACTGGGCCGAGAAGTGATGGATTTACTCTACATCATTTTTAGATTTCAAAAGCGACGTGTAATACGTTTAGCAATCAGTTCTCTCAATAGTAGCTAATCTAATCTGTGACTCAAAATTCAGTCATTTTATACTTTTTCTTTATCGGTTGTTTTTGAAGATGCAACAGTAAGATAACGTCCAAAAATAAATTCAAATCTATTTCCAGATTAGAAATAAATTTGACAACATGTTTTTAACAAAAGTATCTCTAATCTTAATCCCATTTTAAGTAAAAACTTTAATTAAAAATACCTTCCCCAGATTAAAACAATAGTGTTTCCAACCCTTAATTATTTTTAGACAATCAACTGTAGCATCTTCCATATTGGATTTTATAAAAATATACAGTTTAATAGAAAAAGTACTTTAAAAAGAAAAAGTTTAAAAAATGACGTATAATAAAATATTTAAAATCAATATTTTGTTAGTAAGTTTTTGCTCCTATATATATATTTGAATCACACCTATAATACTTTAATAAAAAGAACTAATAATTAATAATAGAATTAATAATCATAAAATTAATAATAAAATGTTATTGAAAGTTAAAATTGGTAAATTTAGGCGCGCATTTCAAATATATACATAACATATATATATATATGACAAAAGGAGCGGGATAAGATATAGGATTTAAATATAGGTTAGTAGGTAGAAACATGAAGCACAATCTTAAGCTAAGATTGACTGCTTCAATACCAAAATCTGAAATCAAACATTTTGTATGATAAGAGGAAAACTATTAAATTTCTCAAACTAGACAAATTATAATTATTCTCCCTGTTGACAAAGGCAGTGCTACAATTGTAATGGATACAATTAATTACAAAAACAAAATACAAAAACTTCTCACAGCAGGCCAATATAAAAAAATGACAAAAAATTCAATTGCAGATATTTTTTTTGATTCATCAAAAAATAAATTAACATAAATATTTCTCATCTTTATGGGCTACCTAAAATCCATAAGTTCCACGTTCCATTAAAACTTACTGTTAGTTCTAATAGTGTATTTTACCAAAAGTTGACAAAATTTATTTTCAAGGATCTTAGTCCTTTCGCATATAAGACATAGTCCTATATCAGGGATTCTGAACACTTTGTGGAATTAATCAAAAACATAAAATTGACAGACCTGGCATATTGATAAGCTTTAGTGAGGAAAGTTTATTTGCAAATATACTCTATGATGAGGCTTTGTCAATTGAAAGAAAAAGATTAAATGATAATAATAGTTTAAAAGCCAGAAGAAATCTTCCTATTATTAGTATAGTAGAGCTATTAACATTTTGCATTAACAACAACAATTTGAAAATAATATGGAATTCTTCCATAAAGATTAAAGGATGGTTATGGGTTCACCATTGTCAATTCCATAACTTTACTTGAAGAACTTGAAATCATAGCCATAAATACTATTCCATATCCACTGAAAATCTGGCTTTGCTATATTAGTGATAAATTTGTTTTATGGCCACATAGTGAAGCATTATTGCAAACCTTCTGGACACATCAATAATCATTCCCTTTAAATTTACAATAGAAGTAAAGCAAGTTTGTATGGCACAATCAAAACTAAAGTTTACAGAAAACTCATAGATACAAGAACATATACAATAATGACAGAAACACAAAACATAGAGTTATACTACTGCTATTGAACAGAGAAATAAAATTTAGTTTAGAAATGATTGATTTAGAAAAAGAAGAGTTCTAAATAAAACAAACTCTTATGAAGAATTGTTATCAATCAGGTGTTATTAAGAAAACCTTAAATAGGTAACAAAAAGAAAAATCAAAAGAAAAAATGATTGTTGGTATCCATATATATCAGGAGCAGAAAACAAACTAAAGTAAATCTGCAATCATTATAATTCCAGAAATAGCTTTCCAAAGCTATAATACAACACAAGGAGTCCTAACCATTACAAAATAACTTGTAATGTTGAAAATCTATAACTGTATCTACAAAATACCATATAAATATGGAATAATATATATAGGTGAAACCAATGGCTTTATTGAAAAGTAATTAAAAGAGAATAGACTGGTATTAGAAAAGAAAAAAAAAAGAGTGTCTTTAATATAGCAGACCACATATCTACCAATGAAATATGTTTATTTGGGAAAAATATTGGTAAGATAGAAAAAAGTATGAAGAAGAAATTTAAAAAAGCTGTTCACATAACAATGATACATAATTTCATAAGTCAATGTACAATGTGGTGTGACAATTCATAATGTATGGAAGCCACTCATTAACCTTCTTCTTAGGAAAAAGTGGAGAAATCAGGAGGACTGACAAAGATAAGTATATGAAATTTTTACTGACTATTGCTTTTGCCAAAATAGCCTAGTTGGTGAGAACATCACCTTAAATTTGATATTCTTGAATCCAAACATCCAGGTTTGATTCCCATGCTAGTACTGTCACTGGTGAGGACCAAGGAAGATAGGAGAGTAATACCCCTTTAAATTTAATGTTGTATATTAACTCAAGATCAACCTATAATTATTATTAATATTTACATGGCTAAATAATAAAGGGAAAAAATTTTAAGATCTTTTACACAATTGAATGAGAATTTTTTTTTTTACCAGTATTATTTATTGTATGCATTTATAGTTTTGTTTCATTCCAGGATATAACAATTTCTTTCACTTTCACAGGTAAAGTCCAGGGATATGTTTAAGTATAGTCAAAAGATAATATTCTTTAATTTATTTGGATGATGAATTTTGCTTTTGTTCTTTACTGAGTTAGACACTGGCATCTAGGATAGATTTTGAGTTAAGTCAACATATTTCTTGATAAGGTCATGAAACAGAATGTATACCATTTCCTACTTGAGCTGAAACAGATGACTTGGTCTTCTAGATGCAACATGGATGTACAACAAAAACGAAACTCTTTTAGACCAGAGAAAGACATATGGAATGAACTAGAACCAAGCACAAACTTAATTTGTCATGATAACTAAACTGATTTAATTCATTGTCATGATAGACAATACAGGAATTATTAGTCGCATCTGACTTTTTTGCACTATCTTGAGGCTCATCTTTTAAACAAACTGCTACATTTCCTTTTGCCTTAATTCATTACTAAGGGAATTTATAGTTAAACCACTATTGATCACTATTTCTTATGCTAGCACATTACTGTTATTAAAACAGGCAAAACTCTCCATACAGTAATGCCACTCAGTGCCAACCAGAGTAATCAATGGATGCCTGAAGGCTTGTGCATAAAATCCCTATCTAGTACCTACTCATCCAATATCTCCAGACTAGTTTCTGGCTTGTGGCCTTTGTCAGTGAGGAACTTTGGATCTGAGATCTTAGCATCTAATGCAACTCTCCAGCAGCCATCTTTCATCTCTACTTAACTACAAAACTATGAGAATAAAATTGAAAACAATATTTTAACTTCTAAGCTCAATAATTTATATAGTCATATGGGTCTGAACCCAGTTCAGCACCCATACATTTTGGTGTCTTTGGCTCTTTAACAACCATAGCCATCACTATCCTATTAGGCAGGATTGGTGTTAAACCACTAAACATCAAATAATCACTATTTCTTATGCTAGCACATTACTGTTATTAAAACAGGCAAAACTCTCCATACAGTAGTGCCACTCAGGGCCAACCAGAGTAATTAATGGATGCCAGAAGGCTAGTGCATAAAATCCCTAGGCCACAAGCCAGAAATTAGTCTGGGATATTGGGCGAGTAGGCACTAGATAGGGATTTTATGCACAAGTCTTTTGGCATCCATTGATTACTCTGGTTGGCACTGAGTGGCACTACTGTATGGAATTTATAGTTTCATCATATCCTATATTTACTTCTTTCAAAAAACATCCTTCTTTTGAATCAGATGTTAATCAGGCTATCTTGCACAGAATGTTTTTCAAAACATATTTAAAGGCTTTTGACATATTAGCTTTAATTAGCTCTTGTTAATTTAGAAAATAATTTTAATTTCTGATATATTTTAAAAATGTTTTAAATTAATTAATATTTTCCAAAATAAATTTGACCATTAACATATATTTATGACAAACTTTTTCTTACATATTTTTTTAAAATTGTTACCTTAAATTCACAACTAGTTCAATATTTTTAATATTGTATATTTAATGTTTACAATTTGGTTTAACGAATCTATTTCTACAAATTGTAACCACGATCATAAGCTAATAACCTCCCTCATTCAAAATTATAAGGGTGAACATTACAATTTGGGTGAAGGAAACTTAGGAATTTCAATTTACTTTTTAACTTTCCACATTTGTATGAAGATGACTTTTTTTTTTACAAGAATAATAATAATGAAAATATTCTGATGACTGAAATCCTTAAAATTTAATTTACTTTTTTTTATTTTTTCTACATTTGTAGGAAAATAACTTTTTTCTTCACACATGTAAAAATATTAAGATATTTTAGCAAAGGGATCTTTTGAAATTACATTTGTGCTTTTTAATGAAATTAAATCATAACTACATTTGACATTTATTATATATTTTCTGAATTTTATTAATGGATGTATTGATGAAGTGCTTTCCATTATCATTAAATGAAACTTTTGCAATGAAAGCTATGTATATAAAATTATTAATTGAAACAAATTTAATTTAAAAATGGAATTTCAAACATTTTAATAAGAAATTAAATACTTAGCTTTTCTCTTTTTTATATTTTTAAGAATTAAAATTTTATACACAGGAACAAGTATAGGAATTGATTAAAATAAAATTCTTTTAAATTTAAATTTTCTTCTTAAAATAATTAGTTTTTTTTTCTTTAAATATAATTTCATGCAGAATTACCATTGTATCTATTAAGAATAATTATTGCTGAAGTACATTTAAGAATAATTATTAAAACAAACTTTTTTATTGTTTTTGTGTAATTGGATCTCCTTACATTTCTGAATGCTTTATTATTTTAGCATATATTTTCTCATGGCATTTTCTTTCCAATTTACTTAATTTCGATAGAAATTTTGTGGAGATTTTAGTGGTTCATATATTTAAAATTTCAAAAGACAGTTTATGCAAGTTGAAATGTAATAGCATTAAGAATTGCATAAGAAATTGAAATATTATGAATATAATTATTTGCTTTAAATTTATTCTTTTAGCAGAAATTTTATTTCAGGATACTAACAAAATATAGATTTTGCAGTAAAAGGAAAGAAATATTAGAATTCTAGTAACCTATTTATTTTAGTTGCAATAATAGCTTATTTAAAAAAATTCCAAGAAAAATCATGTAATATTAAACTTCTGATATTCTATTCATTCAATGAAAGATCATCAATATATTATAAGAATATAACTCATATGCTAACTCTTGTTTTTATATCTTATTCCAGTTAAGTATTGATTAGTCATGATTAAAATTAGTACTACTTAAGGTGATCACTTTTATAATTTTTTGTAGCATCTATTTTTGGGTTATAGCTATTTATTTGAGTTTAATTAAAAAAAATTAATATATAACAACTAATATTTGTTAAATAATTTAATGAATTTTGTACATTGAAATGCATGCACACTAACAATTGGTATCTCATGTAATATTGTAATTCAATAAAACTTTTTCTACTTATAAAATTATTACATAATTCTAATTATCTAATAGTTAAAATGATTATTTTTTACAGAGATTGATTATGCATTATATAAACTATTTGAACTATTTAAAACAATTTTCCTTTTCTTCTCTTTTGTTTTATTTTATAATTTCATTTTACTTGCTTTGCTGCAGTCAATAAAGATCTAAAGATCTAATACACGCACACATATATATATACACACACACACATAAATGCATTAGTTAGACCACATACATTTGATCGTTTTAAATAATTAATATCTCTTTAGTCATAATATTGAAAAAGATTAGATATATAAAAAAAGGTTCTGTCTTTTATGCTTTCTTGCAATCTAGTTTGAATATTTTCTTATTGTTATTCTTTCACATTCCATTAATTATTTATTTTTTATTTATTTGATGAAATTTATCTCTCATTTTTAAATTTCATTTAATATTTTTGGAAATATTTTTTTTTCTAAGAGATCAGATCCATCACATTTTAATTTTTTTATTCTGATTTCTAAATTTTTAGACTGGTATATATGAATCTGTTTTACTCATCATTTTTTGTACCATTTTTTTTCCATAGAATCTTCCTAGTGAAGTTATTATTTTTTTAAAATTGACTATTGTAAAATTTATACTCAAGAAAATACATTATTAAATGATAAATAAATGAAAGCAAGATAGTTTTTAAATGTTTAATTTTATATTAATTTTATGTTTACATTTATAATTTTTGAATTTCATATTTTTAATGATTTTATTATTATTTACTTATTTAGTATATAGTTTAATATAATTTTTTATTTTTTTTTAGCAAAATGTAACCTTGAGACTCCTTGTGACAGAGGGCAATACTCCTTTCGGATAGCATCTGGTAGAGATGATGATCCTCCAATAGCTTGTTTAGAAGATGCAGAGTAAGTGCCAAAATGAAGGGAAACCCCCCCCCCCATATTTGCTATTATATGTTAATCATATACATGCAATTATATCAATACTTTATGCAATTAAATGTAGAAGTTCATATTTTCTTTTATTTTGAGTATAATGTTTGTCTTTGAAAAGAGTGCTCTGCACCAAAAATGCTTTATAGTTATATTTAATAATTCTTGATATTTTCATTATGAAAGAAGCATTGCTGTAATTAAATATAGATTATTAAATTTAAATGACAGAATTTTCATAATTTATTGCATAGGGAATATCTAAATTAAAAACAATATAAAAAATAAATTTTTCATTTTTAATCTAAATTTTTAAAATATTTATGGTATTTGAATGACTTAATATTTTTTATATTAATAAATTTATTTTATTTTTAAATAGAATTACCCAAGAAAATGGAGTTTTTGGGCCTGGTTTAAACATAATTGTTATTGAAGGTAATTATTTACTTATAATAAAGTGAATGTAATGAATGAACATTTTAATGTGAATAAGATTTCCAGAAAAGGACTTCAGTAGTCTAGATGGAAATAGAAATGTTATTATACACACTTATATCTTTTAATTAGTTTTGATTAGATAAAAAAAAAACAAAAAACTTTTTTTCTGCTATTTTTCTGATAAGTATAAATGATGGAAAATATTTTAAATTTAATAAAATAACATTTTTTATTATTATTCATATTTTTGCTGAAAATACAATGCCATTTCTATCTTTTCTATGTAATATTATTTATTAGTAATATTTGTCTTTTAACTTTAGACCCAAACTGGGAAATAAGTCAAACAACATTCAAAATTTTTATATCTGATTATCACATTATATTTTAATTATATTATTTTGTTGCTTACTATACATAAATACATTTGATTAACTTTTTTGTTATATAATCAAGAATATGGGAAAAGGATAGTATAAACAAAATATTATATGATTCTTTTCATTGTTATTTTATGTAAGGATGAAAATTGTACTCTTCACAATGATTTAATGATTAGAAAGCACAACAGACATTGATTTCATTACCATTTGCTTCTTGATGATACTGCTTATCAGATTATGGACCGTTACAACTAAAGAATCAAATTACTATTAAAGACATGTTTAAGCATTTAGCTATTAGTGTTGTATGATTAAGTGAAAGATGGCCATTTAGGAAGTTTTTTTTTTTTTTTAAATATTATTAAGTACAATTAGTTTAATTTTATCAATTTTTTTTTTTCCATAAAAGTGTCACTTAGTAAAATTGCAATGATATAAGTAAGTTAAAAAAAAATGATTTTTTCAATTTTTTTTTGGTTTTTTATTACCGTCTCTCTCATCTTAATTCCATCTCATCACAACTATTCTCCAGCACAGAAACTCAGGCCATCCTTTTTAACTATGTATGCATTTTGCGAACAACATTTGCTCCTCGGGTGAATTAGGTGTATCAATTATTTACATCTTCATGTCTTGGTTGCAATGCCATGGAATTGAAATAAGAATGATAAAAAAGAAAAAAAAATTGAAAATAGATTGATATTCAGAATTAATGTAATATAGAATGACTACTAATTTATGAGAAGTGATAATTGGCATCATCTTTTAATCCAGACAGATTGATAGCATGATAAAATGTATGAAGGAGAAAACTTAGTATTGTCAAATTAATTCAATGTTGGCTTTATCGAAGAATTATAAAAATCTGCTATCGTGATTCTGCAAAGTGCTAATGAATTTTTATTAGATACAAGAAAACTGAAGTACATGAAACTGCCTTATCTGAATAAAATGTTTATAAGATGCATTCTATTAACATTTAATTTTTGTTAATTAATAATTAAGATTATAATGTTTATTTGTGGAATTGTAATTAAGCAATCTATTGTATTCTGTCAAATTTATTAATTGGTAAAGCTGACAAACCAATGCTGTTAGAAAATCAGTATTAATTCTGAATATCAATTTATTTTCAATTTTTTTAGGCAGTAAATATATGTATGTATAACTGTTGCCCTGCTTGAGAGTTTAGTGAAGTAATATGAGTAATAGAATCTGGAATTCAGACTCCTTGGATTGCTGTCCAACTTCGTCACTTTTAGTGCTCAAATTTATTGTTATAATGTTCATTTGACTTGAATATGTCAAAAATGAAAATGATATGTGAAAATTTACTAATTGTCGCATTATTATTAATTGTTGCAAATATAATTGAATATAGAAATTAAAAAAATAATAATTATAAAATGTTTTTTTTTTTTTTATGTGATTAGAGATCTGTAGCCATTCTTGAATTTAAAAAAAGGAAATTAAGTGAATAATCCATTTGAAAAAATACATGCATATTGACTAGAATTGAAACAATCTTCACTTACTCTTCTGTTGAAATCATTAATTGTAATAGTGTAAAATTGCATTCAGGGCTGTTGCTATTCTTTATAAAATAAACATGTAGAGCCAGTGTCTGACAATTAAAGAAGTAGTGAGAAATAAAAACAGAAAAATAAGAATTATTTTCATTTAAATGTTTATTAAATATTAAACTTAATATGATAATAAAAAAACCCCCAGAAAGAATATTTTTATTTATTTAAGCAATATATTAATAGTGAAAAGCAGAGAGGGAAGATTTTTATTATTAATAGCTAATACAGTGTAATATTACTCGTTAAATTTGAAATATTTTAACAGTATTAAAATTTAAATGTAATTGTCATACTATAATTGTAATTAATATCATTCTTGAGAAATGCTCTATTGTAAATGATTTTTACTTACTTTTAATTTTGAGACCAATGCCAACTATGATTTGAATTGTAAATATTAAAATATATGACTGATAATGTAGTGTTAGTTGAAATTTTAATATTCAAAGTTTCTAATTTTAGAGGAACATATCTGTATTTTTTTTATTAATAGAAAATGTTAAATTTTTTGTTTTGTATGTTTTTTCATAAGTTTAGCAAAGGAAGATCTTTCATGTGAAGAAAGATCAATAGGTGATGATTTGAAAAAGATTGTGATCACTGTTATAACAGTACATGGATATATAAATATTTATTAAGGCATTCAGCTCTAAATGGCTATTATAAAAAAAAAAAAAAAAATTGCTAGTATGCTATTCAATTAATTTTTCTTCAAAATAGTCAGTTCATAAAATCCTAAACATCACATGATCACTCTCATACTAGCACATAATTGTTATTAAACAAGACAAAACTCTCTCCGTACAGTAGTGCCACCCTGTGCCAATCAGAGTAATTAATGGATGCTAGAAGGCTTGTGCATAAAATCCTATCTAATGCCTACTCATCCAATATTTATCCAGACTAGTTTCTTATTGGCACAAGGTGGCACTACTATATGGAGAGAGTTTTGCCTTATTTAATAACAATTATGTGCTAGTATGAGATAGTGATCATGTGATGTTTAGTGGTTTAACACCAATCTTGCATAATAGGATAGTGGTGGCTATGGTTGTTAAAGAGCCAAAGCCATCAAAATGTATGAGTACTGAATTCAGTTCAGACCGATATGACTATATAAGCTATTGAGCTTAGATTGAAAATATTATTGTGTTTTCAATTTCATTCTCATAGTTTTATAGCTAAGTGGAGATAAAAGGTGGTTGGTAGAGGGTTGCATTAGATTCTAAGATCTAGGTGCAGTGCTCTCAGATCCAAGGTTCCTCACTGATGATGGCCACAAGCCAGAAACTAGTCTGGGGATATTGGATGAGTAGGCATTAGATAGGGATTTTATGCACAAGCCTTCTGGCATCCATTGATTACTCTGATTGGCACAGGGTGGCACTACTGTATGGAGAGTTTTGCCTTGTTTCATAAAATCCTGTTATTGATGTATGTACATATTTTTAAAAATATTAAACTACAATCTGTATTTTAACTATTGACAAAAATGCTGGTCATGAGAGGGTTGAGAGTGCACATATGAGTATTGAATATGTAAATACACACACACACATTTAAAATAATATATTTATTAATTTTATAATTAATGTTCATGGTTGGGTTTAGGTCTTTATTTTATACACTAGAAAGTGCATGTTAATCAAACTATAAAAAGAAAATATATTCTGATTATTTATGAGTCTGGACATTTTGAGAACATAATTGCATTTCCAGATTAACTGATCTACTATTTATTTACGATGTACACTGCTGGCAGAATCAGTTTTTTATTTATTTAGAAAAGGGTGCCAGAATTCTATACAAGAATTCACTGATCCATTGCATCACATCATCAATTCGTAACTAATAACTAAAAGTAAGATTGGGATTAAGTTTCTTGTCAATTAACATTGTATTAATTTTCTCCAGACTTAATTACTTAACAAGTATATTGGCAAAGCTAATTTATACATTTCTCACACAATTAACTCACAATAAATCTAATAAACTAAAATTAATAACACACAATGAAAAGGTGATATTAAAGGTAGTAAATATTTTATTATAACAAAATAAAATATTTAAAAGATAAATTATTAAATAAAATTGTAAAGCACATACACGTTCATCCAGATAATAACATTAAATAATTAAAACAGTTCATTTCTTTTAGTTCTCTCTTTATAAAGAAAGCAATCCATGGATAAAATATCTATAATAAATCAGGGAATGTCTCTATCAGTAATATATTATAAGCTTATAGTTTAAGTTAGCTTGCAAAGACTTAATTCAGTCACAAATTGGGAATGAATAATCTTAGCTTACTGGTAAGTTTATGTCGATTTTTGTAGTACACATGTATTTCTTGGGATCCCGAGCTCATTGGAAGTTAACTGATTTCTTTTGTCAACTTTTTCACATTCCTGGTTTGTTTTAAGGCTGTACTTGAAAGCTTTTTTGGGGTGACCTCTTCATTATGAAAGATGGTGTCCACAACGCTTCGTTCCCATTTCCGAATGAAGACTTTTTCAACAGGTGTGTTGTATTCCTGGGTAGATGCATTTCACTACCCAGCACCCTCACGGGAATCTCCAGCTGAAAGAACAAGACTACAAGACCTAGATCAAAATTGTATTCTTCTTTTTATACTCTAGATCAGTTTTGAAGCTTCTGTGCATATTATTGTTATCAGAATGTGTAAGTTGATAATCTTATACATTTAATTTTTCTTTTTAGTTCCAAAGTCTTTTTTTTTTATGAATTACTTCGGCCATTTTTAATTAGCATCATAACTTTTTAAGATGGTAATCTATTGCATTTGTACTTCTTTGTTTATCTGGATAAATAATTGGTATGTGCCTACATTCTTTCCAATTTTAATCTTTATTTTTAATTAAACAGATAATATCAAGCAAATACCTTTCATTGCACGTATTTAAAAATTAATAAATTATACTAACTAAAATAAAACTAAATTGTATCCATTGACGATCTTTAAATTTGATCTTTTTTTAGCTTTTTTTTTTTTAATATTACCAAATGCCAATATACTCATGAACCATATGTATTTTAATATGGTTCAAGCAATAATACTTCTATAATTAAAAAAAAAAAGAAATAAAAAAAAAAAGATAAATATTTTTGGAAATCATATTAAATATATATATAAATTATTGTATAAAATCTGTTTTTTTTGTTCCTTTTATAATAATCATTTCTTCAAATGGAAAATATTGAATAAAAAACTCAGAAGTATGGACTTGGTAGTTATTAATAAAAAGAGAAAAAACAATTATTGATAGATATTTTCCAAACTATAATATCTTGCTAAGAGAATAAAGAGAAAGTAAACTGTACTTCTCTCTCATTGACTAGATTTCATAAAGAAACTGGATGGGTGGATTAAACAATTATTAAGAAGTTATGTTTCTCTTTAATTTCCTTGATTAAAACAGGCAAAATTCTCCATACAGTAGTGCAATTCAGTGCAAGCCAAAGTAATCAATGGATGCCAGAAGGCTTGTACATAAAATCCCTATCTAGTGCTTACTCATCTAATATCCCCAGACTAGTTTCTGGCTTGTGGCCTTTGTCAATGAGAAGCCTTGGATCTGAGGGTACTGCATCTAGGTACTCCTCACTGACAAAGGCCACAAGCCAGAAACTAATCTGGAGATATTGGATGAGTAGGCACTTAATGGGGATTTTATGCACAAGCCTTCTGGCATCCATTTATTACTCTGGCTTGCACTGAGTGGCACTACTATACGGAGAGTTTTGCCTGTTTTAATAACAGTTATGAGCAAGCTTAAGAGGTGATTATATGATGTAATATGGTGTTAATAGACTGTTTAAATATTTGAAGTACAAACCAAACGTCTGATCACTTTAACTATTGAAAGAATAACAATTGAAGCTTCATTTTTAGCTTAAAGGGACTGATGGAAGAAACTTTGTATTTTAAGAAAGTAAACCAATGAGAAAATAACTAAAGCCTGCTCCCCCCCCCTCTTTTGCATTGTTGTATGCTTACAAATAGTTAATTTTCTTTATTCACTTTCAAAAAATGTAATTATTTAATATTTACAAGTAGAAAAAATGTTTTAAAATTCAATTTAAATTTATAAAAATTTAACAATATGCAATGCATAAAAAAATTTCACGGTACAAGAAAGTTTCTTCATTATTAAGTTTTTTCTGTATTGGTGATATTTTTCACATTCATTTAAAAAAAGCTTTGGAACATTTTGCATAAAACTCTTAATATGAAAAGCAATACCTTTTTCAAAAGTCTATGTCTTGGAATTTATTTCATCACTGCATATGCAAAACATAGTGAAATTGATACTTAACGAAATTAAATAATAGTGTTGGTTCATTCAAATTATTTAAAATTTCCAATTCATGCAACAATTAATATTTTTTTCTTAATTAAAGCAACTTTTTGAATTGACTTGCGATATAAAAATGTTTTTCCATTTCCACTCAGACCATCTATATAAAAACATTGTCGTGAATTTAAATTGAGTATCCATTTTAAAATAGCATCTGTAGCTAAAAGTTGATCACCATTAAGATTATCTTATAGCATATTTTTAGTAATATTGTCAAGATACACATTATTCAAATTATCTTCATGATTTATGTCTTTTAAAGTACTGAATAATAACAACTCATAAAAGTCAAAGTTTACTACTTGTTGAACTTCTTTGGTTTTAAACATCTTCATATTTATGTCAATGTGCATGCCTAGAATTAATATTTCAGAGTGCATGCCCAAAGATGTAGAATAATACAAAATAAAATATAGATATGCATTATATATATATATTACAAATAATAGCCCCATTTTATTATTTATATTTGTATTTATCACAGAATATTATAAAAATAAATATTAAATTTTATTATGATTCTAGGGAAATTTTGATATCTGATTATCAATTCGTCTTTTAAAAAAGAAAATTTAGTTATGAAAATGATATGTATAAGATAAATTTAAAACATAATTTAATCAATTAACCATATGCATATACATATAATATATTTAAATACAAGTATAATATCTATACTGAACTTAATTTAATTATAAGGGACTTGAACTCAGACTTTCATGCTCTTCATACTCATCCACTCCATCTTATGCAACCGATATACATGACCTCATACATGTGGGCTTTGAGCTTTTCATCATCAGATTTTCAATGATATGGATGGCTAAAGAATTGGAGGATAGAGAAGATTGAAGCCTGACCATTAAAATTTGAAGATTTGCTCTCTTAATATAAACTGAGCACTATATATATATATATGTGTGGGAGATGATGATTTAGACCAACTGATGATGTTGGTTCAGCATGAAATGTTTATTGGAGTTCATTTATTTTTTCACATGTATATAATCATGTGGGTCAGTTTTATAAGATGGAGTGGATGGCTATGGGAAGCTTGAAAGTCTGAGGTCAAATCCCTTCTAATTATATAAGCTTTAATGTAAATGATGATTCCTATGCATACATATATTTGATGGTATTGTAATAATGTATTATTAATACTTTTCAAAATAAACATAAATAAATGTAAAGCTGTTAAATATCAAAAATTTATTATTGCAAATTTATTGTATAGTGACAGGTGTACAATAGTTTTAATATCATTATTTATTTCAAAAGCAAACAAATATCTTTTCTTGAAATTGGACAGATTTTTAATTAATAAAGGAATATATTTATATATCTTTGCTTTGTTAATTATTACTTTAACATCTAAGAGTACATACATCATATTTGTATTAAGTTTTATGTAAGAGGGTAGAAACCTGGAGTTCTATTTTAAATTAAATAAAGATGTATGTTATTGTAGCTATTGTATAAGCCAGAAGAGCATTAGATATCTTATTTATATGATATATTTATATGATAATAGTGGCATATTCTAATTATAATATTTTTGTGAATAAATGGTGTCTTAGTTATTTAATATTTGACATGAAAGACTAGTAAAAATGAAATAGTTTTTTTTTTTATAAAACTGTTGTGAGATAAAATATATTTATTCATAAGATATAGAGATACATTTTATTTTAAAACATTAGAATTTGACTAGTATGGTATATATGAAACAAATATTCATGAAGAGTAATTGTAATGCCTTGAGCATTATTAGATTTATTATATAAGTAATCTATTGTTGGAATGCAGTTTGAAAATTATAATTACAATTTGAATGTATTTGTTAATCTGCATTCAACACAGGTTACATTTACATGTTTTATGAGATATATTTAAACTTCTTTGTATTAATAATTTTATTCTCTGTTGTCAAGGTGCAATCTTTAGTGTCTATTTAAACATATTAGACCATAAATAAAGATGAATTTCTATTTTTATTGATAAAAGGAAGGAAGTCGCCTTGACAATAGATTGAGATTATTAATTGTTATTGATATTGACTAAGTGTTGACTGCTTTCAATGAATTTACATTTATAAACATGTCTAACCTAACCATTATTAGGTTTATTATTTAAACAATGCATTGTTGGAGTGTAGTTTGAATGTTATAATTGATTATTTGTTAGTTTACATTCAGAACAGGTTATATTTATTTGTTTAATGAGATTTATTTAAACTTCTTTGTATCAATAATTTCAGTTTCTGTGGTCAAATTGCAATCTTTGTCAAGCATTGTTAGCTGAGAGGTCAGCATAGGCGCCTTGCAAGCAAGCAGTTGGTTGCAGACGGTTGTTGCAGGTTCGCCTCCCGGCCGATGCTATCATGCACACACACAAAAAATTGCAATAATTAGTATCTATATAAACATATTAGACCAGGTATTGGCAATCCTTTAGTGGTGTCATGCTGAATCTAGATTACAATATTATTTCGTGTAACGACTTGATTCTAATAATCTTATTATATACAGTAAGAGAATTGGTCCAGTTATAATGGCATCAAAATTATATATTATATACATTTGAAGCCCATTATAACCAGATCTTATTCAATATTTTAAAGTGCATAGGATCATATGTGAAAAATATGTTTTATTAAATTATATTGCATTTGAAAGACTTGCTTAAAATTTTCTTTGGTATGTTGGTGCTTAAAAATTGTGTATTGTTTACAAAATTGCTGATTATAATAATACAGAATAGGCAAAGTGCTTTTAACTTTCAATGGTTTAATTTAAAAAACTGCTTAATGAACTCTAACAAAATAAAACAAGTGGTTTTCTAGAATTCATCAAAATGGTTTCAAAGAAACCCATTTTTGTGATTATAATAATAAACTCAAAATTGGAAGTTTTTTATATATTCTTTTTTTTTTTTTAAACTATGAACTCTGGAATTTTTCTCTATGAGAAATTTGTTTTAATTATACAATAAACATTTAAAAAAAAAATAATAATTTTTTTAACATCTTTGTGATACAAACGATATCATCAAGTCTCATTATATATTTGCAAACTTCATTCATACATTAACCCAACTATCAAAACAGGCAAAATTCACTATACGTATTGCCACACACAGCAAGTTAGAGTAATCAATGGATGCCAGAAGGCTTGTGCATAAAATCCCCATCTAGTGCCTACTCATCCAATATCCACAGATTAGTTTCTGGCTTGTGGCCTTTGTGAGTGAGGAGCCTTGGATCTGAGAGCACTTCACCTAGATCTTAAGATCTAATGCAACCCTCTAAACAGCCACCTTTTATCTCCACTTAACTACAAAACTACGAGTCTTAAATTGAAAATACCTTAATATTTTTAATTCAAGCTCATTAGCTTATATAGTCAAATAGGTCTGAACTCAGGCAGGATTGGTTGTAAGCCAATAAACATCACATTATCTCACCATTTCTTATGCTTGCTTATAACTGTTATTAAAACAGACAAAACTCACTATACATATTACCACATATAGCAAGTTAGAGTAATCAATGGATGCCAGAAGGCTTGTGCATAAAATCCCCATCTAGTGCCTATTCATCCAATATCCCCAGATTTGTCTAGATAAAAAGTGGCTGCTAGAGGGTTGCATTAGATCCTAAGATTTAGATGCAGTGCTCTCAGATCCAAGGCTTCTCATTGACGAAGGCCACAAGCCAGAGACTAGACTCTGGGGATATTGGATGAGTAGGTACTAGATGGGGATTTTATGCACAAGACTTCTGGAATCCATTGATTACTCTAGCTTGCTGTGTGTGGCAATACATATAGTGAGTTTTGCCTGTTTTAATAACAGTTATAAGCAAGCATAAGAAATGGTGATCATGTGATGTTTCTTGGCTTAATACAATCCTGCCGAATAGGGTGGATAGTAGTGGCTATGGTTATTAAAAAACTAAAGATACCAAAATATATAGGTACTGAAATGATTTCAGACCTATATGACTATATAAGTTAATGAGTTTGATCGAAAATAGTAAGATTTTTTCAAATTTAAGACTTGTAGTTTTGTAATTAAGTGGAGATCAAAAGTAGTTGCTAGAGGGTTGCATTAGATTCTAAGATCTAGGTGCAGTGCTCTCAGATCCAAGGCTCCTCACTGATGAAGACCACAAGCCAGAAACTAGTCTGGGGATATTGGATGAGTAGGCACTGGGGATTTTTCATTGATTACTCTAGTTTGCTATGTGTGGCAATACGTATAGTGAGTTTTGCCTGTTTTAATAACAGTTATAAAGAAGCATAAGAAATAGAGATCATGTGATATTTCTTGCCTTAAAACCAATCCTGTGTAATAGGTTAGGGGTGTCTATGGTTATTAAGGAGCCAAAGACACTAAAATGTATAGGTACTGAACTGAGTTCAGATGTATATGACTATATAAGCTAATGAACTTGGATTGAAAATATTAAGGTGTTTTCACTTTAAGATTCATAGTTTTGTAGTTAAGTAGAGATAAAAGGTAGCTGATAGAGGTTTGCATTAGATCCTAAGATCTAGGTGCAGTGCTCACAGATCCAAGGCTCCACTGACAAAAGCCACAAGCCTGAACTAGTCTGGGGATATTGGGTGAGTAGGCACTAGATGGAGATTTTATGCAAAAGCCTTCTGGCATCCATTGATTACTCTAGCTTGCTGCGTGTGGCAATATATGTAGTGGGTTTTGCCTGTTTTAATAACAGTTATAAACAAGCTTAAGAAATGGTGATCATAAGAAATGGTGATCATGTGATATTTCTTGGCTTAAAACCGGACTATCACTAACTATAAACTTTTTTTTTTTTCAAGTAAATGTGCCAAAATTTAAAATATAATTTATGAATAAAGAAGTTTTCCAAATGAATTAATTGATATAATATTCTGCCTGAACATAAATTTACTCTAAACATGCAATTGCATACAAAAAGTATCAAAGGTCAATTGAACTGTCAAAAAAAAAAAAAAAAAATACAGGCAAAATTAATTCTTACTGGGAAAATTTTTTTTTTTCCATCCCTCTTAGCTCTTAATTGAAAGTAGCAAAGATCAAGTGTATGTTTATTGTACAAAATAATTAGTAAATTAAACTGAATCATAGTTTTCATTTACAGGTGAGTCTCATATGCAAAATATAGATGATGGTACAAAGGCATGTGCTGTAATTAAAATATAATTTTTTATATTCTGTGTGCCTTAGGTATCTGACCCCTGTATTAGACCATAAATAAAGATGGATTTGCACATTTATTGATAAAAGGAGGTTGTCTTGACAACAGATTGATTTTGTTGATTGTTATTAATATTGGTTACTAAGTTGTTAACTGCTTTCAATGAATTTATGTTTAAACCAATAAACATCACATGATCACCACTTTTTATTCTTGCTTATAACTGTTATTAAAACAGGCAAAACTCTCCATACAGTATTGTCACTCCTCTAAGATCCAAAGTTACTCACTGATGAAGGCCACAAGTCAGAAACTAGTCTGGGGATATTGGATGAGTAGGCACTAGATGGGGATTTTATGCACAAGCCTTCTGGCATTTCATTGATTACTCTGGCTTGCACTGAGTGGCAATACTGTATGGGAAGTTTTGCCTGTTGAATTTATGTTTAATATAGTAGATGTTATTGTTTTATATTACTGTAAGTTATCATCTTATAACAATGCATCAATGTGAATAGTGGAGACTAGATTTTAGTTACAATTCTTTTAAACAATTTTTTATAAATTTTTTTTTTTTTTTTTTTAGCAAAGTAGAAATATTAATATTTCTTAGTAAGAAGGATATTATATTTATTTATTTGTTATTTTGTTGTTTGTTAGTAATTAATTTTGTTTTATATTTTATATATGTATATTTTGGAATAAAATTCTAAATTAGTGTAATTTATATTTATTTTGGGTTTTATAGATATTTGTTACAAGCTACTCTGATAAATATTATTAAAAAAATATAACAATAGAACAAGCTACATTGATAGATCTTATTAAAAAAATATAACAATACACATTTATCTCCTGATCTGAATGCCTGATATTTTTGAAGTTGAGTTAATCTAGCAGGGAATGAGGAAATTTAGCTTGAGTATGCACTCCTTATTATTCTTGGATGAATATCCTGCTTTGTGTGGCATTCATAAATTAGAAATGCTTGCAAAGTTAGAATAAAGAAATTCTGATTTTTATATTATGTTTTAAATATGAGTATTTCTTTCTTATATTTAGTCATTACAGAAAATAGTGCAGGGATAAAATTTCAATATCTAGCTCAGGAGTGGAGAACATCCAGCCTGAGTGCCAACTCTGGCTTTCGGAAGCTCTCAATATGACTCACAGATATTTTCAAAGCATATATAAAATGGCCCCGTATAAAACTTATTTAAACATGTCCATAGTATAAATATTGAATTAAGAATTAAGTAAAATTGAATATTTGTTATATTGTCAACTATGGTTTTTTCTCTCCAACTCTTATAATAGTTCTAGTTCATTCTATCAGAGATGTAATATTTCAACAAATTATCTATATTGTGTAGTCTATCTAACTACATATTTAATTATGATGCTGAGAGCATTTTGTTTGTTTTTATTTTCACAGAAAAATGTTTACTAGCAAGAATAAACTCAAATTTTACTTTATTTTATTATTATTATTTTGTATTTAAAAGTAGTATTTATAAAAATATTCTGATTAAAATAAAATTGTTGGGGAAGAAAGAAATATTAAAATAGAAAACTTGAAAAAGAGCTTCATCAAGTGGCTGACATGTTTCATAAAAAGTACAAGCAAGTCAGAAATTCTGTGAAAGCAACTTACATTATTAAAAAAAAAGAATGGAAAATTTGAAACCATTTTCTGAAGAGGAGTTTATGAAAGACTGCTCCTAGCTGTTACAGACTTAATCTGTCCAGAACATTAAAAAAGATTTGAAAATATAAATATGTCACAAAGAATATTTAGAAGGTGAATTGAAAAAATTGTCATAAAATGTGGAATAATCATTTTAATGATGTTTCTCTATTTTTAATTCACAAAAAAATTACATCTTCATTTAAAAAAAAAATTGAAATTGGCCGATTAAATATAGTAAGTTAACTTTTAAGTCGATAACTTTGTATGGCCTGCAAATGATATAAATATCCAAATGAAAAAAGATTCTCCCACTTCTGATTTAATTGATCATTTACAATATGTGTAATCGCTATTATAAATTATTATAATAAAAAATTGTAGAATATATGAATTCAGAGAATTAAAATGCCTTTCTTGAGTTCATTGTAAAATAATATATGTATTCTATTCTTCTCTAAGGAATTCATAATAGTATGCTTATTGTTGTGATATATATATATATATAGCAGTTTTTCCATATCCATGAATTTATAACCCATGGTTCAAAAAAAAATTTAGAAATTCATATATTAATTAAAACTCCCAAAATTCATGCTTATATTACTTGACTGAATAGCAGTTATCCTTGTCTTGTTTTGTCATGTTCTTTATAAGGTTTTGCATCCTTAAGGAAGACTTAGCAAAGGTTACAATATTATTTTGTTAGACTGTTATTTATTAAAAATTTGTTTAGAATGTTCTGAAAATACAATTCTGCTAAGCCTGAAAAAATTTGACAAGTGCTCTTAAATTTTTTTGTTCTTGTTATATAAAATGGTACTATATATCAGCTAAAATCTTTGAAATTTTTTGTAATGTCACAATTTCTATAAGTATGTTAACATTTTTTTTTAAATCTTTTATTTGCAGATGACAAGAAAGCTATTACACATATCAGACATTTTGACACATCTAAAGATGGTAAGATATTTTGTGTTCTATTGTATTTTAATAGATAAAATTTCTGTCGAAATAGTATTGATGTCTTATTCAATAATTGATTGCATTTTTTTTTTTTAAGAATCTATTTATATAAAAAGAATTACATTTGCTTTTTTTTTTTTTTGCATAATTAGTTAGCTCATTCATATCCGACAGCTAATTTATGTACTCATTATTTTTTTAATTATTTATTTTAATCTTTGATTTTTGGTCTTTTTAAATGTTTTCATCTGATGCAATTTATTAAAAAAAATATTTAAAAAGTGTTAATGACCACATTATTAAGGAATCTGAGATGATATAATTGAGGAGAAAAACAAAATATAGTGGTTTTACAAGCTGTTAAGCAAATTAAATATGATATATGGACATACTTTTAAAGATTTTTATGAAATATATTTGTTGATCTCACGTTTGGGATGGACATGTGATCTACTTGAATCACACTTTCCAATGAAATGTTATACTTAATTTTTTTTTAATTATGGTCACTATAAGTCCAGATCGCAACAGTTATAAGATCTGTCAATTTTTTTTTAAAGAAACAACAGTTATTAAAGGAATAAATTATTGTCTTATTGTCAATATCATACAGTGAACATATTTGATTGAAAGGGTAATTAAATTTTTATTTTACATGTAATAATTTAAGAAGCAGATTTAATTTATGCTGAATGTTTGCATTTTTTTTTTTTTTACTGTTTGATTTATTTATTGTAATCTATAAAAAAATCAAAAGAAAATTTATATTATTCATATTCAAATCATCATGATTGTGGTATGCCAATGAAATTTTTTCTGAAATAGAAAAGATTAAATTGCATATAATAATTAGCACTGGCATAGTAAAAAAAACCTTTGGTTCTGATATAATCTATGCTTAATCAGTTCTTAGGAATTAAAAGTTAAAAGAATTAGAAAGAACTATAAGCCATTATTCCAGATTTATATTAATCATCATCATTGAAATTTAATAAAAGTGACGGGCGTGCGCACACACACACGCACACACACACCAACCATACTATATCCTAAGTAGAAACTCTTTCAAAGTAGGATACAATTATTTATATTTTTATTGTAATTATAAATTTTATTAAACGCACATTATTATATTAAGTAATATTTACTAAGGCTGTAACCTTTAGGAATTATTATTATTATCTTTTTATTATAGTTTTTAAGGATTATTATGCCTGTATTTTATTCTGAAGTTTTTTATTATCTCTAATATTCTTTACTGAGTTAGGTTTGGAACTAAGTGGCAGAAATGCTATCAGAGGCTAACAAATTAGTCAGGAAAGTGAATATTTAGGTCAGTCTCTAGTTGCTAGGTCATTGTAATTTGTAATTTTAAATAAATAGTTGATTGAGCATTATGTTAGTATAGATTGGATAATACTTAATGCATTGCATTTCATAATAAATTATAGTGATTATATGTTTATAAAAGAATTGGCATGCCTATCAGATTTTGAATGATGTCTTTGCCAACATATTACTAAGGAGAAAATTGATTTTAGTTTGAAAGTGATCTTGAATAACTATTCATGTGATTATCAGTTATTCACTTGCTATGAAAGATGTTATGGAATTGAGTACCAACATGTAACCATTTGCAATAGCTTTGATCTCTTTTTAAGTAAGAAATATATATAAAATAATGATATTAACTTCATTTGTATGTGATTAGTTAGTCAGAATCTTGTGCACTATATTATAGTGTACAGAAAAGCTTTAGAGGATGAATTTTTTAACACATCTTTACTAAAATAATAATAGCATTTACAAATGTTGAATATTGTGGCATTTTTTAATACATGTATGATAGTGATATGAAAATTTTACTAAATAACAATCATCAGTAAATTTATTTAAGTTTGCTTTGTGAACTTATTATTTTTTTCTCTGTGATATTCTGTCAGTGAGAATTAGTTTTTTATTTTGATTCAAATAGTTCATCTTTATTGCGATCGATTTTTTAAAAGTGTTGAGTTTTTTAACTTTTTTTTTTAATGCAAAAGAATGCCTTTTTATTAAGGTGAAAATGCATGAGAAAATGATTAAGATTTAAATAATTCAAATGCTTTTCCAAACTATTCATCAAATGCAATATTGATGTACTACATTATATCTTGCTTAGTCATTTATTGTGTTTTTTTTTATATAGGAAGTTTTCAATTATACATTTGTTAACATTGATCTCCTCTTAAATAAAATGGTGTTAACTGATTCATCTTGTTATCATGTTATCTATTATAAACCTGAAGTGATTTGGCATAAATAAATACACTTGGCTGACTTAAATATTGTTCTCAATGTAAAGATATATAAAGTTTTTATGATAGTTTCAATGGGACTAGTTATATGACAATCCAATGAAAATCTTCAAATAATTTATGAATATAGATGTACTCTCTAGTAAGTATGTGTAGATGAAATCTTGATTACAGTAAGAATTCATTAGTTTTATGATTATCTTGATTTGTATCATGTGATGAGACATTGATAGCTTCACCATCAACATCTAAGGTATATATATATTAAAATAATGCTTCACATGACTATCTCAGCTAATGTTTAACATCAATAAGTCATTCTATTTTCTTCTCTTATGTTCTTTAGAGCCATAAATGTAAATATGTGGATATAGTGAATGGTATAAAATCAGATGCTAAAACATATTTATTTTGCACATTTTAAATTAGGCTTAAATCATTATTGGGAGTAGTAGCCTTTGCTCATAATTTTAATTCTTGATGTTGCAGTATAACAGCATTATTGTACAGGTTTTTTTTTTATAATCATTCAAAGTAAAGGAGACAGTTAGTAAAAAAGACGTAAGCAGATATAATTTCATTCTGGGAATCTGATTGGTATTACCATCTGATATACATTGATTATTTATGCTTATATATATATATATATATATATATATATATATATATATATATATATAAACAAAAATAAAAAAATGAAAATTTCATGATATGATTTGGTTATGGAGAGGAGGATTTGAATATGTAAAATTATAAGAATTGATAAGAAAATAATATTTATCGAAAAAATGAAAAGAAAAGAAAGAACTGGACTAGTGGAATGTCTTGTCATATAATATATATTGTAAATAAAGATTATTTATTATTTTATAAATACATACAGATTATTTCAGTATTTAATTATTTTTCATTTAACCACTCTAGAAAAATATACTTATGCATGCTCTAAAATTGCAAATCATATTGAATAAAATTTGTGTGTAAATAAATTATTCTCATACAGTTAGATGAAAGGTAAAAAACCCACCACAGTCTAACAATTTATGTATGCTACCTTGTAGAAATGGTTTATGATAAAGTAATAAATAACCAAGAATTAACCTGATAGCACTGAGAAGTTAATAGCTGCATTTAGGCAAATAAAATGGTTAAATGGTGTGTGGTATGTAAACGTGCAAAAGGAAACATTCAGAGAGTCTTATTTGTATATAGAAATAAGTGTATTATCAGTTAATGACAATTTAAAATGCTAGAAGATAATTGCTTCTAAAATGCTATATTTATTTATCTAATTAAAATTTGTGTTTAAAGAGACTGTGAAATTGAAAATATAAATGGGTATTTAATTTTATTTTTTGTGCATTAAAAGTTAAATATCACTTGAGGATAAAGTATAATATAGAGACTTAGTTGATTTAAATAGTCTATCAATTCTTTAATCTTTTTTTTTGTTATTATTGTTAAATAAGCATTTGTTATTTAACCAGTGTGCAAGTTTATTATTTATATTACTGCTGCCTGATTAGTATTATATACCCTCAGGACATAGCAGAATGCCTGCAGTAGACAACTTATGAAGAACTTGTGTATAAGTAGAATGGCTACAATCTGCAACTTACAAAGGATTGAATAAGCAGTGAATTGCACAAATCAATAATTTTTAAAGAACCAATATAGAAAAATGGCCCAACTAAATACTAGTATTTGAGAATTCGACATAGATAATGCTTCATGGATGAATTATGTTGAACATGTGGAATATTACATAATCATAAATAAGATATGTTTTTTAATTTATTTTGAATGATGTTGATCACCATTAGACTGTATCTTAAATTTTAAAAATTTGCACTAGAGCAGTAGTTAAATTTTACATTGTGTACAATTGGTCCCCATGCCATTACTAAAATTATATATATATTATTTAGCATTTATAGTAGTTGATAATTTGTGAAAGATCAGGAAACAAGATCTATAATCATCTCTGATGTTTATGATAAATGGTTATTAATATTGCTTGGCTGATTTAAACGTATTTTAAAGCAGTGATCATATCTAAAACTTCTTTAATCTTAGAAATAAAATAAATTACATGAAACTAGTTATATACATTATCTGACAGCATGTTGAACAGGTGTTTAAAACTAGAATATTTGTGATAAAATTACATTGTACCTGAAGCATTTATAGTAGAAAAGATCACTCTATTGTTTTATATTATAATGAAGGTCAACAGCATTCAATGGGTATATACTAATTTAAAAAATTTATACTGCAGAGAGCTGTAAATATATTTTGTATCGATTTTAATCGGTCTCCATACATTTATTAATATATTATAAAGGAACCACGGGGTATGCCATAAGATGACGTGAATAAGACTAAGTAGTTGGATGATTTGAATACAATGTGTCAAACAACCTACAACAAGTCATATTCTAAATCCATGATTCGATGTCCCATTTCGGTGTGGCAAATATTACAGAATCAGAAATGGCATATAACAAAGGAAGCACATTTCACTACTCTCTATGCCTTCGAGTAGGATACTAAAGATGTCACAATGAAATGCCTAGTTCCAAATCACATCTACTTTTAGTATGGTAACTCATAATTTACTTAAAAATATTTCAATGTAATTTAGACTAGTGCATATACATTATATTTCCCTTTTCAGGCCTCATTACACCACAGAATTCAAATTCAAGGAGTTCTTGCTGTCAGCTCTCTTCAGGGATGGACTTAATTATTGACCAAATATACCTATGTGTAAGCATAGATATAAAAAATATTGATAATGATCAATCATTTAGGAGAGCAATGCATAGTGATCATGATGATCATCAAACCTGTAATGCTGTAAATGCATAATGATAGTGATGATGAAATTTTTAATGGTGTAAATGCATAATGATGGTGGTGATGATCAAACAGAGATCAGATTGGTTTTAACAACTCAATAACATTTATTAATAATCTATAACATATAATAATAAATATTTACGAAAAAAAAAAAAATTAAGTCAACAAGAATGGTCTTCTACCATTTATGGCTTAAAATAATAAATCTCCCTGATCCAGATTTCATGATAGTAATCTATCCTCAATCAATCTTTATTTACACTAGAGAAAACAAAATAATTCAAAGTACAGTATATACAAAATGAAATTAGATAATGTACTAAATATATATTGTACCGAGTTCGATTCGTAGCCGACAGCTCATCCTACTCACTGGGTTTAGCTGTGTTTAAACCTTATTTATAATAAATTTATAATCTTATTTTATAAATATGACGTGAATGAACCGGTCTGTTCGAGCAGAGTGGAAAATACTATTGATGGCAGGGCCATCCATAATATCCACAGTCAGACCAAGCTATGCAACGCATAACACGATCACATTTCCAGATTGTGGCCCATCTCGACTGCTAGATTCAAACTCCCACTATCCAAACCCTTTATTTGTTTCGGAGTAAACCCCAGGCACCAGCTAGGGTCAGAACTAACAGGTTTGACAGTAGGCCCATAATCCAGCGCTCGAAAAATCCCTGAACTAGCTCAGTCTATTGTTAATTCAATAACATCTTATTCCTTAACTAGTGGCAAAAGAATTGACCAACAAAATAAAGCTTTAAATTTAAAAGACAATTTATTTTAATTAACAATTATGATACTAATTTTAAATACTTTTATAAAACTTATTTAACTAATATTACACTGGTATAATGATCACACACTATAATATCATATAACACAGCATTAAATAATATTTGAAATTTAAAACACACATCAATAGTTCATTTATGTATGATATAGAGTTCATGTTACTTGACCCTGGGAGGATTCAAATGAATGTGATGGCTACTTTAGAAATGAGAATAAGAAAAATGTTATTACGTAGGATTTTAGAACATGGATACTTCTTGTTGTTTGCTTCTTCTACTGAGATATTTCTAACTGGGTAGATTTGAAGTTTTCTTGTGGAGATTTGTTATTATTCATTGGTACTATTCTTGGAGACAGTTAAATATTGACCGTGGATTTCAAGTTGTTACACAAGCATTATTTTCACTGGCAGGTTTTCCTGTTTTACTGGACTCAGGCTTAGAGACAGTCGTATGTTTCCGATATTTTTAACACTACATTATTGACTGATTTAATCTCAACTCAACTGAACTGATCTGAACAAAACTGTTTCTCAAACGTGATCTCAAGTGCACAATTTAAACTGTTTTCTAAACTGAGCTGAACGATAAAATTGACTATTTACACATAAGACGTGTTGTCATTTTGATATCCTCCAGCTATATCTGGTGTCGAAGTTCTTTCCTTGTTTTAATTGCATTCCTTTGAGATAAGCTTTTAATCCTGTTGTTGGAGATATTAATTAGCAGCCATCACAAAGTGTTATTTTTACATTTTTAATTAATAGCCATCGCTGTGTTCTTAAATATAATTTTCCTTTATTTCATTTTAGCACGCACGTATTTATGCAATGTTTATAATCGCACATATATATTTTATTAACAAGCATCCGTCATTTACGCACATGTATATTTTAATCTAAACTCAACACTAGTTTTAAGATTACTTTTTTTTTCTTCAACTTAAATAAAAATAGATTCATATTTTTAAACTATCAGTTGTATTTCAATTGATAAAAATACAAAAAAAAACTCTTTACTTTTTTTATAAAACTTGTAACTTGACGCTTCTAAAGCAAACCCCCCCTCTTCTAATTAATTAATTGTAACTTTTATTTCAACTACTAATAATAGAAAAAACTCTTTGACTTGTAATTTTACGTTTTTCGAAACAAACTGCAATAATAAAAAAAAAACACGTAAACTTTTACATGCTATTTTCTTTTAATGAAAGATTTTTATTTTAATAATTTTTAGACAAAATTATTATGTGCCAACACAATGTTGGTACAATGTATATAAAACAAAATGGAAAAGCAAAATGAGAGTTCAGTAATTCTAAATCTACCCCATTAATATTATTATTAGAATGATGTTTATAGGTTGGGGTAAATATATTTATAACTTTTTTTAAAAAAAAATGTATAGTCCTACTCCCATTTATATGTGTGTGCAAGTCATAGTAAAATTAATGAAAGATAAGAAAAAGATCATTTACTCACGTTGATTAATTGTGCACTCAGAAATAAAACAATTACAAGTAGATATTATTAAAAACTTATTAATAAGTAACATAGTTTTGTTTGTTCTAGAGTTTGCACTTAATTATATTAAAACTTTACTTGAGGTCGCTTTGATGAATCAGTGTTGAATTTCCAGAGGGGTCTGTAAATTTACTTTTATTAATAATTATACATATTTATTGACTATGATCCCTTTTTCTCTTTACATATCACATATCGATACATATCAATTAACTGCTCTCACTTTTAAAATGCAGGTGACCGAATTTGAAGATGAAACTTGAATACACAAAGAAAAAAAAATCACAATATATGAAATTTCAAATAGAAATAATAAAAACAAAAAAATAAAAATCACGTGAATCAAAAAAAAAAAATTTATCCTGAGGAAAGCAAGCATTTGTCCATAGTTAAGAGTTTATACACTTGCATGCCAATTTCCATGCATAATGTTCTTGTTCACCAACTCTGTTGATATTTATATATTCCATGCTACTTGGTTAAAAACAAATGCATACCAATTATCTCTTCTGAACATATAGCATAAATCCATTGAAGCTTGATATTCACCATTGTTTTGTAAAATAGACACTTTGATGGATAATTTTATTATAACATCGAAGCTGGTCTTGGAATGCCCACAGTATTGGCTTACCCCAAAACATTGTAATGACTACTTTATCAATGACTATTATTTATATTGTGGCTTCAATATATATAAGAAAATGGCTTAAAGAAACCATCAATTTCTAGTAGTTTCACATTTCTTTTTTCTTATTTTCATAACAACAAATTCAAGCTTGTAGGACAAATTAAATCATTAGTTTATTCCTGCTAATTATATATTGATGTTTGTCACTTTAACAGCTAAGATTAAATTTCTACTTTCCTTTTATCCAAATTATAAAGATTTTGTATTAATTTTAAAATATAGACATTAAGTTTTAAATTTCATATCCTTACTGTTTTTAAATGCTAAACAGTTTTTTTTTTTTTTAAAAATAAAAGACTTTACTTTATGTGCTGATGGTTTTGTTATTATACAGACAAGTGATAAACACCATATTGTTTCTTGTGCTAGCTAGAATCTATTGTTACAAACTAATAAAAAAAAAAATTATAAATCATTATTATTATTATTTTTTATTTAGTCTTCATTATTCAAACTCGATCACCTAGCAACTATTTTGATCTCATATATTTCGACCTTTGAACATATCCATCTTATCAGTCAATTAATTTTTTTGTTGTTAATGATATTAAGTGAAGAAAAAAAAATTAATTTCTACAAAAGACAAACGTATTAGTTTATTTATGTTTATATATATGTATTTCATGTGTATATAAAAAATTTGTCTGCTTTCAAAATGTATATATAAAAAAGAAAAAAATAATTTCTCAAAATAGATAAAAATATTAGTTTATATGTATGTTTCATGTATATAAACAAATAAGTAGGATAAATTATTTGCCTATCAATTGGCCTGAATTCAAAGATTGAGAAAAATGGGGATAGGTGTGATGGTTGGTTGTAAGCCATCTCTTACAATATATATAGACAAAATAGCTTTAAATTCCCATTGGAGGACAAAAGCCTTTCTAAAAGTTGTTCAAATAAAAACTTTGAAAAAAATATTACTCATCAAACTTGCCAACTGATTGGTGGTAAAGTTTTTAGCAGTTTTGGATTTCTGGTTGGAATACTTATTTGCTAGAATAAAAAAAAAATTGTAAGATTGCTTGGAATCTGAAAAATTTCCAAGCTTTATTTTGTTCAGATTTGCACTCTAGATTAAGGTTATGGACTAATAATGTACTAAGCACTATATTATGTTCTCTACATACATTTTGGAAGCCTAAGTAATGTCTTCATATTTTTACATTAGTAATGTCTGAAAACTAAGTTTAATAATTTTTTTTTTTAGATACTGACCTTTTGAAATTTTTACAAGCAATACCAGAACATCATGTGATCTTAGCTGCATCATGGGATAATATAGTAGAAAAGTAAGTATTTATATACACACTTATATGCATGTAGAACACAATATATTTAGATGTATATACAGAAGTTGAACAAAATAATGGAAATAAATTATTTTGTTTTTGTTAATATGATGTAAGCTTTATATTTGCACATACTACAAGTTTATATTATTTAAACATTGTCTAGAGAATTATTAAATCATTTATCAGGAGAAAAACCTCAAATATTCTTAGCGATGTTATTCAAGAATAATTATGGTTGGGGAAGCCAAGAAAAGTTAGCTTTATATTCTTCAAATCAATATTTGTTTGTGAGAGCTGCATGAACAGGAACATTATCACCTTAGTTAAAGGTGGCCAACAATTTACAATTCATGTGCCAATTATTTCATGCATAAATTCAAATATGCTATGTAACTTTTGCATTATTATTCAATTTTTGTATAAAATATGTTAATATAAATAAATAATATTTAGCAGCTATTTTTTTTTAATAATATAATAATGTACCATAAAAAAATTTTAAAGCTTAAACGTTGCTTACTTTGATAAGACTTCCTCTATTCATTTTGCTTTCATTAGATTTATTGTTTGGAGTTAAGTTTCTTATTGAAAGCAGCAAAACATTTTTCAAATTTGGATCAGTTTGTATACCTTTATTTTATTTATTTTTTTGTTAATTTATGATTGGCTTGCCCAGAAATATTATTTATTTAACTGGATGAAAAAAATTAATTCTAATTATCAATTTGTAGTTTGTAATTCATATTTATTTATCTATTTTGTTCCATTCTGAGTTCAAGAAAGAGGTAAAGCTATAAAAGATGTTTTACTCTTTTTACTATGATACTAAACTGAATGGGTAAAAGATTTAAACTTGATCTTAGATTCAGTTTTTTATTTTTTTTATTTTTTTAATTGTCTATATTGAACTTACTGTAATTAGAAGGGATTTGAACTCAGACTTTCAAGTTCCATACAACTATCCACTCTATCTTATAGAACCAATATTTTTGACCACATAAATGTGAAAAAGATAAATAGTCTCCAATATTGAAGCAATGGATCTGAAGTCCAATCCATGCTTCACATCTTCCTATAAACTTAATTTGTATTGTAGACCTGAATTAAGTTTATAGTTCAATATCAGCAGGGTTTTGCATTAGAGTTAAAAATAATTATGCTTATCAAATGTGTATTACATTTAAATATTTTGTTTTAAATAAATTTCATTCTATTAATAAAAATTGCTTAACCTATTAGTCAAACATATATATACATCTAGCGTATATATATGAGTTAATGCAAAATTCTGCTGAAATAAAATGCTTATTCTACTATAAAAAAATAATAATATATTGTTGTTAAAATTTTGTTAAAATATTTAGTATGATTTGATTTTGAGATAAGCCTGCCAACATTTTCTAATAGAATGTATAGTTTTAATTAGTGAGCCATTCAAGTATAATTAAAGATGGCCTTCTCTTTCTTTCTTTTTAATTAAGAGAATTCAAACTTTGAAGTAAGAAATTTAGAGTAAAAAAGTTAAAGTTATTTTTAGAAAGTGGCTTTGAAACAAAGGAGCATGGGGAGGCTTATCAAGATCTCAGATCATACAAACAATAGAAGGTAGCTGACAGAGAGGGTATAAATAGAAGGGAGAACAAAAGATTGATTATTCAGATTTTTCTTTTTGAAGAATTCACATATTCAGATTTTTCCTTTTGAAGGATTCAGTTGATTCTGATTTTCCTTGTGAAGGTGATTCTTTCAGAGTTTGCTATTGCAAGATTGATTCAGATTTTGCTATTGCAAGGTGCATTCAGATTTCTCTTAGGAGAACTCTGTCAGATTTTGTTCGTGATTTTATTCCCAAAAGTCTACAACTGTTGTCTACAAATCATGAAGAAGTTTGAACCTGCTCAAGCTAAAAATCATATAAGTTTGATAGATTCTACTATGCTCGGCTAGGCAAATAAATAGCTTTGCCTATCGCCGAGGTTCCGGAATACCATTCAAAATGCCTTAATATCCACTCAATAGTCATCTGAACTCTGTGCCGTGTCTGGAGAACTTTTCGTGAAACCATACTACATATTTTCATTGTCCGGACAACTACATCTCGACGGTCGGATCAAGCCACGAACGCCGTAGGGAACATGACCAAGGAAAAAGGACGGTAATCGTATCTCCTCTATTGAACTATTTCTTATGCTACCTTTTGTCCATTTTTTTCTAATTGCTTCAGTGAATTTATATGTATTTGCTATGTAACCATTTTTATTAGACTAACCTTAAATATATATATTGTGTGATCATCTATCTATATGTAACCTTTTTCCCTTCGCTATTCTTCCTTACTAACCAGTGTAAATATTTAGTATTCCATTGCGGTTAAGTTTAATAGTTAATTTTTGTTCATTTAAAATCTCTTTCCAATTTTATTTATGTTTGTTAATTAAATACGAGTCAGTTTCTTTTGTGTGCCAACTTGATCTCTTTGATAACGCCTCTTTTGTCCGCCATTAGCTTATCACGTATATCTGATTTAGCTATATACGTTTTAAATAATTTTTAAACACTGTTTTTAGCGCAAAGCAATTAGAATTGCTTGGCGAAAGATTCTTTTTTGTTATCGTACTTTATCGAGAAGATCGAGTTGACAATTTTTAATAAAATTGGCAAGAAAAGATTTAGACCGCAAACCTATTAATCTGTTTTGATTGTCTAATTAGTTTGTTTCAGTAATTTAGGGGAATAGCGGAGGCCATTAAATCATCATTCCTATTTTAAAGTCATTAATTAAAGATCTATTATTTAACTAACAAGCTTGACTTTTGCTAAATTTGTATTAAATGCTTTATTTTTACTTTTCAATGATCCAGGCACGCATAACGCAAAACACATATTCTTAGTACTTTTGCACATTTAACTATTTAGCTCCTTAGGATTTCCCGTCCATGTCTCTACCGCTGTTGCTAAGCTGTGTGGCCGGTTGAAAAATAATTTATGTGTGGCTCAGATAGTGTTGTTCGGTTCATAATAGCTTCGAGACTAGACGAATAGGGCAGAGGTCCATAGTATTCTTGATTTAATATCTCGCGTATGGTTGGCCTTGAGGTACTTTCGCCTAGTATTCGAACTGGGTTAAATCAACATACATCATCTGACTGTCACAATATACATATTTCATGTTAAACCAACAGATGAGTGCTGGTTCTGCATTAAATACATATATTGGAGATTATTTATCTTTTTCACATGTATGTGGTCATTTGTATCGTTTGTATAAGCTGGAGTGGATAGCTGTAGGGAGATTGAAAGTTGAGTTCAAATAGTTCTAATTATTATTGTTATTATTATCTTTTTTTAATTATTCAGATATTTGCTTCACATAAAAGATATTCTCTAGTAAAAGTATTTAGTAAATCACTTTCTCTTTACATCTTTAATAATTTTCAAAATAACTTATTAAAGGAGTACTTAATCTTTTTTATTTTTTCATTATCTCCATTTTTAATAACAAATATCTTAAATATGTAAAAACTGTATCTTACTATTTGATTTCCTATCCAATTGTTATATTTAATCATAGGTTTCCAAAATAAAATCTCTTGCAAATAAATGTTAATTAAAATGAAATAAAAACTTTTTGCCTTTTATTTCTTTTTAGTTTTTGTGATTGCTTATGTAATCTGATAAATATCTTCTATCTTACATACAGATTTTTTAAATATATTATTTTTTTCTAATGTTTTTTTATTCTTCAGATTACCCTAATTCATTCTATAAATGCATTTTTAATATTGATTAAACAGTATATTAAATCTTGTGCTAAATTCTTTATTGTTTCATCTTTTTTTTTTTTTTTTACATATGCATAGTAATTATGATAAATCATCAACAACAAAAAGATTTCATTTCTTTTAAAAAATTATTATTAGTGCAGCGCTTGACATTGTTCTTCAGTCAACAAAAGAAAAACTAGAAAATTTTTTTTACTAAACATTACATGATCACCATTCTTTATGCTTACACAAGCTATTTACACATAGGCAAAATTCTCCATACAGTAGCGCCCCTCAGTGCAAGCCAGAGTAATCAATGGAAACTATTTTTATATCTATTTATAAATATTATATTGTTTATATGTAGAAAATTATTTCTTCATAAATATTACAACATATATTTTGTCTTTTATTCCATTTTTTTTTTTTAATGCTGATCATAATGTGAAAATGTTTTTCTTCAAATGATTTTTTAATCATTAAATTTTCTTGTCTAAAAAACTTATAAATTTTTTTAAAGTCTATTTTACTTATTGTACTAGCCCATATTTTCCATATTGCAATATTTAAAAGTTTCATTATCATTCAGAAATTTTAATTTTTTTCAATTAATTTTTCATATCTACTATTTATTGATCAATTATAACTAATCATTGACTTGAAAATCTAAATAATTTTAAATACTTTAGATAAGTTTTCCTTATCTCATTATTTTCAAAATACTTATTTGAATCTAAAATAATCCTTAAATAATTATCACTTCAATATACTTTCCCCTCCATTTCACCTGACTACTTCATTTTATGTAGCTTTACAGTATTCAAACTTCATTTCTAACAATACATTATTTCTAATTTATTTTATTCTTATAATAAATCTTAAAATTAATAATTTTGAATATTTAGATTGAAACTGTGATACGATTGTTGACTTGTTCAATTAATTTATTTTTATCAATATTATTAATATTTGATGATATTTAGAAATAAGAAATTTTGGCCATTTCTGTTTATTTGAATCATCATAAGAAGTTATAGTATATTTTTAGTGTATATTTTAACATTTTTTAAAAAATAATTTTATTTGATCAGATATTAATATTTTTTAATTTAAATTTTAGACTTAGTGATACTACAAAGTCTTTGCTTGAACAGTTTGGTAGTCGTCATATTCAGAGTGTCAGATCGGGAGACTCATTTGTTTTGTTGGGACAAAAAGGAATCAGGCCACAACTTGCTGTTGAAAGGGTTTGTAATTTTTTTGTAAAGTTTATATGTTATCTACTAAAATTTTAAATAAAATTAATTTTAATAAATGAAATAAAAAAATATTTTATATATAGACTTTTAAGTTAAAGTGTTTTCTTTTGGAAATTGCTTATTCTAGAATTTCGCTATCTGATTAAATATAGCAATGAAACAAGTTTAGTTTTAAAGTCACCTGGATGAGCAGAATAATCTTTCATTTTTAATAAATCAAAATAAAGCTTGTTGTTTAAAGTTGACTGTGTTAAGGGTGCTAATATAACAAATTTGAAATAATATCAAATTTTTAAAGAACTATGTATACATTTTATAATGGTTTATCCATTGATACACTAATAAAAATTGAATCAATATCACTAATATCCATTTGATGTTAAAGTTTGAATCTTTAATTTGTCTTATTTAACACATATTTTGCAAAGATTCATGCGCACACATATAAAGTTGTAAAAAAACATTTTTTTCTAAAGAATCTTGCATGATCAAATAAATAAAATGAAGTTTCTATTTTTGATGTGGAATTAGATTTCTCAATATGAACAGATGAGTCTGAAATAAGTCCTGCAGAGATTCATTCTGTTCAAAGCAGCAATGATAAAATATAAAATTTATAGATATTGCTTTAAAAATTTGCTATTGCTTCAATTTATTATATTGTTTACAAAGATAATATTTTTTTTTATTATATATTTATTTAGAGTGATTTATAAATATACATCTATAGGGAAAAAAGTATATGCTCATAAGATGCATATACTTTTATTCATTGAGAAAAGCAAATAGATTATTCTCTGCAACCACATTTAATATCTACTATTGATTTGTTGTATTTATGGATATTAATTATGATAAAAAAATTATCGAATGCCTTTTATTGCATGGGAATTTATAAAAAGTTCAAGCACGGAAAGTGTCAGCTGGGCTACATTCTTGAATTTTGAGTTCGAATCTGACATTCTACCTCTGCACCAAATCATGCAAACCATTAATTATAATCATAACAATTTTATGGAAGACAAGTTTGTTGTTTGAACAAAATTTGTATTAATAACAACAATCAAATGCTTATTATTTGTGAATCTTAGGATCTTCAAGCACCAATCAAAGAACATAACTCTCAAATCTGTCACTCTACCATTGTGTTAAACTGCATAGAAATAATTACTCACAGTGCAAGAAGAGCTATATAAAAAGCTAGTGCGATAGAATGAATTTTATATTTTTAGCAGATTTTGTGCTAAGTGGTTTTCAGGAAGAATAGTTGTTATTTCATCTACTGAGTCATTTGATGTTGAATAAATTAACAATCTTATTATAATTAATAAATTAATTACTTTATTGATGTGTTACATCAATAATATATAGTCCTCATATTTGATAATGTTTGAAATATTTTTGATTTATTTTTAAATAATGTGGAAGAAGATATCATAATAGTCTATAATAATAAAAATGATTTTGTCAAGCAAATCTGAATAAAATGATAGTGATAATAAATGTTCATAATTATTTAATTTTCATTGATTGAAGCCATTCTAGATGTAGAAGTAGAATAATTATTTAAATTTTAATAAGTCATCAAGTTTAAAAACTATTACTCATACTGAGTCTCATTATTTTATGCAGTTTTATTGGGCCAATTACCATAGATTAAATCTAAATTGTTTTTAACTTTACATAAAAGAATTTATAGAAAATTTATTCAAAATCAGATTTCTTTAAAAAAAAACAAAAGTTTATATACTGGTATTTTAAAAGTAATTATGCTTGAAGTGAAATGGCAGAATCTTCACATAAATCTGTGACAATTAAGGAGAAGAGTTGTCATTGGGCATGCATCAAGAAATAGTATATATTTTTTATTTTTTAAAGAATGTAATTATTGTTATTGTTGTTTTTGGTCAAACAACAGGTATTAAATTTCTATAACAATTTATTATACAAACAATTTTTCTAATTTTATAATAATAATATCCTTATTCTGCCTATGTGAAGTTTATACTTTTTATTAGTATATAATTGTATGTAGAAATCCATGGGGAATTCATATATTAACCAAATATAAAAGTTTATAATAATGTTTGAAAAATATTATATAGATATTGTACATCTAATTCTGTTTTTATATGGTAGATTGGTTCCCAAAAATTATGTGTAAAAAAAAAATTGTGTAAACAAATACATTGTATATATGGAAAAATTCAAAGATTGGTTCTAGACTTAGGAAATCAATAAAAAGAATGAAATAAACCTTATAAAAAATCTTGTTAGATTCTTATCTTTTTTTGCATGCTATCAAATTTTATTTCATAAACATTGCACATAAATAAAAATGAATTATAGGAACATAAATTTAATTTGAAAAACAAAAAAAATGTAACGAATTAATAAACATAAAAATTGGACAGATATGTAATCTGAGTTATATTTAGCAAGATTTTATTTGTTGTCACTTTCTGGCAATGAATG
The DNA here is from genome assembly GCA_028023455.1 of Epiperipatus broadwayi. Classification (NCBI taxonomy): domain Eukaryota; kingdom Metazoa; phylum Onychophora; class Udeonychophora; order Euonychophora; family Peripatidae; genus Epiperipatus; species Epiperipatus broadwayi. The sequence continues at coordinate 872,199 of JAQFVV010000136.1, read as the reverse complement.
CGTACATTTGCATATGATTGCAGTATCACTGCTATTAGTAGAAGTTGCAATATCACTGCAATGTATAACTTATCATGTATTAAATTTCAATAAAATTAATAAATCGAGTCTTGCTTTAATTTTTATTAATTTTTTAACATTAATACTAACAATGTACATATTTTTTTTTAAAAACTTAATATCAAAAATGTCAAAATGTAAACAAAGCATTAACACCAACAAAATACTTCCCCTTTAAAAATGAATCATTAAAAATGTTAAAATGCAGACAAGCAAATTTCCTCATTTGCAGAAATATTGCTGAGAAAGGGAATTTTTTGAAAAATAATGGAAACATTTTTTTTTTATCAATTGAGAATCGTGTTATTTCAAAATTGTTTTAAAAAAGTTCATATAAAAACAGAATTAGTGTATACAATTAAATAAAAAAATATGACTTTTTTTTTTTTTTTTAACTATCATGAATTGTTTTAAAATATTAAAGTAAGATTAAAAATATTTAGGTAAAATTATTACAAACATCATGTAGTATGAAATTTATATATTTTGTTAACAGATAACTTTCTGAATCAGTTCTTAAGAGAAGACAGCAAATTGAGACATTTACTATCAATGTATCATTGGCAAATGCATTAAATATGATCATTTTGACAAACTTCATCATATATGTCTTCTTATCCTATTAGAAGATTATAGATAAATATTGTAAAGGAATCACTGGATTGTAATGTAGTCCTAATAGTTGTACATAAAAGAAAAAAAATGAATGGTTTTTTAAAATGAATTGATATTCTCTTAGTGTCATACGACAATAATATAATTCCTCAGGAATTGAATCTCTCAATTTTGCTATTCAACTGTGTAAAGTTTTAGAAATTTTATGATATATCCTAATTAATTCTTTTATTTAATCTGATAGCTTTATAAGAGTTGGTTAATAAAAGAACAAGGTTTAGAGATCAAACTATTTCTCACCTACAAAAAGTAAAATGATTAATATTATTTTTATTTATATTTTTTCAGTGATTTCTCTAATATTTTATAGCTAAAATTGTCATATTTGTAAAATATGTACATTGAAATTCAATAATAACTTTTTGTACTTCAGAAAAAGTAAGGAAAATATATTAGAGAAATATATATTTTTTAGATTGCTAAGTGATAAAGATTTTAATTAATGATTAAATTTGTATAGAATGTAATAATGGAAAATATTTATGTATTTGTGATAAGAAAATTGCGTTTGGTAAATACCAAGAAATATTTGCTAATTACAAATATTTCTTGATTCAATAGAAATTGACTTTACTAATTAAAAATGCAAAGAGCAAAACAATACTGATAACAGTCAAAGATGAACCCTGGATTGCCAGAGTTTCATGGGGGGGGGGATAAATAGCGGTTGCAGCAAAGTGTGGTGGGCTTATTCCAGCGCCAATGTGATCATCAGCGGCAACTGAATGAAGTCAAAGAATTCCGTTAATTTGAGAAGCGAAACCAAAATGTTTTGGAAACTAAGGTCAAGCAAGCTGTATGTGCATCGTGGTAATTGAACCACAAGTGAACTATATATGCTATGTTGGAGTGTGTCAATAACTATTCACTATTAATAGCATTTCATCATTATTTCAGTTCACATCAAATTTATTGATTTATTTGTTAGTATCCTGAGTGCCTGCATTCGAATACACATTAAGCTGTTGCAGTCACATCTCGAATCTGTGACTAGCGAATAAGTGTTAAAAAAAACAACTTAACAAGCTTATGGATAGTAAAAAGGTCGCTAGTTCAGTTGGTAATAACAGAATTCGATGTGAGTAATGCAAGCCATTGGCCATGGTACGCCACACAGTTGGAACATTTCTTTTTATTAAATGGAATCAAAGAGTAATAAGAGAAAAATAACTGCATTAATGTTTATGTTGGGATTAAAAGTCTTTGACATTATAAATAATTATTTTGACATACCTATAGCAGAAGGAATAGAATATGAAGAAATAATTAACAAGCTAAGTGAACTTTTTAACCCCAGATCATCAAGAATACATTGCCAGATTAGCATTGAAAAAGAGGAGGCAATGTGAGGGCGAATTGATAAAACAATATGGAATCACATTAAAAGAATTAGCTAAAAAGTGTGGATATGGCGATTATGTAGATGAAATTCTGTTAGACCAATTAATCTGGAGTATGTCAGAGGACAGACTGACAAAACCTACTTGCTAATGCAGAATTAAATTTCGAAGAAGCCATTAAAAAGGGAGTGGCCCATGAACTCATCATAGAACAGACGGTGCTGTTTAGTTAAGAAAATTACAGCGAAACAAATTTATAAGAAGGAGCGGGAAACAGAAATTAAAAATATTTTCTTTGCAAACAAGAGTTTTAGAAAAAAAATTGTGTTTTTGCTGTGGAAAACCAGGATACATAAAAAAAGACTGTATATTTAAAGATGAACAATGCCATATCTTTAAGCTGAAAGACTATTTAGCACGAATGTGTAAAGAATCGCCAGTAAGGAATAGGACCAATTTGCAAGGTCGACATCCCAAACTCAAGTTGAGAAAACAGAATAGTTTTAGATTATGTAAAATACTGATGAATAATTTGCATACAGAAAATAAGGATTTAAAAGAAACTGAATAGTTTTCAAATCCAATTATAATGCCCAAAACATTGTTTGAATGAATTGACAGGTAACCTGGAAGATAAAAATGAAATGAGTGTGTCATTTCAGACCAAATTGCAAGAGTCTGAATCAATTATGAAGGTACTAGAAAAGAAATCAGACAAGTTAGAATTCAGAAATTGGGAATTATGTAATGAGTTGGAGCAGAAATCACAAGAAGTTCAGCATTTACTGTAGAATAATAATCAGCTGCTTAAAGAATCAGAAGAGTGGAATGAAAAAAAGAATTATCAGAACAGGTAGTGTTTTGGCAGCAGTATGAAATGGAGCTATAAGGAAAGATGTTCGAGAACAAGGATTAGGGATCAAACTATTTCTCACCTGCTAAATGTAAAATGATTAATATTACTTTTATTTATATTTTTTCAGTGATTTCTCCAATATTTTATGGCTAAAGTACAGGAAAAATAAAATAAAAATATCTTTAAATTAATCATATCTATTTGGGATTTTCAACTGTGAACATTCAAAGTTGAAGCCATTGAAGAATGACATATACATACATGTGATTTATATTTTTTATCAAACATTATTCTCTTAAATACCATTATATGCTAACAAAGCCGATCTCATTCTTATAATTGAATGAATTTTTGATTGTTGATGAGCTATTCCAGGAGAATATAAAGTTCCAGATTATTTTTTTTGCAAAACTCCACATCATATATAGTGTATGACATTCAAATAAAGTAATATCCAGATCTAAGGGCTGCTCTGGATATAAGGCATTCTCTTTATCTGAAGGGATTCTTATGAAATCACATTAGTTTATTTTTTAATGTATTCTTAATTTTTAATATAAAAGATGCCATAGTAAGCCTGAACCCTAGTTTTTTATTAATCGAATCCAGTTTATTTAATTTTGCAACAATTACATCATATAAAGATCATTTGCGGTATGTACTAAACAAGATTTATGTTTTAAAATATTTACTATTGATTTTATAAATTGTTTTATTGACCATCATCTAGATTAAAATTTGATTTCTACGTAGCTTGTTATAAATTTGCACTTTATAGCCAGTGTAGTAACTTGCACTCAGATTTCTTCCTTTCTGAAATAGAGCATCCTTTTTGTACCATACATACATGCACATATAAAAATGCAAATGAAGAATTAACTTATTCACATTGATGTTTTGCCCATCATCATTCTGTACATATTTTCTAAAGAAAAGTACAAATTACAGTGAATTCAAAACTTTTTAATTAATTACTTTAAGATTATAGTAATATCAGCAACAATTATGATGCTCATTACAGATAATATGCCCAACAAAACTTTAAAAATGGTGATGGTTTAATTATACATTAAATTATTAACATTACAACTATCAAATAATTATTTAGAGAAGTTTTATTAAAAATAAAATATATATTTGAATATTGAACTTATATATTGAAAAGATTTTTCAAAAATTTTTTTTTGCAATTTTAATATCCTTGATCATAAAATAGACAGATCAAACAAAAAAAAAAAACAAACACTTTCTGTTTTAGTTATAGATAAAAACCATTGGCTTAGGACTCAGTTTTAACTTTAATCAATAGATAGATTAATGGATGAATGAATTGACAGACAGTTATTTTTTAAATAGTAGTAAGAAAGCATCGTGGTTTTTGCATTGATGTGATTATCCTGGTAGCCTATAGAGTGAAAGAGAATATATGAAGATTTCTCAAACAAATGCCCTCTAGTATTGATTAATAAATCTAATTATTTTTAGCTGAAGAATAAAGTAAAACAGAACAAAATCATAAAAGCTATTACCAATTGGCATTTGACTAGTTCTAGTAAGATTTAAATACTCCTTCATTGTTATCAGTATTTGTGCAGAGATGCTTATAGTAAATTATTTAAAATTATTTTACTTTATATTTTTCAATATAGGAAGTAAAATATTTTTTTTCAAATCAGTGTTAAATGTGATAGCCTTCTAATAACAATTCTTTCACATTGTGATCTTCTTATAACTGATTTTCTATGAATACTTTTATTAAGCTATTTAGAAAATATTTTTTAAATGGAAGATTCCAAAAACTATGCTTGAGAGTGAATCTATATTCTCTTTTCTAAATTAGTTAGAATGCTCCCCTTCCTCCAAACATTTTTTTTCCTAAAATATTTATTAAATATATGTTTGAGAAGTAGTTTTTTTTTAATATATATAATAATGAATGAATTGAGACATACATTATTAGGTAACTTTTATTTCATGAGTTGATAATTAGAATATTTATTTATTCTGGGAAATAGCTTGTCTAGAATTTGCAATCATAAATGTAAAGTAAGAGTTTAAGAATGGTAACTGTATTCTTCATGCACAATTTGGATTTTGAGTCAATGGATTTAGCTATTCATTAAATAGTGGAAGCTTCCATACAAATATTTTAGTTTTAAATATTTAATTTTTGGAAGTTATATTTTATGTTATTTGAATATGTGTGTTATTTACACATGTTGTATATATATTGCATTTTAATGAGATAAAGAGCTAATTAAAATTATGATATATATTTATGTAATAATTTGTATTAGGAGGGTAGCAAGTAATAACAAACTACTGTTTGCTTAGTTATGTAACCTGCTTTTGTGTAGAGAATTTAACATTTTTATTATACACCAGTGTATGTAAACAAATCTCCCATTCATAAGTGTATAAAATTAATGTTTTGTTTTTATGTAATTTGTATTAGGTTGGACTGAAAGGCAGCAAGCAGGAGAGAGCAGAAGTAGGTGGTTGCTTTCAGATCCCATGTAAGTTTATTTATTTTTTAAATATTTAGCTCTTTATGATATATAATAAAGTTGGCTTATATCCTGTTTATGTATTTGATTATATAGTAATAGTTTATTGATTTTTTAAATTTATATTAATAATTTGTTACATATTATTTTAAATATTGTTTCAGAAATTTATTATTTGTTATATTAAATTTGTTTCATCTGTAATAAATCAAGATTGAGTATATTCACATAAATTTTTGAAATTGATTATATATATTAATGAAGGAAAACAGTTTTATTATGAATTATAAAAATAATGTATGTATAAAGTGCAATATAATTTAACAATGTATAACAATAAACTCTATACTTTCAATGTATAACAATAAATTATTAGGAAATGTCTTCCCTAATTCTTATAAAATTTGATCCAATTTATCCATATAAATATATTAAGTAATATATCTCCAGTAAAAATTTAAATTTTTACTTACATATATAGATTCCGAGAATAGATTACAAAGTGAATTATTTAATATATTTATAAAATTTATTCTTTTAAATTTATTTTGACATATTAAAATATCTTAATTTTTAATGTATGAAATAACTTTTTCTTTTTTTTTCTTTTATATTCTTTTATTATAATAACTTTCAAACATAATTATTTTTTAATTAAGATTTACTTAATTTTATTAAAATGCTTAAGTAGTTATCTAAAATATTTTGGAATATTTTTTTTAGTATTGAAAATTTATACTAAAGTTTTGAATTTTAACTTTTTCAACTTTTGATATTTTCGTTGAACAATTAATTTAGGTATTGAATAATGTTAAAACTAACTTTCTTTTTTTTTTTTTTAGCATCTTACATAATTTTATTTTATTCTTTTTATTTAACTAGCAAAAGTAAACAATATATATACATAAATAAAATTTGAATAATTTTTTACAATTTATATTATTGTTTAATATCCATATATAAAGTTCTCTGCTTATAGATATGATAGCTAAATGATAAACTATAATAACTTTACAAGTGTTCATAACTATAATGATTCCTTTCTATCATTTAATAGTTTTTTTTATTTTTTATATTAGTTAAGTAATATCTTGGTTAATGCATGAAAATATAAAACTGCTAAAATCTTGGTAAAGATAACTTCATTCAGTTTTATTTTTTGATGGAATTAAAAATTAATATCAGTACTAATACAAATATTCTATAAATGATATCATATCAATGGATATCTATTTGTATCATAAATAATAGATGGGTTTTATGATTTTAATTGATTTACAAATCATAACTATTTGTGTAATATTTCTAATTTTTGTTCAGCATCGCTGCTTTTAGCTTGTAATATTTATCACTGTAAACTGTGGATATTATTATTTTAGATCATTTAAATTTTTTTTCAGCAATTGAAACAAATCAAAGTATTATTCTAAATAACTTAAATGTGTGAGATGTAGTTCTCTTATTGCTTTTTTGAATATTTTAAATTATTTCCATGCTTATTATATTCTTTATTTAATTTTATTTCCTCAGACTCCTGTTCCTTAAATAACATTTCAATATCTTTTTTTATTGACCATACTCTTCATTGCAATAAAGATTACATAATAAGATTGTACCAGATTATTTTACTCAATATAGTTGTATAGTTCTGTGAAACTGGTCATTAAACCATTATCCAGTGATTTAATGTTTAATAAAAGTTGGAAAAAAGATTCCACTAAACATCACATGAAAGATACAAGCAAGAAACTAGTCTGGGAATATTGAATGAGTAGGCACTAGATAGGGATTTTACACACAAATATTCTTGCATCCATCGATTACTCTGACTCTTGCATTGGATGGCACTACTGTATGAAGAATTTTGTCTCTGTTAAGATTCTTCTGATACTAAATCTGTTATGGATAATGTGTCTTATTATTCAATTCAACAAAAAAAATTTTTTTTTCCAAATTATAGCATATCTGCAAGTGACACAATTATGAATTATTAATATTGGTATTAATGGTAAGATATGAGGTAGATTATTAATATTGGTAATAATGGTAAGATATGAGTTAGATATTTATTTTTTTTTACATATATTTTGGAATGATTTGAAAAAAATAAAGATCCCCCCCCTCTCCATATCCCTATTTATTATTTTTATATACTTTTATACTATCAGTTTATACAACATTTAATAAAAAGAAAAATAGCATTTCTTTTTTTAGAAGACAATTTTTAAACAGTTTTATGTATTTTCCCTAATATGAAACATAAAACAGATATAATAAAAAACAATTATGGTAATCAGTTAATGTTAATTAAAGTTTATTATATATGTATATGAATAAAGTGTTTTGCTTTATTCATGTTTGCATTTGATTGTTAATAGTATTATAGTATCAAAATTTTAACTGGACTTCGCCTGTATTGTAGGCACGATAAGGACATTGGAAATGACTACAGATTATTTATCACATAATTTAATTGTTTATTATTTTATCTAATACAAAATATTAGATTATTTTTATTTCAGTGCTTTATAAAATTTTTTCATATGAATGGCAGCTAAGCTTTTACATAATGTTTATTTCTGCAGTTGGGTTTTTTTAGAATTTCAATAGTCTCTGTAATTATTTTTGTTTCAATTGCTTCTAGATTAGGTTTTAGTTTCTACATTATAGTCAATATCAGTAGAGTGGGTTCTGCTGCAGGTGCTTATTGCTTCACTGCATTAACATGGTCATTTCCTTTTATACTAATGCAGCAATTGCTTTTTACCATGTAAGGCATATTTTAAACAACAAGGAATTTCATAGACACTGCCTCAAAATGTACTGAATTCTTATGTTTGTAAAATATTGTCAATATTTTGATTCATGACGAAAATTGTTTTAATAGCACAGTGCTTTAAGGTGTGTCTGATTTTGTTGATTGTTTATGCAAGGAATAAATATTATAACTTTAGTTGTCTTCATTTTTTATTCTTCATCCATTTGATATCAAGAAATTTATGATAAAACTGTTTTTTGTTATAGAAAATATTTGAGCAGGATGATAATGAGAGAAGGCTTTTAAATATGTGCATAGCTTTCTTAAAAATTAAGAATGCTTTGAAGCAGAAATATCAAGAAAGACAAGTTGGTTCTCAGTTTCTGTTTCAATAGTGAAGTTTATATTGCTGGTAGTTAATATAAATAAAAAACTAAACTTTTTTTTTATATCTTACCCAAACTAAAGGTAGTCTATTCTAAAGGCTAGATTTTTAGATTTATCACGAAAAGTTTGTTAAAAATATTGAAGATCATTAACTTTAAAAAATTCTGAAAACCTGCTTGTAAGAGAAAGTATTGGGGAGATAATGCTTTGCTAAGACAATCGCAGAAATATTTATAAATAATGATACCACATTAACGATATAATATCATTAGATGAAATTTTTAAAGGTTGAAACAATAGAAATGAAATGAACTCAGTTTTTTTAAACAAAATATTTTATAATTGCTACTATTGGTTATAATAATACATGGGCAATTTATTTTGCATTGGCTGAAATAATCCATTGCTAAATCGCATGATAGATAATCTGCAGTCTAATTTATATTGCTGACATGGCAGTAGAGATCCAACTTTTATTTCAGTTCTGTATAATATCAAAATCAAACAACCAAGTATATGATTGGATCCAAAAATTATATTCAAATCTTTCACTTGTGAAAACTTTTATTTTAATGCATTTTAAGTTAGATTCTACTTTAATTTTGAAACAGTTACGATTTTATGATAAAGTTAAAAAAATCAATAAACAATCTATGTTATTAAAAAGTTTTACTTTTAAGTTGTGTTTTACTAAAAAAGCATTATATCCAAAACTGCAAATACTTAGACCAATCTGAATAATCATAATGATATTACATTTTTAATGAAAATATGTGCTTTATATTAGTTGAAACTTTTGATTCTGCTTTTTATAAAATTAATTTCTATAGATAATAGATTTCAGTGTTTTGATATGAAAAGTATAGCTCACTTATTAATAAAGATTTAATAACTATTGTTGTAGATAATTAATTTCTCTTTTCTTATATATTTATTTAGGAGAGTGAGTACATATTTTTGACTAATATTGACTTTTAGATCAATCCAGGAAAATATTTATCATGATCATTTTAAAACTGTTATTGATCTTCTACAGAATGAAGATTTTTACAGTTATTTTAGTACTTTCTATTTATAGTTTATTTTCTTTGTATTACTCCAGAAAATTGTTTATTTCATTTATATCATATGATGTTTTAAAATTTTTTTGAGATTAATAAAGTAAATGTTTTTCATTGTATATAGATAAATAGCCCCATGTCAATATTTTAATCAGAAATTGTCTTTCTTTAAAAATTGAAGGCAAATTGAATTCCAGTGATAGATTATTTGATATGTAGAAAGAATTGGATATACCATTTTGATTATATTTAGATGTTTTTTCAATACAATATGTAATAATTTTTAAATTTATAATCCATGAAATAAAATTTTTTTCTATTGATTAGTTTTTTTTTTTTTTTTTAGTGGGTGATGCATGGATTCATCCTCAGGAATCTCTTAGACCCACCAGACATAAACTTGATCTTCGTTTTTTTGACGAAGTTCCAAATTGTGGATTAAGTCAATCTTGCAGTCCACATTTTTTTGCTGTACATATTTATACTGGCAAGGATAACAAAGATCAAGCAAAATTGTGTTTGGATGGGAAGTAGTAAGTGTAGAAGTTTAAATTGAAGAAGAAAATGTTTATTTATTTTAAAAGTGTGGATGAAGTATGTGATTTTCTGGAATTATCAAAATGTATATTTTTAAAATTTATTAAATGGCTTGCTGAGAAATGCAGTGAACAAACTGTTAGAGTGAGCTTTTACATTTCTTTGCAGTTTTGTCTTTTGATTTGTTTTTATAATTTCATATTGTAACGGTATACATATGCCGTTACATTATTTTAATATTTTTGTTAAAAGTTATATAAAAGAAAATAGAAATAAGTATTAATTAATTTCTATTTTAAAAATCATGTTTAATCTTAGAAATGGAAATGATTGTTTTATTAATTAAATATAAAGCAAACAAGCCCTTGGGGCACTTAAATAATAAAGGTCAGATAAGAGAATGAAATTAAAGGTTGAACATTGGAAGCATCAAGCCATAGCATGGGCCAGAAAGAAAAACATCTAGACCTTAGGATCAGCGATGTCATGTTTGATGGATCCGTAAAAATGCTGATAAGAGACTATGAAAATATAAAAAGCCAAAATAATTGAATTCATTAGTTTTGTTGTTGCAAAAATCTGACTATTACTGTAGCTGTATTGCAGACTCCACAATGTAGGAGTCTGCAATAGATTTAATTTCATGACAATTAGCTGAGGCCTCCCAATGACAGTCTCTGACTCAAGTATTGGCAAATAGCGGTTTTGTTTCCAAGGAAGACGGACAATCTACAAAAGTGATCACTAAGATAGACCTCTAAATCTGCCGGAATCCGGAAAGTATCAACTCTTTTGTTTATTCAATATGAACTTTTACAAACTTGCAATTTGTAACTGAAAATAAGATCTCTTATTTGACTTAAAAGAATTCTAAATTAATTATTATTTTTTTTAATGCAAATATTTAATAATCATTTCCATTTTTTTATTATTTATTTTTATCTATTAACTAAATTATTAAATTTAAAGTTGGGTGTAGATAGCTACATAGATTCATTTAAGTTTGTTAGTTTTAAGGGGGTTTAATTTCAGACTATTTGTCTCGTAGTTGAGTCGATGCTAGTAGAGAGATACATGCGTGTTTATATCAATGTAATGTGAAGTGTGTTTAGTATACAAGGCAAAGCCCAACTGAATGCATAACCCAAAGATGTAGTCATTGCGTTGCAATGGACGTAGACATATTTCCTGTGGCATTGACCCCTTTAGCTCTATGGATAGGGACTATAAGTTTGCAAATACATAGCATTTCTCTTAAATATTTTATATACATGATTTCTTCGCCAGAGAGAAGCACATTCCCGCACTGGACGAGGATCATTTCTTTCATATAATATCACGCTGCAGACTTACATTCCTGTCAGCGTGGTTTTATGCTAGCATCTTCATATTGCATTGGTTGTGTCTGTATATCAGGAAGCGAGCGTTAGTTTTGCTACGAACTTTTAGCCTGAGGTTAAATGTTTGTTTTTTTGAAAAGTTTTTAATTGTTTAGTCTATGTAGCTTATCTATACTCAACATTCTAAAATAAAAATATTATATAAATGTCGATCTGTGTGGACATACTGAAATAATAATTTAAATTTAAAAAGCAATATTAATTCCTCAAATTTATATATGTGCGACAATAAATGTTTTTGTGTGATAATTATTGGCAGTGGCTTATTTTATTTTAATATTAAAAATATATTTTAAGAATTTAAATCTTTTTCTTTATTAAAATGTTTAAGAATTTATTATAAGTCTCTGCTACTCCTAGAGCTAGTGGCATGAGCTAACGGTCAATAATAGAATAAAATTGGATCTTAACAATACATATCTACCTACTGTATAAATTTCTAAGTTCAAATGGCCTAGTAGCGCCCTGCTACAGCAGTAATACGGTAGGACTCATTCTTCTCCGACCATTATAATATCTTTATAAGACCAAATTCTGATATGGAAAAGATTGAGTGCAGTAGACCTAAATTTAAATACAATGCTTCAAAAAAAAAAAAAAAAAAGAAAGAAGTACAGTGTTATGCTAGGTTTCTAAGTTTTTCTAGTGAAAATAGGAGAGAAGGATCCTTTTACACTAAGGACATTTTGTGCAGCATTGTATACTAAATAGTAAAGTTTTTAACTAATTGGTCTTTAGTCATGAAAAAAGTAGTTGAATTGCATAAATTCATTGATTTACTGTAGACTTATATAGTTGTTTCTAGACTGCGAATAAAAATCTGCACTGATTAGTACAAATTAAAGTAAATTATTAAAGAAACTGAATTTTTAAAATCAAATTTACAAGGATTACAATGCAATTATTAAGAAAGGATGCAGAGATTCATATGCTACATCAAAACAAAGAATTATATAATTTCTTCAGTTTATATTTCATCGGCCTTTGATAGTCCTAAACTCTTCACGCTGAAGCTATCTGTTTAAGCACGAGAAATCATTAAATACCAGATACTATTAATAAACAGACCTCCAAAGTAGCTTTTAATTGAATGGTCTTTCTCAGTGGAGAATTATTGTTTTATAACCATCCATTAGCTTTTATTAATTTTATTAGAAAATGTTCTATTTTAGAAAGATGACTGTGACATTAAATAAAGAGAAAGATAGTATTGTCCTCAAATGCAGATTAGATGTAAACTAAAAAAAAATTATTATATTTTCAGTTGAGATATATACAACTACTTTTGGCAAAGGTTAAGGATGTCTATACTTTGTTTTTAATTGAGGTCATTAACCTACATAATGTCTCACATAAAGAAATAGATCTCTATAGTTAGACCAATAAATTGGCTTATTGAAAACATTAGAATGACTACTAATGGTTGTTGTATTTTCAACTGAAGAATACAGTAGCCTTAAACTAGTTTGAAAATCTGTTTGACTCTTTTATGTTTGAGTTCAACAATTAAGAGGATCTTTTGGATACACCAGTCTGTCAGTTTATTTCGACTTTTGGCCTGGGACAGTTGTTCTAGATTAAGTGCTTTCTAATTAAGTTGATTTAAATGGATTACTCCACTCATTCAAGATTTTCATATATATATTGTGCCAAGGCCAATTTGGCACATATATATAAAATAATTTTGTCTAAAAAAATTATTAAAATAAAAAAAATCTTCCATAAAAGAGTTGAAATAAAAGTTGAAAAATAATTGATTAAAAGTGGGAAGGGGTATTTTATTTAAACTAAATGTTTTATAAAAGGAAGTAAAGTTTTTCCTAATTAGTATTCGTAAAAGTAAATAATTTAAAGTTTAAAAAAAAAAAAATCTCTTTTCATTCCAGTTTATTATAATAAATTATATATGTGCGTGCGAATGTAAATAAATGTATGCGTGTTAGAATAATATTAAAAAAAAAAATATAAATGAAAGTTAAAAAAGAAATTATATTTCGAAAACACAGCGATGGCTATTAAGTTAAATAAAGATTAAAAAAAACCACACCAGCGGTGGGCTACTAATTAAAGATATAAAAAAACAATATATTTATGAAAGCTACTACTAATTAAACAATCGTCAAAAACACATTGTCATAGGATTAATTACCAATGGAATTTGACAACAGATATTTGCCGGAGGATATTACACTGACAACACGTCGCAGGTATAAATAGACTTTTTTTTTATCGGACAATTAATTGAGAGAGTTTTTTTTTCAGTCTAGTTTGCAGTGACAGTCTGGTTTCAGTTGAGATAACAGTGCATTTCTATTATGTATCCAGAAACAAAAATGCATTGTTGAGCAGCTTTTGGAAATATACGCTTGTGCTTCAGCCTTTTTAGTCCAACAAGATTATCAAAACCTGCCTGTGAAATAATGTCTGCGTAACAACTCAGAAATCCTCCGTCAAATGTTCAACTGTCTCCAAGAATAAAACCAACGGATTAGCATAAAATCTTTTCAATAAACGTCAAAATCTAACTGGTTAGATATACTCCATCAGAAGCAACAGAAGCAGCCAACAACAAGCAAAATCCACGTTCCAAAAATCCTAGGTAAACATTTATTTATTATCATTTATATGTAGTAGCCACTGCTGTAATTCGTCAATCCTACTCAGTAAAGTAATTTGAACTCTTAAGCATGCATAAAATGAACTATTGATGTGCATGTGTGGAATGTGAGATAATTTAATGATGTCACATATTATTTATGCTTTTCACCAGATATATGTTATAATGTGTTACTTTAAAAAAATGTGCGTGTGTTAAATTAGATTTATCAAGATGTTTAAATTTAGTAATGTTGGGTAATAAATTATCTTTAAACTTAATTAATGTTAATTAAAATAAAATGTCTTCAAACTTAAACTTTATTTGTCGGTCAATTCTTTTTACCAACCTTTTATTAATGCTTTCCACCACTAATTTTGTATAATTTTGTTATTGAAATTAAAATTAGACTGAGCTTGTTTTAGGGAATGTTTTGAGCGCTGGATTATGGGCCTACTACCCGAATATGTTAGTCCTTAGACTAGCTGGCGCCCCGGGGTTTACTCCGAAACAAATAAAGTATTTGGATAGTAGGGGTTTGAATCTAGCAGCCGAGGTAGGCCATTGTCGATAGTTAAAGCTATCAATAAGATCTTCCATTTTGCTCGAATGTGCCGGTTCGTTCACGTAACAGATATAAGATTATAAATGTATTATGAAGGAGTTTGAAACCAGCCAAAACTTATATATACGTATAAGTAAGTGGTTTCAGCGGTTCGACCCGGTACATAAATGGCTTTCCCAACGTTTGAGGCTGGACCTAAGAAACAATAGTAAATAAATACTTTGTTTCTTGTTTAAAAAATTTTTCTATACAAAAGCTAAATTACATATGTTAAAGCGTTTTAATTTAAAAAAAAAAAAAAAAAAGAATTGACTGAAAACTTTGTTTTCTTTAAATGAAAAGAGAGTTGTGCTATTTACGTTATCTAAAATAAATCATAATGTTAAATCAGAGAGAGTTGGATGTTTGGGCGGGGTTAAAGCATTAAGATCGGATAGAGAAAAATGGACAAAGGAGGGGTGGAGTCAGCGTGTATTTCCAGTTTAGTAAGAAATAAATAAAATAATAATTAGTAAACTTATTAAAGTGAATAAAATACGGTATTAAAAATAATGATAAAAAATGTTTAAAATTATAAATTATAAAAAAAAAAAAAATAAAGCCAAAATGGAGACTCAAGGTAAAAATATAGAAAATAGCCCCAACAAGGAAAAAAGAGAAATCATAGCTTTACTAACCAGCATGTTTGAAAAACAAAAAGAAACAGCCGAAGAATATAAAAAAATAGCCGAAGAGCTTAAAAACCAAAATAATGAAATGAAGAGTAAATTGGAAGGGCAAGCTGAAATGCTTGAAAAGTTAAAGGACCAGATTGAAATGGGCCAGAATAAGATAAAAGAAGAAATGAAGAAAATAAGATGTGAAATTACAGGAAAGGTAGAGAAGAACCAAGAAATTATAAAGGTAGATTTAATTAAAGAAAGTCAGGAAGATGAAAAGGAAGTTGAGGTGATAAAAGACATAGAAATTAAATTAGAATCAAATAGCATTGCGACATATAAAGTAGAAACAAATGTAGACCAAGAAATAGAAGAGAGATATAAGTTCAAGGTAGAAGATAGCGTAAAAGAGTTTTTACAAAGAATTAAAAATAAAAGGTTTAAAGTAAACGTTCGTGTTCGTAGATTTAAAAACAGATTTAAAAAAAGAAAGCGTAGAAAAAAATATTCCCAGATTGAAGTAATTCGGAGTTTGTCTCGGAAAGAGAAAGAGATAAAGTAATAAATTATAAAAGCGGGATAGACAAGAGAGGAAAGGTAGTTTATATTATAGAGTTAGTATGTAGAAATAAAGAACCGCCAGACAAAAATTAAAAATATGTAATCTGACGGATTCGCCGGCTTGACCTAGTTATTAACGACCATGGACTCGGAATAATGGAAAATGTTTAACAAAGTTTAAGGAAATAAATGTAAAAACAAGTATCAAGATAGTTTGAATAATTAAAAATGATTAAAGTTAGTATTAGTAAAATAAAATAACAATCTTAGAGTTTAAAATGTCAAAGCATCTATAAAACAATTTATGTCAAAACCCTCGATTATGTCTTATCGATTATATTGATATCCCAGCTCATAAGTCTAGAACATAGCGGAGCGTGATGCAAACAAAATAAATGTGTAAATCAAAATAGACAAGCAAAATGAAAATGTTTTTTTTTTAAAAAGAAAAAAAAGGGAGAGTAAAAATAATAAAACAATTTATGTCAAAACTCTCGATTATGTCATCGATTATATTGATATCCCAGCTCATAAGTCTAGAACATAGCGGAGTGTGATGCAAACAAAATAAATGTGTAAATCAAAATAGACAAGCAAAATGAAAATGTTTTTTTTTTTTAAAAAAAAAAAGGGAGAGTAAAAATAATAAAACAATTTATGTCAAAACTCTCGATTATGTCTTATCGATTATATTGATATCCCAGCTCATAAGTCTAGAACATAGCGGAGCGTGACACAAACAAAATAAATGTGTAAATCAAAGGAGACATGCAAAATGAAAATGTTTTTTTTTTTTTAAAGGGAGAGTAAAAATAATGCTTTAAAAATAAAAATGAAATAAATAAATGTATAATGAAAGTATTAATGAAAATAAAACATTATCAAATAAAATTAAAAAAAAAAAGTGTATTAAATTAGGATTGAGGTGTGTGCGAGTATTTGGACAAAGATATAAATTTCAGGCCTGACTTTTGTTGGATTAAGCCTTTTCTTGCGGTGACTTTGTTTCTACAGATGGGTAGTGCGAAGAATAAATAATACTGATGATGATGCGCCAGTAGAAAAGTCCTGGCATATCAAAATTAATAAATCTGGAGGAAAAATTCCCAGTAACCAAATAAAATAAATATTTTAGTAAGTCGAATGTGCAGTAGAGATAGTCCTGCCATTCGCAATCTTAAAGTCCCTTTACATGATCCGTAGTGCACAACAGTTGCCCATGCTGTAGTCACGACTTCCGCAAGAAATTAAAAGTTGGTTTAAATCAGCACAAAATCTATCTGTGTGTTGAATTGCCTTATACTTTGCTGCCTACTTCTCTTAACATTACATTTATTACCTAATGATGAAAATAAAAACTAAAAATGCACTCTAGAAAAATAAGAATTTGAAGTGGTCAAAACTTAGGAAAAGTGATCAACGCACATATTAATCAAGAAAAATGTTCATAAATAAATAAGGTTCAAATAGTTAAAATAAAATCAATAAAATCAAGTTAAATAAATAAGCGTAAATATATCTGTAGTAAATAATAATAAAATGTGACTCGTGATAAACTAATAGATTTTTTTTTTTTTGGAATACACGCAAGGTAATAAAAGGAAGTAAATAAATGATTTAAAGTCAAGTCAAAAAAAATATATATATATATCAGTGTAATAATGAATCGTAGTAAAGTAAGTTTTTCTGAATACACGCACATAGATAAAAAAGTTGAGTAAGGGTTGAAAATAATATTCGAGATTAGATTAATACAAATGTTAGAATAATGTTCATATGAATTTAAAAATAATGTTGTAAGATTAATAATAAAAATATAATCTAAGGTGTATTAAGAGTGTGTAAGTATACATGTGTATATACGCGCACATACACTGGTAATATTTGGTAAATACAATACCTCATGATGTGTATCTTAAATGTATTTATCCAGATATCCTTTTAGGTTATTTTCTTGGCACTGCTGCACCTCATGATGCGTGCAAAAAGGGATTTATTTATTATAGATTCCCTGTAAGCAAGTCCAGTAATAACTTGATATCTAGAATATTAGTAGGTGTAGAATTATGCTGCACGTATACACATGTGTAGGAAGTTATCTATAGCAAAAGGGAATGAGGATAGTATAGAAATAAGTTTAGTTAAGGATAAGTTTAAAACTGCCGACTGGATAAATTTTAGTACCCGTAACGGACTTGTCAGGGATCATTCCTCTTTCCAAAGCGTAAGTCGAAAATGGACAGTTGAAAATTCCTGCCATTTCGCAGCGACCCTTTCTTTTTCCAAGTCCGATCAAGAGAATTGGCAAATGAAGTTTCAATTTTATACACATGTAAGTCGGTGTAAGTCAGCGAATCTGCTTCCGCGTCATTTCCCAAAAGATCCCTGTGTCTCAAAATTGGTTTGTCCTGGTGGTCGTTATCCATGATTTAGATCATTGTGAGCAATGTATTCAGCATAGATAGAAGGAAAGGATAGTCAAAACAGATTGCCCTTGGTATGTTAAGTAAAAGATATTAAAAAGCTAACTTAGAAAAATAATAAATTAATAAATCTTTAGAGTCAAGAATTAAAATTGCAAGAGATAAAATGGTCAAAAATGATGTATTTTACTCTAAAACGGAGGGGGGTGTAATGTGCCAAGGCCAATTTGGCACATGTATATAAAATAATTTTGTCTAAAAAAATTATTAAAATAAAAAAAATCTTCCGTAAAAGAGTTGAAATAAAAGTTGAAAAATAATTGATTAAAAGTGGGAAGGGTTTTTTATTAAAGTTAAACTAAATGTTTTATAAAAGGAAGTAAAGTTTTTCCTAATTAGTATTCGTAAAAGTAAATAATTTAAAGTTTAAAAAAAAAAAAATCTCTTTCCATTCCAGTTTATTATAATAAATTGTATATGTGCGTGCGAATGTAAATAAATGTATGCGTGTTAGAATAATATTAAAAAAAAATATATAAATGAAAGTTAAAAAAGAAATTATATTTGGAAAACACAGCGATGGCTATTAAGTTAAATAAAGATTAAAAAAAACCACACCAGCGGTGGGCTACTAATTAAAGATATAAAAAAACTACGTTTATGAAAGCTACTACTAATTAAACAATCGTCATAGGATTAATTACCAATGGAATTCGACAACAGATATTTGCCGGAGGATATTACACAGACAACACATCGCAGGTATAAATAGACTTTTTTTTTTATCGGACAATTAATTGAGAGAGTTTTTTTTTCAGTCTAGTTTGCAGTGACAGTCTGGTTTCAGTTGAGATAACAGTGCATTTCTATTATGTATCCAGAAACAAAAATGCATTGTTGAGCAGCTTTTGGAAATATACGCTCGTGCTTCAGCCTTTTTAGTCCAACAAGATCATCAAAACCTGCCTGTGAAATAATGTCTGCATAACAACTCAGAAATCCTCCGTCAAATATTCAACTGTCTCCAAGAATAAAACCAACGGATTAGCATAAAATCTTTTCAATAAACGTCAAAATCTAACCGGTTAGATATACTCCATCAGAAGCAGCAGAAGCAGCCAACAACAAGCAAAATCCATGTTCCAAAAATCCTAGGTTAAACATTTATTTATTATCATTTATACGTAATAGCCACCGCTGTAATTCGTCAATCCTACCGAGTAAAGTAATTTGAACTCTTAAGCATGCATAAAATGAACTATTGATGTGCATGTGTGGGAATGTGAGATAATTTAACGATGTCATATATTATTTATGCTTTTCACCAGATATATGTTATAATGTGTTACTTTAAAAATGTGCGTGTGTTAAATTAGATTTATCAAGATGTTTAAATTTAGTCAATTAATGTTGGGTAATAAATTATCTTTAAACTTAATTAATGTTAATTAAAATAAAATGTTTTCAAACTTAAACTTTATTTGTCGGTCAGTTCTTTTTACCAACCTTTTATTAATGCTTTCCACCACTAATTTTCTATAATTTTGTTATTGAAATTAAAATTAGACTGAGCTTGTTTTAGGGAATGTTTCGAGCGCTGGATTATGAGCCTACTACCCGAATACGTTAGTCCTTAGACTAGCTGGCGCCCCGGGGTTTACTCCGAAACAAATAAAGTATTTGGATAGTAGGGGTTTGAATCTAGCAGCCGAGGTGGGCCATTGTCGATAGTTAAAGCTATCAATAAGATCTCCCATTTTGCTCGAATGTGCCGGTTCGTTCACGTAACATTTATAAGATTATAAATGTATTATGAAGGAGTTTGAAACCGGCCAAAACTTATATATACGTATAAGTAAGTGGTTTCAGCGGTTCGACCCGGTACAATATATATAGTCTAACTGTAATAAAGTATTATAAAACAGTCTTTTAATCCGCAGAAATACTTTCGGTTAATTCCTTAACCTGCCTCAATTACCGTTAAATACGGCAGTTGAGGCAGGTTAAGGAATTAACTGAAAGTACTTCTGCGGATTGAAAGACTGTTTTATAATAGTTTATTACTGTTACATTTATTATTTTTATTATTATTATAATAGTTTTTTAATTAATGGACATTTTATTTGTATTATATTCGTAGTTTATATATATTCATAGTACGTATTATTGTACTGAAACATCAGCTATTTAGCTATTATATTTTTACTACACAGAAGCTCCTGGAAATAATACTATGATTTCATTTATCCATGAGAATACTAGAATTAATATATATATATAACATCTGTCTTTTGGGGCAGGATTATGTAGCATACAAAAAAAAAAAGATTAGAGCAATTGAATTTGAAATATCGAAGAATAAGAAAAAAAAAAACTTATTGAGGAAATACAAAAAAATAAAAAAGTTGATTAGTCAGAGACATAGAGAAGAATATAAAAAAAGTTAAACAAAGAAAATAGATAAAAAAACAAATTGTTAAGATTATGTTAATTTATACTTTATTTCATTTCAACTTTAAACAAAATTATTATTATAATTTTATAAGATGAATTTAATCTTTCTCTTTTTCATTTTATTTATTTAATTAATGCATTTCAGTTATATTGGAAAGTTATAATTTTTAATATGTATCATTTTATTGTTTTAATAATAATCTCCAGAACAAATGAATCATATTTATTGAATAAAAAAAAAATTATAATAAAAAAAAAGTTATTTGATAAAATTATAATGAAAAGGAAGAAATTATAGTAATTTTGAAAAGGAAGGAAAAGAATAGAGCACAATGGCAAAAATATGTTTTTAAAGAATCTGTCTTTATCCAGAGGATAAATACATTTTGGTATTAATGTTAAAATGGCTTAATTAATGAAGAAATATTATAATAGAATGCGAGTAGGAATCTTTTTATGTCTTATCATTTCAATATTAAAATATACTTATCATATTGTTTAATATAAAACATTTATTTTTCAGTATCATGGGACAACAACTCAACAATACTGATAGGGGCATTAATCTACTGCTCATTGATGGACTTTCTAAAGAAGTGATCCGATTTGGTCAATACGATACTTACACTCAAGGTGAATCTGTTTTATCTCAATTGAAAATAGTTAATTATAATCAATGGAAATGATATTAGAAATGAAATATATTTACAATAAAAATAAAATTGCATTAAAATACAAAATAAACATTTAAGTTCTGGGTGAATAAGAGAATACAAATATTTAGAAAAATTATACTTAAGTGATATAAGGAATTGATTGAAATTAATTATAAATATTGTTTTATACATATATTGACATAAATATTTTTATGGTGAAAGATATTTTTACAAAGAAATCATTCATATGGAGAAATGTCCAAAACTGCTAATGTTTTAGGAACATTCATAGTTTTCCTTGCTGTATTCCACTTGAATGATCTCTTGTTATTTAACACAGGCATGTATATATATATAACATATTCAAATTACATTGGTATAATAACTAGCTATTAAGTAGTGAGAATGTAATTCAAAGCATTAGTGCATTTTCTATTTAGATAGTAATGAAAATATATCTCGTGAAAAAAAGAAAAATTAAATGTTTTATATTTGTTTTTTTTTTTTTTTTAATTCCTTATGTAGAGCATAGGAACTGGTACAAATTTTCTTTATAGAATTCAATATTCTGCTTTTTGTTTAATGTCAATAAATTCTTATTTTATTTTAAAAATGCAAAATGAAGAATTGATTCATTTAATGTTTACTCTAATATAATTTTCAAGTTTCTGACTTTCCTATCTGTGTAGTTCTTTTCCATATTCTTCTAGAACTGCTTTTGTACTGGTCTAGAACCTTTCTAATAATATTTTCCGTTTATGTAGTATGCGATTTATCCACTGCAATCTTTGACATCAAATTTTCAGATAAATAAACTTTTGGACGATTTTCTTCCATAATTTTTTATTTGTGAAACTGTGAATTCTTAGGTTAAAAAATGTTTGTAACTTCACAGAGGCAAAACTCTTCATACAGTAATGTCATTCAGTGCTTACATTGAGTGGCACTACTGCATGGAGTTTTGCATCTAAAAACAGCTTGTGTAAGCATAAAGAATGGTGATCGTGTGATGTTTGATGTTTGTAACTTCTGAATGAACCAATGAGGTTATTAATTTTTAAATGTTACATCCATATAGGACAGATTTCTTATTTCTCATAAATATTCACATTTTAATTTTGAATTCTATAGACATCAACATCATTATAAAGCAGCAAATACATTTCCAGCCTTATTGATTCTGTTTTTCATGGTTTCTTATAAATCTTCATCTTTTAGTGAAGCTTTCTAGATTTTTAATTTTTTAGTGAAATTAGTTATCCATTTTTGATGATGTGGCCACTAATTTTAAATTTCAGACCAATATTTTATTATTATGATTCATTTTATTGCTCTAGCTTGTAATATTACTTTAACCAAGCAATTAACTTGTCTTAGCATATCCTCAACTTTTTCCTAGAGCAGATCCAGGCTATCCATACAGTTGAGATCTTTTAACTTTAGTTATAGTAATCTAATTTATTCTATTATATGCTTTTTTTTTTTACCTTTTTGTATTATTCAATATTATTTATTACAACTCCAATTGCTTCTTTAGTTTCTCTACTTTTTCTAAATCCAAATTGCTTTTCTGGTAAAAACACATCTAATTTATTAATAAATTTTTTTATTCAAGACTACATTTTAGTCACAAGGGAAATTAAGCTTTTTTTTTTTTTACTGTTCTCACATTTCTGTGAATTAGATCTTTTTTCTATTAGAATCATAAAATTATATCTGTTGGCTGCTCTTCTGACTCATAAATTAAATTATAAATAACCAATTCTCTCCAAGCATTTACCTTCACAGTTTTAATAATTCAATGTGAACTTTACCAATTCCCAGGTTTTTGCCCAATTTTATATCGGTGAAAATTTTTTTAACTTTGTCTTTTATTATTGTATAACCTATTTATGCATATCTACAATAATATAATTTAAAATTCATTACTTCTAATATTTAAATCACTTTTATATTATTCCCATTTTTTTTATTGTATCTATTTTCTTTATTATTAAATTACTACTTCTACTTTCAGTCATTATTCCTCTGATTATGCTTTTCTCACCCAAACTATTTTATTCTCCTATAAATTAAGTCAAATTTTGTTTTTTTTGAATAATTTCTCTACCTTCATATTTTTTTTTAACCATTCTCTTCTAGCTATCTGTTTTACATCTCAGTTATTTACTAAGGTATATATATATATTTATGTCTATCTTTTATAGAATTCATATTTTTTTACTTTGTTCTCATTCTTATTTTGTGCATTTCATTATGAATTCAAGATTTTTTTTTTTTACTTTTTTCATAATTTCTATCTTTATTATTGCAATTTATATATATTGTAACGGTCCGTGTAATTCCATCAGGTTGGGAAAGGAAAAAAGTCACATCTAACTACAGCTGGACTTTGGGTCTTCATGTAGGATGCTGATGATAGTGCGATGAAATGCATAACCGATGATTGCATCTACCTTTAACTGACTAGTTTTCTATTTATTTAATAATTTCAGATACAATTTAGGTTAGTTCATCCACCTCTCTCCCTTTTCAGGTACCGTTATGCCCTAATATTCGAACTCAGAAAGTATTTGCCTTTGACTCTATTAATAGGTGTAAACGGATACATATCACAACTTTCGCACCTTTATATAGGTTACAACTAACATTATTGCTACTCAATTTGTTATAAAAGTATTACATAAGAATGAAATAGATGTGTGTGCATATTAAGACTGATAGTTGACTGCTGAATTCAAAGTTAACTCAATAAATCAGAGACTGGAATAATGTAAACTATTTAATATTTATTAAACATGATGAAACAAATTAAAAATAAAATATTTTAACAATAACAAAAAAAATGTAATTATGTATGTATCAAACATGAACCTCTACCATTCCACCAGTTAATAATTTTATAGTTCTATCCCTTTTCCTGATGGTAGAAATCTATTATGGCACTCATTATTTAGAAAATCATGAAAAATGGAAAAAAAAATATTAATGATTTAAAATGATCATGACACTAGCTATCTAAGTTACGTATCCATTGACACGTTCTTAGTAATATCGTGGTTTATTCCTGGTTGTAAACAATCTACTTGATTAGATTTCCCAAATTAAGTTTAAATACATATATTAGATAAAGGGATTTACACAAGACAGTTAGTCGTTCACACCGAAATAACACATAACAATTGTTAATCAACAATAAGAAACAAATAACTTGAACTCTGTAATCTCTCAAGTGCTGCAATTAATCTGAGATAGTAGATGAAGCTCTTACCTCCATTTATATGGATAACTAAATGTCAAGCTCTTATCTCCGTTTCCGTTTATATGGCTGATCTAAACTTTATTTACAATAATAAAAAAAAATAACTAAGTTTAACCATCCCCCCTTTTCTTTTCTGCTAAAATTAAAAATGGAATCTTCCATAGCATAAACAGTGAAGTTCACACTTTTGAATATGAAAATAAAACAACAAACAAAAGAAAAAAATAATTTTTTTTTTACAATAATTATCATTTGCTGAAAAATTAATAATTGAATCAAAGTTCATTGTATCATCCTGGTAATAGTCCATGATATTTTGGCATGAAGATTTGTAATAAACAGTTTAGTTCTCCATATTGCTTTTCTCTGGCAAAGGATTGCTCATGCAGTGATGTTTCCTGACATCTTTAAAATATAAACACGTCAATCCTTAGCTGGTCTATCTCTTGATTCTTCTGTTAATGCTTCATCTTGGATGGTAGACATCTTCATGGTAAAGTAGATATGGAAGTTTCATGCAGTCGTGTTAGGGAAGAGAGTGGTCAACACTACAGCATGACTGTTTTACCCCATATGCATTTCAGAGTATATTATATAATTATTTATAATCATAATTCACGATTTAATATTGAATAATTTTTTTTATACTTTAAATAAATTATTTCATATCTTGCTTTAACTACTAGTAATATTTGTGTTGTTTTTCTATCGAGGTTCGAAAATATCAAAACTCTTTCAATCATGATCAGAAAATAATCTAGTTATTACGAAAATTTATAAAAATCTGCTTAATTTCAGTTTATAACTTTTACTGTTAGATTTGATATAATTTTATATTACTGTATTTGATCAATAACACTTGTAATTTCGAACAACAGTCTTCATTTTTCAGTATTTGAAATTTCAATTCAGTTGATATGAACTTGTTATAGCATACACATTATTTTCAAGAAAAAGGATTTTTAAATTAATTTTGCTTTTATACTGCCTGTGATTTACGTTGCACGATACACTAAAATTTTCATTTCCTCTTAGATCGATGTAGTTGCTTATTATTATGTTCATTTCATTGTTAATAATTTCATAAAAAAAAATGAAATAGTAAAATCATAGTTTTATTTTCATACTCAGTTTCCTAGTGACTAAACTTGACATCAGGTCTTCTCCAAGTTTGGCTATTTTCAGTTTGCGTCACATTTTATTGTCTAGTTTATAAAATATAACAATACATCTAAGCTTATCTAATAGTATACATATATAATTTCTTTCTATAATACTTTGTTATACTAAACGATTCACTAAAAAAAAAAAAAAAAATCTATCATGACTTTCTCTTTGTTTAAATATTACTAAATAAATATAAGCATTGTGCATATATATATATATATGCTTAAAATAATTAAATAACATTCCCATTATTTGTACAAGTTTTAAGATTGGTTTAATTTAATATGTGAGCTAATCTTGGCTGGAATGATTGAGTTGTAAGCTACCTCTTACAATATATATTTGAATAATTTATATATTTTATTTGAATTTTCTTTATCAATCAACTTAATATTATTTACTTTTATTTTTTACAACAATAAGCCTGAAAATTTTTCTTTTTATTTATCAGTTGCCCATTTTATTTTGTCTCTCTGATTCTGTTATTTTTTTAAAAGATGATTTCAATGTTACTACTTTTAAATTATCTGAATCTGTATCAGTGCCAAGATATGCACTTATGCTGATAATATATATCTAAATCCACTTTGAATAAAAGTATAATGCAATTGAAAAGTATTCTTATCAGAAAATTTTTCCATTTGTAAATCTTTTATGATTTTTAAACCATTTTTTCATTATTATACAATAACAAACTATCCATACAGTAGTGCTATCCAGTGTAAGCCATAGTAATCAATGGATTCTAGAATGTTTGTTTGTAAAATTCCTATCCAGTCTGGGAATATTGGATGAGTATGCATTAGATAGGGATTTTATGCACAAACCTTCTAGTATCCATTGATTAATATGGGTTGTACTGAGTGGCATTATTGTAGGGAGAATTTGCTACTGTTTTAACAGCTTGAGTAAACATAGGAAATCATGATCATGTGATGTTTTAATGGTTTTTCATTATTATCAAACTGAAATTATATAACCCAAATCTAAAATTATACAACAAATACTTCCTAGGGAGAAGAGTGAATCAGGAAAAAAAACAAAATCTTCATCATCTAAGCAATGATTTTTATTTTATTTTATGGAATTATATGAGTAGTAGTAATCCTATTTTCTGAAGTAGAGGTAGAAGTTAGATATATGCTGAAATAAATAGTTAAATTATATATATATGAACTGTATTATTTAACCTTAAAATGATTCTTCAGTTGCAAATTGTGCAATAGTATGGCAGAAGTAGTCCAAGAATATGTTAGAAATAATGTATAGACATGCATTTTGCAGTTTCATTCTATAGTTCATGGTTGGATATTGCAGAATCAAAGAAGAACAAAAACTTAGTGATAAGTTTTACAACAACTTTTTAAAGCAATTCATAATCACAAATACAGTACATATCACTTTTTGATTGTTAGTCTGTTTATTTGACATATCATAATGTTGTCTTTTAGTTTTTTTTGCAATAGGCTTTATTTTATGAAAGTCTTCCTATCAATGAAGGCAGTCAATATTACACCTTTTTAGATTGTCTTAGAAATAATACTTATAATGCAAATAGGATTTTGTCTTTTATCAAAACTATGTTTGTCATAAAATACCATTTTTAGGATGTTATTTTTGTTTATTTTATGTGCCTACAAATCCACAAAGATTTAACTTACAGTTACAGATATCGTATTATCACATCAAGCAAGCTGAAGATTATGCAGATTAAATTTATGATCTCTAAATGAAATTTTTTTATTGTTTTTATATTACATTGATAAGAGTCAAACTTTCATAAAATAATTTTTATAGAATAGTTTTTATACCACATAAATAATATTTATATGTAGCAATTATATTGTTATAACAAAAACACTGTCTTGTAATTTGTTGAATTTTAGTAGAAGTTATTTTACACATCAACATTCAAATTCGAAAAAGTTTTCAAGTTATTTAATCTGATCCACATTTCCAAGCTGATAATCATCTAAATTAAAAGTTGAAGATTTTTTTACCATTACTAATTAGTAAAGTGCCTGAATTTTTAAAAATTTTAATTATTAATTAAAATTCTTTAAAGATTGCATTCAAGAAGTTAAGAATATTCTATAGATCATTCTTTGACTTGGCAATAATAGCACAATCTTCAGAATACTGAGAATCTAAGAGTCAAGAAGTTGAAGTTTTTGTTTTTGCTTTTAAATTAGATCAAATTAAAAAAATGTTATTTTAAAATCTATATTGAATTTTGATATCTGTTTCGTGAATGTATATAAAAGTGATTCCGAAAACCACTGTTCTAAAATTAGAAAGCACTAGTTTTATGTTAAATTTGCACCACCAAAAATGAGACTTTCTCTTAGGCTATCAAACAGCTTTCATAGAAACAACTATTTTGAAACATTGCTATAAATCTTCTTGATTAATGAAATAAATTTTTTGACCATATCAATAGAAGCAATATATAAATTACCTCTTCTCTCACAATACTTTATTTGATTTGCATGGCAACAAGACTCATTATAGAGCTTGATTCTATAAAACCATACCAACTTTAGTAATTATTTATCTATGAAAAGAAATAACTCTTGACAATAGTTTTGCTTTAATACATAGGAATGATGTTATTATAATATTTAAATTACAATCTTTTTAATTCATTTATTTTTATGAATTGAAGTAGTAAGAGCATCTTTTAGATTAGATTATATAATTTCATAGTCATATATTTTTAATTTTTTTTTTAGTATTTTTGAAGTCCTATTTTATTATTACTACATTTTACTTTTCCAGAGATCACACCAGGAACTACAGCTTTTCCATTTTTAAGATTACAGAAAGCTTTTATTCTCATCAAAATGAATATGTCTGTCAATATGTAGTTATCTGAATTCTTGTATTAGTCTTCAAAAAATAATAAAAATATTATCTTTATTTGTTTAAAGTAGTATTATTCATCATATGAATTGTCATCTATTTTTATTCAATAGAATTATGATACTGTTGTTTAGATTTATGTAGCATTTATTAAAAAAGTATTTAAAGATAATTGCTTTCCAGTCGATCATTATCCCTGGTAGTCTGTTCTTATTCATTTTTGTAGCATGACATATCTTCAATAATTGTTATCAAATTTTTTTTTCATCCAATCACTTTTCTGATTTTTTGGTTTTGTCTTTTTATTCCATCTTCATCTTCTGATCTCCAGTAACCCTTTGTTATTGTCTACATCTTTTCTTATATTAATATACTGTCCCATGGTATATAGTCCATCAATTATTTTTAAGTCTTTCTGGCATTAAATCCCTGTATTATTTATAAAACTCCACATTTATTTATACCAAAATAATCTTCACCTGACTTTACCACATAAATTAAATGTTTTTTTAGAGTTATTAATGGTTTGGTAATCTCTTATATTGAATTGCTGATTAGCTTTTTTAATTATAAATATATTGTAACAGAATAAAAGGGTGATAGGTTTTTATTTAATGCCCCACAGATTTGTAACAGAATAAAACTGAGTCATGAATGGATGAGAAAAATAATCTTGGTATGCCCTACAAATTTGATAATCATTTGTAACAGAATGAAAACAGTAAGGATAGGAAACAATAACTTTAGTATAACCTGCCAACTTAAGATACCAATTGCAACAAGGTAAAGTATAACCCAATAGTTGATCACCAATGGAAACTGAATAAAATAAAATTAATGCCCACGGAAATGAAAATAAAGATCATAAACAAAGCAATATTGTCTCATAAATAGTGATATGTCCTTGCTGGATAAACCAATTGTAATGGGATAAAATACTTAATATTGTTAAAAGGCTTTGTTATCTTACAGATTTATGTACATTAATCTATCTATATTAAAATAAATAAAACTTTTATAAATTTGCCATCAAATTATAATGGAATAAAATGTCTACAATACGAAACTATAATAAAATACAATACATAAGATCATCACTTATGCCAATTTATAATAATATAAAATGAAAGTCAATATCTGATGTAACCCTACAATTTACAGTATCCAATCATGACGACACAAAATATATGATAGATTCTTATTTGACACTTATACAAATACAATTAACAAATCACAATGAATTATCCTTTAAATCAATAAAGCCAAGTTATTAAACTCTAAATTATAATTACCCTCATATATATAGTATTTTTAATACACTATTATAATCAAGTGATAACATTAAAAGTTGAATATTTAAATTAAGTCTACAATCTGTACTGATGAATCATTCTATCTAATCGGATTCAATCATTTCAATGTATATGATTACCAATTTTATAATATGATAAGATTATCATCTTACTAACTACCAAGTTACTATAACATCCAATAAATAATAATTTAAAAAGAATATGCAAGTATCTGATTATAATCGCTTTTGTTTACCCTAAATAAATTAATATACTTACACTTTATAAACTATCAAACTAACTCAGATATAAGTTTTTTTATTGAAGAATAACTATTGTATATAACTGTTAAAATAATTATGATGATCTTATTAATTATTAAACATCATGCAATACAAAATTAATTAATTTATTATTATATAAAAATGTATATTCAGTTTAAATGATAATATATTGGATTTACTATAAAGAAACATTTCACTTACCAATCCAATTTTTAACTCCTGGACTATTTTATGAATCTTTATTATAAATTATATGGTGCAAGTCAATACCTGACTACTATCTATCAAAATTTTATTAGCCAATAGGTTTGCATTATTAATTAAATGACAACTAAAACAAGTTTATTTGTTTAGATAAATTTAAAATTTATTAACAATAAGTGTATATATATAAATAAAGACAAATTGACAGTAAATGTTTGTAACATACACTATAATTAAATATCATGAAAGATATTTTCTGCATAAATTAATATGAATAAAATAAGTGTTTATACATCAAAAATTTACCTATATAATATTTAATATATGATATATAAAATTTATGTGAAACAAAAATGTTGCAGCACACATACACTATCTAAAATATAAGAGAGTTAATGACATTTCTATAATCTTCTTTTTAAAGTAATTGATTAATATAAAATATAATAATTATATTTTTGTTTATTCATTCACCTTATTGTCCAAATAAAATATTAATGAGTAATTGTTATAATACGATTCTTTCGGATTTTCATTATTTATAACAGATATATCCAAAAGTGATTTGTAATCAGTGAATAAATGTATAATATTTAAATTAAAGCTTTAACTATTAAAATTTAGATTATAAATGTAAATTTAAACTAAATTTAACTTCCTTTTATTTCACATATACAAAACAGATAATTAATTAACTTATGATATAATAACTGATAATAATTATAAATATTATATCAATAAATACATAAATAAAGTACATTATACCTGATCAGCATCCTATATGGCACTTTAAAGAAATGCAATAATTCCAATGTCTACCCCATAAGCCATATTTTATTGACATTTACTAATCCAAACAAAGTAAAAGTATCATAAACAGTTATCCAAAACAATGCATATTTATTAAATTCTAATATTCTCAAAGTATTGAATTTATGAATTTTATTCTTTGTTTAGCAAATATTTATTATAATGGCATTGTGAATAAATAGACACCAGTTTCCACTTAGGACAATACAATGTAAAAATCAGTATTATAGAATTATATCTGCAGATGAGAACAATTCTTATATGCAGCAGTAGGTTGTTAGCTTCTATATTTCATTATTAAAACATTTTGTTCACACGTGATAATCATTTTCAGTAGGGAAATATCAAGCCGAATTTAAATCCTATAAATTATTTTTCTTTCTTTTAACAAGTTTTCAATAATCCTGACTAGTTTCCTGGACAATATAATCCTTTCCGTTTCATCATTTTTGTGGTTATCAAGCAAATATTTTAAAAATAAATAAAAAAATTATATAAAAAAACTTAGGTTTGCTTTTATGAAAGTCAGGACATCATCAGAATCTTATTTATAACTTATTACAATTGATGTCATTTTTGTCAGTATATCCAAGACTATGCTCTTTAGTTCACTCTGCTACCAAAATCATCATGCGTTCCATGCTTAAAATCTCTTTTACAGTAGTAATCATAATAAAATAAAAAATATTTTATAATCATTACGTACAAAAAATTATATTTACACTTTAAAACACAAATGATACTCTTTTAACTCAACACAAACTACAACAATATACACTACATTCTCACAATACTGCATTGGAAATATAAACATTATATATATTATTCCAATAAAATATTACACATACCATATAAACATAACAACATACATGTTTAGGACATTAAATATTTCTGTGTACTATTTATGATCTACCACTTGAAAGTAATAAATAAAATATATAGAATAAAGAAACAATAATAACTTGATCAAAATTAGAAATTTTATTATTTACATATGTATTTTAAATGAACAGAATTAATTTATAAATTTATGTTGCAAAAATAATGCATTTCTTGTTTTAATGGTTTAAAAGTTTTTAGCACCATATTGAATTTTTAAAAAATTGATTTGAGACCAATTTTCACAATAACTTCACTTCTAATAATGTTAGAACAAAATACTATATATTTACAGAAAATAGACAAACTAAGGGAAAAAAATAAGACTAAGAAAAGTAGTGGTTATCATTAAAATGTAAGGAAAAAAAAAGGAAATATCAATATCCGAAAAAATTATTACTTTATTGCTCATAATTTCTAATTTAACATTAACTAAGTTTAAAATTACATCTTTATTGATAATTTTTTTGTATTCATCACAAAATTCTTGTTCAAACCATATATAATACTTCTTACAATGAGATAATCCATAACTTCAGAACTTACAAAAGTAGTTGCATAAGAATTCTTCATTCTTATCTTGTTACCGCAGAAGTTAAAAATATGAAGGCATCTATAGGAAAAAGATTCATCCTAATAAAAGATGGAAAAGAAATCATTTCCAAAAGATGGCTTTTTGTCTATCGAAAACTAGAAATTGACTCCGTATCAATGGTAAAATGAGTCTCCTCTTTTCATTTTATAATTTTGTGCATACCAGTGATGATATCTTGGTTATATTTATTGTCTCACAGAGATATAATTTATTTGCATATAGCTCATTTGCTAGCTGTAGATTTGAAAATAATGTGATGCAAGATGTGACTCCACAGCTTGAGTACCAAAGCATAGGCAAGAATCTCGATTTGATTCTTTGCCTGCAAACAATTCTATGTGGTATACATAACCATTGTGGCTATCATCATATACCCACCATTTGAAACCTCTCATTATTAGTTTTAAGAGTTTATATTGTCACATTGTACTATGCTCAATAAATTTGTGATTGCTTCATCAACTGCAACGTTTCTGTACATCTGATAATCACCTTAAAATTTATATTGCACTGCTCTATAATAGTCTATTGTTATAGATGCAGTTAAAATCATTACTGTTATACAAACACAGACATGCTAGTACAAACACAAATACACATACAAATACAGACATGCTAATAAATTATTAAACCTTTTGGACGTTATTATGTTTATAAAATAAGGTTGCCTCAAATTTGGATCAGAGCCCCAAAATTACATTGTACCTAAATGTCTAATTTACAAATATAATTTATTCATTAGACAGACATGTTAGTACAAAGAAAAATCTAAAATAATAATAATAATAATAATCAAATAATAAAAAAATCTAAAATGAATACTTACATACAATATATACCATAATGCTTATTTTTGGGATGAAGTCCTTGAAATTGCAAAATCTTCAAAGTAAGTTGAATCCATTTTAGTTATATTTTGCCATTAAGAGATTTGCACCTTTGTTTTCCCCATACAATCTAATAAAGTGAGCAGAAAAAAAAAATTTAAATGGATTTATTACTAGAAATATTAATAAAAAAATCTAAATTTTGACTGATTTTCATATGCCATACACTATATTAAAAAGGAATGCAGAGAATGAAGGTATTGGTATATGTGTAGTTTATTTGGTTTTCCAGCAATTTTAAAATGAAAACAAAGAAATTTTAATTTCAACTGAATGAATGGCAATCATGCTAACTTTTATGAAATAATTAACATTCGTTGTCATAGCAAATTATTTCAAAGCTCTTAAACTAATACAATTAAAACTAATTAGAAAATAACAAAAAAAAAAAAACAACAATTTTTTTTTTATACTTGACACTCCACTACTAACACCAAATTTCAGTTGGCACAACATTCCTTTCCTATCAACAAAAAAAAAAATTTTTTTAAAACAAAATTAACAATAATAATTCTTCTGCTAATTCTAATCTACATAATGAACTATTTCTACCAAAATAAACTTTACCTGAATTTATCCCATAAATTAAATAATTTCTCAGTGTTATTAAAGATTTGGTAATCTCTTGTATTGAATTGCTTAGTTTATTTTTTTATATTATAGATATGTACTATATTTTTGAAATTACTTTTGTTTTTGTTACATACTGTCTATGCATTGCTTTAATTGTTTATTTTTTTAAACTAATGTTGAATAAAAATTAAAATTTTTTAAATGATGTGAATTATTAAAATATGACTACTTTGAGATTTTTTTTAATAATAGTTTTTCATATTTATTTTTAGTTTACAGATTTAAAGATGTCTCCTTTTCCTTTTTTTTTTTATAAATATGCTTTTATTTAAACTTTTTTTTTTGCGTGCCCATCTGTGAAATCTTATAATTCAATTTTCAACCTTTCTTTAATTTCTGATCTAGTTGAAACTTTGCATACATATGAATTCTCAATGATAATAACATTTTTGTCTAGAGTTTTCAAACAATTTTAACAAAAAACTAATAAAAATGTAAATTTTTAATTTTACATAGGATTCGATAATTTTTATGACACTGCCATCTAGCAGTATAAAATTCTATTTAATTTTCTTTATTCATAATTTCTGGAATTATATAAAACTAAAAAATAGAAAATTAAAAAAAACTGCTTTGTTTCATATACTAAAAATAAAAAAATAATTTTTTTACAGCTTTCATAAAAATAGGATGATCATGTTTATAAATTCATAGGTCATGTCCCCCCCCCCCCCAATAATTTAAATTAACTTTCAGCTAATGCCCACTTTGAGTAGAATGATATTATTACAATAAGTAGGTGTGATTTTTTGAGAATCTAATTTTATGAATTTCTAAACATGATCACCTCATACTTTTACACCGAAAGCTGACAAAAATTTATTTTTTATTTTCTAGTGCAATTTTTATTTTTTAATGTATTCATGTAAATAAAAGCATTTTTTAAAAAAAATATTTGTTTTGGTGGAAAGTAAATTTTTTTTAGATTAAATAAATTTATAATGAAATTATTTAAGCTGTTACTTCTGAATATATAAGTAATTTTTATTTATGTTTTGATAGAGAGAGGATTTTCTTTAGTTTAAATAAATTTATAAAGAAATTATTTAACTTGGAACCACTGAATATATAATTGTTTTTGCTATTTAGTTGAAGATTTATTATTATTAACAAAAAAAAAAAAATCAAATGGTTTGCCACTCAGGAGATCACATATCATTTGAGCATCGGAAATGATAATTGATCTTTGATCTATGAACTTTTAGCTCTCAATTTCATCATTCTATCACTGCATTAAAACAGTGTTGTTTTTAAGGAGAATATATATTATAGATTACTTATTATATTTAGTAGTTTACATGAACACATTTACTGTAGAATTTTTACTGTCAATCATTTTGAAAAATAAAACAGTTTATGTGCTGTTTTCACCAAATCAAATGATGATCTCCAGATTTTTTTTAATGTTTAATGCAAAATATTAGTAATATTTTTTCTTAATAATCATATTAAACTTTTTTTATTAACATTTAATAATCCTGTAATTTTATTTAACCTTTTCATAATATATCTGAGTATGATAACATATATATCATAAGTAAATATAAGCATCTAAGATGTGACAAGATACTATGTAGGAAGAATATGTAATGTTATCACAAACAGTCACTAAACTCCTATTTTTATCAACCGTTGAAAAGTTAAAATGGGAGAGATTAGCACACATAAATATGATTTTAGAGATTCTTATCTTTATTTAAATACTTAATTTTTATTTTTATTGATATTTATTTTTGATGTAGACAGTACTTTGCTGGAGATGTTCCTGGAAGACACTCAGACTGGGGATATTGTTATGGCTTTTACATTTGATGAAGCTTCTCTAAAGTATGTAAACCATAAAAAAGTTTTTTTCCCAATAATTTGTAATTTTTAGTAATTAAATTTTTTTTTTAAAAATTGTTAATTAATATATAAAATTAAGTTATTGCTTCAAATTGTTGTGATCCATTTTTTATTAATTCTTTGTATGTTCCTTGAAATAGTCACTCATTTGCTTAATGAATTTTATTCAAAAATATTTTAAAAAAAAATGCTACAAAGTTTTTTGCAAATCATTTATTTTTAAATATCAATAATAAATAGGGCTTGAATTAGATCTTTATGATAGAATAATTAAAAAAAAAAAATAAATTGAGCAATATACATGATTGTCATGATTATGTAGATATTAAAATTTATTAATTTTTTATTAATGATTGAAAGTCTTCAAAAATTTGTATATTGACAGTTTTGTATTTGATACTGCCATAAGAATTTTTTTTATTTATTAAAGATGAGCATTTCCCTTGCATATTAATATATATGTAATACTTAAAATGTTGAACTTTCAAAATATTTTGCTAATGAATACAATTTAGAGCTGAAGGTGTATAAAAAGTGCAGTTAAGATAATAATTAAATATATAAATGCTAGTCAAATTCTATAAGCCTTGAGACTAAACAGTTATATTGTCTTTTATGAAATTTATATCTTTAGCATGTTGATGATTTATTTACTGGTATGTTTAGTTTAAAAATAAATATTTGCTTTTTTTTTTGTAATTATCTAATAATTTTTTTGCAATTTGTTTAAATTATTCTAATAAAGTGCGTTGGTGGTTTAGCGGTTAGCATAGTTGCCTTTCAAGTAACTGGCCTGAGTTCGCTTCCCGGTCAACGCATTTGACATATGAAAAAAAAAAAAAGCAGATTTATTTATTTAATATTATTTCGACATTTGACTTCTCATTTTAGTCTGAATTCTCAAAGTAAATTGTTAGAATATATTGATCATTGTTATGATTTTTTTTATCATCTGCAATTTTTTAAAAAAATTTCTTCTTCCTTACTAAACATATATATATATATATTTAATTAACATAATGTAATTGTTTAAAAAACTATATTATGTTTTTTTTTTTTTATGTTGAAAACATTACAAGATAAAAAAAAAAAGTGAACTAATTATTTTTGAAGAATAGTTGAGTGCAAAAAAAAAACAACAAACAAACAAACCAAAATTAAAAAAATAGCATTTGCTAATTGGTACTATTGAGTGGAACTGATATCAAGGTACTGTTTTCAATTTAGATAAATAGCCTTTTAATGGATTAAAATGAAGTTATTTTTAATCAGTGTAAATAAATATATAGTGAGGTTTCATCACATTAATAATCACTAAATTTCAGCCTTCAGTTTTAAAAATATTTACAAAATACATAACTATTTTGTTATCAATTTTTTTCTCTCTTATTATTATTTTTTGAAGTGAATTTTATTTTTTTATGTTATATTTTAAAGGTTATCTGATCTTGCAAAGAAGTTATTTTTTGAACTGGGTAGTGCTCTAATTCAGAACATCAAGTTTCGCTCCAGCTGGTACGTGATTGGTCAGAAAGGCATAGAAGGATTTACACCGTATGAAGAGGTATATTTTTTTTATTACTGACTCTCATAAATTGTGGTGTCTGTTGGCTTACAGATTAATAATTTGATATATTATAAGTTTCTTTAGCTAGCAGTTGAAAATATAAAATCTAACTATATAATTATTACTAAATTATTGATTTCATTTTAAAAATATATTTATCAATCTAAAAAATTATTTATTAATCTATGGTGGAAAAGTTTAATATTGTTACAGATATCCAAAAACTGAGAATATCTCCGAGACTACCATTAAATGTATGTTGGTATAAGATAAAGATGTGGTTATATATCAGCAAGATAACCCAGGCAGCCATATGCATTACTCGACAAAAATAGAAGTTAATAAACAGAGCAAAACTCTCCATACAGTATTGCCACCTGTGCTAAACAGAGTAATCAATGGATGCCAGAAGGCTTGTGCATAAAATCCCTATTTAATGCCTACTCATCCAATATCCTCAGACTATTTTCTGGCTTGTGGCCTTCGTCAGTGAGGAGCTTTGGATCTGAGAGTACTGCATCTAGATCTTAGGATCTAATGCAACCCTCTAGCAACCACCTTTTATCTCTACTTAACTACAAAACTATGAGAATGAAATTGAAAACATAAAAAATATTTTCAATCTAAGCACAGGTGGCAATACTGTATCGAGAGTTTTGCTCTGTTTATCAACAATTAATGTGCTAGTATAGGAAATGTGATCATGTGATGCTTAAAAATAGAAGTGTTCAGGATATTATTGTAGAAACTATCAGCTTTGATCACTTGATTCACTACAGGACAATGTTGTAATTGCAAAATACATCATAGCATATTTGATAAATGTTAAGGATGCCAATACTCTTGTTATTACTTAAATTATAAAATGAAGTTTGGTGAAGATAGGCCTGAACTCCTGTAATCTTTGTGATGGTTCTTTTTGACTTTCAATGCAGATAGAAGGTTAGTAGAGTTGCATGACTAGACGAATAGCATTAGCCTAAAATAGAAGTGATAGTTTATTACATATTTGAAATGACCTAACGACAAACTGATTCACTTGTTACTAATAAGTAATATACTACTTCTATCTACTTTTACATGGGTCTCACAAATTATGTAGCCAGTCACTTTAGGTGCATGTTAATGTTATGCTGATGTTTCTATGAAAATTGATGAAATTTAGCAATCTATGTTGTTTTCTGATTGGCAAGCTGCTGACTATTTTTGATTAGAATAATAGATAACCACATTTCATCTGTCTTATCAAACATATATGCAATTTTATTGGATAATACATGAAAATGTTATTGGAATGGTACAGAATTATGGGACCAGAAAAGGAGTAAATAAACACATGTTCTAGGGACATTATTAACAATTAATAAATATGCTGAAGGCAAAAATAAAAAATTCCAATTCTCTTATTAATAGAACTGACAATTATATTGTAGAATGACACATTTGAATTTAATAATAAATTTTATATCTGTAAAAAAAGGACTACTTATGAATGGACATTAAATGGATCTTTAAGCAATATATTTATAAACAAATCTAGAAATTTATAATAAAAAACGAAAGTAAACATATATTTTATGAAAATTGAAAATTGCCTTTTAATATTCAATAAAGTGATAGACAAATTATTTTATAGAGATTAAAAAAATAACTAAATGTATTACAAAAATTAAAACATCATGAATACACGAAATACAAAAAAAAAGTTGCAAATTGGAACTCAAATTTAAATAAAATGCACACAATTAATATTCTTAAAATTATAATTAATAAGAGGGTGTTGATTATTTTTAAAATCTATATGATCGAAAAAGAAAAAGATGAATTTAAAGATAGTAATTACAAGAAAAAATATTAAAGGAATAAAAAAAAAAGCTGAAATGGATTGAGGAGATATCAATAATTAAAATAAATAACCAAATATAATAAAAAATAATATTCTTAAATTATATAAAATTAAATATAAAATATGTAATGAAAATAACACAATACCTAAATATTTAAATGAGACAAAGAATTGACTGAAGATTAAAAGAACAAATAGGATTAAAGACTCACCAATTAGTAAACATATGAAAAAAGAGATTATAAATTTGAAGAAAATAATATAATTATCTAACAAAATAGAAAATGAAGAAAATTGCAAATAAAATAAATAACAATAAGAATATAAAAATAAATTTTAAAATGGTCCAATAAAAATAAATAAATATATAATAGATATCTTATGTAATAAATACATAAAAATGATATAAAGAATAATATTAATGGTATATACAAAATTAAATATAAAATATACAATAGTTTTCGGTTACGTGTACTGTGGCCACTAGGTGTCATTGCAGAACCACTAAGAAAACCCGCAAGTGATAATTTATATACAAAAATTGCTGAAATTGATAGAAAATTAAAATTAAAATACCTAAGGTAAGACATCAAAAGTAAGTACAAAAAAAAATGTAGTAAAAAATTTAGCCTAAGGCAAGACATCAAAAGTAAATAAAAAATCAAATGCAATAATATGTACATTTTAAAAAAGTACACACACACACACACACACACACACACACAAAATAGGTAAAAATATATAAAATACAAACCTCCCAAGCAATAGATTGAAATGGCTTAAAAATAAGTAAAATGCAAATTAAAAAATCGGTAAAATCAATGGAAAATTAAAATGCTAGAATCACTGAAATCAATGGAAAATTAAAAAGCTAGAAAACGCTATTTATACGATCTATGAAGATTATTGTTTTAGAAATATTATTAAAAGTTTAATTAATACATATCTATATATAGAAATTGAATACATATTTTGTTTGTAGTAATATATATATGTGGTAAAAAAAAATTCACAAAAAATAAAATAGTGATGATAAGTCTTCTTTGCCATTTAGTATAGTTACATATATTTTGACCATATTATTAATAATAATTGCATTAACATATGTTAGGGAGCCAAATAATGATAAAGAGTATTAGATGCATGCACTACAATTTGTCATAGCAAAGTTTCTACTTAAATTGAAAAGAGTGTAGAGAACAATGACATAGTCTGAACTATCCCTTTAATGATTTAAACACAGATGGAAATTTTTCAAAAAGTTTTTTTTTTAAGATGTAGACTTATTTTTGATTTAATTGATCAATACACAAGTGACAAGTGTTTTAATATTTGTTTCTCAAGTGAAGGTAGGTTGTCATTGTTAAATGTCAGAAAATCGAATTGATTTATCCAAAACTGAGGTTATGTGAGACATATACTACCCAGTCAAGAAATAATGTATTGACAGATTTATTTTTTTCAGAAGCATTTAAATTTTTTTTAGAATCATTTTTGGAAACATTTTTAGTGATCATTTTCTATTGCTATTGACTTCAGTTCATTTACTGATTGTGGAATGCAGCTTTAATTTAAAGATTGTCTTTTTATTAAAGATTTAGCATGACATAATATGGATTGATTAATGAATATCAGAGGTTTAAAAGGCATGGTTTCATGATTAATTGCTTTATGATATGGGTTTCAATTTTTACCTTTATTTTGAAATATTTTCAGGTAAACTTTTCTAAATATTTTAATTTTAATTGAAAATAGTTCTTAATTTTAGTATCAATCCAAACATCTGTCAACATTTTTAGATATTAATAGGAGAGTTTTTATGTAGTTTATGGTTCTTGTTACATTATTGGAGAATCTGGATCATCAATTTTATGAAACATCATAAGAATTTATTGATACAAGTTAAAAATTGATTAAAGGTGTGTTAGTTGTGTGAGTTTTAATTTTATAAGTACCTCATTTTAGACACCTCGTGTTAATATATATGAATTGTTTTTAGGAAATTATTTATTAAACAGTCTTGTATGGACCTCCCCCCCCCCCCCTTCATATTATGATCAATAAAATAGACAAGTGTAATTTTTTATAATTAATACACTTTGTTGCATAGAAGAAACAAAATCATATGATTAATTAATGCTATAGATGAATATTCAAAAACATCATTAGGAAAGAATCATGATAGAATTGTAAGAATAAAGCAATTAAATATTGGTGCAAGGGCAGCAAGGGATATTTAGATCACATATAATTTTCCTAGAACTTGAATCTACAGCTAAATGAGACAATATAAGATCATCATTATTTTTTTACTTTTTTATTCAATAGTAAACACATTTAAATAATTTATAATAGTAATTATTATACATCACAAAAAATAGTGTTGAGAATGAGAATAAAATTATTATGTAATAATAATCAGATTAATTATAAAAGTCCCTCCATTTTTCTGATAGAAATTTAAAAATATTAACTTTAATATTGTTGTTGTTACTTTTGTGCCAGCTATGAGTAAGATATTTCTTAAGAAAGTGGATTAATTTGAGTTTTTTTGCTATGTAGTTATATAATCTTTTCAGGTATCTGTGTGTCATTTGGGGTTTCTGGATTTTGTTCTTAGGTAGTTATATTTTTGAAGCTTTGTCCATGGTATTCAGAAGATTTTGATGAGAATTCTTACATTTGGGGGATGGACTGGATGGCTTTATCCCCCATCTCCCCAAATATATCTTCTCCAACTTATGATAAGCTAAAGCTAGATATATTATCTGGTATATAAAATCATATTGAAATGTTTGATAATAAATTTACATGGATGTAGGTGTTCTCTTGGTTATTTTGAGTATGTTTGCTATTATCTAATTGGGTTAGCATGGATTGAGATAACATTTGTGATCAGAAGAAAGTGTTAAGTTGAAAACATTCATATCCTAATCTATTAAATCTTTGATAGTGTTAAACTTATCTGTTTGACAGTAATCCACCAGAATAGTAACATTTAATGGGGATAGAACAGGGGAGCAATCCTAAAAAATAATAAATACTATACTATATAATTTAATTCTAAAATCAAAATTATTTATATGCATTAGTCTGACTTTATTTTTATGTCTATCTTTTAAATTTTAAAACTAAGATATCATAGAAGTTTTTAAAATTTTTTTTATATTACTGCATGATAATTTAAATAGATTTTGATATGAAATAAAGCTATCCTATGAGAATTCAAATCATAAACATTTTTCTTAAGTCCTGTTTGTTCCATATTGTTTATTTATTTGTTAAATCCTCATATTTACATGATTTTTTATTCTCTCTTAAAAATCTAATCATTTGTGTGGTAGTTTTTTTTTTTTTCAATTTTTTGAGATTTCTGATGGTAAAAAAAATTTTAATAATGGATTTATTTAATTCCTAGGAAATATTTGTGGCTTGTTAATTTTGAAATTAATCATTGGTATTGCAGCCAAAATTTTGAGTGGCTCCTATTCTTACACATATTGAGGATAAAAAAATAAAAATGAAATAATGATTAATTTTATTTTATAGCAATCATTAGTTAAAAATAATAATTTTTATGAATTTGAATTAAGTGTTAATTATTTAATTTGAGATTTTAAAGTTAATTTTCTTATGAGAGTGAACTACCATTTTATAATGAGCACTAAATCGTCATATAGATCAGCGGTCGGCAACCGATGGTCCATGTCATAATTTTAATGGTCCGTAAAGAAATTCAAATATTATTTAAATTTGCTAAGCTTATGTAATAAAATTTTTAAATAAAAAATAAATTTTGTTTAAACTGTATTATTATATGTAAAATAGAACAAGAACATTATATTGCTAATTGATTTGTTACTAAATACTACTGTGACTTGCAAAACATCTATCTCAAAGGCATTTAATTAAGCT
The DNA here is from genome assembly GCA_028023455.1 of Epiperipatus broadwayi. Classification (NCBI taxonomy): domain Eukaryota; kingdom Metazoa; phylum Onychophora; class Udeonychophora; order Euonychophora; family Peripatidae; genus Epiperipatus; species Epiperipatus broadwayi. The sequence continues at coordinate 828,656 of JAQFVV010000136.1, read as the reverse complement.
CTACTTGGTCAGCGGCATAGAAAAAGTAACAAAATAAGAATACCGAATTCTGTACAATTGACTAGGCATCAAATTTGACTAGAAGCTCCTTTAGGTATTGCGATGACAGCATTGGAGACACGGATTAGTAAAATAATTTTAAAGCAAAAGCAGCAAATGTCACACTAATTTTTAATATACATTATTATTATTTATTACTTTTGTGTTAAAATTAAAATTATTAATATATAAATAAATATATATATATATCATACTCAATGCTCGTATTAATTTGTACTTTAAAAATTATGTTAGTGGTTTGCAATATCTAAAAGGTTGCCGACTATTGATATAGATGAAATAAGAAAATATCTTGGAAATGCATAGAGAAACTATTTAATAGATATACTTGGAAGAAATTTACCTTCGAGTTGCGTTCCATTCTCTTATGAATTGTAACCCCCCCCCCCAAGTTTGACTTTTGGTTGTAAATGTTACCGTTAAATGGAAATAGATTTATTTGTAATTTATAAAAATAAACAAAAAAATAAGAAGCTGATTTCATAGAATACCGAACCGAAAATATAAATAATGAGAAGAATAAAAAGTAACTACTTTTTAAAATTCATTTTTAATTTATGTATTTTTTTGGTTCAAAATTGATTTGATAGACCGTACTTTTAAATGTGATAAACAAAAAACAAAAAAATACATAGAAAAAAAACCCCAGCCTGAAAATATAAGTAATGAAAAGAATAAAAAAAATTAAGTACTTTTTTAAATTCATTTTTTGTGTTAAAAAATTTATTTGATATTACTTTTATAAATGCGATAAACAAACTAAACAAAAAAAAAAAACCGGCCCCGGCAACATTATATTTATCTTTGTTTACAAACAAACCACGCCCTCTGGCGGTTTCAACACGCTATTATAAAAACAACCCTAAGCTATTAATAAATTATTGCATTCTACCAGATCAGTAAAATATTCTGAATTAATCAAAAACTAATGAATTGGATTATGGCTATTCTAATTGAAAGTGAATAATTTCATACAATTAGGAATTTCATTGTTATTTAGCTTTCAAACCATTTCCTTTGAGGAAGTAAATTTTAATATTTTTTTTGTTGACTAACCTCTGTTTAAATATTTTAGTAAAATAATGACTTAATAGAAGATGCTTAAATGTTTTCATTATAATATTAAAGACACCCAAATGCTTTTTTTGAACTTATAGTTTGGATATTTTTAGTTTTATAATTAAAATTGAGATAGCTGTCATATCCAATTAAATTTGTACATATATTTGTAAAGTTGTTAATGAAATCTTTATGCACTTGTGCATGTATGTTGGTTGGACAATAAATAAATAAACTACATTCTGGAAAATTAATTTATACCAATGTGCATATTAATAAAAGCACACTATTTTGCAAAGATATACAAATTTGGACTGACCATGCAATTAAAATAAAGCTAATATATATACTAAACTTATCCACATATATATGTGAGCAATAGCAGTGCATTATTGGGAAGTGAGTATTTGTACAATAGCATGTGTAGTAATGTGAGGAGCAGCGTATGCAAAGAATAGTGCAATGAAGTGTACAGTTTAGGACAGTGATGAGAAAATGCAAAAAGATTATCTAACTTCATCTACATGCATATTTATTGTAAAACACCCAGTAAGCAAGCTAGTTGAATTACTTAAGATATACTACTTTTTAATATTTTTTATTTATAGAGTAAATAAATTCTAGTTGTTAAATTTATTCTTTCACTTGTGTCCTAGTTATCACATTTACTTTTAGTTTCATTATTTATTTTTTATAACAATAAAACATTTATAGCTGGATATTCAAGTAAACAAAGGGACTTTTATTTTGCTGGAGAAAAGTCTATTTTTTTTTTTTACATCTTTATGTCATCAAAACAATTGAAAGATATTATTATAGTAAATTTTATAAGAAAACAATGAGTTATGATTTTTTTTTTATAGCATCCGATATTTTAACCAAGTGTTTGTTTACCTTTTCAATGTTGGTATTGGAAAGTCATTTAAACAGTATAGTATACACATTTTTAGTTGACTAATCATTAAGGCAAATAAAAGATAGTATTAACAATTTATATAAATTTCTTCAGATGAAATTAGATGTCTGTCTATAAAAGAATGTTGAGTCTGAAAGGTTCTACAATGTGCAAATAATTCAATGATCTTCAAATAGAAGAATTTAATATTACTAATCAAGTGGCGCCCCATTGAGATTCTCTGTAGTCAAGTAATATAAGTGAAAGACTGTCTACTATTTTTAACATGGTTTTTTTTAAAGATTAGTATAGAGTCTAGTTATTTTAATTTTTCATTCTATCAGTTTGTCTTTGCATAAACTTTATAATAAGATTGCAGGTTTGTGCAATTATATTTCTATTCTTTATTTCTGATTCCTAATTCTTTTTTTAATTTTTTTTTTTTCTATACTTTTTTTGTCATTTTCAAGAATTAGAATCATGTTTATGAATGTTGGAAAAAAATATATATATATAATGAAAACAATCACTAAGTGAAAATATGATGCTAAATAGATCATCTAAAAAGTAATACTAATTTAATAAATGAGACACACTTCCTCTAGTCACCTGACAATACCATATTGTTGGATGATTTAGAAGGAGGGTGTCTCATTTATTAGAATAGTATTACTCTTTAGACGAACTATTTAACATAGATATAATAAATACCTCCATACTTCCCAATTCTTTTTAAATTTACTTAAATAAAGATATACTAAAAGACAAATGACCCCCAAGATGCATTTCATGCTGAACCAGCACTCATCATTTGGCCCAAGTCACTATCTCTCATGTATATCTTTATTATATGAAAAGTATTCATCTTGAGTAAATTGTTACATTTTCATTTACCATTGTCAAATTTCCTCCAATCACAACTTTGATGCCATCCATTTCAGATAAATACAGTTGTAGTTATCTGAAATGGATGGCATCAAAGTTGTGAGTGGAGGAAGTTGACAATGATAAATGAAAATTTAACAATCTATTTAACATATGTGTGTGTGTGCATGTTTTGTTCAAATGAAAAAAAACCAACATAATATTATGCTGATATGATGTAAACTTTTGTTTCTACCAAAAAGCTGATTTTCCTTGAAATACAGAGCTATGTTGTTCTTTTTTTTTTTATTAGCTTTTTTTTTTTTCAATATCATCTAATAGAAAAATTATTATTTTTGATGTTAAAGTGAAGATTTTCCTAGATGAAAATGTGGATATATTTTTCAGCTTTTTTTATGTATATAGTTGCTTATTTATTACTACTATTAAATAATAATATTACGATAATGATGTTTTAGTTATATCTCTTCTGCCATCATTTGAGTAGTCATTGATTGTTCAGTAGAGATATTGAAAACAATATCAATAAAAACAAAACAAAACTGCATATTATCTGTCATATGATTTTGCTGTTACTTATTTCAATCAATCCAAAATTTATATGGGTACAATTAAAAAAAAAAAAAAAGGCATGATATATGATTAATTTGTTATGTGTTATAAAATTTTTTGTAAGGATGGAATCCTTGCCATGTCATTATGTTTATTAATGCATTTAGTTCAAAGAGACACAGGCTACTGAAATTCTAAAATTATTTATTTGAACATTAGAACTGTAGATTTTTAAAATATTGGTTTTGTGATTTAACCATTAAGCAGATGATAGTAAGGTATATAACAATTTTATTAATTAAATATGTTTTTAATTTTACAGATGACATTTCCTGAGAAAGCCGGTTGGGCGGAAGTAATTAATGCCAAAATGTGTGTTTCCCATCAGAGTAAGTATTGTAATATTTTTTTTTAAATTATGTTATAGAAAAAAAAAAGACATTGTTATTTAATATAATCAAAATTGTTTTAGTATTTGTTTAATATCTTTTTTTTTAAACAGCTTTATAATATTATTTAAGTTAGTTCTTGAATAAGTTGTTGATTAGAAGTTTTAAAGAAATTTCCTCCATCTGGATATTTGACATTGAATCTTAAGAGTCTGTCCATAATAGACCAGCTATTAATAACATCTCTCAGGCTCTTTGTACCCCAAAGACAAATAGCTTTTTTAAAAAAAGGGGGGAAAAAAACCTATTAAAAACCATAATAATATGATGATTTGATAGTGATGAGATTCAGCAACACGAAATAAGAACTTATAAAAATGCATGTGTAATATGTTATTAATGAAAGTTTTTATTATTTTTTAGGATATTTTTTTTGTAACAAGATATCTTTAAAAGAGCTTTGTAGAAATTGATCTGTTAACAATTTTAATTTCTAATATTATGCCCTTGGTATTGTAAGATTTCAGGATCGATTTCTGATTGAGAAAAAAAAAATTTGTTCAGTTGAATTATAACTTTAGTGTTTAAACATAGTATGACTTCATTTGTAACTGACACCATAAATTAAATTCTTTGCCTGAAGGCAAACTGAGATAACCATGAAAATAAATCAATATTATACATTTCACATTTCATTGTTGTTTAAAATTAAAAATAATCAATTTAAAACAAAATTGAAATAAATAACTCACTATAAAATAAAAATATTTAATACATCAATCTGGCTTTCATTCCTTAATGGAATCTTTTCAAGATGTTTCTATTTTTCAAAATCGCATAACCAATTACCCTATAGCAACTTCCCCCAATGGGCATTATTTATATTACATTACAATAAATATAATTATTAAAATACATATACTAAATATAATTAGTAAAGTACATATATATACATAAAAATGATTAAACTTATTACAGTCCTTTTTTTCCTCATAATATATATATATTGAAACAGAAACTCTGTTTCACGTGTGATTTATTTTACCCTCCCACCTAAAAAAAGGCAGATGTATATGAAAGATGTTGATCTTATTTTTTAAAAAAAAATAAAGCAAAAAGTTTATAAATTTACAAGAAAATCATTATTTTCTATAATTGAGAAAAAAAAGATAAACCAACATTATTGATTTTATAATTTTAAATTATGATATAAATATGTCTCTAAGTATTTATTTAAAGATGGCATTTATTAAAATATTACATTTTAATTTTTGAAACGATGTTATACAAAATATAATATTCGTTTGAGGCAAAGTTATCAAATTGAAAAACAGGGTATAATCCTCATGATTCCTTATCTGTCCTGCTAAAAGTAGTGGTCCAATCCTTAAGAAGAGAAAAGCACTCTGGCTTAAATGAAAGCTGTGTAACAAATCAGATACAGTGGGAGTGCTGCTGAATCAATCCAGAGATCAGGGTATAAATAGTTGAGTTTGAAGTTCAGAGGGGATTTTTTTTTAAAGGAGTTAAAAAGTAAAAAAAGTGAAAAAGTTAAAAAAGTTAAATTTTTTTATCTAAGTGTTGCTTAACTGTTTAGTTGACAACTGATTTTAGTCACCTTGGAATATAATATTTACAGCCACGTTGCTATTGATGAAAAAAGAAAGTATTAATAAGGAAATCATAAGGATGGAAGGCTAATCATAATAGCTTTCTCTCTTTGTCTATAGCCATGAATCTCCAAGCCTGCCTGAGTGAACATCATGGAAAGTAAATAATGCCATTCAACTCAAATAAACCGACCTCTTTTTGAAATGCAGTAGTAACCTGAAGTGAAGGAACAAACTGGATAAAATGAAGATAACAATTTCATGAAATATTCAATACTTATATGTGTTTATAAAAAAACAAATAAAAAAAAAGCAAAACGTCTTTCTTAAAGTAAATTATGAATAATTATAGCTATGTGAAAATTATTTTATTGGTGATAAATCATAAATACGTAAATGTCTTAAATGTCTATAATCAAAAGCATTTTTAATAAGGTAAATCATAAATGATTAACTTTTTATATGCAGATACATCTGAATTAAAATAAAATAAAAAATAATACTTATAACTATTTATATTGCTGATATACAAATAAGTATACCTGGAAGAATTAGAGATGCTGAACTATTACATATAGCTATAACTAACTAAATTACAAATGAAACTGCTGATAAACTTATGTGTAGAAATATACATCTGTGGCTGACCAAATAACAAATATTCATGCTATATACTAGAATAATTAAATTAATATTATAAATGAAACTGCTGATCAACTTATGTGTAGAAATATACATCTGTGGCAGACCAAATAACAAATATTTGTGCTATATATTAGAATAATTAAATAAAAATTATAAATGCACATCTATACTTGACTGGATTCTAAATAGTCCACAAATCTGGAATTGCTTATATTACCTGTTTATCTACCTGTGATAAATGTAAAAATAATGAAACGCTATATGAATTACAAATGCTCATATGCATATTTGCTTATATTACCTGTTACCTACCTGTGATAAATTTAAAAATAATGAAGTACTATATGAATTACAAATGCTTACATGCATATTGGTTGTGTCTAAATAAAATAGTGAAACTTATGTGTATAAATGCACATCCATACTTGACTGGATTCTAAATAGTCCACAAATCCGGAATTGCTTATATTACCTGTTTACCTACCTGTGATACATGTAAAAATAATGAAATGCTATATGAATTACAAATGCTTACCTGCATATTTGCTTATATTACCTGTTTACCTACCTGTGATAAATTTAAAAATAATGAACTACTATATGAATTACAAATGCTCACATGCATATTGGTTGTGTATGAATAAAATAATGAGACTTATATGTATAAATACACATCTATACTTGACTGAATTATAAAAGCTTCACAAATCTGGAATTGCTCATCTTATCTATTTACCTATCTAAAAAGGATATACAGATATGGAACAAATAGTTAAAAATATTCATGCAGTCATGGTAGACGTCTACTTGATAAAAGATCTTTTGACTTCTTCACACAAGATAAATTAAAATGAGCCTTCATTTGAAATAAATATAGAACTTTATTGGAAGGACTTATCAATTTCATTGTTAATAAAACTGTTGTTACTTAAAATTAATTTTAGTTGTTCAGTTCCATTTTTGCATCACTAGTTATTCATTGCTTTTGTTACGAGAATTTCGTGCCTCCTGAGCTATGTCTGGCATAACTAGACCTAGGTAAGTCAGATTGTAGTGAGATGGAACTCTAGTGGTGCCGTTTGGGAAACCAAACACAGAAATTTCTAGGTGTTTCCAGTCTCTATGGTGCTACATCCTCTGATGAGCAAGAAATATTGTTGTAGGGGGTGGGTGGGTGACATTTGTATTGGGGAAAGCCAATCGATGGTTCTTTCCTACAATATGCTCATCAGGAAATTGTTACAACTGAGGTAATAAAGGGGTTGTATGGGGATCCAGTTACAATATTTACAAATAATATAATAAAAAAACCCAACAAAAATAATAATCCCTTTTATTTTTAAAATTATAACTCTAAAGTTTCCAATAATCTAAAAAAAAAAAAAAACATCTTGAAAAGGTCTATTTCAATTTGTTTTAAATTGATTATTTTCAATTTTATATATAGAAGGCAATATTATGGACAAATATTAACATGGAAATTTGATCATTTAAACTATTGTTGTTTAGTATGATGATTGCAGTTTACTAATCACTTGCTATACTATTTTTAATTTTTGTGCTGTTGAAAGTTGTAAATAAAACTTAGTATGGTTGAACATATGTATCAGAATCTTCATATTTAAAGTGTGAATGTTATCAAATTTCTGTGCACAATAAATTGCTGTTTATGATGATATAAGAAAAGTAGCTCATGCTTCATTAACACTACTGTTATTAATTTATGGTATAGTGATTTAGAGTTGCATTTTTTTTTTGTAAATCTTGATATTTTTTAAAGTTAAAATTAAAATACAGCATAGTATTTATTTAAATATGTATATGTAAATGATTTTTAATGTTAATCATAAAACCAAATCTGTAAAACTTCTGGACATTATTAGTATATTTTTGTTACTCTGATCTTGAGAATTTAAAAAATTCCAGGGATAAAAAAAGTCTAATCATTTTAATTATTTAATATTATTATTTTTTAGTTTAATGACCAAAGAAATCAAATCATTTTTAATACATAGGTCTGATAAAAAGTTAAAGTCCTATACGTGTTGATATTTTTAAATTTAAGTGTTGTATAAAGACAAAAATATTGAAGGCTTTTGAAATGTGAATTTGGGGGTGGGGGGAAAGTAAATTTAGTTGGTATATAAAAAAAATAAATATGTACAATATATATGCAATATTGCTGCTTCACATGTTATTTTGGGAAGAAAAATAATTGTCATCATTAGTTATCTAGCAAAAATTTCATCCTTCAACTGAAATATCTTTTTTTAGAGTTTCAGTGCTTTCCTCTATATTATACTATGATTTATTGCTGATTTTTTTTTAAAGATTATAATAAATTTTTCCTCTAATTGTCTTTTTACACCATCTCTTCAAATTTTTTCATATATATACTGCATGTCAAATTTATTTCCAATTCTATGTATTTTTTTAATTTTTTTCTCTAAAGTAACATCTCAAAAGTCTTAAATTTTTTTTATTTTTTTATTAAGTATTTCTAAATTTGCAGATATTGATATGTTTTAATGTGTATCTAATATCTTTTAAAAACTTACGCATGCATTGCATTTATTTAATGCTATTTTTTTTTTAAAATCATGTATTAAGTTTTCTAATAAATAGAAAGACTATAAAAATGTTTATTTGCATCTTTCTCAATAAATTATTTTGCAATCTATCTCAGTAGAACTTGAGATCAATGGACAGAAAATTTTAAATATTTTTTTGATTTTTGTCATTATTTTAATCCATTTAAGTGAGTTTCTTATTAATAATGAAGTCTTGTTTTGGACAAGTAAACAATTTTATTTAATACTAGTAGGGAATATATGATTAAAACAGCTTATTCCTCTTGTTATTAATAGATTTGATTATATATATGATTTTTCAAAGAATTAGCTATAAACTTCAGAGCTTTCAATAATTATTGCCGTGTTGCATACACTGTCTTTGTTACTAATGTTGAACTTTTTTGTATGTAGTTTAGATATCAATTAGGATTCTAATGATTTTATTTGAATTTTAATGCCAGGGAACAAACACAGATGATCTTATAATGGGGCAGCAAGTTATTTTATTTGCTTTACTTCAAAACCATTTAATGTAAACTTGAGTAATCAGCTGTTGGCGATCTTTAATAAGAAGAGAAATTTGTATGTACTTGTCTAAAAGCCCCATTTATCACTTGTACATTATTCAAATAATAATCCAAGATTCAAATATCTAAAGTTTTCAACCCAAACTAACTTGCTTGTATAGTTATATAATTCTATCATTAAACCAGTAATTATATATTTTAGTATCTTAATTTTATATTAATTGTAGGAATTTTTGAAACTTTTGATATGGAAGGTATATAAGAAATAAAACATATGACTTTCTCTGCTTATTTTTGATATCTTAACAATAAAAGCAATTCACTTATTCATTCAAATTTACAATAGATGACTCTGGAATAAAGTAAATACAATAGGATTAATGTTGAAAATAAATAGAGAAGGTCATGTGATGCTTTATTTGCAACTTATTTTGCAGTAGAAAAATGTTGCTCATAATATTTGTATTATATACCGTAATTCTTCTAGGTCCACATCATTTAGTTCCAAGCATTTATATGGATATCAAAATTTATTATAAGAGTCTTTTTAATATTCATACTAACTCATATGTGTAATGTGTATATTTTTATCATGTGTGCACACACACACAAGCAATATGTACAATTTAATTTAGAAATTATTAAACTATCAACAAAAAAAAAAAATGCAATCAAACTGGTGATAAGATTAGCAAGTTAATCTTTGTTTTATTCTAAAGCCATTTATTGTATGCTTGAGTATCAGATGGAAATGCTATATTTACATCACCAGACTATTTTCTGGCTATCGGCCATTTTCATTAAAGAACAGAATTTTTAGAAACCATTATGAAAGTAATAATCTGAGATTCAAATATACTTATTAACCAAGCTAACTTATTTGTATAGTTATATAGTTCGGACACTAGAATTGTAGTTAGATGTTTTTTAATAGTTCAGTATTTCTTAATTAGAAAGATATTTAATAAATTAACTAAAAAATAGTAATTAGTACATAAATTAGTTATTTACAGTTTAACTCATAAATAGACAAAAATATTTTCCAATATTAAGAATGAAATAGAAACAAAAGTAACTGCAACTCTCGATGAGCTATATATAAATCTCCATTTCACTTTCACATCATTAAGATATGATTATTTATAGTTATAAATATTTTAAATGGTACTACTTAATGGAATATAAGAACAGACTGTAATTCAACCACTAGCTGAACCTATAAGATCTTTAAAGTTACTAAAATTAAATAAGTCAGTAATTAGAATGATAAAATTTAGTTTTACAATTAGGCATATTAAGTTATTATTTTTTTTATCTTTCTCTAAAATAATAAAAATTTAAATTTTTGTATATTTTTTAAATTTTTCTTGTGATGAAAATTAGTGGTGAAATCCAAAAGATACAAAGCTTAAGTAATTTTCAATTTTTAAATTCAAGCTATTACTCAAATAATAGTCATTTTCTTATGACATTTTATTCTGTACAGAGTCAATGGCTTACTGTAAATTAAAAAATTAAATTTAGAAAATTAAAATTTCATCTCATTCATTTTTAATTTTATCTAATAATCAGAAAGATTATTTCAGCAGAATTTTTTGTTACAGATATCTACTTTTACGTTAAAAGATTAACTTACATAATCAACAATGTATATTTTATTAGGTTTTGATGTGATAATTTGTAAATATTCTTGATTTATATTTGTTACATTTTATTATTATCATTCATGTTGTTATCTCTTGTTTTATTATTCATTTAGTTTTAAGAAGTTTACAACTTTTATCATTGCATATGTAACCTTTATCTTTTTTGAAGTTTTTTTTTTTTTTTCATAGTCTAAAAAATGTAAACAATGCAATATGGATCTTAATAATAAGTATTATTTTATTAGGAAGGTAGGTTCATATATAGTACTTAAAATATGTGTTGTCTTCTGGATTATTACAGTGTCATCTTAAATGTATTATTAATATTAAAATTCAATGTGATTTCTATTTGGGTTTTATAATTTATATTTGTAAAGGAACTAAATTTAATTAATCATATTCTTTCTTGAAAAGTTTTGAGATCTATATTGAAGTAAAACTGTTATATATTCCTAGTTCAGTCTGACAATGTTTCAATGTGTCTAGATGCTGGTTAAGTAATAACAACAATAACAAAAAAAAAAAAAATCTTCAAATTCTAATGATCTGATGTTTATGTAGGCAAACTTAAGTTTTCAGGCATATGACCAAGAATAAAATCTCTGGGAACTTTATTATTGTATCATGAATTATTTAGTGAATATAAAAACTCTTCCTGTTTTTAAGTACAGAAATAGATATTTTTAATTGAATTATAATAAGGCTAGATATGGGATGTTCAGTAGCTTTATCATTGTAGCATGAATTTTTCAGTATATAGTTGTTGAACATTGATATGCCATATTGCCCTTTTTGTGTACATTTAATTGAAGATGCAATTTTCTTATCATTAATTATAATAAAGATAAAATATTATATGCTCTATAAACTAACATATAAAAAACTATAAAGCTGAAAAAATATAATCATTACCATAAAATAAAAATAAAAAATAGTAAATTTAAACATTTAAAAAATTAGTAATTTTAAATTTAATCATAAATCTTGGTATGTAAGTTTTAAAATTTAAAAATTAATTTTAGATTATTCTCCATAATATTTCAATTAAAATGACATTTTAGCATTTATCAGTAATTATTAACAATTCTTTTTTTGTAAAAATTATAACACTTTATTGCTTTATTTAAATCCAATCCATAGATAGAGGACATCTATTTAGTAGGTATTACTCTCTTCCTATAGAAGACAATCATACTTTAAATGATCAAATTTCAGTGTTAAAATTTGTCCATAATGTTGCCTTCTATATATAAAATTAAAAATAATCAATTTAAAACAAAATTGAAATAGACAACTCTCTATAAATAAAAATATTATTTAATACAACAGACCTGCTTTCATTACTTAATGGAACCTTTTCAAGATGTGTCTTTTTCACACAATGACATGCCCATTGGGGGGGGGGGATTGCTGTAATGTAATTGGTCATGTGATTGTGTAAAAAAGAAAGATCTTGAAAAGATTCTATTAAGGAATGAAAATCGGATTGATGTATTAAACAATATTTTTATTTATAGTGAGCTGTCTATTTCAATTTGGTTTTAAATTGATTATTTTTAATTTTAAGAAGACAATCACTTATGGGTCTTTCTTTTTAACAACATAAATATTAGATTATGTGGTAATTTGTTTTTTATTTAATAATAACATTGATAAATCAGAATAACAAATATATATTTTTAATTGAATTTGACCAATTTCTTTTTACAAATTGATATTTAAAAATGTTACTGTTAATATTGTATTGATAAATTTAATTTATTTTTATAATTAAAAATAGTTTTTCTTTTGAAAAATAAATTTGAAATAATTTATCAAAACAATTTCAATATAATGTCAAAATATAATAACTGTACATAACCTGAAAGTATTTATGAATTTATTTTAAAAACCTCAAACATGTATTCTCTGTGTTTTTTAAAATATCAAATTAAAAATAGTTTGTTTTATTCCGAAGAATAAATTTGAAATAATTTATAGTGGAATATAAAAATGTAATTATTATATATATATCCTGAAAATATTTTTCAATTTATTTTAAAATCCTTATATACGAAACTTTTTTTTCATGTATAAAAAAAAAATTTTTTTTTAAATTTAATTTTTTATGAAAAACTTATAAAATTATTTTGTATTTGTCATTTTGAAAAATTGCATTTCAAAAATAAATATATTATCTATAATATGATATAGCATACACATACACAAAACATGCCATTTAAGTGCTGCATGTACTGAAAAACAAATTTATTTTACTTTGATGTTCAAATGCTGAGGAAAATGCAATTGTATACATGCATGATTGATTTGGATACTCACTATGTGGATTTTCATGACAAAGTTTATTCATAATATACTCTGTAAGCATTTCTTCCCATTCCAAACAAGAAATTTTCAAAAGAACTTGTTTAATCAAATATTTGCAGTTCATGTTCATGACTTCATTTATAACAAATTTTAACATTTTGCTAAGATTTCATTTATTTTTATTTTTTCTATATCATCTGAATTTTGTATTGTGTTTCAAAAACTCACAATAGTAGCAAGTTCTCTTTATTGATATAAAAACAGATTAAGCTACATGCCTAAATAGTAAAATCATTAATGGTCTATAATGAGTGAACATAGAGATATTTAATTTATGTTAATTTTTTAGGTGGACTCGTACCACAGACTAACTTAATCATACAACCTTGCCTTATCATTGGGAATCTTGTATTTAATGTATAAATATTATCTTTTTATTGGTTAGTTGATTAGTATGCTGGATCTATATGCAAAAAGTTGATCAAAATTTTTTTTAATTTATTGATACCAATGGATAAGTTTCATTATCTGGAAAGAATTATATATGTGTATTTGTGAAAACATTAGAGGGTCCATTATATCTGTTCTTCCTTACTGTAATGTATTCAGTTTTATAATCCTGAATATTCTTGGGCTATTTTTGAATTCTTCTGCTTCCAACTTTGTGATCTTCTTTAGAGTTCACTGTTGGATGAATTGCTGGCTTGAGATGTCTCTTCTGGTTGATTGTGTGTGTGTGCATATATATATATATATTTAATTGTTTTGTAATCAGTATGTTTGGCTGCAGATTTTTGGAATAATAATTTATAGTTTTTTTGATTTTATGGGAGGTTTGAATAAGTGCAGTTGATCTTACTGTCAGTCTTCTGATTTGTGAACCATATATAGATGATTTTTTTGCAGACCATTGTTTTTTTTTCTGATAAGTTCTGAAAAGAAATCTAGCATCACATTGAAAATGACTCTATCCATTTTATAGTACCAATGCCTCACATGATTTAGATAAGATGGCTGTTAACTTGGTCACTAAGTAGTGATTAATCAGAAATTCTGTTGGTGATTTACCATGAGTAATTGTATGATATTGTATTAATAGTATTCTAGTTACACATGTGCTCTACCATTTTTCTTAAGTGACATCTTGAGTTTATAGGCCATACAGTCTGCTTGACTAGTATAATCATGATGGAATTATAGGGATAGCAATTGTTGGATTCCATTCTTGATGCAGAAGTTTTTGAATTGATTAGATGAGAAGGCAATATTATTATTTCAAATGATAAGCATAAGATCATATTTGACCATAGTTTTTATAATGCATGAATAGATGTTGAGACATGGAAGAGAAAATGGCATTCATCTCCATTCACTTTCAGTATGGTCTTTGTAGATTCTAGATCAAGGAGAACTCGTAGAAGGCCATGGAGTAGTTGAAGTTTTAGCTGTCACTTTTGGATAGTTGACAATGCCAGTATTGGTGAACCCTGGATTCAATGTTTAAATCAACATGTAGCCACTAAACATAAGAGTGCACCAATATCTTTATCTTCAAGATTCCTGTAAGTGGTGATAATAATATAGTGAGTCTAGTACTAATTGTCTTACCAATTTCATTTGGCCAGTTGCGAATCCAGATTGATGCAATTATTTGATTTGTGAAACTGCTTGGGGGATTTTTTTTCTTAACATCCCAGAACAAATTAAAAATTACTGATCAGCTAACATCATTCATCCAACTGTTTTACTATTAAGTTTTGCATTATTCCTTAAATCAATCATATTGATTATTTGATCATTATTTGTTTCCACTAGGCCTTTAGAAGGCAATCTGTTAAGGATTTCTTTTGTAGGAAATACTTTTTTTTTTGTCTGTGCTGCATTTTATATGTATAAATAAGCAAAAAATTAAAAACAATATAACATTAGAGATGATATATGCTGGAAAAGGCTCTTTTCTGCTGCCAGGATACCTGAATCTCTCTGTCAATATGACAGTTTTTCTCTGCCTTAGTTAGCATTGACAACACAAAACTATTGAAGCTTCAGACTTGTCTATCCCTGGAGCAAGAACTATTTTAACCACTATCTCAAATGTGAAACAACTTCCTTTGAAGATCATATTAAACAAGTCATAATGAATGAATCTTTTAGACTTAACTATGAAATTTGTTGCATATGAGATTTGTTTTACCCTAACTAGAATAAATTAGAGATTTGAATAACTTTTGACCAATTAAGTTATATATTTTTATAAGATATCATAGGCAATTGTTTTTTTTTTTTTCTTTACTAATCCTCATTAAATCTCTTAAAAAAGTTGAACTTATTGCCTTAGTAGTCTTTCACTATCTTTTGACTTGGATGAAGGCTAGTTTTGACTTTTGCTAATCCTTTCCAATTAACTTTCTAAAGTTATGAAAATGGCCCTACTTGAATTGATCTCCATCACAATTGATATTTTATAATATTCTGTGCTCAGAAAGTCACATTCACCCTCATATTTCGAAATTAATATAATTTAAATCCATTGTTCACATATTTTTTCCCACCCAACTCTTGCTATTGAGATCTAGAAGTCTGACTACATTTGATAAATAACACATTACTTCAATATGTTATGTTTTGTTAGGGCACAGCATGAGATGAGTCTTTGGTTTAGGGCTTCAGTCTTCCAGCCTTTGTCTATTAATAAAAGTATGTTTAAATGCAATTTTTTAATCTTAGCAATGCTTATTAAGAAATGGCTAAGTTAAAAGTTATATTGAGTTCGCCAATAATTTTTCTTGTAAACTAATGATGATTCTTCATTCCACAATTGAATCTACCCCTAATATCTTTTATAAATTGTGAATCAGAGCTAATTTCCTGAGCGTAGTTACCTAATTTATGACACATTCATTTTTATTTTAATTTCTTAAATTTATATCTGTAATCAGTCATAGTTTAGGGCAAAAATAATTGCTGAGAAACTTAATAGCTTTCTCATAAATTATTTCTGAGGGATAAGCAACCACTGTTTGTGCATATAAGAAATTTCATTTTTAGCTGCTGAAAGGCACATGTTTACAAATATTGCTAATTTCAATTCTTTGTCTATTTTATTAGCATTCAAGGACAAACAAAATCTGTCGAAATACACAAACCAACATCCTAGTTATCATGGACTCTATTCTATCCATATCTTATACAGATACTTTTGCTAAAATTGGGAAGGTAGGCGGATGACTCTTAATTCAAAATGCAGCATAAATGAACTAATTTCTAGATAAATAACTGATTTCATTTTCATTGCCATTACTGTTATATATTAATTATTAATATTACATTCAATATTCACATCAGTGCTGAGTTCTCTTTATTTATATATTATTATAATAATAATAATGACGCCGGCGACGACGACGACGGAGGAGGAGGAGAAGAAGAACAAGGAGAAGGAGGAGGAGGAGAAGAAGGAGGAGTAGGAGGAGGAAGAGGAGTAGAAGGAGAAGAAGAAGGAGGAGGAGGAGAAGGAGGAGGAGGAGAAGGAGGAGGAGGAGAAGGAGGAGGAGGAGAAGGAGGAGGAGTAGGAGTAGGAGGAGGAGTAGAAGTAGGAGTAGGAGTAGGAGGAGGAGAGGAGGAGGAGTAGTAGGAGGAGGAGGAGGAGGAGGAGGAGTAGGAGTAGGAGTAGGAGGAGGAGTAGAGGAGGAGTAGGAGTAGGAGGAGGAGTAGGAGGAGGAGGAGGAGGAGGAGGAGGAGGAGGACTATTCCAACTGTGAAAAGAGAGAGAGAGAGAAAATTACTCTAGAAATGAGTTTTGTGATGACTATACAGAACAATCTGTGAACTACAAGTAAACATGCTATCTATTTTTCTGTGATATCTTACAATGTTATCTATTAATTTCTTCAGCAGAAAACTTTTTTTTTATGAAATGTTTCAGCACTATGTCTAAATGCAGCTTTTCAAAGTATTCTATTATCTGTGATATCTTCCCAGTGAAAAACTATTGATATTGCACTTCTTAGAATGTCTTTGAAATAATTCCTATAAGTAAGTGGGATCTACCTTTCCCATGAAAACCATGCTCAAGTTCACTGTAAAGCACTTGTTTAGTCTTACTTTTCTCACTCATTTTACATATCCAATCCAATGTCGGTATGATTTTACAATAGTGGACTAGAAAGTTGAAGAACATATTGGTTGGTTTTATGATGTTGCCATTGTATTTTTAAAATGTTATGGAGCATTTTTAAATAAAATTTTTCTAATGGCTTTATATTATGCTAATAGAGTGTTCAAATTCTATCTAACTTCCCTATTATTATATAAAATAGTAAATCAGTCATTGCTATTTGAAAAGTTGACCATTATATTAATGGAAATCATAAATTCTCCTTCAAACCAGCTCATAGTTTTCAAGAACAAGTTAGATAATGTGGAGGTTAAATAACACTGGACTATTTTATTCCTGCATGGGGAATATTGATACAAAGTAGAATATTATTTACAAATTTATTAAAATAAGTAAAAAATCTAACTTACTCATTGCTATATATTTTATAGCTATTTTTTATTTATGAGGATATTAAAATTATTACAGTATTCATCTAAATTGTGAGCTGGTTTGATTCAATTTTACGATGATTTTGTTATATAATGTTTTGACTTTGAATTTCAATAATTGATTTAATATAACAATATGGAGATTAGGTCAAAATTGATCATTTTCTGTCAGGCTGGTAAATTAATATTTATATAAGAGAGGTTATTGTTTGCATATTTATTAAAAAGTTTTTAGAAAGTTTAAATTCAAACTTAACTCGAAAACTTTGCATGTGAAAATATACTTGTAAAATAATATAGGCGCTATTGCACCTGAACGCAAAGCTACTTTATACTTAAAACAAAATAAAATTATACTATTCTGCATGCACTTTCAAGAGACATGCTCTCATCTTCATAGCTCTAAGTGAATTAATTAAGAGCTATGAAGATGAGAGCACATCTCTTGAAAGCGCTTGCAGAATAGTATAATTTTATTTTGTTTTAAGTATAAAGTAGCTTTGCGTTCAGGTGCAATAGATCCTGTATTATTTTAAAAGTTTAAATTGCAAATTGCTCTTATGATATATGTATTGGAAGATGATTTCAAAATATTGTATACATTGACTTTATTTGAATTGTTAGCTAAAACAGTAAGTTTGTTATGGTCACAGCTAATATGATGTTTGACCTTTACTAGTATTAATGATTGAGTTATTATCCATATCGTAATATAGAGATTAAGTAAAGATGATCCATTTTTTATCTGTCTAGTGAATTAGTATTGGTGCAAGTCATTCATGTTACACATTAAACAAGAAAATCAATAATTTATTAGGTGTTTTTGTTTTATGGAATGATTTAAAATATTTTTGTAATTGATACAATACACAAAATAGAAGAATTACATATTTGGAAGTATTGATCAAATAGAAAAAACCCCAGAAATGAAGCTATATATAAGAAAGCATAATATTTATTTAGTTCTGAGAATTCTCCCATTTAGTTTAACTTATGCATTTAACAAGTTTTGTATATATGTTATTATGAATGACATGCAGTAGTGAATATACTTTAGTAATTATAACTATAATCAATTATATTCTAATGCTTTGTTGATTTTTACTTTTTATTGGATAATATTAAGTATGTATATGCACAGAGTAAACATTGCAATGAAAGATGCCATTTGCTGAAATTTCATTTGTTAACTTATCTAGATTATATTGTTCTTCAGAAAAGTAAAAAAAAAAAAAAAGGAATTAAAAAATTGCTTTAATTTATTTTGAGCCTTGATTGTAGTAATGATGACATCATCACTGCTATTGTAAATTATTTAAATTTTTAAAGCAAGTTGAATTTCATCTTAAAAGACTTTATAACATCTATAACATCTACAAATAAAAATGCTAATATTAACCAGATTATTTAAGTTATAATTTTTCTTTTATCACTTAGTATATTCATCATTATATCTTATTTATGAAGTTAATACTGAAATTTATATTTTTATCTCAACTATGTAAAGATAAATTGAGTAATTAAAAAAATAAAATATTATTGTAAACAAAAATGTTCGACCACTATTAGTAGCAATTTGCCGTTGCTTGTATTTTCAAAAAATTTTAGATTAATAAAATTTTATTATAGTATCTCACCTCTGGGAATTTCAGTCTTATCAAATCTTTATCTGTATATTTCTAGTATAATTTTTCTAAAATGTATAATATTTATATTTAAATTTATATTGTTTTTGATAAGGGCTAAATCACAAATATTTGATACATATTTACTTTTGAAAGATGGAGAGTTATTTTAAAAATATGTCCTATAAATATTATGCATTTTTATTATTTTATTTCTAGTTATTGGTTTAAAAATACGACCAGATCCTATTCCTAGAAAAAATTCTGCTCGCCAAGCTTTTTGCAGCAAATATGAAGGTTATGAAGATTTTTGCAATAGTAAGTATCATAATTTTAAATGAAAATATTGTGTTGTTGTTTATTTAAATTTATTTACCATTATGTTTTTTATAATGAAATTTTAAATTCTTTATAACTACGATAAATAGATTTAATGCTAATTATAGTTTACTATTTTTTATAAATTCTGAAATAATAATTTTAGGTATATAGATAATCATTTTTATTACTCAAATAAAAAATGTGCATGATTTAACAAAAATATGATCTTCATTCAAACCAAGAATTCAACTATATACAAAAAAAAAGTAAACCAAAAAAAATATATATACGTAGGAAAAAAAACTGCATAATATTAGGGGAAAAAAATTGTAGTTATAATAAATGAAAAAATTACAATATATTAATAAAAAAAATTTTTTTTTTCATCTTCTTTCAAAGAAAATCTTCCAACAACAAATATTTAACTTTTTTTAAAACTAAAATATTGTTATATTTCATATGAAGATGAAATTTATTATAAAGTCTTGTTTCAAATTGAAAGTAAAATTTTTAGTAAAGACATAACTTTTAAAAGACCCAGTACATCTGAATTACATCTAGAATGAAAAATATTCATATTGCTTATAATAATTTCTCTCATATACACTTTAATGCAAAAAAATTTTTTTAATAAAACTTCTTTATTTTCCTGACAGTAAAAAGTAGAGGAAATTTTAGAAGCTCTGATGAAGACTGCTGGACAGTTGAAACTGTCAGGAAAATAAAGAAGTTTTATTAAAAAATTTTTTTTGCTTTAAAGTATATATGAGAGAAGTTATTATAAGCAATATATTTGAATATATGAAGAAATGCAAAGAAAATATAGGAGAAGAATAAGAGTGTATACTTCTAATAGTGAAAAATATATTCATAAAAATGATTTATCTCTGTTAATTTATAGCTGAAGTGTACAGGAATATTTTATTTATAAATTCTTTTAACTATATAAGGTAAGCACAATTTTTACTGTTGGTTCTATTTTAAATCATTTACATAATTTAAAATAGTAGAGTACATGAGAGAACTTGTGCAAATTATAATAATATTTTAAACATGCATTTTGAACTTTTTGAATAGTCACAATTAGAAATGCTCAAATACTGATAATAGATAAAGTTACAATAATTAAACAATGATAAACTAAAATATCAAACAGTAAAAGTTTAATATGTCTGTGAAGAAATACAAATGTATATAATTTCCATAATCTAGCATAAGTTAATTGGATTAGTTCGCTAGTATTATTTTTAAATTCATCTGGGAATCATAGATTAAGCCAAGATTTTTACAGTTACAAGCAATATGTATAATATAATCAACTAATTTTATGTCTATGGCCATATTTTCAATTCTGCCAAAACCCTCTGAAAGATATTTTATCAGAAAATCTAAATAAAACTGATTGTCAGCAGCAAAACTATGAAAAATAGAAAAATTAAAACAAGATGTAAAATCAGAAACAAGATGTAAAATCAGATGTAATCATAATATATAAAAGAGGAACAATAATCATATCTGAAGAGACAAACCTTGAGCTATCAAAGTATATCAGTAAAATTACCTTCAACAAAAATAATTCATAAAATTTAAGGCATCATAGCTCAGATCAAAACATTTTAATTTAATAATAGAAATTCTTGGAGACCATATGAAATACCTTAGAATAGACTAAATAGACAAGAGTCATTAGTTTTAAATTAATAATCCTTCTTGCAATATTTTCACTTAGATCAGCCAAGGAAGTATGTCTAGAATATGGTTTTCTAAAGTTCAGTATTTCAAAAAGATTAATATTTAAATGAAAAAAAAAAGTTATTTGATTATAAATAATTTTTTCAAATAATTTAGATAAAACTCTACTAGATCTATAGTCTCAAAAAGTTAAAGGATATCCAAAATAATGAAAATAGAATGAGAAAGACAATGGTTAAAATATCTCTAATAACATCCAGACAAAAAGAATGAGCATAATTTTTATATGCTAAATTGAAAATTTATTAATAGCAGAGATATTAGATTTAATAGATTTAAGAATACTAAGAATATCTATTATTTTTACTGGTGTAAATTCAAATTAATACAATATATTTTTCTGAAGTCTTTTATTATAAATCTCATGTGTATTTGTATGAGAATATACACTTAAAGAGAAAATTGTTAAACTCCTCAACATTTTGTAAATAAGAAGATAATATTAACAGTATTATGAAAAAAAAAAAAACAGTTTAGAAAAATGCCTAAATGAATAATTATTTCTGGATTGATCAAAGATCAATAAGCAGTTTTCTCCAGTATAATCACTTAATCTGTTATAATAAAACCCTAACTACTATGAAAAATTTTTAAAAAACTATTTCTCAATCTGATCCCTGTAAAATGCAAAATTCTACTCTCATTACTAATATTGCAACAATTCCAGTCAATACCATCAGCGTTAGAAAACAAGAAATCGTAAATTACTTGAATTTCTGAAAGTCATAAATAGCTTTAACTGAAATAACCATAGAAAAAGTAAAAGAGATCCAAACAAAAATAATGAGTGGAGATCTCATGCATGATGCCTTAAATTTAGCTAGTAGTAAAATTAGAGTCAAAACTAATAGTAATATTATTAATAAGAGTCATATAATTAGTTCACTGTAGTAGAAAAGTTGATTATCTAAGTAAACCATAAACATCAAATAAAATTGTTAAAAAAAAAAAAAAATTTAAATCATCTATGTTAAATAGGTTAATCTTAAGAATACCAAAGAATTTTGGAAAATTCAATTTTTGTAAATGTAATTAAATCTAATGCTTTAATGTATTTTGTGTTTCATTTATTCTTATCTACATGAGGAAAAAAAAGATGGGTGGGTGGGTGGGTGGGATTATTTGATTTGATCACATGATCTTTCTATGATCAATATTTTTTATTGACAAACAGAAAGAATTTGCTAATCTTGTATTCTTGCTAATTTCTATATTAATTGAGTCTTTGGAGATATGAAGGCCAGAGAAAAGTATAATTTATTGACTTGTGATAAGTATTGAATTATAAATATTTCAAAATCAAATTATCTAAGTATTGAGTATATTAATGAATATTAGTTTGCAGAAGGATAGTTAGTTAAAAATAATTGTAAGAATCAAACTGCACTGTTAGTGTTGATTGATTTGCTTAGTGTTTATATCTTTTGACTTTATAATTTAATTAAATTTAAGCTGTGAAAGTCATATGAATATTAGTCAACCTGTTTGTTAACTGGTTAAAAGCAAGAATTGCTTTCTAGGAAAGTAAGCATTCTGTGATTTGGACCATATATGTTAATATTGATAAGTATATACTTTCATCATATTTACTTTGACATTAAAATAATTAGAGACAATGAGTGATCACATCTACAGGGCGATGACATAAAATTATTTAACTTTTTTCTTTAAACCTCATAAGATTTATTTTTACACATAATAAAAAGGTCTTTTCAATATTTAATCTCAAAAAAAGTTTATGGCTAAAATTAAGACATATTTTTTATTATATGATTATCTCTGTAATCAATGGCTAATGATGATGCTTTAATGCTAAAATGTTATATTTTCCTTGCTTTCAAAATGCAAATTGGAACTAAAATCTCATCATATTTTTAATAGAGAAACCAAAATATCCCTTCTATCTTTTAAAACAAATGAATTACGTGCTTCTTAAATTAGTATCAATATTGCAGTTTTGTTCATTTTAGTCTGAAACATTTCAATCAATAATCAGAAGTCAAATTTTCAGATGCACAAATGGGTAATGATATATATACTGTATTATATTTTCTTCAATTCTGTGCAATTTAAGTTAAAACCAAAGAAGAAAGAGAACAGCTGAAATAGTAATTGAACTCTGAAGTAATGTTATTAGAAACCAATGCTTTAACTCAGCAGAAGGGCCTTTTGGCTGCCCAGCTATGATTTAGTTCTCTATAAATTTGCTATTAATGGAGAAGGTTTTATCTGTTGAATTTTCTTACGTAAATGTAATAGGGAGAAGATAGAATATGGAACAATGTAGGAAGGATGCAACTAAAACTAAAGATAAATGGTTATTGTGCATTTGTTTTAATAACAGTACTGCATTTAATGGAAACTAATATTAATAACTAAGATCATGCTTGATACAATAAATAAAACTTAAATATTGTAGTAATATAGTAAAATTTAATAACATTTGAAAAAATATTTACATTTAAAAAGTAAGTTATGTACTTTTAAGATTTGTACAAAGTTTTAGTTTTTTTGAGGGGGGGGGGTTCTCTATTTGAAATATAATTGAGAATATAAATTTATAATAAAAATCTTTAAAGTTACCCTTAGTTTTTATTGTATATGCCTAAACATTTTAAGAAATTCTTAATACCCCAGTTAGGTTTCCCAATTTATAAATATTCTCAAATAATACACTAGTTATTATAATTTGCATATAATTCATAAATCAAAAATGCAACAATGAATAGTTAATTATTTTATAATTAGTTATCTATGTAGATAATCTGAAAGCTTTTTAAAATAATACGTGGATGGCTTGGTAATAATAGTTTAAACATTTATTATTACTGACTCTGTCCTCTCTCCTTTTTATTCTCTTCTCATGGTTCTTTATAAGAACTTTATTGTTTCAGTATGGTATGGAATTTGTACATTGGACCATTAATAAAATTAATGATTTTAAAGCTAATTTATGAATACCAGTTAAGAATAACAGTGATATATTGCTCACTAAATCCAGTAATTTAATTAGTATTTGCCAATTAAAAACATATTTGTGTGTGTACACACACACACATACACAATTTATTTTACTATCGTTTTTTTCATTTTTTTAAAAAAATCAATTTTAATTCAAACAGCATTTACAATGTACATTTAATATTTTTCTTGTTCTTGACTTTAAAGGATTTATTATTTCCTTCTCTTGGGTTTTGCTTAGTTGTGTGTCAGATATTAATATATTTAGAAACTAATATAACAAAATTTTCTAGATATTTATAGTTGGTTTTAAGTCCATTCTTAATGTTTTGCTTATATCTAAATAGATTTTCTAATCTTTGTTGTAATATTTCAAAATTACCACATTCTCCAGTATCAGCTGCTATGATGTCTTTAGAACCTGCATTTTGAAATTTTTTTTTTTAATTTTCTAGCCTTTCTAATTAGCGCATTTTTTTTTGTTTTCATTTATTGGGATCACTGTTGATTCAATAGATACTGAAAGTAATAATTTATTTTATAAATCTCTCCCTATCAGTTTGTCTGCTAAAGATTGATTTGTTGCTTTTGGTTTCTATTTTCATCTGATGTTGATTATATTTTGTAATATATATATATATATTATATCTTAAGTCACCAGATCTAATATATCATCATCATAATTATCAACCATTACCAATCCACTGCAGGATGAAGGTCTCTCCAAGTTCAATCCATCTTCTCTGATCTTTAGCTTCTCGTCTCCACATCATTCCTGCACACTTTCTTATTTCATTCATCCATCTCACACGTGGTCTCTTTCTGGGTCTTTTACAATCTCTTGGAATTTAGTTTAAGATTTGAATTGTCCATCTATTATCATCTTTTCTAGCAATATGTCCATCCCAACTCCACTTCAGTCTTTTAATTTTTTCAATGAGGTCAGTAACACCTGTTTGTTCTCTTACCCATATATTGCATTTTCGATCTCTTCTTGATACTCCCAACATGCATATCTCCATACTTCTTTGAGTTGTCTGAAGTCTCTGTATTGCTTTTCTATTAAGTGTCCAAGTCCCAGGTCCATAAGTAAGAATTGGTAAAACACATTTATTAAAAACCTTCCTTTTCAAACACATAGGCATATTTCCTTTTCGTATCACTTATTTTTACCAAAAACACTCCAACCAAGTTTAATTCTGTGATTAATTTCATCCATTATGTTTCCATCTGTATTAATAATCTGACCAAGATATTTGTAACTGTTAACTTTTTCTAACTCATCATAATCAATCTTAATTTTCATATATATATATATTATATTTTAAGTCCAGATCTAATAAATTTTTGTATTATGAATATATGTTTAATATTATACTTCATTCACTAATTGACAGTTTTTATTGTTTATCTAAGATATTAGAGATTAATTCATTGTCATTTTTTGAACTTTATTTTATTAGTTTGTATAGCACTAGGCCACATTGGGGTTAAAATAATCTACTTAATTTATATCTACTTCTTTTTTTTTGCATTTTCAGACTGACTTGAATATCTAGATAATGTAACAACATATACATATTTATTTTGTTTTAAAACAAAAGTATTTTTTAAAACCCATATACTCTAAATGAAATTTATTTTTTATAAATATTCTTTTTATCTAGGTATGTAACTTAATAGGTTTTATTTCTTTTCTTATTTGTTTGTAATTCAATAAATAGGGAAGGTCCAAGATACAGGAAAGATTAAACAATTGTAACTATTTTACAGTTTGGCACTGGTTTTGATCAGGCTAGATATATTCATAGCATAAAGATAGGTAAATGGGAGAATGAATGATTGGATTAATTAATACACAAGTTTGTAAATTTAAATATACCATGTGCGTGATAGTGCATTGATTGAAAGAAAAAATACAAAGAAGCATGGTTTATCACAAAGAATACCTATGTGATCAATAAAAGAGATTCACGTGTTGCAGAATCATGTGGTATATTTAAATTTACAAACTTGCATATTAATTAATCCAAATGTTCATTCTCCAACTTACCTGCCTTTGTGCTATGAATATGACCAGCCTGATCAAAAGCAGTGCTAAGCTGTAAAATAGTTACAATTGTTTAATCTGTCCTGTATAGTGGATCTTTCTTATATATTGAATTATCTATGTATCTTTATTTTTTAAAATCTGAAATGAACGACAAAATACATAATAGAGTTTTAGCTTACTTCATGTTATAGGGAATGACATCTCTTATATCATGCTATTATGCACTAGTTATTAAGATAATATGCATTAGGAGATTGTCTCCATAATTTTTTTTGCTTTCTTTTATATTTTTTCTCCATTTCATAACTCATATTATGGTAGTTTTAGTCTGCGTGGAATTTTTCATCTAAAAGTCATTTAATTTTTTTTACAAATTGTAAGAATATGTTATTGTTTTTTAACTGATTTGAATATTATTTTATGAAGGCATGTTTTTTGGTTATCTGTATTAATTTCATGATCTAAGAAATTAATGTGACTTTATGCACTTTTCTGCATTCAATTTTGTACTACTCTTTCTCAAATTACCATAGTTTTTATTTCACCAGCTTTACATGCAATGATGAGTGTATCAGGGAAATATTTCATTAAGATATAAGGATAAATTATTATACAATAGTCAAATTCTTAATTGTGAATTATGATAATACGAGACTTACAAGACTTATTCCAAGGAAACCTTCTTTATTATCTGCACTAAGTTTCAACAGTAAATACTAGGCTTGAATCTTATTTATATTAAGTAGATTTCATTTGCTGTATTTCAAAATAAGAAATATTAAACACATGTAATTAATAAATTTGATGCTCTTTATACTGAATAGATGTCTTTTACACACACAATATTAGAAAATATACGTGTGAAATATTAAATAAATATGTTGACAGCATAGAATTCTCTGACTACCACATAAACAGTGTTAAAAATTTCACATAAATTTGTTTATTTAGCCAAGTTCCATTTTGCTTGACTTCTCAAGAACTAGTATGAGAAACAAATTTAAACAATGCTACCTGTGAGAATGAAATTTTATTCACTGTACATGTTAACAAAGCTTCATTGAAATTAGCCCAATTTTAATACTGCATTGGCAAAATAACTAAGAATTCATTTTAATAATTTTATGAATGTTTAAAATTTTTATAATAGATAATATTAGAAAATATATTTTAAAATATGTAAATGTGAAATATATAAAAGAGGGATTCATTTTGTTTGATTGACAGTTAGACTCATAAGTTTCTTGAGATTTTTAACATTATTTGTCATACATCTTTAATTATTACATATTATGAAGACTTTAATCATCCACAATGTCATTAAAATGAATATTTTATGATTCTGTCTTGGGAGTGGTAAAATTGAATCACTTTTATTGAGGCTTTATTTACATCTACAAATTGTATTCTTGCAGCTAGCATATTCATTTTATTTGTTTGGAAGTTTGACATTTGAGTTACTGCAAGATTTTTATTGTTGTTTGTGCGAAGTGAAGGAATTTTTTACTCTTAGGACATTTACATTTATATGTAAAGATATTAATACAAACATACATATGCACATATATATTTGTTATTTGTCTTAAAGTTTGTGAAGATAACATTTTATTTGTAGTTATATGTTGATCTATTTCCATCATTCAATTGAATTGTTAAATGTTTTTCAATAAATTCAAATTTTATTTAGAGTTTTTAAATACATTCAACTATTAATAATAACATCCAGATTAATGTAAATTGTATTCTCTTTCTTTCTTTCTCATATGTTTTGGCATAATATTGACAAGTAAATAGATAAGTATTGAATTTATGAATACTGAATTTAATATGATACTCTAATTAACTAGACTATTGTACTAAAAGCAAGAGTCATTAGAAATTTTATATATCTATCTATGATATTTCTCTTGAATATCAATTTTTTTATTTTTAAGGGCAATGCTAATGAGTAGCTTTCAAACATAATGGATTACCACCCTAGATTTATTTATGAAATTATTGTCATTGTCATGCAATGCAGCTTCTATAATTTTTTTTTTTCTGCGTCATGTTTTTGTGTTTCCCAAACATATGTTTATATATCTCTCTTTTTTGTCTCATTATTCTTTTCTCTCTTTTTATTTGTTTTTTAATGGGTTGACTAGATTCACATGCAATTTCATAGATGCAGTTTTTATTTTTAGTATTTTAAATTTAAGTTTGTCGAGGTTAAAATTTTTGAAATATGACTTGGCTTTGAAAATTTGCTCTGATATTGTATTGATTATATATCTATACATCTAAGGCATATGGTTATAATAGGGTAACTGCTATTTTTTTTTGATGATACTTTTTGTTAGCTATTTAGAGTTTTCTTGAAATAGATAAGTATTCTTCATAAGAATTTGTTTTATATTGGGCCTTTTCCAAGTCACTGGTTTCTGAAAAACTTTTTTTGTTCTATTCTACAGTGAAAATATGATTCTACTTTTTGTGTTTCTGTATTCCTGTGTGTGCATGTTTTCAATATACAGTAATTTTTATTTTGATATTTGATACAATCAATAGCTTTGTAAAATTTTCATATGGCATTGTAATAATACTGATTGTAGATAAATTATTGCATTTTCTCACTAAAAATGTGGATTCTCATATCTCCTGTTATCTGATAATGAATTTGTTAAGAATATTGATGATTTACAAGTTTAATAATTGGCTATCGATTCTTTTCTTGTTAATACACTTTACTTTGTTCATGAAAATTAAGAAATTATTAAAATCTTTTTTCTTATCCAACTCTGTGTGTGTGTATATATATATGTATTTGTATTTAAATATTGAAAGTTATTAAAGAGATTGTGTATTTTATTGTTATTTTGAATTCAACTAGGCAAGCAATGAATAAAAAACTGTAAGCACATCATCTAGTAATAGTATTTATTTGTTAGATTCTTTATAAACCAAAAATCTAACTACATTAAAAGTTTAAATCAGATTTACTATATATGTATATATTTATTTTGAATTTAGCTATGATGTATCCAAGCAATCAGTTAATTAAAAATTGGACTGGAAAATTGAAATCACTTCATCTAGTAATAGTATTTATAAAATATCAGACAATAATCTGCTATTATTAGATGATATGATTTCAGTTTCTGGTCCTAATTAGTGGTCTACTTGGCAACATCATAACTGAATTCCAAAAAAAACAAAAACAAAACACATAACTTTATTATTATATGTTATTAAATGTTTACTCTTTTCATATTTGTATTAATATAAATATGTTTTTACATATACATTGTCTTATTATTTATTACAGTTTCAATTGTTAATTACAGCTCTGAGAAAATTTACAAGACAATTGAAACTGTCAAGCTTATTAGAACAATCTTATATTTGAATTAATTTTTTGTTACAAAAACAAATTTATTTAGAAATATGTATATATTTTTTAGGTGCCAATGTTAATGAACAACTGGTACCAGCACCCATTACTAATAAAAATTTGGTGGATCATCCAATCTTCTCAGTTCCTCTTATTGTTATTTCAGGTATTATTATCAGAGATTTTTTATTTTTATTATTCAAAGAGTTACTTTTTTAAGTGTAAAGATTAGTTCTTCTGAATTTTTGCATTTTAGAGAAGTTGCATGTTATGCATATATTAGCACAAATTAGGGTAAAAACAAAATCTAAAAATTATGAAATTGAGATATTGTTTATGAGCAAAATGATTCTTAAATGTCTTCAAAATTTTACATATTTGTCATTAGCTGCTAATGTTTTGGGCTTTCCTGTTTTGGTTAGATATAAATGATTTTTCACTATTGAAACTATTCATAGCCTGGATAATGATTTATATTGTCATTTGATTTGTAGAATTTTGGATTGTTTATCTATAAGTGTTAAAACAAACTGAGGACAAGAATTGTTTGATTATATGCAACATTAGTTTTTCTATGAAAATTTTTTTCACCCAATAAATTCAATGAAGCAAGAAGTCAAAATGAATACTATAAATGTATTGATTTTGAGCAAACAACTCTTCCAAATTTAATAAACTAATAAATCACCACTCATGTCCTATAAAGCTTCCTCCACATTATCTTAAACCATTTTTTTTCTGATTTTTTATATCTTTTACTTCAAATTTTCATATGTATTTTTTTTTTTAAATATCTTTTTTTCTTCACTTCACCACCACCACCACTGCCACCGCCTCCTCCTCCTTTTATATTGGACTCTCTTCCTAAGTTATTCATTTTAATTTGTCTATCTATGAGAACTTTCTAAATTCATTTCCCTCTTTTGGCTTAATTTTCTTGGTATATTTAAGAGCCTCTTGATTTAATGATTTTTTACAATCATCTGGAATCTAAATTTAATACTTTATTTGTCCTTCTATTGTTATTTCTTCTAGCAACATGTCTAAGCTCCATTTCAATTTCTTACATCCTTCAATGATGTGTGAACTGTAGTTTTTGTATTAACTTTCTGCTAAGCATCCAAGTCCCAGATCAATATGTAAGCACTTGTAAAACATTTTAATAAATACCTTTTTTTTCAGATACCTAAGTATATATTTCTTTTTAATAATATATTATTTTTATTAGACATTCTGTCCAAATTTAATTCTATAATTAATGTTATCTATTATGCTCCCATATTTATTACAAGCATGTTCAAAGTATTTAGTAATTTTTAATTCTTTACTATCAATATTTATTTATTTATTTTTTAATGAATATTGTATTTAAACTTTTTGGCATTTATCTCTAGTTATAATTTTTTTGCTTTCATCTGTTGCCTTTGCAACATTTCCTAAAGCTCTGAAACATAATTTGTGGAAACAACTATATCATGTACAAAATCTGGATGACTTATGTAATCTCTATTTATTTTTATCTTCTTAGTTTACTATTTTAATCCACAGAATAGTTTCTGTGAAACTATTATAAAAATTTTTGGAGATATGAAATCATTTTGCTATACAAACTTATAACTGTTAGTCTTCTTATTACCATATGACCTAATCATTACCATTGAATTTTAATAAATGTTTAGTCAATCAAATGTTTTTCATAAACTTTAAGTCCAATAAAAAGTGTCTGTTTATATTCAGTGTCTTTTGATAACTTTTTTTAATATTTGGATATGATCTGCTATGTTATAATTATATACTTTTAAATATAACATTATTTTGCTTAGTTCAAGTTCAAAATTCCTTGGGATGAATTATAATTGTCTTAGTAAAGATGGTGTATAGAACTTGTAGAAGATTAATAAGTCTGCATTCTCTGATATCTTCTTTTTATATATTAAATATCAATATCACTATTGCATTCTTTCCCTCATGTGGTAAATCATTATCGATTAGGCATTTAGAATATATTATTTTC
This sequence comes from Epiperipatus broadwayi, assembly GCA_028023455.1. Classification (NCBI taxonomy): domain Eukaryota; kingdom Metazoa; phylum Onychophora; class Udeonychophora; order Euonychophora; family Peripatidae; genus Epiperipatus; species Epiperipatus broadwayi. The sequence continues at coordinate 796,864 of JAQFVV010000136.1, read as the reverse complement.
AATAATTTCTCTGTTTCTCCAACATCTTCTTTTAAGATATTGATAATAATTCAATCATTTTATAGAGGTTATTCATTTTTCACAGATTTAATTGCACATCTCACCACTTCATTTAAAGTACTTTGCATTTCAAAAGTTGTTATTGAAATTATAGGAAAACTTGTTTATTTTTTATTATATAGTTTTTTATAAAAGACTTCCATAAATTTTTTTATGTCATCATTAACTGTTTTTGTGCTACTTTACAGAATTTTATATATATTTCTTGTAAATGAATCATTTTTGAAAGCCTAATTGTTAATGGTAAGCTAATGTTTGGGATGGATACTGTGATTTCTCTTTAAGACTTTGACACTTCTTCCAGCTTATGAATGACTTGCCTTGTGTGCAGGTACAATGATTATTGCAGCTAGATTTTTCCTGCTCCAAGTTTTAGCATGCCTCACTGTCACCTAATGTCTGTCTTTTACATGTTATTTGTCTCTTTTTACAGTGAAATATCTAACCTTATGGGAAATAAATGGATAACTCTTCAATTGGCTTTAATCATTATTCCATTTGTCAGTCTTGTTGTAAGTTGAATCCGTTTTTGATAATATTGTAGTAAGGACAAGTCCATTATTTGAGGATAATCCCCCTCCCCCCAAGAAAAAGTTAATCTTCAAATAAGGAGTCCTTAACATCTTATTGCTTCATATTTTGGCCTGGTTTTATCATTCTTGGGTCTGGTTTCATCATTAGATCTGTGTCTGTGATAGTGTTCCATCAACAGTCTGGATAATCACTATATTCCAGTCTTTTATATTTATGATTACTGTTGGAATCCATCTGGTGCTTCCTTTGGATGTACAACATGGGACTCAAATATCTATCCACATTTCAGTAATTTTATTTTCTCATGACTATGTTATGTAAACCTAAGGATTGACAGGTTTCTCCTAAGTATATATCCAGTTTATTATCAAATACATTTGAATAGCCCTTTTTTGATTTTTGTTATATTTGTGAGCTAGTTCATTTTAATAATTGTGTGGCTTAAGTGATTGAACCATGTGTGATCTAGGCAAAAAAATAGGTTTTGTTAGAATAGTAACTTTAACCCTTGTTTGATCTAATAGCATCTGGTTGCCTTGGTAATCAGTAATTATTCTACTGCTAATTTGTAGCCGATCCACCTAGTTTTTGATACAATAGATGTTGCAGATCTGATTTCCAGTTCCATGGTTATTGGAATATCATTAATTATAATGTGGGCTTTGAGAACTGAATCAGTATCTCTCACATTATTTATATAGGTATTGATTTTATTTGATTTTACTTTGCCCTTCATGGAGTCTTCCATTCTTTTTGAGCAAATTTCTTTTTATTTTTTAAGCATATCATTTCTATATGATCAATAAGATTACAATACATACACATTGTATACTGATGTGGACATTTGGTATGTGTTTGTTTTGGCTTTTTGCATCTTTGGAAAATTTCTGCATTTGTTTTTGTCGATTTATTTGGGCAGTTTTTAATATTTTTAGTTGAAGAACTACTATTTTTGTTTTGATCTGGGTTTTTGTTTGACCGAGTTTTTAGATCACAAATTTAATGCTGGGGTCCAGTTTCTTTTAATGGAGCTGTCTGACTCACCATAGATTCAGCTTGAATTGTCTGAGAGATTGCTGTATTAAAAATGATAATTGGAACTATTAAGAACTTGAACCTAAGACCTTCTCTCATTCCACAAACGAAATAGTCTCTAAAGCTTCATTCAAGAAATCCTTGAAGTTGCAATTTGGTGATAACTTTCTCGAGTTTTATGGTAAAATTTCTTCCTCCTCAAAGACATGAAGATTGAATTTATATCTTTTTAAAGTTATTAGGAATTTTGCACTGAGACAAGCTGTCAATAGAGACATTGCTGTATCAAAACCTAACTTGCATGGATGAGTAGGGAATGACTAAGATTGTAAGATTTTATACATTGAAGAACCATAAAGTTGTTAATTTTAATTCTGATTTTTGATTTGGTTCATTATAAGAAAGAAGTAAATTCAATCCATGTATTGTGGTCAATTTTCTGGATTGATACAATGAAACATTTTAGCTATTTTGATTTTTTTTTTTCAGTTATGAGAGAAGACAACTTTTATTTATAGAAAACAAGCAACCACTAGCATTTTCTTTTTTTTTTATTGACATTAATAATGTCAGATATAAATTTTTTTTAAAAATAAATCTTGTTGCGATTGCACAAAATCTGTTGTATTTATACTGTAGAATGACCAAGAGTAATACTCCTGATTGCTTAAGAATAATGTACAACTCGGAAAATAAATGTAAATATTTTTTATTATACATAAAAATAATGCAATACACCTGGGTCTCTTTTTATGTGGTAGATACGTTCCACAGAAAACTGCATTAAAAAAAATCGTATAAAAATAGATTTAACTTAACTTGAAAAATTTGGGATATGTTCCGTAATTTTCAAAAATCACATAAAACCAAAGCAACAAGGTAAAATTATTTTAAATTTTGCATAAAAAAGAATAAGGAAGTAAAATATGACTACAAAAAAATTTCATATATTTGAAAAAATTGATACAAGACAAAGTTTTTTTTACTTTTTTTATTAACTATTTAATTTTATTCAAAACAATATGTTTTTATGTGTAATTTATTTTACATTTTTTCATACATATTTTAATCATCATCGCTATTTGACAATATGCGGGTTTGTTTGTGAACTGGTGAGAAATCAGATTTGTCACAAGAGAAAACACAAACAGCAGAATTAGTGCCAACTTCAGTCTCGTCTGTGATAATGGTTTTCTGGCAACAATGTAATCAGTGATTAAATTTTGAGATGATTTTACTAACTGTTTATGAAGCTCATGATATCCAGACATACAACTATTTAGTTCTCATTGGAATTTAAGAACTCGTTCATAATTCATGTCATTAAGAAGAAAATGATTTTCCAATTGATTAGAAAGTTGAAGACCTTCTCGAATCATTTTTGCTATGGAAGGAACAAGTTCCACTTCTGTTTCATTATCTTTTTCTAAATCTTCTATGGTGTCTAAACTTATTGCAATAATATCATTGTCATTTAAGACATTATTCTCAAGCAATTCGTCAATTTCATTCTGGTTAAAGGAACCAAAACCTTCTCCACCAATATCATGTGCCAAAGTAATTATTTCATCTGATAATGCCAATGTTTGAATAGCTGCACTGTTTCAAAACATGTAGGCCAAATCTTTTTCCAATAGGTATTTAAAGTGTGTGACTTTATTTGGGTAACAGAAAATGCAACACGATTTATACAGGTAGAGATTGTAAATTTTTTCCAAGCATCAGTTACTGCTATTGACTCATTTTCTAGTTTACCCAATTTAAATTGAAAAGTGTGTTTAGCATAATATTGTTTAAGAGTTGCAATTATGACTTGATCTAATGGCTAAATAATGCTTGTTGTATTAGGTGGAAAAACATAATCTTTACATTTGGATGTTCTAAATGTGGATGACCTGATAAATTGTCAACAAGTGATAAAATTTTGAAATCCAGACATTATTGCTTCATATGCATTTCCACTTCTGGTAAAAAAAAAAAACAATTATTAAACCAGTTAGTAAATATTGCAGTTATCACCCAAGCCTTTGTATTAGCCATCGAGGGTACCTGCGGTTGTTTTTCATCTTTATCTTTTAAAGCATGTGGTCTTAAAGATCGGTTTACTATAAGAGGTTTCAGCATATGATCTACTGATGCATTACTACTAAGTAACAATGTTATTCAATTTTTGCTTGCTTTAAACCCACTGGCTTTTTCTCAGACTTTGCGATATAAGTTTGACTAGGCGTTTTTTTCCAAAACAGCCCTGTTTCATCAGCATTAAATACTTGGTGTGGACAATATCCATCATCTTTAGTAATTTTTGCTAATTCTTCAGGAAAATTTTTGTTAGCTCTTTCGTCTGCCGATGCAACCATGCCCATAATCTTCATGTTATGTAATGCATTCTTTTTTAAAAAACCGGTTAACCATCTTTCGCTAGCAGAAAATTCCTTATTAGTTCACGAAGTGGAAGTAGATGGTTCGGATTTGTTCATTTGTTTATAAAACTGAAGAGCTTTTCATTGAATTAAATAACTGCTTAAAGGAATTCTTAATTCTTTAATCCAGATTATGAGTGCTCATTCCATTTTTTCTAATAAATCATCTCTTGAATATCATGATAATTTTGCATTTAGTTTTGTGCCAAAAATGACAGATTTTCTTATTGCATCTTCATTTTTTTTAAAATTATTTTTATAGTGGACTCACCTAAACTAAAATGTTTTCCAATTGTTGTTGATCCTTCTCCTCTCGCTAAGTGATCTAAAATTGAAATTTTTGTTTCCAAAGAAATTCTTTTTCTTGAGTGTTTTTTCCTCTACATTAGGGTAAACTAAAACTTTAAAATAAAAATAAGAACTTAGACTTATGATAATAAAAAGACCCCTACTCACCAGCGTTGGGAAAAATTTAATTAAAACTAACAATTAATAATTAAATTCTTATTTTTAATTGTTTTTAATGTTTTAATTTTCTATTCCATTTAAAAATCAAATTTCATTAATTGTTTCAAATCATATTAATTTCAGATCACATTAATTTTTAAATTGTTAATTACATTTAAAAATCAGATTTTAATTTTTGTCAAATTTAATTGTGCCCAACACTGCTACTCACCTTTTAAAAATAAACTTGCGGACTCTAAAAGATTAATTGATAACCCTTTAAAAAGCAAAAATAGAATGTGATTTAAAATGCAAAAACACAACATGCATAGTACAACCATCTATAGTGTTTTAACAGATTTGCATTACAATCTTGTAAAATTTAATGTGTATATATAAAACGGGGAAATCCCGATTTTAAGTGAAATATGAACTTCTTTATTGCATAAAAGAAAACCGCATAAAAAGATATTAAGAAGAATCACGAATCACATAACTTCAGAATTGCATTAAAAAAATCCGCATACAAAGAGACCCAGATATATTATTTTATAAACAGAGTATATACAATGTTTAACTATTTATGGTTTGCCTCTGTTAAAGGTAGCAAATTATGCAAGTTTAGTTCCTAGCTTGTATAGATAATTTTGGGATGGGTACTGTGACCTCTCTTCAGAACCCTGTCACTTTCCAGTCTACAGGTAACTTTGCCTCTTGTGCAGATATAGTGATGATTATAGTTAGCAGTTTCCGGCTCCAGCTTTGAACATACCCCACTGTAGCTTACTGTGTTGTAGACAATGCACACATCACCATAATAGTTATCTGATGTTGCTGTCTTTTGCAAGTTGTTGTCTTCTTTTATAGTATAGTCTGTGACATTATTGGAAATGAATGGATTCACTGACCTATTTTTCCAAATGGCCTGTTTATGTAATTGGCTATTTATTTCCTTTTATCATTATCCCACTAGTCAGACTTATTGTAAGTTGAATCCATTTTTGATAATATAATTAAGAAGTGATTTGAATTCAGACTTTTAAGCTCCCTGCAGCTATCCACTCTATCTTATACAACCAATACACATGACCACATAAATATGAAAAAAGATAAATGATCTTTAATGTATGCATTTCATGCTGAACCAGGACTCATCATTTGGCCCAGATCACTATTTCCCACACATATATACAACAGTGCTCAAGTTATATTAAGATAGCAAGTCTTCAAACTTTAATGAACAAGCTCAATCTTCACGTTCTAATTCTTCAGTCATCCATATCATTAAAAATCTGAGGCTGGAGCGCTCAAATCCCTTATTGATGCTAATATTATTGTTATACCCATGTTGACTTTAAGTCACTCTGACAACATATAGGATCTTAATATATCCATTTAAATGTACAGAAAAGGGATGGGCATAATACAAGCTGAATATATAATATTTAAATATATGAACATTATCTATACTAAACTTAATGTAATTAAAAAGGGATTTGAACTCAAGACTTTCAAGCTCCCTATAGCTATCCACTCTATCTTATATAATCAGTACACATGACTGAATACATAATAATATTATAACATGGACAAATCCATTATGTGAGGGTAAGCTATTTACGTTGAGTTAGGATGCATTCATAACACATTATATATTGCCTTGTCTCAATTGAAAATTTACTAGTGAATTTCTGCTTTTTTATATTGTATATTTATGTAGCAGTCTTTAATTAGATATTGAATTCATTTTAGTCCGCATGATCATCAAAGTTCATTAATAATTTAAAACAATTTTCGTGTTAAATCTTTTAAGTGTATTACAATTTTGAAATATATATATTTTTGTTAATCGAAATATAATAAAACTCTATATTGTAGATGCTTTCATATCTCCTTCTACTTTGGATTTTTGTTTTAAAATACTTTTATCTTTCAATTAGTTTCCTATTTTAGCATTGAAATCTTTTATGACAATTTTTTTTTGCTTTGATCAAAATCACTCTGCACATTTATATAAAAATTCTCTACATATTCATCGGAATAAGAATTTATTATGAAGTAAATCTGAATTAACTAAATTTGTATCTTTCGTTTATTGAACAAATAATTTTATGTACTTCTCAATAAATTAAACAACTAACCTAATTACTTTGTCTAATATTTCTTAACCTGCACTGTTATTCTTCCATTTGTAGTGTCAATTAATCACACTTGCCTCATTTTTTTAATATTTGTATCTTTATTATCACACACATATATATATATATTGTAACGGGCACGTGACGATCGAAAAAGCTCCAACTTCCCTTTCACTTATATATGTAATGGGGAATTCTTATTATTCAAAATCGTCCACCTTCCGCTACCTCAAGCAGAGAGAAATACGGAAACAAACAAGCTGATTTCTGTACTTGACTGAATCTGTACGCTATACGGATATAACCTCCAGATTATTTTTCCCGATCAACTTTCTCCCGGCTGCTGTAAGATATTACAGTTACAGCGCTTGGCTAATTTATAAATTTTACCGGATAAAACCATGCACCATCAACGTTTCACGTGTTAATTTCATAACTAAAAGAATGCAAAAAAATGAAAATAATATTTCTACCCTCCTAGTATTAGACTATTTTGTGGAGTGGCGAAGAACGAGACAAGACAGATTTAAATAAATTAATATATTTTTAATACTAACAAATAATTTGATAATAAAAGATATAAGAAACATTAACATAAAAATTAAACATATTATATTCTATAGTGCTATAAGGAAATAAGTACTTGAAATTCTTATAAATAAATACTTGCAATCATTATAAATGCTGTCACATTTATAACTCGTTAGCCTAGCTGTCTATCAAAAGAATGTCATTACCATTCATGAAAGGCATTTGGCCATTGTCTATGGAATTTATGTGCACATTTGACGATATATAAAATAATATTTAAGTTACCTAGGGTCTAGTCTTTGAGTTCATTCCGACGTGTTGTTGACCGTCACGTGGATTATCCACTTCTTTAGGAGGGACGGTCGTAGATTATATTTGGCGGGATGTAGCTTCTTGGTTAATAAGGCATGGAGGACGAGGCATCACAGGTCGGGCCACTACAGAAGTCCACAGGCAGGCGTTACTACCGTAGCTGTTACATTATTGCAGAACCATTGGTACAGAAGTCCGGATTGACCGCGATCATGATGGCCTTAGCCGGTCATACTATGTGAGATATCGACGGTAAAAGTCATGTTGGTTAGCTATATCGGCTGATTCTTGGAGCTGCGATTTTTCACCTTGTCGACTCGAAGTCTCAAGCTCTAATCCCTCCTTTTATCTCCTTAGCTCTCCACCTAATTTTTTCTTTTTTTTAATTAAAACATTCCAATGGTCTTTGTCCTTTAGATTCTTTGTTTCCACTTGTTGTTGACACCTCCCATGCTATGCCTTCGGCCATATGTAACTTTATTTTATATGATTTTATAGCACTACGTACATTTTATTTATTTCCTTATTTTTCTTTGATTACTTACACAAATTTTAATGCATGTTTTTTCTTTATTTCTTATTTAAATTTTAATAATCATTTATTTTTTATCTAATTCTTGCTTTAACTCTACCCCATAAAACCCGCATTTCGTTTATCGTCAAATGTGTACTTTGAAGCCCAGATTCTTATCTTTTCGAACATATTAATTTTCTAGGTTTTCTTTCCGCGCTATCGAAGTTTTTTCTTTTTCCTTTTTTTTTAAACTTTACTTTTCCTAAATCATATTTTACTACATGTTTTATTTATGTTTCTTTACTGCTTTAACTTTCCTACCTTATGCTGGTAGTATTATAATTTAATATTTACTTTTATCAAAATTCGGATTTTGACTAGCAAAAGATAACGATCTTGTTAACTCTAGTTCCCTCTCTTTCTCTTTGTTTTGCTAATTTTCAATAGTTCTTGGTTTTGTTAATTTCCAAGCTCGTTTTTTCTTTCTTATTTATTTCTTTCTTTCCAACCCTAACATTTCTAATTTGTGGATGTTTTGTAGGTACATGTGTGACCACAGTATGTGCGCTCATCACAATATATATATATATATTGAGATAATAAGCCCCAAGAGGTTATTTAGCAAATTGATTTAAAGATAAAGAAGAAATAAAGTAAAACTAAAATAAAATCTTCATTGAAGTATTAAAATTTCCTTCCACTTCTCCTACTTGTTTGCATTGCTGAATTATATATAATATAATACACCATATACACCTTAATTGACACTTTACAATGAAGTTTAATATATGATTTATCTCCTCTTGCCTACAGTTTCAACTGTCCAGCAGAAATCATCAGAGCTACAACATCTAAACATATACAATTATTACCTATCTATACATATACCAATACATATATAAATATAAAAATAAAAAACAACATTTCAAACACTCCAATTATTGGCTTAAATATGGATCTTTAATATCTCGACAATCTAAAACCTCTTTATTCCACACTTATATTTAATTAACTTTTTTTCTATAAAATTTTATTTTATATTTTAACGTTCATTTCTTCATATTCTAATCATTTAAATTTTAAATTTGCCCTTTAATCTAATTTAACATATAATAACCACATTCCACTCTTTTTACACTTTGAAGCAAAATATATTTATTTATTAATATTACAGTTTCTACTGTTCCCAGTAGTCTTCGTCAGATCTACAAAAATTTAAACATTATATTAATACAACCATATTTCATACATATATCTATTAAATTTTTACAATTTTACCAACTTAATTATTAACATAACTTTATTCATAAAACTTATTATTATATAACTTTAAAATCTACTTTACCCTTTATTTCTATTCTTAGTTATTATTATACTGATATTTATTCACCTTTTTTCTTTTGCCATAATTTTATAAATTCAATGTAATATTAATAAAATCTTTCTTATATTACTATATTCATATATTTAACCTTATTTTACATATTACTTTATTCACAAATTTAACTTTATTTTACATTTCACCTATTATCTTAATTTTTAATTATCTTATTCCATTTTACCCATATTTTATTCCTGCCTCTTCCATTTACTTATCCCTTATAAAATTATTTTAATTATTTAAAATCTTATATGTATTTTTATTTTATTTCTTACCTTATTATCTATTAAATTGTGTTACTGCACCATTTTCTATCCCATAATATACTCTAATTTCTTTTAATCTATATACAGCTCCCTCTATTATCTATTATACAAACTACTTATTTTAATTCTTATTAGTTTTCACTGTTTATTTTATTTATTTTTTATACCACGATAGTTTTTAAACCACTTTCTCTATTAATATTTGGATTTATCTTCTTTATTAAAATTGCCTCCCTTATTTTTCTATCCCTCCTACTACTTGCATAACTTATCATTCTAATATTCTCTTTTTCTAGTTTATGACCTGTCTCCATAAAATGCATATATACCGGTGATCCTCTATCATATTTATGTTGTTTTAACCTAGTATATATTGAATTTTTCATCTCACCAACATATTTATTTGTAATCCCTTTATCCCTACATTTTCTGCATTCTATCTCATAAACCCCATTTATATATTTCTTCTCCCCACTTATATACCTATTATCTAAAATATCCATTACATTTTTCTTCTTTTTATTCACTACTTTATATTTAATATCATTTTTAAAATCTTTATTAATTTTTTTAATAATATTATTAATTCCCCTTACTATACTACTATCATTAACTTTTATTCCTATGTATTCCTTTTTTTCTTTTCTTTTCCCTTCATACTTTCCCTCTTTTTTATATAACTCTTCTATCTTTTTTATATTGTTTTTTATTACCTTTTCTGGATATTCATTTTTCTTAAAATCTTCCTTTATTCTATTTATTTCCTTATCATATTCCTCTCCTTCATCACAATAATATTTTGATCTATATACCTTAGAACTTATACCACTAATTTTATGCTTAATATCCATATTAGAATCCCAATTTACTGCATTTTTTTATACACTTCTGTTTTTACTTCACATCTTTTCTCATAATATTCCTTCTTTATTATTATATCTAGATATGCCAATCTATTATCATTCTCCCATTCTATTATAAAATGTATCTTCTTCTCTATTTTATTTCTTTTGTCTATAAATCTTTTTATCTGTCTCTCACCCCTATTAAATTTTAACAGAAAATCATCCACATATCTTTTAATTAATATTGGTGCATTCTCATCCCTTATCATTTGATCTTCCATATCCTGCATATATATCTCACTCAATACCCCACTCAAGGCACCTCCTATTAACAATCCTTTTTTCTGTTTATAAAACCCTCCATTAAATTCGAAAGTTATATCTTTACAACATATTTCCATTAAATTCTTTACTATCTCTACAGGTATTTCTATTTCCCTTTTCCTATTTGGCAATTAATAATATAAGGAAGATAGGGAAAGGGAAATAGAAATACCTGTAGAGATAGTACAGAATTTAATGGAAATATGTTGTAAAGATATGTAAAGATATAACTTTTGAATTTAATGGAGGGTTTTATAAACAGAAAGAAGGATTGTTAATAGGAGGTGCATTGAGTAGGGTATTGAGTGAGATATATATGCAGGATATGGAAGATCAAATGATAAGGGATGAGAATGCACCAATATTAATTAAAAGATATGTGGATGATTTTCTGTTAATATTTAATAGGGGTGAGAGACAGATAAAAAGATTTATAGATAAAATAAATAAAGTAGATAAGAAGATACATTTTACAATAGAATATATTGGCGTATCTAGATATAATGATAAAGAAAGAATATTATGAGAAAAGATGTGAAGTAAAAACAGAAGTGTGTAGAAAAATGGATATTACAAACGCAGTAAATTGGGATTCTGATATGGATATTAAGCATAAAATTAGTGCTAGAAGTTCTAAGGTATATAGAGCAAAATATTATTGTGATGAAGGAGAGGAATATGATAAGGAAATAAATAGAATAAAGGAAGATTTTAAGAAAAATGAATATCCAGAAAAGGTAATAAAAAACAATATAAAAAAGATAGAAGCGTTATATAAAAAAGAGGGAAAGGATGAAGGGAAAAGAAAAGAAAAAAAACGAAATACATAGTAGGAATAAAAGTTAATGATAGTAGTATAGTAAGGGGAATTAATAATATTATTAAAAAAATTAATAAAGATTTTAAAAATGATATTAAATATAAACTAGTGGATAAAAAGAAGAAAAATGTAATGGATATTTTAGATAATAGGTATATAAGTAGGGAGAAAAAATATATAAATGGGGTTTATGAGATAGAATGCAGAAAATGTAGGGATAAAGAGATTATAAATAAATGTGTTGGTGAGACGAAAAATTCAATATATACTAGGTTAAAACAACATAAATATGATAGAGGATCACCGGTATATATGCATTTTATGGAGACAAATCATAAACTATAGAAAAAGAGAATATTAGAATGATAAGTTATGCAAGTAGTAGGAGGGATAGAAAAATAAGGGAGGCAATTTTAATAAAGAAGATAAATCCAAATATTAATAGAGAAAGTGGTTTAAAAACTATCTTAGTATAAAAAATAAAAAAAAATAAACAGTGAAAACTAATAAGAATTAAAATAAGTAGTTTCTATAATAGATAGTAGAGGGAGCTGTATATAGATTAAAAGAAATTAGAGTATATTATGGGATAGAAAATGGTGGAGTAACACAGTTTAGTAGATAATAAGGTAAGAAATAAAATAAAATTACATATAAGATTTAAAATAATTAAAATAATTTTATAAGGGATAAGTAAATGGAAGAGGCAGGAATAAAATATGGGTAAAATGGAATTAAGGAATGGAATAAGATAATTAAAAATTAAGATAATAGGTGAAATGTAAAATAAAGTTAAATTTGTGAATAAAGTAATATGTAAAATAAAGTTAAATATATGAATATAGTAATATAAGAAACATTTTATTAATATTACATTGAATTTATAAAATTATAGCAAAAGAAAAAAGGACAATAAATATCAGTATAATAATAATTAAGAATAGAAATAAAGGGTAAAGTAGATTTAAAAGTTATATAATATTAAGTTTTATGAATAAAGTTATGTTAATAATTAAGTTGGTAAAATTGTAAAAATTTAATAGATATATGTATGAAATATGCTTGTATTAATATAATGTTAAATTTTTGTAGATTTGACGAAGACTGCTAGGAATAGTCAAAACTGTAATATTAATAAATAAATATATTTTGCTTCAAAGTGCAAAAAGAGTGGAATGTGGTTATTATATGTTATATATTAGAAAAGCAAAAATAAAATAGGAAAGAGGAAGAGAAGTTATTGAAGATTATAATCTAATTTATTTCTTCTATTTTAATTACTTATATATTATACATTAATCAATAATTATAATATTAACATAATATTCTTATAATTTTATTTCCTCTTAATCTTTAATTTTTTAAACTAATTTTACCTTTTAAAAAAACACTCCACACTCCTCCTCCTATAACCGAAATAACTTTCAATATTTTTTAAAAATATTGTTCTTTACTTTTTTCATCTCTACACCCTCTATGAACATGTTCCAAAACTATATCTTATCCTAATTCTTTAAAATCTACACATACCTATTCATTAACAAAAATATTCCTATAAAATTAATGTTTTTAAACCCTGATCTTTATTAAGAGATGGCCTAATGCTTCTAATCAATATAGCCTCCTTTATCTTTCAATATCCTTCCCATTTTTAATATGATTTATCATTTTAATACTTCCCTTTTCAAACTTATGCCCTGTCTCTAATGAATGTAAATAAACAGGGGATCTCCTATCATATCTATGCTGAGTCAACCGTGTGTAAATTGAATTTTTTGTTTCACCTACATAACTATTCCTAATATTTTTTTCTCTACAAGATTTACACTATTCTATATACTCTATTTATACAATTTTCTGTATTTCCTATATATTTATTATCCAAAATATTAAGCATACTCTTTTCTTATTTACCACTTTAAATTTTATTACATTATTAAATTTTCTATTAATTCTCCAAATTATTTTATTTATATTCTTTACAATATTATTATTATATGTTTTAATACCCATATATTTATCTTTATTATCTTTATTCTTCTTTCTATTAGTCTCATTATTATTAACAATAAATCTCTCTTTTGATATTCTTATATTATCCTTTATAATCTTTACTAGGTAATCATTACTTTTAAATTCCTTAACTATCAACTGCACTTGCTTATTATAATCTTCTTTATTTTTTTTTATTTTAATAAAAGTCAAAGGCAAATAAATTTCTTCCTTGGAGAAGTTAATAGATTAGATGAAAGCATAAAATTTATAATAGAAAAAAAAAAAAGAAAATAAGCTATCATATTTGGATATTCTATTAATGAAGTCATATTCTAATGGTAGGTGTAAAATAGAGACACCAATATATAAAAAGATGAATATAGATAATAACATAGCTAATTGGAATTCAAATATAGATAAGAAATATAAAGTAAATAGTATTACTTCAAGAATGTATAGAGCTATAAATTATTGCTCAAATAAAGAGGATTATTAGAAGTAAGTGGATATAACACAATTATTTAATGTCTGTGTTTATTCAAACTCATAATAAATGACTGAAATAAATAAAGTAAATAAATGCTTTTAATGCATTTAGTTTATTATTCAACTTTGCATATATTTGTTTTTCTGCATAATAAAGAAATAGTTTCTTTCTACTTTGACTTAAAGCTGAGTGCATTTTCGGTGAAACTCACCTATTTACCGAAAACATTTTGTTAAGCAGATCAACAAACATATGCAAATTTGAATTACAAATACAAATGAAAGGAAAAATCAATATCTGATCTATTAGTATAATTGTTATTTCAGTATATGTTTTATTTATTTCAATTTAGGTTTGAATATGAACAGTCTTAGAATGACTCTAGAAACTATCATCCGGCAACCTGGTATTCAGCCGGCCATGATTCGAGTAAGTTAGTTATTTTAAAATGTTTGTAATAGTTTGATAATTTCTTTTGATGCTTTATTTATGCTTTTAATATTTATCATGAACATGATTTGCAAATATTTTTGGTTTTAAAAATCAAATTTAACATCAAATGAGAGAATGGTAATTGTTTCAAGATATTCAATACCACTTCCATTCTTTTTGCATTGCTTAAATCAAATCTTTTCTTTTTTTTAAAAAAAAAATACACTTCTCCTAATACACTTTTACAATGACTTATTCAATTCATTTTTAACAGTTTTGATTACCTAACGGTCTTCTTCAGATTTAAAAAACAATTGTATTATATTATTTTTTTTATATAAACATACAATAAACTTAATTTTATATATATTTATGCACATACATATATATTTATAAAATATTTTAAATATGTATTATTTATATAATAATTATCATAAAATTAAAAGCCTAAAATCATTTTACATTTATATATAAACATATAAACCATTATATATAATATAATTTATTATTAAATCACTTATTATTTTAACATATTATTTCAATTTAATTTGTTTTTATCTTCTGTAATATTTTAGATTTAAAAATTATAAAAAATTTTGTATTTTAAATATCTCTCAATAACATGTTTATTCAATTTACAAACTTTTTTTAAAAAGAATTTATTTTAAATTTTCCCTATATTTCTATAGGTCTTTCTAAAAATCTTTTTTTTGTATTATTAATTTTATTTTAGTAGAAGTTTAATAATAATTTTTTATTATGTCTATTTTATAATTATTATATATATGGTAAATAAAAGATAAAAAACCAACAACATAGGATATGTATTAAATGTATATTTTTTTGTTGAAAATAATTATGAAATGGATATAAACAATAAAGAATTATTATTGAATTGTTGATAAAATAAATTTAATGATAAAAAAAGATTTAAAAAAAAAGTTTTGTAGAGGGAAGTATAGAGAAAATTTTAAAGAGTTTTTTTTTAAAAAAATAAATCATTAATTTGTGGAAAGACATATTATTGAGACATATTCAAAATACAGAATTTTTTTTTATGATAAAAATAATCTAATTGAAATAGAATTTGTTAAATGAATGAATGATTTAATAGTAATAATATAAATTATAATATATGTGGATATATATTATAATGGAGGGAAAAATGGGTAGATGTATGACTATATGGTGTATATTTTATATTTTATTTATCTCATATTGGTTGACATTTTATGTAATGGAATAATGTATAAAGGATATATATGCATGCCACATTGTCATGACTTATGTGCCAGTAAGAAAAAGTTATTAAATATTTTATTAAATATAAAAAAAATTCTGAACTCTACTCTTAATTAATGACGAAAATGATGATGTTCAAACCACACATTCTCATTTTGTAAAAATCACATTGAAGAATTCTAAAACAAATATGAATTATATTTCCTGATCATCATCAATTTATAGCTATCTACACGAGGGTTAAACTAAATCACACTATCTGGTAATTTTATTTGTAATTAGAATATATCAAATAGGTTCTTGGAGTACCACTTCCATTACTAAGACTATATATGATGAAGTAATAGCTTCATGTTATAATATCATAATTTTTTTCTTGATAATATACTGACTTATTCCTAGCTTAGAGCATAAGGAGACTCAGGAGTATGAATAAACTATTTAAGTATGCAAATGGGAATAAGACAAAACTTAATTAAGAATAGCATAGACATTAAATTTAGTTTTAAAGTCAAAAACAAATAGTTTTTAAAATGGTTCTGTTTAATTAAAAATATTATTCACACATAAATATAATAAAAA
This sequence comes from Epiperipatus broadwayi, assembly GCA_028023455.1. Classification (NCBI taxonomy): domain Eukaryota; kingdom Metazoa; phylum Onychophora; class Udeonychophora; order Euonychophora; family Peripatidae; genus Epiperipatus; species Epiperipatus broadwayi. The sequence goes on along the minus strand of JAQFVV010000136.1, from coordinate 780,496 downwards.
TATAACCCAGAATCAATATCAGAAATATATTTGCATGCATTTTCAACTGAGGGCTACAATATCCGGTCTTCATTAACTAACTTAATTTACAACATTCTGTTGACACATAATTATTTATATCTTAACATTATTATCACACACACGCAAACACATATAATAGAAACATTGCAGATCACTAGCTGAAATCTATATAAAGTATTTGCAATGCTCTATAATTATAATTTTATTATTCCAGTCATATCCCCCCTTTAAATAAAGAAAGCTCAAAATTTAGCATTACACTGAAAAATAAATCCTTTTCAGTGTAATGCTAATATTCAAGCTTTCATTATTTAAAGGGGAAGGGTGACTGGAATAATATTGCTATGAGGCATTTCAAATATATATGTATATTTTTCTATAATTCAAAGAAATCTAGCATTCAAAAGCTGCCTTGGATTCACAATAAGAAGCAACAAAAAGAAAACTTAAATATAAATTACTATAAATTAAATCACTAGATAAGTCTAAATAAGTAAAAATATTTACAAATATAATATGTAAATAAGCATTTATTTTTATATAGCGCAATGTTTATAAATTGTAATACATTAAAGATCAGCCTTTCAAGCTATTGTGCATGCCCTTTTTACGAGTATTAATAATAAATGAATACTTTCACTCCCAACACAAGATATAGTATTTATGAAAGAATAAAATGAATCCACTTATTCTTTCAAACCCAAATGCTTATATATGGGCAAATCTTAAGTACTGGAAATGAAAGCGTGAGGATAGACCACTCACTTTAAATTACTGTTTACGATGTCTGAATGAATGACGTCGACGAAATTATCTAGAATTTACTAAATGTCACTCTCAAATGAAACTTAAACGTATGTAAATAAGCATTTATTATTAACACTCGTAAAAAGCGCATGCACAATAGCTTGAAAGGCTGATCTTTAATGTATTACAAATATAATAAAAAAACAAAAATTTATTTTAAGCTTAAGTATATCTATATATTATCAAAATCATCTTTTCCTTTATTTTTGCTGTAATATCTTATATAAATTCAATTTATCCAAATAACATTGAGCACTTTCTTAGCAAAAATCTTTTATTGTACATATATGCACATACACCTACGTTTCGACTGTCCTGCAGTGTCTTCTTCAGAGTTATGATATAATGAACAAAATAAAATACATAACTATATAAATAATACCATAAAAAATGTAAATAATAAAAAATTTACATATTTTATGTTGGTTTTAATTTTTTATTGTTTCCATTTTTTATGGTATTATTTATATAGTTATGTATTTTATTTTATTTTGTTCATTATATCATGGCTTTAAAGAAGATTGCAGGGCAGTCAAAACATATGTGTATGTATATATATGTACAATAAAAGGTTTTTGCTAGAAAGTGTTCAAAGTGGTTTGGATAAATGGGATTTACATCTATATATATATATATCAAAAGTCTTATGATTGATTTAATAAGTAGTAAGATAAAAGCTCATTTATTTTTTTCTAACTATGTATTTGTTTTCTGTATAGTATTCATTTAATATTTTTTTATGCCAATTTTTTGGTTCTTCATCATTCATCTTGATATTATTCTCCAACTTAGGATCTTCAAATCTTTTATAATGTATATTGATTCACTTCATTAACTAGGGCAACTTTTGTTTAATAGGAACAATCTTCTATCAGGATAGAAGATAGTCAAAAAAGTTGGATTTTATATCATCATCTTCTTAGGGCTACTAATTGCAAGACATAACATGAAAAAATTTGTTGGTGAAAATTTGCATTTTGGGTGTGAAATACTACACATATTATTGACAGTTATTTTTTATAAAGAAGTTTTTCATCATAATTAGAATAAAATTAGTAGCAAAAATACTTTCTTGCTTGATTCTTTATAAGTATAGTTATTATCAAGCTATAGTGATTTATTATTCTTATATCTGTTTCTTCTGTAACTTGAGTTTTATGCTGCACTACAGCTACATACACTTGTTACGAGTATCAAAAAACAAATGCTTGACTAGATTCATCAATCAATCTATGAATAAATGAGTGAATTATCTATCTTAATTTCTTATATATGGCTTTCTGAAGTCTGGAATAAACGTGTTTATCTCTTTCTCAAACTATGCTTTTGCTTATTTCAGATTATATTTATAAACAGGTAATCAAGTAATCTGTTAATTACAAAACCTTAATTAAGTATAGAATAATTATATATATATATATTTAACTAGTATAATATTTTTGTTTTTTATTTATTTATATGTGGATTGAACTATAATGTTTTTTGGTTTTTTAATAGCATTTCAAATGCTTTAAGAAAAAAAAAATACAAACTGATATTTTTACATTTATATATAAATTATTGAATTTCATATTTTTATATTTAATTTTCTTAAACAAAGATTTTTTTTTCTTCTATTCTTTCCAAAATATAAAAGTTTTAAATATAATATATTCATAGGTTAAGAAATTAAAAAATTAAAACCACATAGGATTTTACACACAATAGCTATACATATTAAATTTTCTATACATTTACATAAAACAAAACATGTATTTATTAATTTACAGAATTTTTATCTTTACAAACATTTGATTTATTTTGAATTCAATATATTTGACTCATTATTAACTATATAACAAATGTACAATCATCATCCTTAAGAGAACCTTTATTTAATTTTAGGTTCTCAATTATTTTAATTTTGTTATTTATTTTTTTACTATGTAGTATAAACTTTTTAATTGTTTTTAAAATTCACTGAGCTTTTTGTAATTTTGAAGTGAGTCCTTATCTAAATGAGATTATATCATCACAACATGTTTTGGTTTATGTGTGTTGCACATACATATTAAATGTTTTACTTTTTTTATTAAGAAATTAATATATATATATACATAAATGTATTTAAAATATTCTATAAATAAAAAAATGTTGAAACTTGTTAAAAAGTTAAATAAACCATTATGAAAAGAGAATTAGGAAAAGTGTGGTTTTTTTTTTTTCTATTTAAATGTACAATTATATAACTAAATCAGTCATTATATATTTACAACTTGGTAAATGTTTTTTTCTTAGATTGTCCTTTTCAGTATGACACATTTGTGGACTTCTAGATGCAAACTAGTTTTTTTATTGCAATTTTATAGTGAAACTCATTTGATGACATATTACTAATGCTTGTTAGTTAATTTAGTGAAAAAAATGGAGTTAATATATTTAATTAATTTATAACATATTTAATATAGGTTTGATAAACTTAACGTCTAGTATTTATTATGCTTATAGTTGTAATGTGAAAATCTACATAGAATTTCATCTCCTTTTTAACAATCATTCATAAGGAATATCTATGCATATGATTTTTATTATTTGTTTTTCATTGTTTTGTCACTAGGTATACGTTAAGCTAATATTTACTACAGATTGATCATAGTTCTGTCAACAGTGTATCATTATTTCAAATTATACATTTCAAACTACTCATTTACATTATAGGTTGAAATATTTATCAATAAGCGGAATGAAAACAATTTTTGATGGCACCTCATAACTAGTAATAAAATGAATTTTGATTTAATGAATTCTTATAAATGATTTGAACCAGTCTAAGGATTATTTTGGCATATGAGTATAAGTATATTCATAGAAAAGTTATTACTTTATCTCTCATTAAAGAAAAGTTGATACTGCAAGTAGTAATAGTAACAGTGATAATGGAAATGATTATTATCAGGCAATTAGAAAGAGTGTAATGGATTTGAATAATGATCTCTAGTAAAAATCTTATATGCTCATGATATTTATTTTTGCCACTACTTAGGTTTTATGATGGCATCAGATAATGGAACAATTAATGCCTTCAAACTTTGGGTGACTATAAAAAATAAAAAATAGTATGACAAAGTAATGTACTTATTAACTGACTTTGAGTGATTGCAGATACTGATAGCATCATTCTTCTTGTGATCTTAATTACTGTTAACTTAAAAAAAAAAAAACAGTTTTTAAGTAGATAGATCTCATTACTATAAGGTGAATGAGATTCGTATTGGCCTCAAAATTCAAGAAGGAGTATTCTGCATAAGAAATTAAATCTTACTAATTTCTACACATTGCATATAGATTTTAAATCTGTTTTTGATCTAATCAACTGACTCTAATTTTATATAAAGTTCATAAATCTCTATGAGCATAATTAATTATTTGGCAAAATAAAAATATTTTATTTCTTGAGAATATCAAACAGTTGTATTTTCCAGAGACATTCCACAAGACTTACCTCTAGCAGCTTTAAGTTTAAGTTTGCTATATATATATATTACCATCATTGTCAGCAGCCTGAATACGACCATTCCAATTCCTTGACAAAACTTATATATATAAAAAAAGTACTATTCTAGAATGAGTTTTGCAATGATTACACAAACCAGTCTTTGAATCATAAATACACCCACATAAAGAATGGTCCAGTTTATTTTTCTATTTATTTAATATTATGCAATGTTATCTTTTAACTTCTTTTGCTGAAAACTTTCTTTTTCTGAAAAACTTTAATACCATGTCTAATTGTAACTATCCAATGTATTCTATTCTCTCTCATATTTTCCCAATAAAAAAATCACTATTGTACTTCTTTAGAATGTCTTTGTGATAATCAATTTGAGCTTTAGATTTTTTTTTTTATTCTTATAAAATTAATTATATTACTTCTCAAAAATATTTAGGTATTTTATTTTCTAATAATAAATCTTTTCATCATAATATTGAAAATATTGTTGATAAAATTTTTAACGGCACTAATACCATTTTTTAGCACAGTTATTCTTTGCAATGATGATACAAAATATGAATTTTTCATCTTGTGGTTCTCCCCATTTTAGAATATAGTTCTATTAGCTGGAATCCTAATTCTAATCATTATTACAGTTTAATTCAATCAGTTATAAATAAATTATTTAAATATGTCTAACTTGAATAGTAAAGATAATCTTTATCCAAGTTCTAAATGTCAATTTAGAAATCTTACATTTCTTTTCAAATTAACAAATTGATATTTAATTGTTTAGTGATACAAATTTTACGTTATGAATGAGTTGCATGATACTTGTATCCTAACAATTATGAAAAGACTACATAAAATTTATGATAAATATTGCTAATACATTTATACACATATACAGTACATCCTTTAAATATTGCAGTAAATTGTACAGTAAGAGACTGCTATCTGATATCTATCCTTTATATAAACTGGTAAAAAGCATAATGATTCTTGATAATTCAGTGATAATATATAGAGTATTAACTTTCCATGATAAAATTTTATGAATTATTATATCTGCCAGTAATCAAATATACTTGTAAGAAATAGCTATGTTCATAGAATACAAAATGAGCATAATAGCATAATTTTGTGATAATTTTGCATTATCATTTAAACTATTACAATTAGGTAATTTAAGATTATTAAATTAAATTTTAGTAAGTAATTATATAAATTCTGTTTTAGTGTTTAAACTTTGTAAACATTTTTGATTTGAAACCACTAAACATCACACAATCACCATTTTTTATGCTTGCTCATAACTGTTATTAAAACAAGCAAAACTCTTCTCCATACAGTAGTGCCACTTAGTGCAAGCCAGAGTAATCAATGGATGCCAGAAGGCTTGTGCATAAAATCCCTTTCTAGTGCCTACTCATCCAATATCCCCAGACTAGTTTCTAGCTTGTAGCTTTCGTCAGTGAAGAGCCTTGGATCTGAGAGCACTGCACCTAGATCTTAGGATCTAATGTAACTCTCCAAGGCTCCTCATTGATGAAAGCCACAAGCTAGAAACTAGTCTGGGGATATTGGATGGGTAGGCATTAGATAGGGATTTTATGCACAAGCCTTCTGGCATCCATTGATTACACTGGCTTGCACTGAGTGGCCCTACTGTATGGAGAGTTTGGGCTGTTTTAATAACATTTTTGATTTTATAAACTATTGTTTACTAATAAAATTGAATTATTATTATTTTCTCAATTTTATAAAAATTAAATTGTGTTTGAAACTTCTGTTATCTCTTGAATATATGACTGCTTTTTTTCAATCAATATTTCTAAACTAATCTTACTAAAACAAAATAACAATGATCTCTTTAGTCTATATTTTATCTGCATTTGATTTCTCACCACTTTATTTGTATTATATATTCAACTATTTTAAGAATACTCTTTGCTCTATTTTACTAACTGTTATTATTCTGTCACTTCAATGACAAAGTAAATATTGATTCTTTTAAATAAAATGATGTAATTGGTTTTAAAGATAAATATATGTGGTTGTGTTTATGTTTTTTTCTTATTGTAACTGTTTATTTTATGCAATTTGTATTTTATATTGACAACCTAATTGCTAATGTGCAATGTTTTAAAGGTAAATTTATAATGCTGATATTTTTCCTTATTGATATAAACATCACAAGTACATATATATTTACTACTTGAGAATGTGAACTAATTTACAAATTTTGTCTGTAGTTTAAATAAAAACACTAGAATTGGAAGTTGAAGTGCTGTACAAACTTTAATGTAATTTTGTTGCATTTAACAAGTTTAAAAATAGAATATTTAATCATATTAATACAGCTACCACAACTGAATTAATTTTGTAGATTCTATTATTTTTTCCAGTTTATTGTATGGAAATGATACAGTGCGATTCTACAAATATGTGGTGAACCAGTCAATCTGTTTTTTAAGTTTTGGATAAGTATCTGCTAGCGTAAAAAGACATATTCATTGGATTGAGCATATGAAGTGAATAAATGGTAATAGACTTCCCCCAAAAGATATTTCATGATGAACTTTAGTATAGTTTTTATAGGAGAGATAGATCCCATTTGTGGCAAAAAGATTATCTCAAAAGCATTTGAAAGAAGATTGCAATATTGATTGTTTTCTTTCTGAAGATGAGACTAAAAATTAAATACAATAGAGAGTATAATTTATAAGATATTAAAACTCTTCATAAAGTTAAAATTAATATAAAAGAAGACAGCATCACAAAATGTTAAAAAAAAAACAGGAATAATGAACTAGCAAATAATATAAACAAAAGTTTTTGTGATTCATTGATTGATTTATATAGTCATTACAAAATTCATCTTTAATTTTTTAATTTTCTATACTTTTTCCTTTTTTCATCTGGAGATAGAATGGCCAAATTGTTTATGAGTGATTGCTAATGATGATGATGACAATCTTTTTTTTAAATAAATATATAGTTTGTTATAAATGAATTCTGATTAAATTTCAGTCTAACTGGAATATTTTTATAATATCTGACTTGTTATGTTGTTAAAGCTATGTATTATGATAGTCTGTTTGATTTTGGTGGAATTCAGAACAAAATTTCTTGATTGATTTTCAAGAGTAAAATAAAAAAAAATCTCACTCTGCGATTTAGTGCTCAAATGCCACTTGACCATCATAGCAATTAATGATAAAGTTATCATTAGATACTATTTTGTATACAAAATATCACTTGTTTTAATTTTCTTATTTTTTAATGTTCAATCCATAACTTTCCCCAATATTTTTTTTGTCTATTCCATTTTTTTTTTTTACTTTTTGTATATAATCCCATAATTGTCAAAGCTACTTAGTAAATGTGTAAACCTTAATAACTACAACATGTTTTAATACAACTTTTTAATTATCACCTCAAAACATAATTTTTAGTTTTAGAGATGTTTCTGCATTATTAGTTCAACTGTTATTTTTCAAATAGAAAATCTTTTCATTTTCATAGTTTTTTTTTTTTTACAATATCTAGTATTTTTCTTATCAATTTTATATTAGATTCTTAATATTTCTTAATTAAGTGATTATTCCGAGTTACCATATAATTTTTATAGAAATCAAATATATCACTAGATTGACTTGAGCAATTTTGGGGAGCCTTTTCGATTTTCTTAAAAATTTTTTATATGACATTTGCTTTCAAATAATTCACTTAATTTTATAAAAAATCTTCAATTTACTGTAAAAAAAACAGCAATATATTAATATACAATCATTAATTTTTTTTTTTGCCATTTCAGGGTATTTTTTAGTTGATATTATTACATCATTATTGTTAATATTATATATAGTTAAGTTAACATTGACTTTTTCATTTTTATCAGTACCCATTTTTATTAGAATAATATTTTTATGCCTTTCAATGACCAATTTATTATTGGTATGATGGAATTTATAATCTTATTGTTAACTATTCTCTTCTTCTATAATTGTCAGTCTTTTTGAGCATTATCTTTTTCTAATGAAGTGAATCATCTTGTAAAGAGTCCTAAGAAAGAGAATTTCATTTTTGCTATTTGTATTTCACATTAACCCTTAGGGCCCTCGGCAGCCATTTTGAATGTCAAAAAACAATTACAGGACATATAATTTTAAATGAAATTTCTAATTTATTACAATAAATATAAATATATATATACATTTTTAGAAAGTGCAAATATGAAAGAATGTAATAAAGCTGATAAAATAGTCATTACCAAAAAAAAAAATAATTAAAAAAGGAGATTTTTTACATTTTTAAACATATTTATTTTTACATTGGTTCACAAATTCTCAATTTTGAAAGGTATAACTTAAAATTACAATTTCATAGACAGCTTCATCACATGCGTCTCAAAATGCTGAAAAAAATGATATATAATATGTCTTACCTGAGGTAATTTTTCTATGCAAAAATTACAAAAACAGTGTGATTGGTAACTTCGATTTTTACTAGCTGCCCTACATGTTCTACTTTTGCAACAGAGTATATGCTAGAAATGTTTGGTTGTCCTTGCATGCAGGTATCTGTTAGAAATATGTTTGGTTTTTAGTGGGGGAAAAAATAACAGAAATAATTTACAAGATGTTGAGGACTTTAGTAAATTATATAGTAATGTATAGTATAGTATAATATTATTATATATTACTTTTATTATATTATATTAGTGAAAAATGGTGTGTGACCTAAAATGTGTATTCTTTTCAACTAAATAAAATGTACTCATAAAATAAATATCAAGCAAAAATTTCTCCAAGATAAAATGAACAAGAAAAATCAATAAATATCAAAATAAACAAATTTGTTATGAGCACTGATTATATGTGTGTGTGGAAGATGAAATATGAGAGTGGATGTCTTGGTATATGATGAGTGTGGATGTGCATGTTTTTATATTATTCAAATGTATTGTCTAAAATTCTATCGTATATATGTATTGTTTTCTATATGTATATATCAAATTCTATCGTATATATATATTTTTTTGCATATATATATAATTCTATTGTATATATATTGTTTTGTATGTGTATATATATAATAAAGAGTTATAAACTAGGTGAGAAAAATAATTCAAAAAACGTTTTTATATTATTTTACCTGTATTTTATCATATATATATATTATATCTATATTTATATATAAAAAAAAGTAATAAAAAGTAGGTCATAAAACAAATTGAGGTAAATGATTCTCAATTTTCAAATGTGCTTTTTATCTAAAAAATTATCGTTTTTATAAAGAGTTCTAGAACTAGATCAAAAAAATATTAAAATAAACGTTTTTTATATTATTTCACCTGTATTATATCATATATATGTTAGTTTTAATTATATTTAATTATAGAAAACAATATTTAATAAAAAAAAAATAATAATAAAAGGAGTACTCACAAAATCCTGTTTAAATATTAGCATGATTTTCAAATTTGAATCCAATTATGAAAGCATCAAAAGGCATTATTGTTATATATAAATCCAACAGTAATCCATATACGTTTTTGATATAATTTTTTTTTATTATTTTTAAGCTTTAACCTTTTTTTTTACAAAAAAAAATTATTTCTACTAAAGAGGGCTTATAAAAGCCCTAACATAACTTAACGTAATTATTACACCAAAAAACAAGTTCAGTGGACTGTGAATCATATTTACGATCATTAAATCTAAAAAACAAAAGAAAAATAAAAAAAATTAAAAAGTGTACTTTACAAAAACTTTCATAAAAAATCCAAATTTTATCGTAAAAAAAAAAAGTTATAGCTCATTTTAACCGTTACAAGATGGCCGATCGAATGATCTGAGAATTGTAGGTGTAATATGTACTGATTCCGTGCAAACTCAGTTGAAAGTCTAAATTTTTGTTCAGGGGCTCGCAGGGGCGCTTCGGGCTCAAGGGGTTAAAGTTTAACTGTAATAAGATTTAATATCCATTTGTTTATATTTTTAATATTGTCCAGGGTATTCTCAAAAGACTTTATTTGTACCAATATAATGACATCAGTAATTTTTTTTATTTTTAGCCTTTTTTAAAATTTCCAACTTCCATATATGTAGAGAGTTACAATAAATACTATAGTTTGAACAATTCTGGTCTTCGTAGTTATAGTTCAAGATATATTTTTGAATCTAAAGATCTTTTTCAGTATTTTTTTTTTTTACTAGTCTACCCAGCATTATAGAAATTAAATTTTATTCCTACTTATTATAAATGATATGAATAATTAAGAATAAATTAATACTAAGATAGACTTAAAATTGCAATAAAATTGTTATAAATTGAATGTGTTTCAAAGTAATATAGAATTGCCAAAATGATTATAACAATTTTAACTAAGAAATTGTTAAATCAGGAGCCAAATCAAAATATATATTTTGTTAAAATCATTATAAAAATAACAAGGGATTTTCTTGAGCCTTTTAAAACTTGAATATTATATTTTGGAATTATAAAAGAGTTAGAACTGTAGAGAATATTTCTAAATTGTTAATAATTACATTGATTACTTTTCTTTATCTACAAGAATAAACTAATAGATTTGGCACATGATATCTATTTTTATTATATTAATGATTAAACAAATGACCTATTAATAGAAGTAAAATAATTTTTAAAGTGATGCTGGAGAAAACAATGAAGAATGAAAGAAACATAGGTAAATAAATAGAATGTGTTACATGTAACCTCCATGATGAAAGATATCTAACAATATATATAATAAACATAGTCCTATCAAATTAATTGTAAGACAAATGGAAGCAAATTTTTTTTGTCACTATAAATATAACGTTCTTTTTTCTTTGTCAGAAAAGTTTGTAAGTGAAAATTTTCATGGATAAAAATTATATGAATATATATTTTAATATTTTATTAATATATATATATATTAGATAAAACAGATTTTTTTAATAAGTAACTCACTACGGGGCAAAAACTTTTTCAATTACTCTCACAGAGGAATAGTGAAGGATACCAGGCTTGCCAATTTTTAGATGGTGAAGATTTGAACAGTTTTTCATCCTCATTTTTATTCTCTAGATACGGATAGTTAGATAATCATTTACTAACCACTGTTGAATGATTAGCTGAATTGACTATCAGTCAGTTACTTGAGAGAAAATTTTAGCCATCTTGTAAAGAATTTTGCTTAGCCTAGATTCAAATCTCATGTGGTAGGTATGACAGGTAGATATGCTACCTCTGCATCATAATTCCTTTTATAAACCCATAAGTTTATTTATTTTTTATCTTAACAGATTAAGATATAAATGTCACATGAAATATATTAGACAAGACCAACACAAGAAGAGAGTAGATAAGTAGAAAAGAAAGAACGATGACTATAAGTACAATACTAAAAAAATAATTAGTAAAAGAATTAGAAACATGTTACGCATGATTAGGAAATCATTAGTAAATAAATAATTACTTTAGTAATATATATATTTTTTCATTTGATGTAAATTACAATAATTAATTAATTTTCAGATAATGTCATCCTATATGGTAGAAGAAGCAGAAGAATTGGCCAAACTTTTTAATTTTAAGCAAGAAGTCATTTATAACTGTTCAAGTTATAAAGGTAACAAGAATTTATTTGCATTCAGTCATTAATTTATTTGTTCTCATTCTATCAAATCTTTAAATAAAATCAGTACTAAAAAAAGTTTATTAGAGCAACTGAAGGAATGATTCTGTGATATTTTAAAAACTTTAGTATTTATAATTAATTTTCTAAAAAAAATTATAAATTTTGTTCATTTACTTGTGCTTTTTAAAATGAATATAGGAAGGGAAGTTGGTGATTTTTATAGTTATCATCCATATGATTTTTTGTGTGGTAATATTTATTGTTAAGGTATATTATTATGATATAGGATCAGAACGATTGTTATTCTTTTAATTTATAATTTCAATTATAAATTAATTTTTTAAATAAACTAACATATTATTAAAAGACATTTTGATTTAGAAAAATTTAATAAGGAAAGTATTAATTAAAGCTAATTTAATCTGTAATGTACATAATATTATTAATAACTTTACATAAACCTTAAATAATAAATTACACTGAATGACATTGTTAATCTCATAAATGGTTTCTGGCTAAATGATCATTATCATGTCAAAATTAGCAATTTACTGTTTTTTAATAAAGTTCATCAACCAGTAACTGGTTATTATTTCTTTTAGGCTTTATTATTTGATTATGTAATAACTGAATAATTCACATGAATAAAGTCTTTTGTATAAACAGAAAAATATTATTTTTAAAAAAAAAAATTATAAAAACTTCTCATTATTCTAAATAAAATTTTATCAGCAATTTATATTTTTAAATTTATTTGTAAAATTAGACTATGCTTGATCATTATCAACAGTTTTCATTGAAAGCAAAAAAAATGTTTAAAATAACATACATATTTACATATGACAAAAATTCACCAAAGTATTACACAACTCTCATAATGTCCATTAATATTTTTATTAAAACAATAATCCCCTCTATGTCATTTTACTTTTGAAATAATGTAAAGTGGATTACTAATATTAATAACATTATATATAAATAATATAATTATTAATGTTTCAATTCCAAAAGAATGCAATTACAGTATTTGCTTTTTTTTTCTAAAAATATATTCCTCCCCCTTTTATTATTATTATTTTTTATTATAGAATTAACACAGGCAAATTTATAACAGTAACAAATATTTTCATTCTATTGGTTCACCTCTTGATAAGGCATGAGATTGCTTATACATTCAGTAATTATATACCATGGCTACTGAGACATAAAGTTTAAATTTACTATATAAGATTAAAAGATATCAATAATTGCTATGATTAAATAATTCATCAAATCGTCACTATGTCAAATGCCATCAAATCAATAATAACATGGTAAATAAAATATAACTCCCAAGTTCAATGAAGATCTGTGCTCTAACCATACAGTTAAACAAAGTGCATAAATATTGGTTAAATATATATAAAGTTTATCAATATAGTAGAGAATTAAAAGTGAATTCAATTGAAGTTTCCAGTACCTTTTTTTCCTTCTAAGATCTAATCCTTCATATTTCTTTTAAGCTGAAGGTTGATAATGTAGATTGTTTAAATTCTGTTAAAATTGATGATGAATATTTAATCTTATTTACTATCCAGTTTTTAAATAACAAATTTAAATTAAATTTAAAAATATATATCTTTCACAGAGTGTGATCTTCAATATTTTGGGAGCCATTTTTGAGTTTTGGAATTTTCAATTCTTCTTAATTTTCTGGTGACTTTTTTTTTTTTTCAAATCTCTTTTGAATTATTATTTTCATCTGATAGGTAATCCTTTGAATTGAGATTTTGATTCTTTGAGCTACAGTTACATATCTGAGAACTTTTATCTATTTGAAATTAATACTGCTTCTTTAGTCATACTGGAGGTAGGATATTTTCCTAAAGTTTGCATCATTTTATAAAGCTTAAAAGGTAATGATTTCTCAATTGGATGAAAATGATTTTACTGAAAGCTGGTGACTTTGCTGATTTTATAAAAATGTATAAGATGTCTGATCTTGTTTAAAGAATGATTGTATAAATGTATACTTGAAAAAGTATTTTTCTCAATATTTATAAAAAATATTTTGACATTATTCTGTAGTTATACTATTCTTAGTATTGATTGACATTATGCTTTAATTATTTTTTGTACAACTTGATCAATACTGTCAGAAGCAAAATTCTTGTTGCTGTGAAAATTTATTCCTTCTCAATAGGTTTTGACTTTATATTTTAAAAGCACATGAAAGATTATTTATAATAATATTATTATCATTAAAGGCTTAGAATTGTTGTTGTTAAGAAAATTGCTCCATAATATTAATTTTTATGATCCATGATTATTAATGGCTAGGAATTCAGAAATACCTATAATTGTACTGAAAATAACCAATATATTTAACACTAATTTTTCTGTCAATTTAAAGCTCCAAATTCTTTATGTTCATACATTTCAATTTAACTATTTTTTTTATTGAATAAACTCTAAAACACATTTTAGTGCATGAGTTTTTATACAAAATGACTAAAGCAGAGTATCTATTTTACATAAATAGAATAAAGGAGTTTTTTTTTTTAAGTTTTCACTGACTATAATTTTAATTTAATAGTTCCAATACCACTGACTTTTTGGTTTGATCATTTATTTATTTTTTTATTGATTGCATGATAGTAAGAACATTTTAGAGTATTTACATAAACACAATCTTTTAAGACTATAGTTTTCTACAGTTATTATTTTCATAGAATAGGCCATTACATTTATAAAAAGGGTCAAGGAATGATGCCTTTTACTTAACACAGAAATCTAAAATGAAATTGTTAACTCCATGTTTCAAAATAAATTTTTTATCATTGAGCACTTAAATTTTATTCAGTATAGAAATATATACTTTTAATATGCACAGTTAAAAAAAATCACTCATTCCAAATTAGTGTTGTTTTATTATACACTCTGATAATTAAATACTTACAAAATTGGATGAAGAATGTGAAAACTCCTTTTAGAGATTTTATACTCTTTGACTACCCTAGAGAAATTCTCTCAGGTTTATGAAAATAAATAATAATAAATGATTCAATTAGATAAGCAGGCACAAATCAATTTGGTTTACTAGAAAGTAGTTAAATCATTCAGATTTTTATTCTGTGAAATTTAGAATAAACTAAAGTTTCTTGGTCAATCCACATTTGAGCAATGTGAAAATTTCAGTTAAGTCAGTTAGAATGGAACTGTTGTCTCAGCAATTGATCATACAACTATTATTATTATTTATATTTTGTTAAAAAATCAAATTAGTATTTGTATTTGCTTAAATAGTTTGTTTATTAAAAAGATAGATTACACTCATAGAAAAAAAAAGATTGAACAAATAAAATGTTTTTTTATTCAGGATCTTAATGAATATCCATAAATTTCTACTGATGTATTTATTGTGATGCCTCATTTTTACAAAATATTGGCAGCATTTCACACATAAATAGATATATGATATTATGAACCCTAACCATATCTATAGGATTGATACAGATAGGCTAGACCTTGAAGTAAGAAAAATAACTTTTTTAATCATGAAGGTTATATTGTTGAGATGATAAAGTTTTATTTGATTTGATATATAAACAGTGCATTGAGCACATATTAAAATTTTTTTTTTTAATGAATGGATTTTTTTTTTTCCACTGAAGAGTTGTAAGACCAATTGGTTATCAGATGGTAGTGAAATTTAATTCCTAGTGCATATCAATTCTGGTTTTTGCCTTTATCAATGAAAACTTGCAGTTTTCATCTGGCAACCATGTTTTATTTTTTACTATCAAACTGATAGTCTGAAATTAAAAAAAAAACCTAAGACTTTTTACCAAAGCCAACCTACTTCTACAGTTCTATAAATTTGATACAAGATTAGTAATATACAGTAGAATAAATAAATTTTAGAAACCTCAGTTTAATTCTAAATGTAGGTATTTTTTTACTCTTAGCTTTAAACTTAATAATAAAAAAAAATGTTGAGGTGGCTTTCTGTAGACATATTTGTATTGGCTTCAACTTTGAGTTTCATCATCGGAGAATGGGGATTAAATTGCATTATCATCTGGTAAATTTAGTTAGTTAAGCTTATAATAGATGTCATTAGACTACAAGTGAACTGTTCTTAATTTAACAAATAATTTTTTTGAAAAATTATTGCTGTCATTATTATCATCATTATTTTTAGCAAATTGCAGGATGAAAGTGTGAATTTTTTCCATTTTATCTGATTGATAGCTTTTTTTCCATTTTACTTCAGAAAAAATTTTCTATCTTATCCATTCCTTTTGTATGTGTTCTCTTTTTAGATCTTTTACTATCATTTGACATCTAGTTAAAATTTCATTTATTGTTGTCATCTCTTTGAGTATCATATCCAATCTATTTACATTTTGATCTCTTAGTCTTTTTAATAATGTCAGTGATATATCTTTACTACTCATATATTTTACTTTGATCCTTCTGTATTGATCTCAATGTATATTTTATCATACTTCTCAGTATGGTCAGATTACTTTTCTATTAAGAATCCAATTCTTATAACTAAACACTGATAAAACACATTTATTAAAAGCCTCATTGATAAAAGCAAAAGTCTGAAATTTGTCTGAGTTTAAATTATATTACTTCTCAAAGTTTACCATAGATAGTGCTAGAGTAATAAAAAGAGGAGGCTGCTTTTATTTATATTGTATTCAGCTGAAAGAATCAAAGGATATTGTTTTGGTAATAACATTCTAACTAAGAAAAAAGGAAAATTTATAGTTAGAATAGAACTGATATTATGAAAAATATAATTACTGATCTGGAGTTAGATCTATATAACTATAGAGGCAGGCTTGGGTTCATATTCTTTGAGATTATCAAATTTTAGACTATTAGCTTGATAGAAGAAGAAAAAAGAGTTAAAAAAATAGCTATCAGAGGTAAAATTGCATTAATTACAGTTTTGGATTCCAAATTCTTATTGATTAAGGCAAAACTGTTCTGGAAATGGGGGTTAAAATATTGTACTATCTGATAACCATTGATTACCCTAACTTTCAAAAGATTTTGTTGGAGTAGAGAAAGACAAATGCTCATTTGTTGCAGTAAGATGAATGAATCAAATAATGTTATATTAGCAAACTCACAATTGCATATTTAAAATATTTTTTTCCATACAAAATATAATTTTTAAAAAAATATTACTAGTTTTGTGACTTTCCACCATAGTAATATATAGTTTTAGGTAATAACCATTGAATTTTTATTTAAGATGAATATTTAAAAAAAAAAATCTGTGCTAATTGAAATTTAGACTTAAAGTATTATCACATGGAGAATATTTTGAAAAATATGTCATTAGTGCTTCTTAGTCATGTTATTAAGTTGATTTATTCTATAAGTGTGCAGTTCAGTATAACATTGTAAACATTTTAGCTAAAGGACATTTTTAAAAAGAATAAATTTTAGATTATTTGGCTTACATTAGTCTAATCAAAGAAGCAGATAAATTAACATGTGATCTCCAGGAATAGAAATTACTTATATGATTTTTTTTGTAAAGAAGAAATAAACCTCCAGCCATACACTTTTACAAATTTATATGCACTCGCCCATGAGCATCAGTTTGACAAGCATAAGTGTACGCTTATGCTTAGAGCTTATCTATATGTAAGCCAACCTTTTCTCAACATGTTGAAATTAGGACTTCAATCTATTATGTGCTTGAGTTATAAATTATTAATTGAATTGTACAGCCCTATTCATTCTACAGCAGGAGAAAAATAGAATCTCATTTTTAACTATCTGCAATTAGAAATACATAGTACATTTATGAATTTACTGTAATAAATAGTCTATTATTTAAGGAACAAATCTTCGGTCAGTGCTTTTACGAATTTACATGCACTTATGCTTTTCAAACTGATGCTCATGGGGAAGTGCATGTAAATTCGAAAAAGCATATGACTAGAAGTTTGTTGTTTCTTTATAATATTACATACATAGTCTGCACAATATAAATAATAGATTATTTATTACAGTAAATTCATAAATTTACTATATGTTTCTAATCAGAGGATTAAAATCGAGATTGTATCTCTCTCCTGCTATAGAACTAATAGGTTTGTACAATTCCGTTAATAATTTATAACTCAGGCACATAATAGATTGAAGTCCTAATTTCAGCATATTGAGAAAAGGTTGGCTTATATATAGATAAGCTCTAAGCATAAACATACACTTATGCTTTTTAAACTGATGTTCATGGGTGAGTGCATGTAAATTCACAAAAGTGCATGACTGGAGATGTGTTTCTTTATAATATTACATATGCAATCTACGCTATATAAATAATATATATATATACATTTAAATTGAAAATTTATTTATTTATTGTAGTTAAAAACAGGCAAAACTCTCTATACATATTGCCACTCAATGCAAGCCAGAGTAATCAATGGATGTCAGAAGGTTTGTGCATAAAATCCCAATCTACACATCCAATATCCCCAGACTAGTTTCTGGCTGTGGCCTTCATCAGTGAGGAGTCTTGGATCTGAGAACACTGCACCTAGATCTTAGGATCTAATGCAACCCTCCAGCAGCCACCTTTTATCTCCTCACTGATGAAGGCCACAACCAGAAACTAGTCTGGGGATATTGGATGAGTAGGCACTAGATGGGGATTTTATGCACAAGCCTTCTGGCATCCATTGATTACTCTGGCTTGCACTGATATGTATAGAGAGTTTTGCCTGTTTTAATAACAGTTAAGAGCGAGCATAAGAAATAGTGCTCATGTGATGTTTATAGTTGTTGTTCTATTTTGTTTCCAGTAATCACTTTTTTTTTAACCAGCATTATTTATATCTTATATTTTCAGCTCATTATAATCTCATTCACATTCTCTTTCCATTTCTTCAAGATCATTCTATCATTTATTTTTCTTGATTATATCAATTACAATATTTGTTTTTTTTATTATCATTTTTCCATATATAAACAAATGAGTTGCTTCTCATTGCACTACATTACTTTTCATCATAATTTTTTTTTCACCATTTTTTTCATTCTCCATATTAACCGATGAAATTTTTTTATTTGGTTATTATTATTTGTTAAAAGTTATTTTTTTTTAATTTATTTTTTTAAATCCAATAAAAGTTTTTAAAAGAAAAATGTTTTTTTAAATACTTATTCAGTGTTTTTTTTTTTTTAATAATGTCTATTGCACAATTAATATAAATTCATTTCTAATGCTTATTCTCATAAAACTTAATTAATTCTCACAGTTGATAATTATTTTCACATCTATGGTATAAGCACACTTAAAACAAAGTAAGACAGTTACAAGAATATTAAAATTTTATGTATTATTTAAAGATTAAATGGTTATTCATGGTGTATTAATACAGTAATAAGAATATTTGGATTGTATACTCATGTAAAATATTGGTTTTATATAAACTAATATTGGTGTTTTGAAAATAGAATTAGAATTAGAGGTATTTTAATATTTTTTGTGCAAAAACATATTTAGAATTTAAATTTTTCATTATCTTTTTTGTTGCATTCTTTATATCATTAAGCTAAATAATTTGTAACTCATCAAATATTGTTTAAGAAGTAGGGAGTCAGTTGTTTACTACTTTTTATATGTCATAATTCAGAGATGTTCAATCTAGTCATTGTAACATTATTTTTAATTGCTCATCTGTTCATTGTTGTGAATAAATATTAAAGGTATTACATGTAACTGTCATACATTTTTTTATAGGGTAGATCAAAGACCTTATTTATATTAAAAACAAATTATTTTAAATTTATTTTACTAAACCATCTTATTTTAGTAATTTGGATGTGCTATGATTAAATATTTTTAAAAAAATCCAGATTCTTTTATTTTATTCTAAATTATTAGGTTTTACAATAAAAGTTGCTTAGCTCCAGATACACACTCAAGTATATAATATTTAGACATCTTTTTTTTTTGTTTTGTTTTAATAAAATTATTCTATTTTTTTTGAACGATATTGTATTATTTAAATGTATTTTAGCACCATATTACTAATAATGAAACTAGAATTGTATGTTTTTGTTATTTTTCAGAACAACTATGGAAATCAATTGACAAAGCTTGGGAAGTATTTTCAGACAAGGTAAGGCTCATTGATATAATTAATTTTATTTAAGTTGTTTTGCTAAAGGTTTTCTGAAAATTAACCAATTGTTTTGACTTTTAGAATTATCACTTGTAAAATAGCATTAAATTCTATAATTTTCATTTTTTTTTTTTTTTCATTTATAAAGTCTCTTTTGGAAAAAAAAAAAGGCAATTCATCTGGAAATGCCTGAATTCAAAGGATGAATGTATATAGCCTCAGCGCAAACACATCAAACTACAAAGAAAATCAAACCCATTAGTTATTCAACTAGACTTCTCCTCGGCATTTGACAACATTGTTCCATCAATCTTACTTCAGACGCTCCATGATTATCAAGTGCTGGACATTTACATCTGTATTATTGGTAGCTTACTGTTCGACAGATCAATATTTACCTCTCTAGATGGAAAGCTTCCAAAGGGATTCAGACCCCATCTATCCATCCCACAGGGATCTCCTTTGGCTACCCTCTGCTTCATAACGTACCTTAATCCCTTTCTCATGGAAATAGAATGCCATTTGCTGGGAGTATACATGCCAGCACTGAAACATCCAGTTTACCATATCTCGTATGTTTATGATGTTTCCATATTCATTCCTCACAAATCCCAGCTTCAAACCGTAATACAAATCATAAACAAATATGCCAGAAAACTAAATCTCAAAGCTAACTACAATAAATCTTCCATCTGGAAAATCGAAACAGGTAAAATGATTCCCTCAATATTCACGGCCCAGTTACAAACATTTCTGGGCTTTCCTATTGCCAAATCTAGATCTGTCATGACTAAGGACATTTCAGAACTCAATACTAGACAAAATAAGAAAGGTAGTTAGCTCACTGTCAAGAATCTCAATATCGTTTCCCGGCAAGATTACCTTACTCAACATGCTAGTCTACCCAAGATTAAGCTACTACCTGTCATTCGTAAAACCTATCAAAACCTTTGAATGATCAATGAACTCATTATGCTCTAGACTGCTTTGGAATGGCAAAGTCGTGGCCATAAGCATAGCTAAAGCTCAAATGCCCAAAGAATCAAACGAGTTTGGCTTGCATTCAGTGTCCACTTTGTACCTCCAAAAACTCTGGGAGTGCTGTGTGTGGCCAGCCTTGAACAAACAAATCTAAACTTCAAGCTGATAGTCGAACCCATGGATACACCTCTTTCACTCACCATCAAATGGATGATAGATATCCGGACTTATGCCATAAACTTAACAAATCTAGTGCAACATTTAATAGTGGAAAAAAAGATGTATTGGAAAACATACAAATTCAAATACAATGATCAAACTATTTCATAGAATGATCTAGGGTTAAACAATAAACAATTCAGCAAAATTTAAAAACTGATTTTTAGAACCAAAATACATTTCTCCCTGCCAACAAATCATTTTCTGGTGTGGAAAAGAGGGTTTAATAAGCTCAACCCTCAATGCCAACTATGTGCCACAGCAGATGAGACAATTCATCACCTGTATTTGTGCACTTTTCTCAGGCCGATCAGATCCTTTATTAATGAAAGGATGTTGCTCGATATTAGAGACGTCTTAGTCATTCAAAAGACTATAAAGAATGGCTTATTCTCGAACATCAGAATTGCCATTTTTCTAACCTTTGCAGTCTGGATATCCAGATGCAAGTGTATATTTGAAAATGCCAATCACAGTGTCTGCAACATCTTTATCAAATTACTCAAGCAGTTCAGGAACAGAGATCGATTGCTGGCTCTGGACTGGTTTTTCGAGAAACTTGGGCCCGAGTTACCCTCCTGATCTCGGACCACAGCAAGCTCTACACTATGACTGCCTTGCAACTGTGTAAAAAGAAAATAGCTATGTACAGATAAACGTTCAATTGTATCTAATAAATTTTAATTTATTTTAATAATAAAAAAAAAAGACATTTAATTAACCAAGCAATATTTACCATTTTCTTTAATTCAGTTTATTGTAGCATTAAAATGTAGAGCTGAAATATAAACTTTAATGAGTTTTTTTTACATAAATGTGTTTACTAACAAACAGTGCAGAAGTATGACCTTCAGGTATGAAAGTTAACTATGAATAACAAATAAACAATGACCAACCAAGAACTCCCGTTACCTTTTATGATAGATTGTTGCTTTAACTAAGATAAAAAGTTGTTTTTGATACAAACAAGTTTTTCTATTCCTCTTTTCATTCTTCCATCTACAAGTTAGTGTAAGGCTTAATGATCATGAATTTTTTATGCTATCGATCATTTTCCTATACTGTGCGATTATGTGTTTATTCAATCATATTTCCATTGTTTAATTACAAGCACAGCATTTCTGATTCCAATTCCCTTTTTTATTTTTTTAATAGCTCAAGAATGAAGAAAGCAATAATGGTGACAGGTTTAATAGATTGTCAGTCCTAAGTTGTGATTCTGTTTCAAGGCAATACATTGCTAATAAGTTGATTTGGAATTGGATTTGAGACACTAGTTTTAGTTGCCCAAGATTGCATATTTAGGCAGCCCTATTTTGAGATTTTCTTGCCTAGCATGGAAGTGAAAGGGAGTAAAAAAAATGTCTAAAAATGGCAAGCCTCACACAATCTGTATATTTTATTATGCCTGATGGATTACTTATTAAAATAATAAAAATAATATTATTAAAAGTCATGGTAAAGCAGGAGTCAGTGGTATTACTAAAGATAATTATTATAAATCTAATTTTTTTAAAAAATAAATGTATGAGGAATGTGCAAATTTCACTTGATACAAACTCTTTAAGATCAAAATGAAGATCAGTACTGCTGGCTAAGGAACCGTTAAAATTTATGTTAGATATAGCTGCTCTTAGTGAAACTATCTTACAAAGAAAGAAAGTTTAATAGAAAAGATGGTTTTTTGAAAAGACAGATCAGTTAATGAAAGGAGAATGCATCGTATCTAATTTGTTGTTAAGACTAATATAGTTTCTTCTATTCTTGGAATTTGTCTGGGTATTATTAAAAGACTAATGGCATTAAAACATTGCTCACACAATAACACCAGTGTTTATTTTATTAGTGCATATGCTGCATTATATTCAAAGAATTCAGAGAAATAGAGCATTTATTCCTAGATACATTATTACTACAATACCATTAAAATATTGAATTATTCTTTTAGAAAACTTTAATGCATATATTAATACAAATAGTAATCTTTGGCCAAAAGTTTTCAGAAACAACAGTATTGGTACTGTAAACTCAGACGGTTATCAGGAATTGGATTTTTGCACAAGATGTGTATTGATTATTTAAAGTACTTAGTTTAGTTAGAAAAATTGCTATAAATAAAAATGGTTGGTATTTAATAGATTACATTATATTTAAAAGTCAGAATGCAAAAGAAGTTCATATTACATGCACACATACAAGTGCAGATTGTGGATGTATCATAGACGACTATACACCAAGATTAAAATAATATTCTCATTAAAACATAGATCTTATTGTAAAATTTAAAAAAAAGTTGACATTCATTCTTTAGAAGTTTCTATTATATATTCTAAATTTCAACAACTATTATATATGAAAATTGTACCTTTAGTTTTTCAGAAACATGCAATTCTTTTAAGGAATGTATTATGGATGTAAATAAATATATTTCTGGGTTCATTTGAAGAAAGTACCATGATTGATTTTCCGACAATGATTTTATTATTAGTAATGTGATTAAAAGGAAATATGGTAATAAATATAAAGATTTAATGGCAGAAATTAAAAGATTTAAAAATGATTGGGGGGTTAAAACTGTAAAGAGAAAATACAGGCATTCTCTGATTGTGCTCATTTAAATTTTTTTTTTTTTTTTTGATGTATTGAAAACAACACATGGACCTGAGAAAAGGTATTCCAGTTTCATTAAATCCAGTAATGAAATTCTTTTATATAATGACAAAATATTTTGAATAAATGGATGGAGTATTTTGATTACTTTTTGAATAATGATAATAGATTTATGCTGGCTTTAAAAATATTGAAATTTTTTAGTAATTTATGTATTCATTAAAATATCACTTTGGAATGAAAATATGTTTTATGTTGGGTAATAGCTTTATAGATAACAAGAAAATAAAATGTGGGTGCTGGAATCATGCATTAGATCCAAAGATTCATGTGCACTGTTGGCTAATCCAAGACTCTTTACTAGTGAATATCATAAGCTAGAAACTAGTCTGGGGATATTGGATGAGAAGGCACTGAATAGGGATTATAATGCACAACCTTCTTGAGCATCTATTGATTACTAGAGTTGCCTTTATAATAAATTATGTTCACATTTCAAGTCAGTTGTCTTTTTATCTTTTTATAAACTTCACAAATCTAATGTCAAATTTAGTATTATATAATTTTTCTTTCAATTCATATAATGTTCCTTCACTTGCAATTGATCTGTAGTTGTAGCTACTTAAATAAAAGATTATCATTGAATGACAATCTTTATCCACAATCAGTTCTTAGCATCCTGTATTTTCTGCCCCCATGGCTGCCTTAGCTGACAACATTACATCTTCCTAAGAATAAATGTCATACATATATTTATTATACCTTCAATACATATATTTATTATACCTTCAAGAAAACATGTCTGAGATAAGATCTATGGAATAATTAAGAAAAAAGGCTATGTTGAATTTAGAGAACATTGGCTGATATGTTGTTGATGAATAGCTCATTCATGTTTGTTTACCATATGAATAATCATAATAATGACAGCTGCACAATGAGAAGACAGTGTAATGTGGGCATTAGAATTTGCTCTTCTAGGTTCTTTTAACATTTTATAAAGGAATTCAAAGGCCTTCTTTCAGTCACCAGAAAATTCTTTTCTGCACCTTGTTATTTTTATTAATACTTTTATTATTTATTATAATTTTTTCATTTTTTAAATATTGTTTTCTGTTATTTTAATTGGATAATTATTATTTTCATTTTTTTTTAAATATTTTCTTTATACAATTATAAAAACAAATGATATAAGAATAATAATTAGAATAAATAAAAATAATATGAATACATTAAACATAAAAAATAGTAAATAAAAAAAGAAATAATATGATAAATGCATTGATTAATAAACATTTAAATAATAAAATAAAGTGGTTTAAATGATATTTATGAAATAAAATGTTACTAATGTAAACAAGAAAATATAATAGATCTATGAATTATTTTACATTTTGTTTCCAACCCCCCCCCCCCCCACTTGCTTCAACATATATAGTATATAAATTGTAGTGTATTGTGCCAACAAGCCGACTGAGAAATACCCCCAAATAATATAATAATGAGAATATCTTAGTCAAATAATATTTATTACACGTTTCAAATATAACAAAATTTGATTGTATACACTTACACCTAATATAGACATACATATATCTCATATATAGATAAATAGATAGTTTCTAAATACATTTATAGCATTCAAATTTACTGCCCGAAAATTAGTTCTTCTTATCATATTTCTCTTTCAACAACTCGTCTAAGTGTGTTACAAGTTTTCCAATATGAAATCCTGATAACCCTTTAGGCTGATAAAACAAAAAATCAGATCAGGACAATCTGTTTAAAACTAGTCAGGTTTCTATACCTTTAGATCCTAGTCTCTGGGTTTACTCCCATGCTGGAACATGACGACTTGATACAGACGATACCAGTTACTAAAGCACACTAATTTTACAAGTGAAGGAAAAAGCATTTCATTGCCAAAATACTGAGTTTATATAATCCATGGTTTTTTTCCTTATCTGATTCTTATAACTTAAATTCCTTTGTCAAGAATTTAATTAATGGCACTTTGCAGATCTTCTAAGTTGTTTAATATTTTCTCTAATCAGTTCTCAAAATTGCTCTTTAATATTTTTAATAAGTATGTAAAGAAAACTTTCTAATTACACAACTATTCTACTTTTTTAATATTACCAATTCCATAAGGTTTACATTATCTCAGTTGTCGATTAAATTCCTAAATACTTCTCTTTCCATTTTCTTTAATTTATACATTTAATCTTTTCTTTATCTTTTTGTTACTTATACTTCTGGAGTATTCTTGTCGATATTTAAAATTAAATATTTATTCAGTGTATAAATATTACACTTCCTCCCTTCACTCCAGAAGATATTATTTTTTTTTCTACACATAATCATTCTATTTTTCTGGGTTTCGTTTAGTGCGCACAAATCTGGGCAATTAATTTTTTTCAGGTTTCACTTGAATTTCTTTTGAAAATACATTACTTTTTTTCTTGGTTAAGGTTTTCCTCTATTTTTTTTACTGTGTTGCTTTTTTCATCATTCTGCATCTCCTGCATTCTGTAATATTTTCCAGCTGCAATTTCTCTAGCTCTCTTTTTCTCATATGATTAATGTGACTTCTGTATTAAGCCAATTAGTTTACTAACCACATATCCACATATATTTGATTCAATGTTATTTTGTCTATTATTCCACTGATCCATTTTTTTTTTTGTATTATACCACTCACCCATACAGGCTCATCAATTCAAAATGCTTTGCACAGCTTCATATTTGGAACACTTATTTGTACATTGGGATGCAAAACTGCCAATTTAATCCTTAGTTGGTGTTGAATGTTGGTATAGCATAAATGTCTGTAATGCATCTTGCATATCTATATTTTTCATTTTTTTAAAACTTCGCTTAACTTGCTGTACTGTATTCTCCGCTAATCTGTTTGACTGTGGGTGATATGGTGGTGTGCATATGTGCTGTATCCCATAGGTACTAAAAAAACTGGTGTAATTCCTCTAGTAAAACTTGTTCCTTTTATCAGATACTACCATTTCTAGAAACCCATATATTGAGCAAACTATTTTCAAACACTAATTGTTTCCTGGGAACTAGTATTTTTCATTATATGGCATTCAATCCATCTTGAAAAAGCATCTGTTATTATCAATAAAAATTTTCCATTAACTGGTCCAGTGTGATCAATATGTACCCTCACCCATACTTTTGTTGCCCAGGATGCAAAAATATCACCAGCAATGCACATTCTGACTGACATGCTGAGCAACATTTAATATAGTTTTCTATATCTGCATTAATTTGCGGCCATCAGACATAGATGGCGTTGAATGTTGATATAGCATAAATGTTTGTAATGCATCTTGTATTTCTACATTATTCATTTTTTTAAAACTTTGCTTAACTTACTGTATTCTCCACTAATCTGTTTGACTGTGGGTGATATGGCAGTGTGCATACGTGATGTATCCCATAGGTACTAAAAAATTGGCAAATTCCTCTCTAGTAAAACTTGCTCCATTATTGGATACTACCATTTCCGAAACCCATACATTGAGCAAACCATCTTCAAACACTTAATTGTTTCCTGGGAACTAGTATTTTTCATTATAAGGGATTCAATCCATCTTGAAAAGAAACCGTTATTATCAATAAAAATTTTCCATTAACTGGTCCAATGTGATCAATATGTACCCTCACCCATGATTTTGTTGCCTTTGTCCAGTATGCAAAACATTTCACCAGCAATTCTATCTGACAGGCTGAGCAACATTTAATATAGTTTTCTATATCTGCATTAATTTGCGGCCACTAGACATAGCTATGTGCCAAATTTTTCACATGCGCTATGCCCGGATGCCCTTTGCGTAAATGTTTTAAAACTATATCTCTTCTTGCAGGTGGTATAAGAACTTATCCACCATTACTGTGCATCCCCTAAAGACAAATAATTGATATCTATTAGCCCAAAACCCATTGTCATATAACTCGGTCTAGTTTTAGGCCAGCCCTTCTTAATCCAGTTAATCAGAATATCACATTCTTTGCTTTCCTAGTCCGCCTTTGGACTATATTATTATTTAACACTTGTGAGTTTATGCTGTAAATATAATTAACCTCAACATTCTTGATGATTGACTCTTGATTATCTGGAAATCTTGACAACATGTCTGCATGCGAGATAGCTTTACCCCACTTTTATGCTAATGTATAATGATATGCGTTAACATATTCTGCTATCATAACATTTGTTGACTTAAATGCTCAGGTACTGCATGGTTATTTCCTAAAATCCTCAATAAAAGGCTTATAATCTGTAATAATTTCAAAACTATGCCAAACACAAATTGATGATATTTCTTCACTGTGAAAATAATCACCAGTGCTTCTTTGTCAATTTGACTGCAGTTCCGCTCTGCTTTTGATAATGTTCTAGATGCATATGCCACTGGATACTCACTACTATCTATAGAGTGAGCTAACACCATCCGTATCCTGCAGTCTGATGCATTTATAGTGATCCTAAATTTGCATTCACTGTCAAAATGCCCCGACAGCATATGCTCTTTAGTTTTTTCAAACATCCTGTTTTTGAGTTTTTGTCCATACCCATCTTTGACCTTTGCACAGTAATTCATATAATGATTTTATAATCATAGCCTTATTCTTAAAAAAGGCTCGAAAAAATTTAATAGGCCTAAAAATGCCTGAAGCTGCTTTACGTTCTTCAGCCTTTTAGCATTTCTAATAGCTCTAACTTTGTCACTTAAAGGATATTTTCTTTTATCTGAAATGCTGGGTCCCAGAAATTTTAACTTTTGCATCTTCCATATACATTTTTTTCAAGATTTAGTTTAATCCCTGCTTCACTTAATTTCTCACAAATTTTCAAAATTCTTGATCTTAATAATTTACCAGATGTCACTGTTATCAAAATGTCATCATAGTAAGGTGTTACATATTTACATCCTTGTAACAATAAGTTACTTGACCTGAAAAATGTTTGGTGCTGTAGCATTTTCGAACAATAAACGGTTACATTTGAACAGACCAAACAGTTGTGGTTAGCGTCAAGATTCTTGCTGATTTCTCTGTTACTTTAATTTGATGATAGATAGAGTTAAGATGAAGTTTAGCAAAACTTTGCATTAGAAAAACTTGCTAAAACCTCTCTAACATTAGGCACTGGATAAGCGTCTTTATTAAGATATTCATCATCACTCAGTAATCCCCGCACATTTATTTATCACTACTATGAGCATGGCTCATTCTGAATCTTCTATTAGGGTAAGATGTCTCTAATCACTAATGTTTTTTTTTTAACTTTTTCTTGACCTTAGCCCTCTGCGCAAACAGAATCTTCTGCGACTTACAAAACACTGGCCAAGAATTTGCACCTAATTCTACTTCTATTGGTTTGCTTTATTAATCCTAGCTCTTCCATGAATAATTCCGGGTACATGTTTAACATTTCCTACTTGATGGCAATGTTTTTAATAATGGAAACTTTAATCCCTAACTCATGAAACCAATCTCTACAAATTGTGGGACTTATTTGTTTTTTTCACAATATAAATTGGCAAATAGCATACTTTGTCTCTGTATGTAATTGGAACATTTACCATTCCAACTAACATTAGCGAGTTTCCACTTACTTTTTTAACTTTGATATCGGGCTTTTTTATTTTAACTTTTTTATACCCTTCTGCTATTTTAAACCATTGGCTTTGTGACACCAGTGAAATACCCGAGCCATTATCAATCTCCATTTCAAGTTCTGTGTTACATATTTTAACTGTTAGCTTATATTGATTTAGCCCATGCGATGTCATACTCTTTTTTATATTAACCCCATCTTACTTACCTCTCCTCTGTTTGGTTATGACTCATCTTTTGACTTGGCTTTTTTGTAAACTATTGCGGAATGACTTCTATTCTCACAATTAAAACAACTTTTTCGTCATCATTTATAATTCTTTGCTAAATGTCCTGTTTTACTGCAACAAAAAAACATTTCCCTAGTGATATTGCTTTGCTACTTGCTTTATAATTTCTTGGCAGCACACTTTTTATAAACTGATGTCAACTCAGTTTCAGTCAACAAAGTCTGTCTTAACCTTTCATCTGCCTTTTCCCACAGCAATTGATCCAATAATAGCTGTTCCCCAAATTCACCATACTGACAAATTTTCGCTAACTGACATAACGCTATGTCGAAATCCTTTATTTTCTCTTTCGTCTGACTTCTATTTCATAGTGCCAGCCTAGCAATGTGTCTAGATGGTTGTAGGCTGAAATGTTCTGTTAACTTATTCACTACCTCCTCATATCTCACTGCCTCGGTTCTAAGTCTGTCTACCTCCTCATATCTCACTGCCTCAGTTCTAAGTCTGTCAAACAACTTGTTGATAATTTTCTATTACTTTTCTCCCTGCCAAACACAACAAAACAGCTACCTTCCTACTATTATCACTTATGCTATTAAATGTGAAAAAATTTTCAAGATGAGTTACATAAAGACCATTCCACTAAATTTCCTATATTGAATTCTGATATATTTATTTGACTTATCGACATTTTACCCTTTGATTGCTTATCAATTGTTATAATTGTTTGCCAATTCAACTCATGACTATATTATTTTTACTTTTCCAATTTAATACTATCTTCCCTATCACTAGGTTCAAATTTATAACTGTACCATTTTATTATGGTGTATTCCCTCGACAACTCTACTGAGAAACACCCTAAAATAATATAATAACAAGAGTATCTTAGTCAAGCAATATTTATTACAAGTTTCATATATGCAAAATATGAGTATATACACTTACACCTAATATATATATACACATACATCTCGTATATAAATAGTCTCAGTTTCTAAATACATTTACAGCACTCAAATATATTGCCTGAAAATTACAGTCCTTTTTATTGCACTTGTCTTTCAAGAACTCAGCTAAGTATGTTACAAGCTTCCCAATATTAAACCCTGATAGCCCTTTAGGCTTACAAAACAAAAAATAAGATCAGGATGATCTATTTAAAAGTAGTCAGATTTCTGTACTTTTAGATCTGGGTCTCTGGGTTTACTCCCACGCTGGAACATGGCAACTTGATACAAACGATACCAGTTATTAGAATACAAATTTTACAAGCGAAGAAAAAAGCACTTCTTTGCCAAAATACTGAGTGTATATAGTCTGCAGATTTTTTCTTATCTGATTCCTATTGCTTAAATTCCTTTGTCAAAAATTTAATTAATGGCACTTTCCAGATCTTCTGTTTTCAGTTGTTTAATTAATCTTTTCTCAGAAAACTTTCTAATTATGCAACTTTTCTACTTTTTTAATATTACTAATTCCAACTATTTACAGTATCTGATACCACTGATACACATGACTACACACATATAGAAAAAATAAATAATCACCAATATCCGTATTTTGTGCTAAATAGCACTCATCAGTTGGTCCAGTTTATCATCTCCTACACACATTTAATCAGTGCTCAGTATATATTAAGATAGCAAAACATCATACTTTAATGGACAGGCTTCAATCTACTCCAACCTCCAACTCTTCAGCTATCCATATCATTGAAAATCTGATTATGGAAACCCAAATCCCATGCTGATGCCAATATTATTGCCATGTCCATGTTGACCTCAAGTTACTCTGACCCTTCATGTATAGGACATTATCTATTTAAATACATAGAAGAGTAATGGGCAGGATGAAGGCTTAATGTGTAAATATTTGAAATACAGGCATTCTTCATATATCTGGAACTTAATTGTAAATATAGGGGATTTGAACTCAGACTTTCAAGCACCTTCAACTATTCATATTATCTCATACCACTGATACACATGACCACACATATAGAAAAGATAAATAATCACCAATATACATATTTCGTACTAAACCAGCTTTTGTATATGTATGTTGTCATGTGTATCAGGGGTATCATATGTGGGAGATGATAATCGGAACCAACTGATAAGTGCTGGTTTGGCGTGAAATACGTATATTGGTGATTATTTATAATTTCTATATGTGTGTGGTCATGTGTATCAGTGGTATGAGATAGTGTGAATAGTTGAAGTCTGAGTTCAAATATCCTATATTTACAATTAAATTTCAGGTATATGAAGAATGCCTGTATTTCAAATATTTATTACTAATTCCACAAGTTTTATATTATCTCTGTTGTCGATAAAAGACCTAAATATTTTTCTTTCCATTTTTTTTAATTTATATTTAATCTTTTCTTTATCTTTTTGTTACTTATACTTCTGGAATATTCTTGTTGATATTTAAAATTAAATATTTATTCAATGTATAAATACTACAATAATAACACATTTTGTTGATAAACAGTAATTAGAAGAGAATATCTACTGTTTATTGAATAGGAAGAGTACAGTACTTTTCAACACACACACATATGTATAACACAGATACTTTTTTAAATGTCCTGTAGTAATATTAATCAAGATTATATTCTACACAAAATTTTAAAAATAATCTATAGATATTAATAAGGAATTGAGGGGATAAGTTTATATATGTTTTACTGTATGTTCACACATGCATTCTCTGAAGCAATAAAGTTAAGAAAGAAAGATTAACTACCATATTTGTTATTTTTAAAGTAAAATACTTTTTAAGCAATATTAGTTGTTTTAACAATTTTTTTTTCTTATAGAAACATAATAATAATCTTATTATCAAGAAATTATGATCTCTCTAATTATTTTGACAGTTTTGAAACAAACTTTTAGTCTGTTCTAAAAGTTTGTAAAATATTTTACCATTATGATCAGAAAATATTTATAATGCAAAATACAACCCATCAAATTTGAAAAAAATAAAGAATTAAATGAAGGTGTTTATAACATAAACTAAAGAAAATAGTGAAGAAATTTAATCAATATATATATATAATCCTTAGATCACTTAGAAAAAGAAAAATGGCTGTCGAATATCAAAAATTTGCAAAATTTTAATGGATTTGTTTACTTATTTACATTTTTGTTTATTTATATTTTTCTTTGAATAGCATACAATGAAATCATGTAGTTGGATAAATACAAAACATAGGAGAGACGGCAATGAATTTAGTTATAACAAGATTTAGACAATGTAAAAATGATAAAAAATCTCTTTATCAATATACAATCAAAAAATATATACATTTAATGAACTGACCAATATTTTTTTTTCTGATTGTGTGATTAGGAAGAAATCTTTGATAAAACAAATTGAATAAAAATTTAAAGAACCCCAAATTATTACCATAAATTGGAAATTCCGTTTAAGGTGTAAGAAAAGAATATTTACAATACTTTTGCATTTTACAAATCTTTTTTAAAGCATAGGAGAGGAAACTTTTTTAAAAAATAAATGTACACCTTTACCCTGCTTAGCGATGGCAATTGGTTAAACTCATCGTTAAGCAAGAATATCTATGACAAAATACGTAATTATAATGGGGGTCTATGGGAAAAAAATTGGTCGGTTCCAGTGACGTAAAATATCCACATTGATTTCCAAGCTCAAATATTTTCTTGATTTTTTCATGACAATGATGACTAAATATGGTATCTAAAAAGAAAAGTTTTATATCACTAGGAAAAAAAATGCATATTTTCACTTTAAAAAGTACAGAACAGCAATGAAACTAAATTTGAATTTAAAAGTTTTTATATTCTTCCGCGGAAGTTTTTCATCGTAATGAAAAAAAAATCTATACTGAAGTGCTTTTTTAAAAAAATTGTATTACAGTATATATTACTACTATACATTTATTTCATTACTTATGTGAAATTATTCAAATTAAAAAACAATGTTTAATTATTAATTATTTAATTGAACATATAGAAAAAAAAAATCAACTTATTTTCAAAGTAAAAAATGTAACTTCTAATATTCTAAAACATACAGGTAGGTTTATTTTTCTTACTGTATATTTTTAGTAATGTAATAATGCCCCCCCCCCCTCCAGTTTGAGTAGAAAGATTTTTAATTAAATGCAATCTGTTTTTTTTTTAAACTTTTCTAATTCGACATCGTTTTAAAATGTCTTCTGATTTAAAACATCTTAAGTGTAAACAACATGTTTATTAACGAAGTTACAAAATCAATAACTATTTTTACATAATTATCCAGGTGTTCTAAAAATAATATATCGTATTTAAGAAACACACACATGCAGTTTAATATTCATATTTAGTGTTTTCCTGAAAGTTTGTGATAATGGTATTTTATTTGTCTTGTACTGTATTTATATATTGGAGTATTTGTATACAGTATTATCAACAAATTAAAAATCCTTTTTCTTTTCAAAAACCTTATTTTCTTATCTCAATACTGAACATATATATATATATACTGTATATGCAGTATTTATATAATACAAAACTCCGTTTCAACTGTTTATCTTCATACAGTCATTTTCAAGGATATCTCTCTCCCACTGCTATATTTTATTACTCTTTCTTTTACATTATTTAATTACAAATCAATGTTGAAACGTTGGAGTTTTTGTATTATATAAATATATATACTGTGTATGTTCAGTATTGAGATAAGAAAATAATGTTTTTGAAAAGAAAAAGGAGAAGGATTTTTAATTTGTTGATATTATTGTAGAACATATATACGTATTTTAAAAGAAAAAGTGGATGAACATTTGCTGTGTTATTTATTATATATGATGTATACAGTATTATAGATAAAGTAATTAGATATTTTAAGGGTTTTATGAATAAAATATTGTATGTGTATACAATTACAGTAAAGTCATTACCTGTATACATATTACAATAATTAATTTTTTGCTTTTGGGTATAATATAGCTATCTCTGACGTCATCAGTGACGCAAAATTCAAGATGGCTGCCAAAATTTTTTTTTTTTAAAAATTTTTCCCGATCGTTATAGCGAATAATCGATTGTACATCGAAGTAGTGGGTATAAATTGATGATGATCACTATTGCGAAATATCGCTAAGTAGACAATCGCTAAGCGGGGTAAAGGTGTATTTTAAATAAAAAATTATCAAAAATATGTTTTTGAAGGTAAAAAAATAATTCCCAATCATCACATTGGGAAGCTTTTTTTAAATATAATTATTGTTAAAAATACTTTTATTGAATTAATTTCATATTAATATTAATGAAGGAAAAATAAACTATATTAAGTAGTTGTTAACATTGTTTAGTGCTTTGATCAAAACAATGATGAGGAAGCATTAAATTTAAATGCAATTTTTTAAAATTAATCTGTTTAAACCATATATTTTTATAAATTACCATTTAATTTTTGTTTAAATATTGAACTATAAAATATTTATTTACCGCTATTTCTAAGTCATTTTTATTTATCTAAATATATTGAAAATCCAAAGTAGTTTAAGAATCAACATTAAATTAAAAAAAAATATTTTTTTTTCTTTCATTTATTAATAACTATTGATTATTATTATTGAAATAGTAATGATTAAAACATTTTTTATTTGTAGAAATTTTTAATTGTTATTGAAGAAGAATTAGTGTTAAGTTCTGATTTTCTCTACTACATGGCACAGATGCTTCCTGTTCTGGATAAAGATAACACAATTATTGCAATTTCAGCCTGGAATGATAATGGTAAGAATTATTTATAAACTTCATAAACTCAATATCCAAACAATTGATGCTTTTTTTTTTTTTTTAATCAGTACTTTCTTAGGATTATAAATGATTATACACCACTGAATGTTTTTATAAAATAGAATTTTGTAATAAAATCTTTTATAAAATTGCAATGAATTTTTAAATTATTAACATATATATATAAATTTATTATAAATACACATATGCATTCTTAAATATAAAAATGTTAAAATAATTCATTTGCAGTTACTATAAGTCATTTATAACTCTGAAGAATGCTAGAAAGTTGAATGTAAAAGAAGATAACTAAAGTCATTGGTAAAAGAATATAAAATTGGTTACATATTGAGTTTATAAATACTCATTGCAAAATTAAAAAAAAGAAACTATGATATTTATAAACTTATTATAATTTTTTTGTGTAAGTTGTGCATTAAGATTTTTTTTTTTAGTTTTAATTGCATTTAATTTATATATATGAAAAAAAGTTTTTTTGCACTCTAAAATAGTAACATTTAATGAATAATATCAATTTTTATTAAGGAAACTGCAATACAAGATTTTGCAAGTATAAAACTTTCTAACTTCATGACAAATGTAATTCATGGCTGTCAGCCACCCTTCTAGCGATGTCAATAATAATTTATTAAAAAAATTGAATAAAAATTACACTAAATATTTTAGCCTAAAATACTCTGACCATATACAATACACAACATGGTTAAATTATATAATAATAAATCATTATATAGTTGCCTGAGTAATATTGTTAGAAAAGGAGTCAGAAAATAAGTTTCTAAATGCAACTGTAAAAGGTTTACATGTTTCTAAAATAAATAAACCAAGTTGCCGTGAAACTATAAGTAGGAAGTCAGGGAGTAAAAGTTAATCTTATTCTTGGAATAGTATCATTATTGTGCCTTTTTATAATTCAGAAGGCCATGGGGTGAGCCTCTTAAGTCATCTTATATTTATTTTGGCTGAATCCAAATATTTTAGCTTTTTTTTTTTTTGCATTTAAGTAAGGAATGCCAATAGTGATGATCAAACTTGTCATGAAATCAAGGAGTTATAGTGCTTGGATTAATCATTATGTACAACATATTACTATAACTAAAATGAAACTATTACATTAAAAAAATAGAGTTGATGGATGATAGTGATTGTGTGACCTATTTTATATAGCACATATTAATATACGAAACAAATTGTCTTTACATGGTAACTAGATTTTATTGAACTCCTGCTTAAAAACTCAAATTATGAAAATTACAATAAAACTATTAATATGAACTCTGCTGAATTATGGGGATAGCCATATCAGAACTATACAAAATGAGGATCCTAGAAATGAGTAATGACATGGTGTTGGCGACTATGGAACACTTCAAATATAAGATATACCACTATAAAATAATCTTTTCATTTAGAAAATACAATAAAATTATTTCAACTTAATATTGAAGATATGTCAAAATCAAAATTGGATATCCTCTACAATGTAATTGTTCAGTACAATATTTGATATCATTGTACTTCAGAATATTCAACATTCTTCAAATAATGTGTGTATCTTCTCAAAATATCTGAATTTACATTGATTCTTGATAGAATGCATTTTACATTATGGTTATAACTTTCAACTTATATTGAAATAATTCAAATGATATTATAATCACTATTCAAATAAATAATATTTATGTATGCAATATTTACAAATCTCTCAGTACAAACTAATCTTCTCTTCTAAATCCTTCTATACCTTCCTTCTATATGATAAGAAAATGAGAATCAAGTAGAGTTTCAACTTTTAGATTTAATCAACATGAATTTATTTTTTGATGTCAAGGAAGGAAGATTTCATTTGGGAAAATGGTGAATAGAGATTACCCATAATATATATTTTATCAAAAAATATAATCATTACCTGCTTATTTACTAATATTGGAACATTTCCCCCTTAGTCAATGTTAACCAAGCCTATCAGTCTTGGAATTCACATTCCTAAAGTTAACAATTCTCCTATTATCAGAAAAAATTTAAAGAATACTGATTGGAATTGAGATATTGGAAATTTTGAATGGAATATTAATTGAATTTTTCTACCTTTCTTTTTCTTTGATAGCTTTAACTAACTCAAACCAAATGTAACCAAAGAGTGTTTTTTGGAATTGTCAAAAGCAGTTAATTTCAGGTTGGGATATAACCAGCAGTGTCTATGAACGATGTTAGAAAAGTGAAAAGACTATGAAAAACATAACTTTACAAAATCTAATCAAAGGTCATTTTTAATAATCTTGATAGTTATGAAAAACTTTAAATGAATTATTATTGTTACTAGACAATGCTTTATTATAGGGCATAATTGTGAATTAAACTTTCCACATTAAAACTTATTAATATGTCACTTTTTTTATTTTCCTATTTTTTTACTAATTTACAAAATGCTTATAATTTCTGATAAAAAACATTTTTTCTATGCCAAAGGACTTAAGAACATCAAGAAATCTTGACAAAGTTTAATATAGTGAATTTCTAGAACTACCAATAGAATTTAATGAACTACCTGCAATGCTTTCTGAGTAATACTTATAGCTTGATTTCTGTAGTCTGTTTAGAATTTTTTGCTGCCTTTTTGTATTATATTACTGTGAAGAGTTTGTTTTGTTACCATGATCATTTGTATCCATTGCAACTGTAGCATTTCCCTTGTCAGCTAGAATAATAATTATATTTAGTTTGAAAAATTTAATAGCTGCCCTCTCAGCATAGGTAATATTTGATTTGGTTTGTTGGAGTCTTTCAAATGTTCTTTTATTCTCCAATGTAAGTCTACTACTTCTTCTAGTGGCAATTTTTGAGTAACTTTATCTATTGCTGTCATTATATCTAGTAAAGATATATTAAATGATATGATAAGTTTTAGCATTTTTTAGGTGTTGGAAATAATTTTTTTTTACTGATGAAGTTATTAAACTAATTGGTACAATATGATATTTGATGTTTAATAATTTCAAATAGGTTTACAAGTTTCTTCTTTTGACATTTGTTTAATTTTGCATGTAATTTATTAGATTTTTCTTTTGATTGAAAAATTATTGTGAAGTCTTCTTCTGTAAGTTTATTTTTTTTAGTAAGCATTCTATACTATTAATGAAATACAATGTTTGATATTTGAAGTCTGAATATTTATTTTGTCTCTTAATAGAACTTCGTTTGCTCTCTGAATAGTTTTCTCAGCTTTTTGGGAGGAATTGAAGGTTTTAGTTGCAAGGGTCATTCTCTTCATATCTACATGTGTATAGGAAAGTTAACTGAATTTCTATTTTGGCCAGCTATAGACATAATTATTCATAGTATATAAAATCAGGCAAGCAACACTTGAAAAAGAGAGAATTCATTCAAAACCTTGCATTATATTTTAACCTATACTATCTGTTGAATGTATTTGAAAAGTTTGAACAAAATTTGATTAAAAAAAAAAAAACATTTAATAATTAAACTAGATGTTGAAAAATAGTCAAACATATAATTGCATATAAAAGTTGCTAGTGTCTCAAATATAATATTGTATGAGACACAATGCAGAATGTATACATCATTTACAGCCTTTTCCAGTTCTATTATTATTGAATTTATATAAACACTAAATAAAAGACAATCCAGTGAGGAGTCCCATTAAAATTGTTCTATTAAAAACATAAATTTGCTATTCCTAAGGTCAAATATTTATATTTAGATATTATTAGATTAACATAAGTCATATAGATTTCTAATCATGTAAATTAAAGATAGAATTAAAATCTATTTAGAGAGCATAATAATTAAGATTCATTGTTTTATAATTTAAGATCAATACCTAAATAAATAATATTTCACTTGGATGTATAGTCAGAGTTCTACTTGCAAGAATTAATTGTATCTTTGGAGAATAATTTTAATAAACAATCCAAAGCTTGGAAGATTAAAAGGTTGCAATTTATGAAGAGGGGGATTATTTGAGCAGACCTATTTTTAACTTATAAACAATCAATGCAAAAGAATGATTGCACAAATAGCAACATTACTTGTGGAACAAAATGAAGAATATGTTGTGATTAGGATAAGTTTGATTTTTTTTAGCATTTTATGTATACTTTCAAATTTAGATATGAACTTTTTTTTTTGTTTCTAGGGCAATATTTAGATGAAGCTTATAACATATTTTATAAACTTACAGGTTTTGCTTGAAATTCATAACAATGCATTTTTTGTTAAAAAGGATATTTCTTATATTATTGTTTTGATCAGTAATTGATGATTGTCTTTAATATGTGAAATACAAGATTTGGCTAAATTAATTAAAAGTCTAATAAATGTGTTCCTTTTTAGCACTGGTGTGAATGAATTCTCATTGACTGGAATGCTTTTATATCAACACATGTTGAAAACTATTATTAGTGATTGTGCTTATTTCAGATTAGATTCAAGAATTTTTGCTATTTGGCAACATCATATCATTCCTTAACTATTTTAGTACTTAATGAGTGTTTAATATCATTTAAACAATACTAATTAAAAAATGATTTTAAATTTTAGTATAATAAAATTGTAAGTTTATGTATTAAAAAAAATAAAGAAGATATTTGTGATGATTTACTCATTATAATTTAATTTATATATAGAAATAATTGCAAATTATGGTTTTATTGTTAAGATGAGACTAAGATGATTAGAAAAAAGAATGATTCATATATCATTTATTGGTTTTTTTAAACATAATAAAAAATATGTTTTAAGAAACAACTACTTGAATTTTAAAAGACAAAATCATTTTGTTGATATTAAAAAAGTTATGAAATTTTCTTTTTAAAATCTTATATTGTAAATTAAAATACAAATTGCATTAGATTCAATCATATTCATAGATTATTTTCAAATGGTTTGACTTAATTAAAAATTTATTTTGGATATTATGTATTTGGCTGCTATATGTTTACTTTTAGCTAAAGAATATCCTACTAGCAAATATTGTTACCATGTTAGTTTTGTTTAACAGAATCTGTATCTGAGATATCAAGTTTATGTTGATCAAAAGTGTACTTCTTTGTTTGACTGATTGATATAGTTTATATTAGTTAATAAAGTACTTTTCTTTTTGGCTGATTAAAAAGTATATGAAATATTTGAAATTTTTGCAATATAGCATTTCATTTTGAAGTTCTTCTTTGATTCCATTACAGTTTTGGTTTCAGCTTTAATCCTGTATACAGCATCTAACAATTTTATTAATTGTATCTTTCATATTAGAACATGTTACACTTAATGTCACTGTGCTAAATGGACTGATTAACTCTAGAAATAATACCTAGGGGGGGTGGCGAACATAGAAGCGTTGATGAATCGAGTGAAGTAAAAAAGAACGGTTTATCTTTTTGTTGTTGTTATTTTCTCCCGATGAACATATAAAAAATAGCAGTAAAGTGTAAGCAGAAAATAAGCCTAAATGGATTATATAAAGGCGTATTAATGTATTAATGATGATGGTAACTAAGTGCAAATAATTAACGAACTGTAAATGATAATAGCGAGAGAAGAAATTTAGACTCGCTCTGCTTGTAGTTATCTTCAAATTGTTACAGAAAGAAATAGTTATTCTTGTTAATATTATTATTTCATACGTACATATATATTATTATTTATGCAATTTCAGCTGAGTTTTAACTCCCTGAAAACACTGCAGATGGCGCAGTCAGACAGGATTATGGAGGTCGTCGTTTTGTAAACAAAAGAGAAGATAAAAAGCAATTTCG
This sequence comes from Epiperipatus broadwayi, assembly GCA_028023455.1. NCBI lineage: Eukaryota > Metazoa > Onychophora > Udeonychophora > Euonychophora > Peripatidae > Epiperipatus > Epiperipatus broadwayi. Next base: position 739,152 of record JAQFVV010000136.1, on the reverse strand, counting down.
AATAGCTCGTACAAGCATGGCTTTTCCTGCACAAAATATCAGAGAATTTGAGATCAGAAATCCAGCTGGATGGACTCTATACGTAGAACAATTGGAACGATACATGAGGCTGAATAAAATCGAAGACGACTAAACTAAAGTCTCTATATTATTATTTTTCACTGGAACAGATGTTTTGCAAATTGCCAAACAATTAGCGGACAATAAAACCCAGAACAGTTATCGTATACAGTATTAGTGGAAAAACTTACTGCATATTTTCAGCCTGCAGTTACCAAAAGAGTTGCACTTACACGAAACCTACTCTGAGTATAATATTGCGTTGCGAACCTTGGCACGAGATTGTTTATTTCCTGATCTTGACGACATGCTCTTAGATCAATTTCTCTACGGCATGATCGACCATAATTTGAGAAAATTATTGCTCAGCGAAATAGACATAGATTACAACTCTGCAATTACTAAATGTATTGCTCATGAGATGATGGTAACAAACGCGATGGAATTCCAAGCTGGAACTAAGGAAGCAAATATTGTTGTAAGCGTATGTAAAATGGAAACAGCGGAAACATCATCACGAACTCCAAGAGAGGATTTTACTTGCTTTTGTTGCGGCAAAAAGGGACACGTAAAAAGAGTTTGCAAATTCAAAAACCTAAAGTGCCGTATTTGTGGCATAAAAGGCCACATGGCAAGCATTTGCAGAAAGAATAACAATCAACAATGGATACATGTAAAATTAACTGGAACCATGAACAAAACGTCAGAAATTAAAAGAGTAAAAACTAAGATAAGTGAACAGATTATACTAGATTTAATAATCGTGGAAACTAAAGTCACAACGGAGATAGACAGTGGAGCAGGACTATCCATCATGTCTCTAAGGGACTGGAAAAAAATAAATTCCACATACAAGTCAAAATTTAATCTAGTTAAAACAAATGTAATTGCCACAGATGTGAATGGTAATAACATACCAATCTGTGGGAAGGTTTCTGTTCCAGTAAAGTTAAATAACAAAAACAAAACTCTACCTTTGTATATAGTCAAGAGGAACATCAAACCCTTACTGGGCCGAAATTGGTTCCGGCCATTGGGCATATCCATTCAGATTATCAAAACGGTAAAACAATTGAATGATACCTTGAATAGTACCAAGATAGCAGAATGGACATTTAGAGATCCTGGCTGTCACCAGCTGAAAACATGGATCAAAAAAGGATGGCCTAACCGATGTCCAAAAATATTACATACAGCTATCTGGAATGCTCATCAGTATTTGTCAATCTGTAATGATTGCATCACTAGAGCAGATAGAGTGTTCATACCTATGGAGGGACGCTCTCAGGTATTAAAATTGCTTCATTCTGGACACCCTGGGATAGTAAGGATGAAGGCCCTATCTCTATCATATGTGTGGCGGCCGCATATTGACCAAGAGATTGAAAGAATAGTAAATCAATGTCATAATTATCAAAGTGCGGTCAACTTGCCAAATAAGACATTTAGTTCTTGGTCTAAGCCTAGTACACATATGTCAAAGATTATGTCTTGGGAGGAAAGGACTGAAAAAGGCCCAGAGATCTACTCTGACACTTATAAACATTTCCCAAAGTTTAAAAGCGATGAACTAGTATGGGTGTGAGACATTATAAAGAAGAAGTGAACACCCGGAATTATTATAAATCCAGTGTCTCAGGTTATTTATAATATAACATTGGAAAATGGTCCTTCTATACGAAGACATATAAACTATATGAGGAGAAGGTCAGTAGTTACACCATTAGACAATAACAAAATATTTATTGAAATCTAGTGGGAATCTTTTACAAAAGAGGACAGGGAAATGCTACCACAAATTCCACATGAAAATAACCTTGTTGAACCAGAGACATTAAATACTAGCTCTGCACACGATCAAACTAAAAGACTATATTCTAGAGTGAGGGGAGGTGCGCTAAATGGACTGATTAACTCTAGAAATAATACCTAGAGGGGGTGGTGAACGTAGAAGCTTGATGAATCGAGTGAAATAAAAAAGAACGTTTTATCTTGTTGTTGTTATTTTCTCCCGATGAACATATAAAAAATAGGAGTAAAGTGTAAGCAGAAAATAAGCCTAAATGGATTATATGAAGGCATATTAATGTACTAATGACGATGGTAACTAAGTGCAAATAATTAACGAACTGTAAATGATAATAGCGAGAGAAGAAATTTAGACTCGCTCTGCTTGTAGTTATCTTCAAATTGTTACAGAAAGAAATAGTTATTCTTGTTAATATTATTATTTCATACGTACATATATATTATTATTTATGCAATTTCAGCTGAGTTTTAACTCCATGAAAACACTGCAGTCACAATATTAAATTGGTCCATTGGAATTCAATATTATTGTCATTGTATTTTTTGATAGAACTTCAATATTTTGCTGGTTAGTTAATAATTCTTTTGTTTTGCATTATATTTTATCTTAATCCTTTTTTTATTTTTCATAGTTACTATAGAAATATTTAAAGTTATGATTATTTATTAAGCGCATGAATAAAATTTTTCATTTGTTTTTCACTGTTTTCACATTGGACATTCTTTGTCTTTAGTGAAGAGGACAAGATCCGAGAACACTTTGTGGATATTCATGAATTGAGATCAAATTCATCATAAATATATTTCACACAGATTCATAATTTTTGATGTAGTTGATTATTCTGTTAAAATATTATTGAAAGAAGCAAGATACAATTTATTGTCTAGAAAGTTTAATTTTGCTTTTATGCAATGGTAATTCACTATACTCTATCCATCAAAATAATTTGACCAAGATCATCAAAATGCATCCGTTTTTTTTAAAAATAATTTAATGGGGCAAAAAACTCATGTCCAGGGGAATTAAAGCAACATGAGTAATTATTAACAATATTTATTAATTCAAATTAGCTACATTAAATCAATATTAAAAATATTATTTTCAATAATGATACGGCTTAGTGGACTTTACCTATCTAGAATTGAAAAAAATTTAAAACAAAAACAAAAATAACAAAAAAACTAGAAAATCTTGATTTAATTTGTTTCATTCATTACCCAACAGTTTTTGTCAGATTGGCCTCGCGATCGACCAGTGGATCACAATTGACTTGTTGGACACCCCTGAGATAGAGTATAAAAATATTTGTATAGTGATAGCGGAGTATGTTAGATAGGAAAAAATGACAAAATTGTCAGAGATTATGGATTCAGGGAAAGATTATAATGTTTTTGTAGAGAAATATTGTAATAATGAATATCTAAAACTTTAGATATTAAGAATGGATTTTATTTAGAGTATGTTTTTATTCAAAATAAGTTTAAAAACAATATTAAGAATTCTTGAGGCATTCTGGGCCTGATATAGATTTGTATCATAATTTAATAGAGATAGAATTGTGACTATTTTTTGAAAATAACAAGAACTGTGAGAATAAAAAAAATAACACAATTAGTAATTTATTGGGTGATATTAAAGACAATTTTTCAAACTTGTTGAATATAAAATTAACATAAACTATAGAAATTTAATTAATAAAATAAGTTCAAATAAAAGATGAAATGAATAATAACAAAGCAGTTTTCCACTCTAACACTATCTAGCATTAAGTAATCATCGATTATTGGATGCTTACAAAATCCATATCATTAATATTTAAATCCCCATTCTCAGACTTGTTTTTGACTTCTGCCTTTATCAGTGAGTCTGGGATTCAAAATTGGAAGGAATGTAAATATGCATCTAGAAACCATCTTTAACTTTATTTTACCAATCAAATTAAAAAGTTGAAATATAAATCAACTTAAGATTTAGAATCGAAGTCAACCTGCCCAAACAATTATATAGATCAGAAATCAATTTATTTATTATATAATTTTAGTACTTTCAATTATTCATTAACTATAGACATCGTATTTCCCTGGCTAGGAATATTAATAATAACAAGATCATTTATCTTTCCTTAACCAAATAATACCTATTTAATTTTTTGTTGGTTTTGAGAATCCTTCTTTAATCCTACACTAACACTTATCATGATTATTAATATATTCCTAATCCTTAACAATCCTTTTTATTTCATTTTCACATTTTAAATCAAATTTTTCTTTTTCCATTTTCCTCAGTTTCTCTAAGTCCCATCTTACTTATCTTTTCCTTCTTTTAATTCTTTTTAAACTCAACTTTAATTTAGCCATAACCAAATTATGATCTGAGTTTATATCAGTACCTCTTTTATTTCTTTTTCCAATACCATAATTTCTAACAATTTTTCTCTTCCTTACCTTTCGCCACAATAGCATTTCAATCATGAATAGCAATATACATGTATTTTTTCCTTCCTGTTGGCTAATTTCCTCTGTCTTTTTATATTTTTCATCAATTTCATCATGACTAGTAGTCAGCTTATAAACTTGTATCATTACTAAATCCCTAAGACTTACATTTATTTTTATTATCATCAGTCTATCAACAATACAATTAATCTTTTCCACAAATTCTCTTTATAACAGCAATGCCAACTTCATTAATTGATCTATCACCACCTGAATAAAATATACTCTCTATATATGTATTGCCACTCAGTGCAAGCCAGAGTAATCAATGGATTACTTTGGCTTGCACTGAGTGGCAATACATATATAGTTTTGCTTGTTTTAATAACAGTTAAGAGCAAGCATAGGAAATGGTGATCATGTGATGTTTATTAGCTGAATAAAATAACTTAACTTTTCCACTACTTACTTTCCCACATCCCTCCTATCTCACTTTGCTTAATCCTACAACCTTGATATTATTTATACACAACTCTCTTTTTGAATTTTTCAATTTTCTGGCTCTTCTCAATGATCTAACATTCTACATGCCAATTCTCAACATGTCTTTCTTAATATATGAAGTTTATAAGGATTTTTCAGGTTTATGATCTGAATAGCCTCATGTTTACGCCTGCTGGCCAGACACCAAAGTCATGTTTAGCTAAGGTCCCAACACAAATGTAATGATTCCTGTAGAACTTCTAATAAAACAAATGAATTGCCTTCTTTGCCCATCAGTAATCCCAATAATAGGCTTAATGGGGTAGCTGAAACTCAAAAATGAACACCCATCTGCCATTTCCTTCTCACCATTATTGCCTATAGTGATTTTCTGCTGACTTGGAAGAATGTCACTGACCCAGCACCTAGCAGGGTGTTTATATAATGGCACTCAATACTCACCATTATACCTTCTCCATCATAGCTATTGTGGCATTTTATAGAAGTAAACATGCCACTGTCTCCTTCATCATTTCCTATAGAAAATGTCTCATTGTCAGCGACTGCTTATTTACAGTTTTTTTATTATTCACAATTAACTTTCTTATCTGAAGAGCATTCCCCTATTTGCAACCTGGGAACAAATGGGGGGGGGGAGGGGAGGATGGAATAAAATTGAAGTATTCATTTTATATAATTGTATTTAAAAATAATGTATGTAATAATTTTAAATTAAATTAATTTTAAATTAAATTGTCAAATATGTATTTGGACTAAAAATGTTATGATTATTTCTAGACTAAAAATGAGTAGTGGGGAAGGTTATGGTAAAGATGCCGTTAATAAGAGATGAAAATTATTTTGGCAATGGAACTTTTATATTACAATTCAGTGATTTATTCAATCACAATTTTATATATATAAAAAAGATTGAAATTGATAAATGTTTATACTTTATTTATAATTGTAAACCTCTTTGTATTTATTAATCAACAATTTTCATCACATTCATAAAAAAAAATTGTATATACATAATTTTGAGATTACAGTAATTAATTACTATATTTTTAAAAGAATATATAATTTTAAAAACAAAATCCTTAAATTTTCTAGTTTTTATTTTAAAATTCTTTTAGTTTTATTAAAGAATTAAAAGTTTTTTTAAAGCATTAGAAAATTGTGTGATTCTTTTGGTAGGCAATAAACTTGCATTAATTTTTTTGTGACAAGAAAAAACCATTGAAAAATATTTTTGTTATTTTTTGCAAATGTTCTTAGAAACTGAACAATAAAATAAATTGATTTTTAGAGATGTCTTTATTATATAAAATATGGGTCTTTATGTGAGGATTCATCATAGCAATCATTATTTTGTACCCACTATTTTGATTTATATTTGATTATTTGCTGTGACGATTGTAAAAAAATGTGAAATTTTTTTTTAAAACCACTATTTTCAAAATGGTGGCCATTTTATAAGATTGATGACATCATAAGATAGTGACTTTATGGCATCTGAAAGAAAAATAATTACTTTCATGCTAAAAATGTACAGCATAGTTTTTTATACACAGTTCAATATATAGCATTACAGCATACAATATTTTGATTATAAAATTAAAATACAATTAATATACTGTATTTAATTTCTATCCAATGTTTTCAAGATAATGAATATATTCATTAATGACATTCATTAATAATATATCCAAAATAAAGATTTTCATTGTTAATTATTACAAAAGCAAAACAATTTGCATTTCATTCAGTACAATAAATAATTCAAAACCTATCTTCATGGCATGCAACAGCCAAATATATTAATATCATATTTTAAATGTATTCATTAACTTAAAAACTATATATTGTATTTACTTGCTGTGAAAATTACAATTGTAAAATTTAGTTATTATAATTGCAAATTATTTTGAGAAAAAAAAAATTTGTTTAATATGTAATTCATAATCAACTTTACACAATCAACATTAATAAATATAAGTATAAAATATCATTTACTGTACAGTATTTACTTAATGTTGTTAAATCATAATGTTATGTATTTCAGATATATCTGAGCTAAAGGTGACATTACCACAAATGTAAAAATAATACAGTATTGAAAAAAGAAATATAAATTTTATTCAGCATATTCATTCAATTAAATTTGAATTAAAACTTTTCAGTCAAATTAAAACTGCTACTATTATAAAGTTAAAAAAAGGGGGAGGGGAGAAAATGATTTCATGAATTATGCAATTAATAATCAATATTATGATCAAAGTTACAAAATCTAAGTTAAAAATAACATTTGTTTACTTTATTTTAAAAATATAATCTCAAAATTTGTTTCAGAGATATTGATGATAACATTATTGCAACTTAAAAAAAATGCAGTACTGGAAAAAAAAAATTACAAATTTCATTTAACATAAAACTAAAATTTTGGTCAAATATTAATTTTTTTTAAATATATTTTTAATATTACATATTTTATTTTAAATTGTGTATTTTTTACATATTAGCAAAAATATTTAATTGAGCAATTTTAAATTAAAAACCTTTATAAACATTAATTTCAATTAAATCAAAACTGCTATTTTCATAAATGTATTTTTAATAAAACAAAAAAAGAAAGAAAGAGGGAGTTGATTTCATGCATTATGCATTCAATAATATATTTTGTATGATGAAAATGCAATACAAATAAATTAAAGAAAATTCATGCTTTTAATTTTTAAGTGGCTCTTATCTCTCCTATTACATTGTATTGTATTATTTGAAAAAATGCTAGATCATTCCAAGAATTGCGTCTAATAAAATGTGACATCTTGTGCTATAAGAAACCCACAATCAGTATGTTTGTATGTAAACTGTTATTGTAAAAAAAAAAGGCATAAATATTGATTATAATGCAGTTAGATACATTTTTTAAAAAAAAATTTCAGAATTTTTATTTTTTTCAAAGTTAACTGCATAATTAGATTTCGGGGTAGTTACGGATAATTCAACTAATGACGTATTACACTTACCGATTTCCCTTCCGATAGACATTGTCAATTTTTGCATGACAACATTGTCATGGCAACCAAGTGACTGGCGTGATTAATCCATCAGAGAGTCAATTTTTTTTTTTCACCCGCGAGATTTAAAATTCGTAGAGAGGTTTAGGAAATTTTTTGATTTTTCTGTCTATTGTGATTTTGCTATCCATGGCATCACAGTTACTTTTTTGAGCTCTTAATTCGGGTAAAGTGTTTTATTTATCTGTTTATTTTAAATTTACAAAAATTTTTTGTTAATATGAATTACGTTTTAATTTTATTTTTAAGTGTTTTATTTATCTGTTTATTTTAAATTTACAAAATTTTTTTGTTAATATTTCTACAATTCTCAAGCTTACCTTGAATTACGTTTAATGTGTAAATAATTTTCAATAATTTTTTAAAACAAATTAGCAATATACAGTACGTTTTTAAAATTATCAAATGCATGTGATAACACGTTTTCTCCAAGGACGCCATTAATGGCAGATTCGCATAATTCGGGTAAAGTGTTTTATTTGTTTATTTTAAATTTACAAAAATTTTTTGTTAATATTTCTACAATTCTCAAACTTATTTACAAAAAATATTTGTTAATATTTCTACAATTCTCAAACTTACATTGAATTACGTTTTAATTTTATTTTTAATTTCTGAATTATATCATACAGAAATTTTTTTTTCGTAAATTGATCGGCAATTATAAAAATTACAGCTATGAGAGTAATACAATGTCTGATATATGTGTACGCCGAGCTTTCGGCTCGTAAAAAACACCGGAGGCCCCCCGCCAATTCCAGCGCTATGCGCTGCATTTTATAATTAAGCATAATATAGGGTGGTTTTATAAATTATAATATAGTTTTTTCTAAATTATTTTGACGCATTGCATATACATTTTTTCTAAATTATTTTGACGCATGCATTTACATTTTTTTAATTTTTTTTTGTATTTTTTTTTTAGTATTTGCCTGACCTGTGTCAGTTTTTTTTTCATTTTTAAATAGTTTTTTATCATGTGACCTGGATAATTCAACCGATGATTATTACCCTGAAGGCATATCAGTCTAATCTTGCGATTTTTAACGTACCGTGTTCACGTGATCTGCGGACAAATTTTAGTGATTACATGTTTTCCGCAGATATCTTGGAGACGTTATCTTAAAAATCGCAACATCAGACTGATATGCCTTCAGGGTAATACGTCATCCGATTTCAGTTATGTACAGTACAATAATACAACTGCCCTTAGGTTGATGCAAAATAAGTCTTTATGGTCAGAACGTGTATAGCTAAGCGAGATATTATTAAACATTACTTTTTTAATTCTAAATAATTTCACATAAATGATATAAGACTATGAATTTAAAATTTTAGTACGGATTTTTTTCAGCGTGATGAGAAACAATTTTGTGGAAGAAAACAAAAAACTCAGCTGAATCTACTCTTCCTTTTTCATTCCATTTTGTTATATGTTTGCATAGTGAAGTCATACATTATTTTTCTATTAAAACAGGCAAAACTCACTATATATATTGCCACACATAGCAAGCTAGAGTAATCAATGGATGCCAGAAGGCTTGTGCATAAAATCCCCATCTAGTACCTACTCATCCAATATCCCCAGACTAGTTTCTGGCTTATGGCCTTCATCAGTGAGGAGCCTTGGATCTGAGAGCACTGCATCTAGATCTTAGGATATAATGCAACCCTCCAGCAAACATCTTTTATCTCCATTTAACTACAAAACTATGAGTCTTAAATTGAAAACACCTTAATGTTTTCAATCCAAGCCCATTAGCTTATATAAGCCAGAAACTAGTCTGGGGATATTGGATGAGTAGGCACTAGATGGGGATTTTATGCACAAGCCTTCTGGCATCCATTGATTACTCTAGCTTGCTGTGCGTGGCAATATATATATATATAGTGAGTTTTGCCTGTTTTAACAACTGTTATACACAAGCATAAGAGAAGGTGGCTATGTGATGTTTATTATTTTTCTAGTGATATTGACATTTTTCTGGACAGATTTTTTTTTTTTTTTTAAGTTTACAGTTACATATATTTTCAATTGGAATCATGGCAGCAACTAATACTTCTGAATAGCACATTACTTCTTCAACCTATGGATCAAGGAATCATCGCAACAGTTACATATATTTTCAATTGGAATCATGGCAGCAACTAATACCTCTGAATAGCACATTACTTCTTCAACCCATGGATCAAGGAATCATCACAACCTTCAAGATGTATCATCTTCAACAACTAATGCAGCATGTTGTTGACACTTTAGATAAGGATGCTGATAAGACACTTCCACAATTCTGGAAGAATTTCATTATAAAAATAACTGTTGATTTTATGGGCAATGGATGAACCAAGATGACCAACATAACTCCTGATCTTATGTGGAATAAAATGTGCACACAACTCATTACAATCACTGAAATTGAAAAGAAACTTACTTTAATCATTTGGAAAAACATATTTGACCTAACCAAAAAGGCAGGATTTACAGAAGTTGATAATGACATCATTGAAGAGCTTTTAGAATCACCCATGAAAAAATTAGCTAATGAGGGATTAATGCAAATGGGTGAAGAAAAGGAAAACAATAAAGACAATTGATAATCTATAGAGAAAGAGCATGGGTATTAAAAAACTGAAGGAAGTGATTGGCCATGAACTTCATAAAGTCAATGAATGATGCCTTATAATATGTAAGAAAATACAATTGAAGAAGCAAGTCAACCATCCATTCTAAATTTTATTTCTAGAGACCCTCACCCATCAATACCTGGGTGTACCTCCTCCAAAAAAGCAAGCTCTTGAAAGGAATTAAAAAGCAACAATGGCCTTTTAGAATGAGCAATTGATGACTCAGAAAACTGGATAATGATGAGTACTGAATAAATGGATTTTTTCTTTTTAAATAGTTTAAATTGCATGACCTTACACACATAAAGCGCATACTTGCATAATACATTCATAGCACAGTTTACACATACATAAATTGCACACTAGGTTTTTTTTAAAATTATTATATATACCAAGTTAAGTTGTTTGTTAATACAATATTCACAATTTATGGCATAACTTTTATCCACAGTAATAAGCTAAATTTTTTCTCATAGAAAGCCATTATAATTTTTTGCCTTTTATACAATATTCTTACTTTATGATAAGTTTTGAGGAATCAATTGCCTTCTATGTAACATTTTTAGTAATTATTTTTTATTTTAAATTAAAATGTATTATAGATGTATACACTTACTGTATTTTCTCTATATGTATAAATAACACATTTTTATTACATATATGAAATAATTTGAAATTTGTTTTAATATATATATTGAATGTTTAGCATTTGTTATTTTCCAAGAATTGACTTCATCTATGGATAAGAAAAAGTTTTTAACCAAATACTGCAAATGCAGCAACACCATGATAGATTTTTATATAAAGCAGAGTTTTGATTAGGAAAAATGAAGAAGACTGCTTAAAACAGAATGGAAAGATTATAATATAGAAGTAGTAAATAGTTGATTCAAGTATGAAGAGGAATGAAGGCTAGATTAAGAATGTATTTAGAGATAGAAGAATTATGATATTGAAAGAGTCTTTAAAAAGTATGAGAACAAGAAAGAGATTGATTGATGATTTTAGGGAAGGAAATAACTATGAATTTTTGGGAAGTAGAACAATAAACAGAAAAGCAAGTACAAGATGATTTGGCTTGGTATCTGAGTCTCTGTCTTTTGAAAGATAATAATGATGATTAATATTGCTTTATGCAAAAGTTTAATATATATATATTTAAAAGATACAAGATTTGTTTTTGCCAAAATTATGGTAAAATTAACAACAAATTGAAGTGATATTTATTATAAGATAACTGCATAATATGCATTTGTAACTATTAGAGAATGCATATGCACTGTGGAGAAAGTTGGATTGACAATCTAATATTTTTAAATATGTTTATGTGATTTTTACTATATTTACGTAATAATTAATGACTCTTATAGCATGTGATTTTTACTATCTTTACGTAATAATTAATGACTCTTATAGCAGTTTGTTTTTATGTATCTTTGAATTTTGTTAAAGTTTTGGATAAATGTACAAATTTTTAGGGATTTTTAATAATTTACATACAAAATAAAATTTTTGTTACTTAAAGGTTTAGTCTAAAATTGTAACAATTATGACCTTTACCCTGGTTAGCGAGAATAATTGGTTTCCAAATAATTCTTGTAAATCAAGAATCTCATATAAAAAGCAAGCGATTATAATCTTTTTCTATAAGGGGGAGGGGATAGCTTCTTACTGCAGTTGGAAATTATATCTAAATTGTGAAGATCATATACGAAACAGCTTAATTTATATATATAATAATTAAGAAAACACTACTATATATGCAAATATTATATGTAAACTGAGCCATGTGTATGTTATACAGATATGTATGTATAGATAATAATGTATCTTAAGTTTAAAAAGAAATAAAAAACCTACTTAGCCTAAAATTGTTGTTTCTAATAATCTATTCATCACTCACTGTCATCAGGTCTTCTGAATCATATCATTTACTCATTTCAAGGATTTACTGTCTCTTGATAATTTTAGTTTGTTTCGAAGGAGGTACATAGTATATTGCTGAGGCTTTCTAGAGAAAAAGTTTAAAACAGATGATTGATTTGCTTCTTTAATATTCTTTTCATATGACATATTATAATGTCTGATACCTTGAACTGAAGATATTTTTAGTTTTGATGTCTATTTTAAGTTGGGACTAAATTAATTTAAAATGTGGTTTATGGCTTATTTTAAAAAACCATTCCTTCAGTTTTTTTGACATCCAAGTTCTTCTCTATAGGCTTATTGATTTTCTTTTATTTATTGCCTTTCTTTTTTCCATCCAATTGCATTAATTCCATGCTGGTTAATTCTTCCATGTGTGATTCCAAAAGCTCTTAATCACTTCTGTAAAACCTGATTTTTTGGTTATGTCAGGTATGGTTTTCTATATGGCTGCCATAGGTTCTTTTTTGACTTCGGTATTTGTAATAAGTTGTGGACACACTTTTTTTAATGTAAAATGTCAATTTTGATTTCCAACCTCATTGGTTCTTTGATTTTTTGTAATGGTAATAGTTGCTACCATAATTCCAGTTGAAATATATAGCTGTAAAACTTTAAAAAAAAAAAAATCTGTAAAAATAGATAAATTAAATAGCACTAGAAAAAGTGTATGCTTATTTTTATTAAATTTATAGTTTTACATTATTTATGTGAAATTATTTAGAAATTACAAAAAGCAAAGTTTAATAACCTCTCATTCAATTGTACTTTTCTTTATTGTAAGTATAAGGCTAACCAAATTACTATTACCAAAACCTAACTGCAGTTAACCTTGAAAAAAAAAAATCTGATATATTTAAAAAATGAATCTAATGCATTATGTTTGAATATTTAAGGTTTTTTTTTTTATTGTTTGTACTATACAGATTTAAATGAGAATACTTTATATACCAATAAGCTAGCTGTACCTGCTTTTATGGCATGTCACATTTTGTTTAGCATGATAAGTATTTTCTTGGAATGATTTAGCAATTTTTTGAATAGTATTCACAATAATGAGAGATATGGACCAATTAAATAAAAAGTGAAGTCATGAATCTCCAATTTATTTTTGTTACATTTTCATCCTACAAAATTTATTATTAATTGCATAATGTATGAAATCCTCCCCCCCCCCTTTTTTTTTTTTGCTGAAAATACTTCAGAGTTATAATAATAACAGTTTTGATTTGACTGAAATTAGTATTCTTAAAATTTTTAATCCAAAGGTGATTGAGTAAATATTGTAAAAAATGTATACAATTTAAAATTTATTAATAATATATGACCAAAATTTATTTTTAATTTTGTATTACTGTATTTTTGTACATTTGTGGAAAAGTTGAAATTACCTTGGATATATCAGAAACAAATTATAAGATTACTGATTAAAATCAAGCAATTAAATAATCTTTTCAGATTATGTTTAACAATTTTTCTCCATATAAAGTTGATTATTTATTGCATAATACATGAAAACTGCAAGAACATTTAAATTAGAATAGTATGATGAAGTGATAGGAGTTGGTTTTTCTAAAAAATCATGATTTTTTTATGAGAGTGAGAAATATTTTTGTGATTCAAACTTAATATAATAGGGATTATGTGAAAATATGTTAATGAAAAAATGTGAAACACTGTTTTCAGACTTGAGATTTTTTAAAGAACTGTTTTTAAATTAAATCTTATGTGAACAGATTACAAAAATTTTGACAGCAAAATTTTTTCTGCTAACAATTGTGATTACTGAAAATCCAGAGAAATTAGAAAAGAATCAGTCTACACCATTTTGGTGGTTTTTAACCATTAAATTCTAGTTGTAATCATTTAAACATATTGTGAAAATATAAAAAAATAAACTCCTAAAAGTTGGAGATGCAAAAATTATAGATTTTTATTGTTAAATATTATCAACGTTTTAATATATAAAATAGAATGTTTGAAGAAATATTTTTCATAATTTTCATATGTTAATAATAGAATGAAAGTACACATATATTAGTAAAATGTTGCATATTTAGCTTATGTTTAAATCTAAAATTTTATTTTATTTAAATATTTTTGTTGATTAAGTAATATAACTGCAGGCATGTAATGTCTCTTCTATTATTTCAGCAATAAAGTAATTTTACTCAAATTGATGTTAGTCAAAATTAATAATGGTGTAGCAGCATAATTAATGTAAAATTAATACTGAGTTGAAAATATGATATAATTCAAGTGATTTACACATTTTTTTTTTCAGACCAGAATAAAATAAAGCAAATTTCAGGATATTATTTTTTATATAATTTAACTTTCCTAATGAATCAGATTGGTATTGAGGCCATTTGCAGTATAAGCAGTAGCAAGAAATTAAGTATTAAACATTCTATATTTGAATATTGTTATAAGAAATTAAAAAACAAAAACAAATACTCTTTGAAGTCTTCAGTAGTGTAAGATGAACTGAGTCTAAGTTCTTGAAATGTCATGGCTGATATTGATAGATGCATATTAGTGAATAAGACAAATAAGCAGTATCTTTTGCTGTTTTTTGGAATGATAAACTAAAACTTTGCTTAGAAAAAGTTGGGAACAAAATATTTTAATTGATATGAATTCTTTCTTAACTTTTGTAAACATAGTTGTCTTTATTTTAATATAAGATTTTCTGAAGATGAAGAGAAATAATGATCACTCTTTGATTGTTTGCTAATAGCTGAATGTGACTTTAGTTAGTGTTCAAGTTGATACTTTGTATTTAAAATATAAAAATTTTTTTGCTTTAAAATATTGTTATGCTCAAATAGTATTCAAATTTTATATTTGTGATGTGTGGCAAAAAAATGCAGATGTAATGAACTTTGCATTAGATAATAAATAATTTTATGAACTTCGCATTTTTAATAGATATTGGAGAGGAACTTTTCTAGCATTTATTACCGATTGCAAGTTTTAGTCTCATAAATTTGATAAAAAAAAGAAAGAAGAAATTCCTTAGTTAAATGAAAATTCAAAAATTTTAAACAAGATTTTGATACTTTGTAATGATTAGATGTCAAAAATACAAAGTTTCATCTACATTTGTTCCAAAAATGATGTAATGATGTTTTTATATAAAGCTACAGATTTTGATAAATATGAACAATTAAGCCTGAAGCATTAGTTGTCTAAAAATGTTGATCCATAAATGTATGAACTATTATATGCATGAGTTTTAGTTTTGAGCTTCTGTACAGAGAAGAAAAGAAAAAAGCTGAGTAGGATTTTTGTTTTTTTCCCATTCTTTTGAATTGTTCATTAGTGTCTAGTAATTGTGGAATTATTTCAAAGTTTAACAATTTATGGAAAGGGGGAAAATGCTATGTTAAATCATAAATCAGAAAGATCATCAAAGGGAAATGAACTTAGAAGTTTGTTGTGATCATTTGAAAGCCTAGGTATAGTATTATAATAGAAGACAAGTGGAAGAAAAATATTTGCAAATGTACATGTATATAATATAAAATTGTCTCAATAGATGCTGATATTTGTTGAAATCTATCATCTTGAGGATCAGAATGTTAGTTTTAGTATAATTATTTAACACAAACAATGTAGCCATATTTATAATCTTTCTTATTATTTAGTTTTTTTTCTTCCAATAGTATTAATTTGTTAAGAATGTATTTTATCTCTTAATAAAGTAAAGATTTCTATTATTTTACAATATGGCATTAAGCATCAGAGTTTATTCAAGAGGTTTAATAAAGTGATATTGGAATAAATTGTTTTGAAGGGTTTGCAAGCAATGATGGATTATCACTATCAGCATTATTGCCTGGCCATAGTAATCTATTTCCTGGGATTGGCAACCTTAATTAAGGGAAGAGCAAATAGATGATAAATATAATTTTTATTTAAACGATTGAGACATAATCAACAACCATTATTTTACAAAATTATAGAACACTGAATAGGAAATTACAGGAAAACATCTTTTATTTAATATTTATTCTACTAATAATTAATACAACAAAGTGAATAAAATAATAAATTTCTTTATGTTTTTAATGTGATCTCTGTTGTTGCACATCTTTTGATAGTTTATCAATATTTGGTAAATAATTTATATATATATATTGTACCTAACTGAAGTATCATTTAGTTCCAAGAGGTAATCAAGGTTATCTTAGCTTAACCTTTTGTTTAAAATTTCGGATTTAAAAAAATAATGATGATAAAAATGGAAATTAACTTAGTTAATTATTAAAATAGGATAATCTAAATATTTTAATAGTGTCAGTTGGTTTGATAAGGGATGTTAGGTAATAATTTAACATAAGCAAATGTTAAAAAAAATAATTGTGAATTGATAAATAGTATTAACTGTATTCTAAAATAACTATCATATAATCAATTTTAATGTCTAAAGAATAATAATTAGATATTATAAATAAGTTGGAATAAGTAAGTAATAAATTTAAAAAAAAAATGATATATAAGTTTTTATTTAAAAAAAATAAGAATATTTGTTATTAGTTTTGTAGTTTAACATTCCAGTTATAAAAATTATTTAGATTAAATATTCATTAACATTCTATTGTTGTAATTTTAAAAATAGTTTTAAACAATTAATCCAAGGCCATACGTATGTGAGAATGTGCATGCATTGACATGGAAACATAAAAAAAAAAAGTGATTTAATTCTAATATTGTTTAAAATAAATAAATAAAACAAATGTGTGGATAAAATTATTTCAATGAAATATTTATGGGTTTAATAAAGAGTATAACTTTAAATTTTATATTTATTACTATTATATTGTATAAAATATCATTTAAAAAAAATTATGGCACAATATTTGTAATATTAAAATTTTGACTTTGCAGCTGAAGGTCACGTGGTATAGGGAAATTATATTGATTGCGTCAGTAGATTGATTTCACAGCTGTTTTGTCAGAATATTAAAATTTAATAAAAAATAGTTTTTATTGGTTTTTAAATGAATTGTAGGTGGATGAAAAATTGTGAGATAAAACAGAGATCTAGGGGTCATTCAGTTGCTGATCTGTTTTAAATATATGTGTGGCTGAATCTTAAAAGTTCCTTAATAAAAAGTAATTTTTAAAAACTTTATATTTTCTAAAAAAAATAAAAGTATGTTTTTTAAACCATTATTTAAAATCGTCTTGTAATGACAGAGGGCTAAAAGAAAGGTAATCCGTTTTTCTGACAATTTTTCATTACAATTGAGGCCTTAAAAATTACAGTAAATGTTTGAAGAAAATACAGCATCTCATATTTCATTTACTTTTGATCTATTCATTTTTCTTTATTTAGAAGTAAAACTTAAATTATTAAGTATTGTTATGGCTAAAGACTTTATTGTACTAAACTATAGTATATCTCCTATCAAATTAAAAATACACGTGAAGAAGAAATTAAAAAAAAAAAGAGACATTCAAACATTTTAAAATATTAAAATGGAAATGCATTAGCGTCTTTATAAATTAGAAGTGACATTAAATTTAATACTTTATTACTTAATACATGATATATACATTTAAATATGCTCTTAATAAAATAATGTTTCAGAGGAAAATATGTATTTTAAAATACTAATTCTCATTTATGCCAGTAGTATGAAAAAAATTTTGTTTGAAAGCAAAACTTTAAAAGAATTTAAAAATATTATTAATGAACTTGTCTCTATCAAATGCATAATGTTTGGTTATAGTTGCCAGTACTTATAAGTAACTTTATGACCGTTGATCTTAGCTCATAAATCGAGGAATGTCTTAAATTAGAAAAGAAATCTACTCATATGTAAGAAAAAATAAAAGGAAATTTGTTTAAAAAAAAGAAATGCATTTGAAATATTAAGAAATGTTTTTAAAAAAAAAGAGCTCTATTTTAAAAAAATGCGTTTATCTAAGTTAACTAAAAATATATATTATAATTATTCTGCGTTTGAACCTAAGATTATAAATATAAAAAAATGTACTCAGCTGAAGAATTTATTTTTTTCAATGCCGGCTTATTATACTTATACTTAATCTTATTATTTAATTTTTTTTTTTAAAAATTGTTTAAAAAAAAATATTATTAATGAACTATTGAACATTTTCGTTTGGAAATGATTGCCATGTATATAAATGTATTAGTTGAAGCTTCGAATTCAAATAGATATCTTAACCTGGATAAATTGTCTACACATTATGAAATGGAAAATTCATCACGGAGCCGAAATATGAACTTGAATTAATGTATTATTATTATTTTTTTTTATGGTCTGTTTTATTGGTTTAAAAATAGAATGAAATCATAAAAATATTTATGCTATTAAATTATTATGTAACACTTTTTGCATAAATATACAGGTAAACTAGGGTTATAATTTTAAAACGAAATAGGTTTATTTGAATGAGCAAATGTTTCTTGCCATTCTTAAGTAGATTTAGTTTATTTATCAAGCATTACACCAGCTAGTTTCTATTTAATAATTTTATTATAGAGATTTAAATATCACAGTCTTATTTTCATATAAATGGGATGTTTTACTCAATTTTTATTTTAAATTTACTAAAGAAGTTTATCAGAGAGTATCCATTCATTTGTTTTATGAATGTTATAATTACAAATATTTTATATTCATTGAGAAGTAAATATTCTTGCATTTAGTTTACAATTTTAAAAGTCCACTAGTTACTATATTTTTAGCATTTAATATTTTGTTATGTATGCATTGTGCCTTGCCTAGAATTTTATATGCATTTAAGTTTAAAGTATTTTCTACAGTAGTCAGTTGACATATAGTTTGCTTTGTTGGTTCGAACATTAGATATACGTTTTGTATTTTATAAATTTCTTGGAAGTATATATATCTTGCTATTAGTTAGAATTTGTTAGCCTCAAGAGTTAGGCTTAGTTTATAATTTTTGAATATGTCTTATGGAGTAGAGAAAATCCTCCATCCTTATTGTATTGTATTTCCATGATTTGATAGTGTTTGTCCCCAAAAAGAGGATATTATATTGTATTTTTCAGTGATGATGATCACATTTATAAGCATTGGAAATCCCATGAGAGGATTGTGCTTTTCTGGTGTGTGTTCCTGTTCCCAGATGTCCTGAAGATGAATTCCAGGCATCACCATTTTGCCTCGAAGTTAGATATTTTTGGAAGCCACCACATTCTTTTCTAGCTCTGAGGAGCCTAGTATTTTTATATTTTTGTTGCCTATCATTCATGATGACTTAATGCTAATTCCACCACAGTAGGTGATGTTGCATTTGTTTTAGATTTGTGATGACAAGATATGCTTGTTTGAGGAAATGTATTTCTTCAGGTAGTTGTAGCTAATTTAAGGCTCATAGGTATATCAATGTTTGAATTGTGTTGATATGATAGTTTTATCACGCACAAGATAACCAACAATAAGTTATATTTATTTTAAAGTATATTAAATATGCATATGGTATAAGTGGCAATTCACACATAATAATTTAATATTTTCATCCAGAATTTCGCTGCTGGATTTGTAAGTCTGTTACATTCAAAATACACCAAAACTCTCCATATAGTAGTGCCATCTTGTGCTAACAAGAGCAATCAATGGATGCCAGAAGGCTTGTGCATAAAATCCCTATCTAGTGCCTACTCATCCAATATCCCCAGACTAGTTTCTGGCTTGTGGCCTTCATCAGTGAGGAGCCTTGGATCTGAGAGCACTGCACCTAGATCTTAGTGATCATGTGATGTTTAGTGGTTTAAGTCTGTTACATCATTATCTTTAAAACATTGAGGGAATAATTTTATGTGGACTAAAGTTATTTTAAAAAAAGTATAACTGATCTCTGATGAACGATTGTCTCATACACTTAAGTTAGTTTAATTTAGTATTAGCTTAATCTGATTTAAAAATATAACTAGCTGTGATATTAGTTATATCCATGGAACTAGTGATGATATTTTTAAATGTATTGTTGAATATGCTTACTCCAACTTAGCGTTTGTTAAGTTGAGGAGTATAAAATTAAGCTTAGGGTTTTCAATATAAACATAGTTCTGTGTGTTATTCTGATTAGTAGATGATACAATAATGTTATTAATTAGTCTAATAAAGATGAATAGTAGTGTGCTTATTAAGTACATATGATAATTAAAGTTTAAAATATTTTTTTTGAGAAAAATATAATTATTAAAAGAAAGTAACAGTTTATAACCTTGGTCTGTTATTAAGTGTATTAGTGTAAATTAAATAAAACTGTGAAGAGTCCAAATAATTATATAAAATCTTAGTGCAGTATTGGCACTGTTTGTATTCTACTACCTTTATAAACATTTCTTCTCATTATTAATAAATCAAATTATTATTATTTCAAAAGTTTTGTTTGTTTGTTTTACTTTTATATGAAAATATATTATTGTCTTGGGTTCCAAGTTCACAAAATCTTAAATTTTTGAAAGTTAATAAATCTTCAGTTCAGACATTCACAAGTATATTCTAAGATAATTAAATATAGTTGATATTGGTTTGAAAATTAACAAGCTATTGAATCACAAATACAGATAATTGCATTATAGCAGATACATAATTAAATACTTAGTTAAAATTTTTTTTTTTTTTAAATTATCAGTATATCTTTCAGACTAAAGATTATGCAATATCAGATTAACAATATTAGTACTTCAGAAGAATATTTTAATTAATATTATTTTAAAAGCTGCACATTATCTTATATTCACTGCACATCATCTATCATCATCTTAAATCATTAAGTATCACCATCTTAAATCTTATATATTTAAAGAATTCTAATCCATTTGCATTTGAGGTCTTTAGTGGTTGTCTATGAGTATGGAAATGCATTAAAAGTACCCTTGCTCTTTTCTTTGCTCGAGTAATATCTTAGATAATAGGCCATTATTAGTTAAATTTAAATTGATTCATTAAATTTTGTGAATTAATATTTTTTTGTTTATTATTTTAAGATTGAACATATTATAATTATTTTATGGTCAGCTAAGATGTCACTTATTTATTTATTAATCACAGTAATTTTTTATTAGGCAACTTAACTTAAACTTTAATTTTACACAAGAGTTTTAGTTTTAAAATCCCTGAGGTTATTTACTCTTGTTGTTTAGTAAATATAATTCTGTAAGATAATCTTTTAAAGCAAAGCATCATAAGTCTTATTCAGAGAGTGATTAATGATTATTACGATGTGACAGATATGTGTTAGTGCGGAAGTGAAGGAGAAGGGATTGAAAAAGACGCACGTTCAATCCCTTCAGTTGTTATAAAATGGAAAAATGAAACATCGTTTTTCTTATATTCAGAGTACCACAGGATCATCGGGAAATTTAACGCTGGATTTCAAACGGCAAGCAACTGTAAAAGATGAACATTTCTAAAACTGTAAGAACTTTATAAAATATAACGAACAATATTAATTTGAAAACTCTAAGAACTTTAAATGTTAAACTTTCCTAGTTTTTTGTTACAAATAGAATCCTATCTGACCAAACTAAATTCTTTATTAATAGTGTTATTTGATGTATTTTTTTTTCTTATTTATGTAAAATCATTTCCATTTATTTATTTTTTGTTCTTTAAGTTTTTATCATGATTTTTTGTTTTTCGTTAAATTAATTATATAAATGTTAAACTTAAGTCGGGCGTGAATGGCTGTATAGATTTGTAAAGTTATATTAGGGGAGGGTAATCTTAGGTTATTTGTGTCATTGTTAAATTGGGTCAATGGATTGGGTATATTGATGTAGTTAGTAGATGTAGTCGGAGATTCGCTACTGGCAGAATCGCTTCATACGCCGCACCCTCCCATTTTGCCTATGGAAGGAATTATAAGACGCAGAGCGCAGTTCCTTTCTATGGAGTTTTTTTTTTTATTGCTCTTCTTGTCAGATAGATGTCATATTCCTATTTGACGAGAGGCAATTTCTTCTCTTAACTTTTTGGTGCCGCCATATTTCGTATTACATTGAATACATCGATATATCAGATGGATTGGCGCCAGTTTGGCTGCGATTTTTAGCCTAAGGTTAAATAGGGATAGAATGTTTATTTTCAAAAGCAAATTTATGTAGTCTATTCATACTCGACACTAAATAAAAATGCATTAAATTTAAGTTGTTTATAGACGTTTGCATGGATTTGTTATCGGTTAATTATGTTTTGGATTTCATATTTGATCAAAATATATAGACATTCGATAAATAATGATACCTTACTGGTGAGTATCTAAAATGTATTTATTCGGATGTCTTTTAAGTTATTGGTGATAATGCAAGTATCTTATGGTGAATACTATTGGGTTACGTATAAATTTCCCTCCGCAATTGTCAGTAATCAATAATTTTGTATTTTGATCGTTTATGTTTATTTTGAAATGTTTTTGACCGTGAAATCTATGTAACCGATCTATATTCAACATTATAAACAAGCTTTCATAAATTTATCTGTGCGAACTTAATTAAAATGTAAAATTAGAATATAATAGTAATTAAATGTAAATTAAAGTCAAAAATCAAAGTTAAAAATGTAGGTTAAATTTTGAAATGTAAAACTAATACTAAAATAAATTTTAAATCTTATATATATGTGAAATAAATAAATGTTTGTGTGTTAATTACTGGCAGTGGCTTATTTTATTCTTTTTTTTTATATACTCTTAGAGTATATTATTAAATCTCTGCTATTCCACTGAGCTAGTGACATGGGCTAATGACCGGAATCAAAATTTAAAAAAAAAATAAATTTTTTTTTTTGACTTACGTATCTGCCTACTTTATAAATTTTTCTAGGTTCAAATGCCTAGATGGTGCCCTGTAGTGCAGATATGTTAAGTCTCCAATTCTCCGGATCGTTGGGTATGACTAATATGGTATGACTAATATGGTAAGCATTGATTAGTGATTTTAGATAATCTTTTGTATGGTTTATTAAAATGTCAATATGCTGTAGTAGTTATAGTTCATCAGTATTGGATTTGACCTTTATTTGATTATACATCTCTGGATCATCATCTCTTTTCTTTAAATTTATTGTAACCCCACTGAGTCGAGTCGTTTAGAGTCTCTAATTAATAGTTCATTTTATATCATTTCAATTCTATTCCATTTCTTTTCATGTTATTTCTTTCTATCATCTCATTTCATTTCTCTCTCCTTTATTCTATCTTCTTCTTATATATCTCTTCTATATCTTTCTATCATCTCAGCCATTTAAAACATTCATTAAGGGTTTCTTCTTATACCTCTTCCTCATATTCGATAAGAATATCTTTTCCATCATCTCATTTCATTTCTCTCTCCTTTATTTCATCTTCTTATACCTCTCTTTCATATCTTTCCCATTATCTCATTTCTTCTCTCTCTCCATTATATATATCATTTCTATTACTTTTCCCCATTTCTTTTCCCTCTCAATTCTTTCTTTTCCATCATTTATCCTTACCATTATCATTACCTTCATTTCATTATTAGCATTCTTTTCCTTCTTTTCTCTTCTTTCTCTCTCATTTCATTATCTCCATCTCTTTAGTAGCATTATATCTTTCTCTTTCTTTTTCACACCCCTCTCTCATTTTATTATTAGCATTCTTTTCCTTCTTTTCTCTTCTTTCTCTTTCTCACACCCTCTCTTATTCTATCAGGTTACAATATATATAGAAAAAATTGTAACTTTTAATTGTAAGCATGATTCCAAACTTTCATCATTTAATGAACTTATCAATTTGCATTTTATTAGGTTCATATTAAAGAATGGTTTGTTTGCAACAATAAGTTGAACTGAAAATAGTTAAAATTGTAAAGGCATCTATTTTTACATGATGAAATGATTCTGGAAGAGAATTCCAAGTTTCAAATACAAGTTTTTCAACTGTATTTAATGAATTTAATTTGGACCATTTATTTTGAGAAATTCCTTTTTTTGTCTCTTATACTTTTCTAGATCGCTGGCAAGTTTTTTGAATTTTGAGCTCCACATTTTTTTTTGATTTGAGATATATTATTTTTTACTCAAATTCAGCATGACTGATTGCAGGAAAATTTGTAAAATTCAGGTCATAAAAATCATTATTAATTGGACCAGTTAAAAATAATAGAGTGATCTGTATTTTCTGAAATCATGAAAACGAGCAGCAAATGAATTTTGAATATTTTTCAAACATTTTGCAAAATATTCAAAGTCAATGTTATTATTATTTTGTTGATAATATTTCAAATTAATAAAATGTGTTAACAATTTTTATCCAAATAATCTGTGAACAAAATTGACTTCCTCTCAAAACTCAATACTTCTTACTGATTGAAATGTTGTGTCATGTCTACTATAAAGTAAAATTTTTGCAACCATTGATGATCATGTAATTTGGCATAATTATTATTTTTCTCATGTAAAATAATTGCAATTTCACTTAAACAGGTCGCAGATCATTTTAAAACGTTGCCCCTTGAAAGCCATCACCTTTATTATGCAATATTAAATCTGAATACTCATTTTCTACTTCATATAAAAATTCTTGGAATTGTGACGATAGTGATTTTGATACAATAAAATTTACAGTTTTTATTACCAAATTCATGACTTCACGAATCTCCTCTGGAAACATTTGTATGCACAAAGCTTCCTGATGAATTATGCAATGAAAAGTTAATACATCTTGCTCAACATATTGTTTAATATGATTAATAAAACTCTTATCTTTGTCAGTTATATTGGCTGCACCATCTGTACTAATTGAAATTAACTTAACTGAAATTGTTGCCTTTATTTTGCAAACATTGAACAACAGATAACAAAAATATCTTTTCCTCAAGTTTTTTTTTTAAGTGGAAGTAACACTAACAATTCTTCTTGAGGTTCTTCTGAGGTAATGTATTTTGCAAAAAAGACTTATTTGTGCCATATCACTTAAATCAGTTGATTTATCCAAAGCGATAGAAATGACTGATGATAATTTTATATCGTTATTTTGTTGTTTAGTTATACCTTTTGCCATTTTTAATGATCTATCTGTGGCTGTTTTAGCAGAAAGAAGAATGTCTTGAATTTTTTAATAATCTCATTTTGGTTTTTGAAATTGTTAATAAGTTTTTCGGACATATTTATGGAGCATTCCTTCATATATTCTCCATTTGAATGGCTTGCCTTGCTTCATAATATTGTGAACAATCACGAAACTGGCTGCCATTATATCATTCATCAATTTTATCCAATTGTTGAATATAGGTGTTGATTTCTTTTGTGTAACTCATCCACAGCTTTTTTTCATTCATCTACTGGATAATCTCAATGTCACTCTAAATTACTTTTTTTTATTATTTGAAAGTTTGTCATAACAAATTAAACAAATTGTCATTCTATCAAAATTTTTAATAAATACAAAATTGTATGTCCATTCTTCTTGGAAAACATGATAGTCATTGTCTGTTTTACATCGTTTATTCAGATTCATTGTTATATTCTTTACTTTTATGATATCAAAGAAAATTACAAATTAGACAGAAGCTATTTTTAGTAAAAAGTTCCCATTGTTATTAAAATAAAATTATTCGGCTGCCACGAACAACAGAAACATAAAACATTAACAGATTTTCTTCTTTGCTTGTACAGTGTGCTCACTGTGTTCTGTTGTACTGAAGAAAAGTCAGCAGAGTATTATCTATAGAACAGAGAATAATGCCAATTCCTGGCTAAATTTTGTAGCACGATATTCACTAATGCCATTTAAAGAGCTTGACAAGCATTAAATTTGAAAGAGATAGAAACTGCAAGACAAGAATGGATATTTTAAAAATAAAATTATTTAAAATATCAAAATAAATTGCAACAAAATTTAATAATAATAATAACTATAAATAACAAAATAAAAATATTAAAAATAAAATAAAATTCCCATTTCCTAAAATTTAAATATAAATAAATCACTTCCTTAATTCTGTTAAATAATAAAATTCAAAGTACCTGTCTCTATCATTTATTTCCAATTAAATTGCAGTTATCTTCCACTGATGTTATACAACCCACCCCAAAATCATACCCGCACTTTCCTTTAAATAAAAATGAATACAATTAAGAAAATTTAGATAATTTTTTTGATATTATTTGAGTATTTGAAAATAAAAAGCATATAAATCCATATAAAATTTAATTAATAAATATTTATAATAGCAGTAGCAGAAAATAATAAATGAATAAGTAACTTATACATTTTACGATGGTAAAATTAACTTGTGCATTATTACTCACTTAACATCGGCCGACAACATATTGTGGCATATGAACCAAAGCGTGCTCAGAACTTTCAAAGAATAATATTTGTGATTATTATTGTATATGAATATTGTTTAAATATTCAGTGGAGAATCAGAATGGCATGCTCAAAGAGCCATACTTGGCCCACGAGCCATAGGTTGCCAATCCCTGTCCTAGACATAACTTGCCTTTGGCATATAAATATTCATTATTATTATGTTAATTACAGGGTGAACATTACTTGATATACTTTTCTTAGATTCCTATATATTTTTAATAATCTTATTATATAAATGTGATTTGCCTTTTTATCTTTAATTTATGGCCATTATTTTGGATATAATACTATGTTTATCTTGAATGATGAACTGTCTATATTAATATGTTTTTTCAAATCTTGATAGGCTTCTGACAATCATATGAATGGCATTTATTTAAAGTAGCATATTATCTGTTGGGATTTTAGACTTACAATTAACACATTCATTATTATGATGTTGAAATTTATTCATTTCTTATTCCTTTTTTTTTAATTATTAACTTTTTTAAGATTTAGATTGTTTTCTAATGAATAAGGTGATCCTTTAATATGTTTGAAATAAGACAATTTTAAATCTAACTACCTATGTTTTACTTGAAATTCAGATAACTATTTGTTCATTTCCTTGCTGACAGTTTTTGTCAACACACTTAAAGGAAATCATGGGAATTTAATTGTACTTTTAATAACTCTGATTTTTATTTTATATTTGTTATATTACAATATCTTTTTCTGTCTTTTTATAATAAATGCACTCAATTTTAGGCTGCAAAGAAACTCTTGATTGCTTGATTCTTTGTTGCTGATGTATGACCCAAGGAAATAAATAAAAGTCAAGAACTCTTCTTTAATAAAAGTCATCCTCAATCTTTGTTGCCATACTCTTTATTTTTTTAATATTTAATCACAGTCGAATTGGTTTTTAATTTTGTTAATAAATGTATTCAGGTCTTCATAATTTTTAATTGTAGATTATTAGTGTTTGTATATTAATTTATGCAATTTAATCAATCGATTTTTTATGAATATTAAGTTAATGAATTCTAGAATCAGTTTTTAGGGTGCAAACCAAATTAATCATCTCAGTTCTTTATAGGTGTGGGAGCAGTTTAACAACTAGAAAAAAAAATACTTATTTTTTTCTTTAGGTTTTCATTTTTTTAAAATATATATTTGACCCCCCTCTCCCCCAGCTGAAGACAGAAAATTTGGCTGGTTAAGACTGTGTTATATAATGCTGAAAGAATATGTAATTTATTTATACATGTAGCTTTAAAATATTAAGTTGTAATTATGTAGTGGGATGGCAAGTGATGGCAAAATATAATCATTAACAATCATGTTATTGTTTGATTGAAATTCTCCAACGGTTCATTTATTATCTATACATTCACATATGCACATTGTTTATCTATTATAGTGTACTTTTTAAAAATAAATAGTTAATTAAATTTAAATTAATTTATTTTTCCTTACTGTAATTAAGAAAATGGTACTTTTGTTTGTTATCTTATTCTGTTAATAATAGAGGTTTGACATTTTCTTTCTTTTTAATGATTTACCAGCCATTTTGTAAATTTAAGAGATTTAATATGTTTGTTTGAATATATTTTCTGATAAATTAGCGAACTGAAATATAAAACTATTTATGATGCAGAAAGAGAAAATTTTTTTTATAACATTTATTTATTTTTTGCATTCATTTATATTATTTTGGATTTTGTTTACCTTATTGCCCCCCCTCCCCCCTAAAAATAATTTTTAAAATCAAATATGTGTATTAAGTTGTCAAGAGAAGTTTCAAACGTGATGCAAACTGCTCTCTAGTGGCAATCTTTTCAGTCTGTTGGGTAATCTAAATTTATTTTAAATCTTTTATTATCTAAAAAAAAAAAAACACACAACCTTTTTCTCATTAAAATAATTCAAATGTTTTGTAATTAGGGCGTTGTGTAAATGGTATTTAATGAAGGGAAAGAAATCATAATTTTATTATTAAAGCAATGCAAATAAAAATGTAACTTTGTCAACTTTCTTTTATATGTTGAATTCATTTACGTTGCATGTTATACGATTAAAACTTAAACAACAACAACAGAAAAAAGTTTTGCAATTTTTGGTAAAAATAACGTCAAAATAAAAGAAGTTTCTAAATGCTCGTGATTATTTAATGCTTCTATTTTTTACATTTGTGAAATAAAACATATATTTGTTAATTGCACAAATTTAATAGAAAATCAAAACGAAATAGTACAATCTAATAGTAATGGCATAAATCTCAGTATTATACTAAATAGTTTAATTTCTGACAGAAGAAGAAGAAAAAAATTCCATTTAGTGATGTATATAAATTTTATACAAATTATAAATAAAAACTTTATTCTATGAGCAAAATAAGTAGAAATGGAATTGTATTAAGAAATCAAAAATGTTTAATAAATTTATGAAATTTTAGAAAATACAATGAAAGAATGTTGGTACTCTGAAGAGAAAAGTACATCATAGTAAACTGGAATAAAATTTGTTTGATAATGCAAATTCAGTTCTCTTTCTAACTTGAACTGAGGGTATTTTCTAATACCTATTTGATATCAATAAGAAATAAAATCAGTTTTAAAATTGTAAATTTTTTACAGTGAAAACAAAATATATAAATAAAAAAGAAGACATTTTGTCAATAGTAAATTCTTTAAATCTTCAGTGGACTGTCATTTTAATGAAAACAATATTTATGGATGAAATAGAAGTTTGAATTGAATTCCGAAAATTGCTAAGAGTGACTTATATAAAAAAATACATATGGGGTATAAGAACATGATGAAATAATAATAATTATGAATAATATATTCATATAAAATTATTTATTTATTTATTTAAAGAATATGTAAATTAGTATAAAATCATATATTTTATTTTGGAATACTGGATGGATCTTTCTATACAAAAAAAAATGAAAAAATTCAAGTAAATAAATAACAGAATGACTTTATTGCTTGGGTATTTATAAGAAGTTCAGGTAAGAGTTCCAGAATTGGAATCAATCTGAAGATTGTAAGATTTACACTGCTGCTCTACCATTACACCAAACCACATAGGACAATAAATTCAAGTAATATATTGTGAGTAAATTAGCTTGAATAGAAGTGAGATCAATAATGTATGAAAATAAGAGAGAAGTAGTATTAAAATAAGAAGAAATACTAAATGGTAGGATGCTAAAACAGAATTTATTATCATGGATGATCTGTTGGAAAATACATTCATTTGCAGTGATTAATAGATGTCTATTTAATAATATGCTCATACTTATGTATGATTTAAATGATTTAGCCAAGTGATGATTATAATAATAACTTTAATCTTACAAATTACTGATACATCATTAGTATTTTAATGGTATTGGGATGAATAAAAGTATAGGTCAATAAGGATTATTGTTAATATTCTGTATAGAATGATTTTAGAAATTATGATAGCAGTACATTTTTTCTTAATAAAAAAAAAAAAAGGAAACCTCAATACTAATGATAACAAAAAACAATTAAAATTTTATAACTGAGTGAAATGTGAATTTACAAAGATTTTCACAAAAATAAATTAAATAAAACTCTTCTCTGAATGGAAACTAAAAAAAAAACTTGAAGCTATATAAATGTTTATGGAAACTTGTTCTTAAACTAATTATAATGTTTTGATGGATGATAGGTTTCCAAAAATAATTAAAATGTTTTTGAAAGATAAATAAATGTTTTTTGAAGTAATTAAAATGTTATGAATATATATATAACTAATTGACATATTTTTAAAATTTACTTTAAATCTATTTAAGAAAGTTTTCAGATTAAAGTAGGTCAGTAAATTCACTGAAGAAGACCAGGTATAAAAAAGATATAAATTTTACTTGTCCTTGAAATTTAAGTTAGTAGATTAGAGAACTTGTGATAGGTTCCATCAATTTATTATTATTTTAGCATGCCTTAATTGCTACAAAGTTAGGTATATAATTTATATAATCTTAAATGATAAAGTCTAAATATTAAAATACTTGTATATATTGTATTTACACTATATTGGAGATAGATTTATATTTATTATAAATATTGTTCTTGTTATGCTATTAAAGTAGTTATGCTCATGAATTTGTTGTATTCATACTTTTTGCCATATATATACATGTATATTGAAATGAGGAATCCATTGTTGATTTCAATAAAAATAAATAATAATTTTTTTTTCTAAGCAAAATATGTAAATTTGTTTTTGTTTTTTAAAAAGAAAAAAACTAAAATGAGGTTCAACAAAGAAACTAAGTTTTAGATATATTGTTTTTTTTTTGATCAGATTGGAATTCTGCTTCATGCAAATGCTCAGATTTCCCTATGCCTTGTGAATAAAAAGGAAGAATATTATTAATAGTTAGCTAGATCTAATCTGGAACACTTTTGAATTATATTTTGAATAACTCCAGCTGAAATGAAGAAGTAAAAGACATCTAGAAATTCTATGACTATATATTATCCTAAATGTACTTACTATTTGTCAGAAAGAAGTAAATGGTAATTATTTTGTTTTGGATGAATCTTACATTTTTTAACGTTTATTTATATACGTTGCAAATATATTGGCATTTGGTAAAAGCTAAAAAAAAAAAAAGTAAATTTAGATTATTTTTTTTGACTATAATTTTTTTTAAAAAAATAACGTACAATGAAAGTTAAATTTTTCTTTCGTATTTTTTTTTACTTAACTGGAAATAAAAGTAGAATTAGAGAGAACAAAAGAATTCCAAAAGCAAGTAAAAAGATAAACAAAAAGAAAAATATTTTAGTTAATTAAACATGGCCGAAAAACTTGATAAAAAAAATGAGAACTTAGTAATTGAAAAATGATAAAGACTGTATA